>JAHIAL010000141.1:0-595455 GCA_021605145.1 Aegilops bicornis | reverse complement strand
TCCAAGGTCGCTGATAAGCTTTCTGGACTATTGTAAGCCTTGAGACATGACCGCAATGAACATAAAACTCAAGCTCAACATCGAGCCCCATCCTTGGTGCATAAAATGTTCTTAGCCGCCAAACAAAGTCACCAAGAAACGGCCAACTCCAAATCAGTCGATGTCATTCTAAGCAACAATGATGGGGCA
The DNA here is from genome assembly GCA_021605145.1 of Aegilops bicornis. Taxonomy (NCBI): domain Eukaryota; kingdom Viridiplantae; phylum Streptophyta; class Magnoliopsida; order Poales; family Poaceae; genus Aegilops; species Aegilops bicornis. The sequence continues at coordinate 595,266 of JAHIAL010000141.1, read as the reverse complement.
GGTAATCAATAATCTTGGATCGCCATACAAAGGGTTTTGGTTTGTTGCGGTGGGATGACACTGGGGCCAATATTCATGTTGTCTTAATGTGTCTTACTGTTTCTTGCGGTACTCTCGATATCCACCAAGGATGACCTAGTTTTAGTGGGCGCACCATCTGGATGGTTTGTGCTCCATAATACTTCATCATGCACAATACATCGAATGGTTCTCTAATCATTTTGTCACCTTGAGCCACGGACTATATGTTTACTATAGCATATTCCGTCGCCCATTAAGAAGGGTAAGAAGAAAGACAAAATAGAGATGGTAGCTTTACTGTGTGGTTTGGAGGAACCTTTGGGCAAACAAGTTGCCCAAACAAGTACCAGAAGCGCAGGACTCAAATGTCATCAATGTCACTTTGAAAAAAGCAACAATGAGGGGGCATCAGATACATGGTAATCTGTTTAGTACTTTTTGATTTGTTAGTCCACCGATTGGTGGACCTCGGGGCCCAATAATCATGTGTGTCTTGAGTGTCTTTGTTTGACTATAATCTGAAATCCGAGGGATGCTCAGCATTTTGAGTGGAATGTTAGGATGGTTAGAGTACTCCATAATACTTCATCATAAACAATATGATGGTTCTAATCATTTCTACAGGACATGCTCTGGGACTATCATGACAACGATGACAAACCACCCGTTAAATCAGGCATTACATTTTTGAATAACATTTCAAATTTTAATCATTGATGTTGCAAGAAGACATAGTTTAATATATTGGAATTGGAAAGCCTTGTGGATTTTGCTCATTGATGTTAGCCATAAGACGTACATTTGATATTTTTGAGTGGGACACCCTTTCTTTGGTAGTCAACAAATTCTTGTCTTTTGTTCTGTCTTGATTGATGTAAATATTTATTGATGCATAGTCACATGAATGTTGACTTATGTAGGATTTAAGAAGTTTGTTGATCTTTTCTATGTAATGCCAGGCCTTGTAGTTTGATTGCAAAGTTGAGCTTGGAATCTTCTGACATGGACATCCGACACTTGGATGCCTCGAGAATAATGCTTCATATTGTTTTGCATTTGATCTAATGGAAGTGATTTGCGTATAAGAAGATCATCTGTTCTGTTGTTTCTATGTAGTTCATTGTCTTATGTTTCATTGAGAATCTGTTGGGTAGGTTAGAGAAACCATGATCTTCGAACAAACTCATCATCTTAGGCCGTGATTGGCACCCGTTTTCCAACAAAAACCGCTTGGCGGTCTTGTAAATAAAGCGGATGGTCTGGTCAGCGCTTGGTTGGTCGATTTTGACTAGTAAAATATACCTTGGTCTCAGATCCAAATTACCGTGATAACCCACGGTTTTATGGACCTCGGAGGTGGCCATCTCGTTTTTGATTTCAGCGTTGTTTACGATGGCCGGTAAAATTACACTTTGTCTTGTCACAGTGTGAAATAAGGACAAAAAATCCCATAGCGTGCCACCGTTCATGTCGTCTGGTCTCGAAGATGCTTGCCATAATTCCGCATTGATGTGGCTTCCTGAATGGCAGAGTACATTTATGTCAGACCATGGTGCCCGAGGTTACGTAAATCCTTCGACTTGTTCTTGGGATTGGAGGGCTTGATCAACATGGTCAAGCAACATGAGATCTAGGAGATGACTTTATTTTGAAATTGAATGTGAGGTTCAGCCATAGCCGGCGAGCCAGAGTGCCTCTATATTCTTTTGCTTCCTCTGGTTTCACGACATCAGGTTACACCATTGTGCTTTGTGTGAGTCGATAAGCGAGGAATTGCACAAGACTGCCGACGGCGAGACATAGCGGACTCGATGTAATTTGTTTTGAGGAATTAGCTTGGTAGGGTCTTTGTGGCGATGTTTTCGGTTGTTCAAAGGAAGCGAGGGTTATAGCCCAGGCGGGCTGCACGTCTAGCCCGACTGAATATCCAACCCATATATAATTTTTTCAAGCTCAAAATGGCTGGCCAGCTATACTTTTTGAGAATACGGAGCAAAGTGGTCGCTTTGTTATTCACCATTTCAAATCTTTATCTCTAGGAGGGATACATTACAACCCGAGGAAAATGGAGGCTTTAATAAGTATTAAATGGGATATAATTATCAAGAATGACGTTTATAAAAAATGCCCAAACACGTAGTGGATTTAAAAAATATTACTTTTGGTTTGAAAATTTTAATTTACATTTAATGTGTATAATGTTTTTTGGATTTTTCAATACAAATTATTGAAATTGTATTTAATCTGACTAAATTTGTAAAAATGTTGTATCCCATCAAAATGTAAATTTTTAATTCTTTTGAGCAGTTGGTTATATTAATACGTTGTCACTTGCTAGAAAATCAATTTAAGCTAAATGTTGTAGTCAATTATTGAATTCAAAAATCTATACATCCTTACAAATGCTGAGATACAGTTCTAAACACTTGTGGGCCTATACCGCCTTCAGATAAAAGTAACTTAGCGCGTATGCAAGGCTTTATCAACTTATAATGAGGTTCTAGACGACAAGTTGGATGCCCATCCATGGATCTTGTCTTCTTCTTGATCTCGGATATGTGCCATTGGTAGAAAATGATTCCTCCCCTGACATACAGAGCACCATTTGGAGGGACTTGTGGACTACTAAGTTGGCGTGCTAGCCTTCATAACTTAGTCGTGCCTAAGGTTCTAGTTGCATGGGTATGTCCATCCAACGACGTCGAGCTTCAACCTCAAAAGTCTTGTTTTCGGCTGAGCAAAGGTCGTTTGTTTGACCTCCGTGGCGGTATCTTTGCCGAAACTCATGATAGTCTGGATATAGGTGGTCCTCGGACGTCCTTTCTTAATAACGATTATGAAATCAATGCAGAAGATTCTCACGTCGGATGGCTCACTACAAAAAAAATACACTTCCGTGATGATATGTGTTTGTCACACGGTAGGTCGATTTTTCCCGTCATGCATGTACATCCATGAAAAATTTATGACAAAAATCAAGAAGTGCTTTTCGTCAGGGTGTGCGACACGGAAGTGTTCCATGACATTACCAAATTATCATCACGGAAGTGTCCACTTCCATGATGATAAATCACGCCACCAGAGAAGTGCTTTTCGTCAAGGGTGGCCGACATATCGCAGGCATCCACCTTAACGGAACAATCGCTAAGCGTTTAAGCTAAGGTTCCGGTCGGTTTGGATCCGATAACCCGTTAACAGCCCGGACCAATGGGGATTTTCCACGTGTAAAATCATCATTGGCTATAGGAAACACGTGTCAGCTCCGTGTTGGCACAGGTGTCACTCATCCAATGGGCGAGATGCGCCTATGATATGTTAACATGTGGACCGGACCAAAAGTGGCCCATGAAGTTTAAATGGGGCGGCCCAACTAAAGGCCCACAAGATTTTGTGAACCATAATGGGCCGTCCCAGGTAAAGGCCCACAAGATTTTGCGGGCCATAATGGGCAGCCAAAATAAAGGCCCACAAGATTTTTGGCCATAATACGGTCGGCCAAGTGAAGGCCCACAAGATTTTTAGGACCATAATGGGCCGACTACCTAAAGGCTCCCTGAGATTTTGCCAACATTAATGGGCCGCTTGTAATAGGGCCCACAAGATTTTGAGGACCCTAGTAGGCGGCCCACTAATTGCAGGTGCTGCCATGTTTGGGCCAAATGTCGGCCCATATTTGATCCGGTCCATTAATGGCACGCCTTGCGTTCCGGGCCTAATAATGGCCCATATGAGATCCGGCTCATCAAAAGCCTACCACGTTTGGCCAAATTACCACGCCCGAGATCAGTCCGCCCTTTAAGAGGCTTTGGGCTAAATTATGGCCCATATCAGATTCGACCCGTCAACTGGATGCTATGCTTTTGGGCCCACTTGCTAAAGGCCCATTTAGTTCAGCCTGATATTATTTTCGGTCTGTTAAGGGCCCATTTAACATTTCGGCCCTATATTAATTTCTGCCTGTTAAAAGCCCGTCATATAGTTGGGCCTAACTACAGCTCGGTTTGCATCCGGCCTGCTCACAGCCGATAATCTGATTGGGCCAAATAAGGACCGAGACAATTTTGTCCTGTTATAAGCCCATGATTTGATTGGCACATTCATGGGCCGGGGTCTATTTCGCCCGTCACGCCCGGCGTGAGCTGTTCGGCACGTTTGAGGCCCAACCTACTTTTCAGCCTCCTAAAGGCCCATTGAGTTTTCTTGGGAAAATAGGGCCAGCGGTTTACTCGGCCTATTAAAGGCTCGAATCTACTAGTGGGCCAGTTCACATTTAGGCCTGTTAATGGACCAAGATGAGGGGGCCCATGATGCGGATCATACATGGTGATTTGCATGACGGCCCGATTATGTACCGTAATTTTACGGTTTGGCATTTCTCATGAAGACAGGATATATACAGTAAAATAACTGCAGCATCGTGAATAAGAAAAAAAACCTAGACTACACAATAAAGAAATTACGGCATATAACATCCACTGGGCATCAAAGTTCACCACTATGATAATAAAGCACAAGCAGACAGCAGATTACATACACTGGGCATCAAAGATTGCCACCAGTGCAACTAAACACGCCGACAAAATAATATACAAACCCGACAGCACTTCAATAGAGTTCAAGAAAGGTTAGCCGTGCTCGGAGCTATAGCGGTAAGCAAACAAGCTGGTGAGACTGCACTTGTTTGACACTTATATCCTCCTCACTCTGAAAGATAAACAAGCAGACAAATGACAGGTTTTGCACATATTAGTATCAGTGCTGACAATTCATCACATTTCTTACTAACAAATAAAGTGACACCGTTTAAAATAGCATTAACACAAGATTCAGGTCAAGACATGGCAAGAAATGACATTGTGAAGGAGTTGGCAGCTTCACGACACCACTGGATTACAGATCAAGAACTCATAAGTATCCGTGGTTAGTGTGCTGTCAATTTATCCCATTTCAGATTGGCAAAACAAGATCACTTGCTCTGTATAGTTTAACTTACATGGTATGAAGAAGGAACTTGGTTGTACAACTGAAAACTTAAATTGAGAAGGACAAACTTTTGTTTATGAACTGGAGTACATAATAAACTTTACACATGCAATTTGATGCAAACACCAAAAAATAAAACAGCTTGTTGCAGCTTCATGCCTAACCAAAGATACACAACAAAGTTTGAAGGCTTGAGAAGGACAAACTTACATTATTGGTGAAGTCAGGCTCTATAAAGCCCTTGTCCATGCTGATGGGGGGGGGGGCAATTCAAGAAGTTTACCACAGAATCTTCTTCATAAGCATTATCTTTATTCTACATTTTGTTAAGAGTAAATATAGACGTGACAATATAAGAAAAAATGGAGAATATTTAAGATAAGATGAAGAGTGATGCTACATAACCAAGTAGCTATAAATGTAAGTACAACGATACAGGAAAAAGGTACAACCAAGAGCCATGCAGAGCTAAACTTCTTCAGTACCATCGGTGTTATCCAACCTTATGGTAAGAGTAAATATAGATCTTATGTGTAGAAAATGGAGGGCAAAGGAAAATAAGCTACAGAGTGATGGTACATTAACAACTACCTATCAATATAAGTACACGGATAAAGGACAGCAGGTACTTACAAGAACAATGCAGAGCTAAAAAATTTCATATGCATTGGATATATTCTACACTAATGTAACCATTCGTACAGATCAGATAATTTGGAGCGAACAAGTCATAAGAAAGCTATCATGCATACTATGGTCACATTAATGAACTGTGTATGTATGCAAGTGCAAAGGATACCTTGCATAAACAGGTACTAACAATAGCAAAGCAGCGGGCAGCATATTTGTGATGTCATGTCGTTCTTTTTCAAACCTAAATTCTTTTTCGAGCAGATTTCCTGCAAAAAAGATCCGTAAGGCACATGCGGAAAAGTAGAAGTTCAAATTGTCATGCGATATCATCGATAGTACCTCATCCTCAGAACGAGACCAGTGCATAACAAGGTTTTTCCATTCAATGTCTTCTAAATTTATACGGAGACTTCACTCGTAAATTCGTTTATAGACTTGCCATAAAAGTGTGATTTCTTCAGTAACACCAATATCACGTTGCAATGCTTCCTTGAACAGCGCAAGCAAGCTTTGCTCGTCATGACTATCCAGATTGACCCTCGCCTACTTACAACAATGTAATGTAAATCATTAATGTGTTCAATCAGCAGAAAACAGGAAAATAATCACCATGAATAATAGCACTTACATGTAAGTGGGACATGAAGATGTGAAAATGGTGTTTGTCTTCACTATAATCTTCCAATGATGGGAATATATGCATTTAGTCCCTAAAAACATTGAAAGCATTGTCTTTTAAACTAGGAATAACTAGAATGGGGTTCCAATCTCCAGGAATAAGCCGTCTCTGCAATTGGGGTAGGTCTCCGGCCGGTGGACTTGCTGTACTTTTTGCTGGAGTGGGATTTTCGTCAGACTACCGGGTGCTATGGCAATCAAATCAGCATACCTTTTGGCGGAGTGCAGGTCCTGTGGTGGGTCTAGTGGTGTGGCCGATGAAGTATGGGTATAGTCTGTGGAGTCGGTCCCACGCTTTTTGTGTCACTTGGTTGTACAACCAATATACACTACTAGGAAAAGGCCAGCAGCAGCCTTGGTTTTAGATGTATCAAGAGGGATAGCGCTACTAATAAGGCGCTACAGCTAACATATAGCAGAAGGCGTGCTCGGCGCCACTGCTACACAAGTGTAGCAGCAGCGCTTGTTCATGGAAGCTCGCTATCGCTAGTATCTCTAGCTGCTTTACCTTGATCGCCATCGCTATAAGCGCGCTTGTTAAGCTAACTTTTTGTACACTCGCTAATCGCTTAATTTAAGTAGGTTTTTTGTTATTTTTTGGCATATTTGTTTTGTATTTGAACAAGCTTTATAGAAGAATCTTTAGCACATAGAAATGTCATCATGATACACATACAAATGTCTCGTGAGACCACAAATGTAATCATAGCATGTACATACAAATAGTCTCATCATAATCATCATCCAACACAAAGTGATATCTTGTCATCATCTCGAAAATAGCGATACATGCAAGTCTCGAATACTTGCAACTACAACAACATCATCCATCTAAACAAAGGTATATGCAAGAAGTGCTATCACTATGAGTGAGAGCGGAACTATGCAGTACATGAGGTGGTCGTTACGAGTCCTCTCTCGCGCTAGCGTGAACCTCAAGTAACTAGCTTCTCCTTCTTGTCTGCTTTTGAAGCCTTTATGGCTGGCGCCCGTGAACCCATTCACTTGCGCTTCGACACTATGCCACTCGTTGTACAATTCCCGGAACCTTCCCTTTGTACGACATAGCAATTCCATCTCGCCATCAAGAAACTAGGTACCCGTTAGAGATGCATGTTCATGAAGAGGATGTACAATCATATATATGCAACAAAAATATACTAGAGCAACACCGATAAAGTAGGCGTTAATAATTAACTAGAGGTACGCAGTCATCGTATCGCGAACTAACAAAGCAGCGTTCATTAAAGTTCGGCACATGGACCGTGGGACATCACAAAGTTTCATCGCTACAAGAAGTATACAAGTTCAACCGACACATATCATCATCATCGGCATCATAAATCACTAGAAGTTCCATCCTTCCATATCATCAAGGACGAACCCCAGCTTCTTGAACGGGCGTGAGGTGTAGACGCTGCATGCCTATGCGAGTTCAAGCGCCGTACCGCGATATAGGACCTGTGGTGGAACATCCTTTCATCGACGCACTTCTTTTCATGATGATCGTCGCAATGTCGCTTTGGATGCGAAAAGAAGTCATCTCTAAGTTTATAATCCGCTTCTCCATGAGATTCTAGCCACTTGTGGATACGATCATCATTTCATTGTTAATGTGAAGCTTTTGGTGATCCCGTGTTGAATTGAATCATGAGATGGACGATGTAGAATCCATCCTTCTTGCTTGGTTTTGGGACATGCATGCAGGAGAAGTTAGTTTTATGCGCGCCGAAACCCATCTTCTTGTTCCTTTGTTTCTTGATCCGCACGTGGCCACCTCTAAAGCTGAAGCCTTGGAGAGCATCATCTAGAATATTCATTATGTGGGTGTAGTCTTTTTTCTCGTAGTCTCTGGAAGGGTCAAAATTACACGGCGTGGGAGACTTGCGGGTAAAGAACGATATGACTGGCGCGCCGTTGCTGCGGGAAAAATACACCTCAAATTATTCCCATATGAGAGAAGGAATGATTGAAATGTCTGAAAGGGTTGTCCGTAACTCACTTACTTTGGATGATAAGGCACGAGGACAATTTCCGGTCCTTATTCTGCACCATGAAGTTTTGGAGGTACTCCCTAGCAGCTTTCACGCTCAAAGTCGCCGAGACTCAAGAAAGACTCCGTGCATGTAGTACGGATCCGCCACACAGATTTGCGAGACTTCTTCACTCTTCATGACTGAGCTCATATGTAAGCGCAAAAAGGCGGACGATAGTAAAATCATGCCGCCTTTGTTAGAAACATCTCAAAGATATGGTCAAACCGCAGGGAAGAACACCTCCGCTGGCTGTGTGTCGATGTAGCACTTCCCCTCGGGCACACGAGTCGCGTATGTCTGGATATCCCGGATCCTTTGAGGCTAGTAGGCTTTTCTCGCCGACAAAGACATGGTCGTGCAGTCTCCTGAGATCCCTCGATAGTGCCTCCGGCCTTGCAAGTAGCATCGGCTCGCCTGCGAGATGGAACATGACCGCACTTTTCACGGTACACGCCTTGGGAATGCATCGTCTGCCTGCTATGTGCTCTGGCTTGTTTGGAGGCGATTACCTTCCCGATCTCTTCCTCTCCTTTTTCTTGGGCACACCTTCTGCACCTCTTCCTTAACCCCCGCCTGTTCCTGGGCTAAGTGGCACTCAGACGACCTCATTCCGGCATTAGTTGAGCTCTGTTGAGGCGTGCATCTTCAGTGTGTGTCCTGTGAAGATTTCATGAAGACTTTTTGCAATCCACTGCACGCACCCTGCTCCGGGCATATCATCCATATCCTCATTAGCAAGTCGATAGCCCGATTCGTCATATGGTTGACTCATCATATCTATGTCACAGTCATACGCATTTGTATTGAGGTAATCCATAGGGTCGACCTCCGTCTCATCATCCATTCTCTGTTCTATAGGAGAAATTACATCAGCCAGTACTATTGCACCCCCTTGATCATGTCGTCCACCGATCTCACCCGGCACTCCAGGAGCTGGTAAATGCGTAGGTGGGGTGGTGGTCTTCACACATGCTTGTTGATGTGTGGTAGTTATTGGTGAGTTCTCGGCCGGCTCCTGCATTTAATAAGATTCTTGACCATAGCAGCACCCAATTCTGTGCAGCTTCAACCGCGGCAGGTCTCGCCGTCCGCCTCCCACATGTTGTACTTGGAGGAGGCAAATCCTCGTGGCTCCGATTTCACACTTGGTCAAGCTAACCCTGAAGTGCCCAAAGGGATCGGCTGGTTGTGGAACGTGCGTTGAGAGGGGTCCATTATCATCCTTTCCACGCCCACCTTTCCGGACTTTTGATCAAGTAGAGTATGGTGCATCGGGTTTCTTTTCGCCGCAAAACACATATGTCTGTGGGCGTAAAACAACCGAAAGGCATCAAAAATGGAATATTATATATATATATATATATATATATATATATATATATATGTGTGTGTGTGTGTGTGTGTGTGTTTGTGCGACATGTAATAACAGTGACGGCGGCGAGCTCAGCCAAAGACGAAGGCCCACCTAACGCGCTTCGAGACCGAGGGCGGGCTGCTATGAGCGGAGCGGTCATGCGAGAGGAGGCACAGTTGCGTGAGCAAGTGATGGTGCGATGGTGTTGTTGTTCATGGAGTTGTTTTCCGGAAACTTGGCATCGGGAAATCATGTACCGCCTTGTCTGGATTTTCCTTCGCCAGCTTGATGATAACTAGAACCAAGTTAGTAGCGAAATCATTTCTGCGAGCATTACCTGCATTGATCGCCTTTGTAGCAACTCATATTTGTCCTCGGCTGCTTTTTTTTTTCGCGTCCTCGGCTGCTTTTTATCGACCGCAAGCTTCACCTTATGCGTCGATGTCCGCCGGACTAAACTTCTTTTTCAGCTTCTGGCCTCCGAGACCTCGTTGTAAAACACCTTCCACGTGGCGCCTGCCTCCAAATACCGCAGCACACTCCACTCATTAAGGCCGGGGCTGATCCAAAGGGAGTCCCTTAAGTTCGTTCAAGGCCCGATTGAGAGGGGTGTCCCACTTGGGCCTCATCGGAGAAGTAGGGCTTTCGGCTGCAAGCTGGTGTTGCTTCTCCGGTAGTCTAATCAATTTCCTCGTGATCTTGTCCGTGTAAAAAACCTTTTTTCCCCCTGGGTCCCACTTGTAGCGGGCCCTCATGAAGTCATGCTCCAAGGGGTTGGTGAACTTTCGGGAAAGGGTCTGGAGACCCGCGGCTTCACGCTCTGCCCTCCTTATCCCGTATGGGCCTTTTACCGAGGTAGCCACGGCTTGGGCGATGCTTCCCCATGTTCCTTTGCTGAAGGCTCTTGAATTTTGCAGCCTTAGCCTTGGCTGCCTCGGTAGCGCAAGTGTCCTTGAACTTTTCGAACTCCTCTTCCATAAGTGTTGGATTTTCCTCCAGAATCTTGCATAGGGGTGCATCAGCCTCAATAGCTCGTTTCACCCTCGTTTTCCAGGAGGCCAAATCATTGCTGAACATGCCCATGGCGTGATTGTTAATCTTTTTCATCTTCGGATCATCCCACGGTTGTTCTATGTTATCATCCCGGTCGGGGAACTTGAATCTCTTGTGCAACTTTGTTAGGAGCAATCAAGTCAAATGTTCTTTACTTCTTAAGTCATCATCGTTGATGCTCGCGCATTCCGTGAGGATGCATCCTACTTGGTTCCCATAGCACTTGCGAGGTTCTTCCGGCTCTAACGGCTCAAACTTGCCAGGTGCCATCTTTGTAACCACAAGTCGTCCAATCCCTAGTTTGTTAGGTTTTTGTATCCTCTGCTTCTTATGCTTCCTCTTTTCGGTAGCGGCATCGGGGCCAGTACCTTCCCCGCTGATCTCGGTGCCGCCATCGTGCCGGTACCTTCCCAATCGGTCTCGGTGCCGCCATCGGTGCCGGTATTTGCCGGTGTCGATGTCGGCGTCAAGACCATCATCGAGGCCGACCTGCAAACCTTGCTTAGCAGTCAAATAGTCAAGGTACTCTTGTTCACCCTCATAATCCATCTCGCTCAGATCTTGGTCAAGGCCCGGTTTCTTCGTTGTTCGACATGTTTCCTATGATTAAGTGTCCTCACTTATTTCTAAAAGTATGAATAAATGATAAATGACATAAAAAGAAATCTATGTGCCAAAGACTCGATATGCCAACTATGTAGCACAAAATCATGCCTTTATTCACGGAAATTTCGGCATGACCTTTTCTAAAAAAGGACATATCGAGCGCTCAAATTCACCGAATGGAAATGAATCAACATTCGGGTAACATAGGCCACTCGGATCATTTTCCAAACATGACATGTCCAAAACATGACATATGCGCAAGATATCACATGTCCAGTTCAAATTTGCACATATCACATGTCCAGTTCAAATTTTGAAACCTAGCTAAATTCATAACTAAATAGATAACCTAATTAACATACTGCCCTAACTAAAACCTAAGTAAATTAACCCAAGAACCCTAGCAGAGAAAGGGGTTCACAGGGTGCAGGGCGAGGAGGCAGGCCCGACGACGTGCTGTGAGGGGAGAGGAGGGAGGCGAGGGCCGACGGGTCAGGGGCGAGGCGCCAAGTTTGGGGCGAGGCGCCGACGCCGGGTCGGGGGCGAGGCTGGTCGAAGCAGGCGCTTGAGGTCGGGGTCGGGGGCGAGGGCCGGGTCGGGGCGAAAGCCGGGGGTCGTTTGAAGGCTCGCCGGCGCCGGAGTCGGGGCGAGCGCCGTCGGCGCATGGCAAAGGCGACGGGGAGAGCGGGATTTGGGGGGGAAGGCGGGATGAAGCACGTATGGTGAGAATTTTGGTTAAGTGGACGTAGCGATGGCGCATTTGGACAAACGCTGCTGCTACTAACTTCACTATGTGTAGCGGTTTAGGAAAAACACGCTGCTACTACCTTGCCACGCCAGTTTTCCTTTTCGCTTATTTTATCCCACTTTTTATTTCCCGAGGGCGTTGAACGAAGGGAGGCGATATATATTGCATCATTTGAAGGTTAAATATGTACGCATAACATAGGAACATATATATTACACATCATTGGACCCATGCATAATAATGGCTAAGTGTGTATACAAAAATAGGAACATATATATATATTACATCATTTCGACCGATAACATAAGTTTCCTCACCGCCGACAAGCTGCTTTTTGAGTCAGCTTCTTTCCTTCTTGTTCGTCAAGAATAATTGAGCCCCTCATTGTGACTTTGCCTTTTCCATGGAGTACGATTTTTTCTTAGGTAATGTAGTATTGATTCTTCTTTTGACGTATACTTCATCATCATCATCATCTTCCCTCATTGGGTTGTCAGACCGTCTTGATCATAGTCTTCCTCGTTGTGACTCCATCCATTCCAAATGATGTTCCTTTTGCCTCTCCTCAGGGACAACACGGTTGGGATTGCCTTGGTCGATTATGAAGAAGCATTGTGTCACATGCTTAGCGTGTACCCATGGCTCGCTTTTTTGCGATAGCGTTCACGGTAGTGCTCTTGGCGTCGGGTATAGTCATGGTAGTGAAAACCGCTTTCTCTTCGACATTCTTAGCCCATCGACACGGAACATCGTGCGTGTTGTGTAGTCCAGAGTAGTCAAGCTCCCAGATCTCCTCGACCCTTCCATAACATCGCTCAGATTGCGCCGTTGTCGCTGCCGGTCATGCATTCCATCGTCACCCCGAGTTCTCGATCATCCTTTGTCCATATCTTTGACCTCCGTGTAGAACGTGTATCCGTTGATATCATATGCCCGATAGGTTACGCAGGTTGGGCGAGGGCCATGTGCTAAGGCGATATGAGCAATCCGTCCTAGAGCCCTCCTCCGGAGGATTAGCAATAATATGCTCTTTGAACAAATGCAGGAAAGTGGAGTTGTGCTCTCTAGTAACTTTCAAGCATCCGGCCCTGCATACCCCCCGGTCACGATACTTTCTTTGCGATAATTTCTTTGTGCATACACAAAGGATCTACCTCGTTTAGGTGTTGTAGCACTACCAAGTTTTGCTGTCAAAGTCGCTGCGTCGATCCGAGTATGCCACGTGCAGTTCCTTGCGACCCGTTAGGTGACCATCTCCTTGAGCCTCCCATCGTGCTTGTTAACGGGCAAACCAACACTAACACCAGCGGGTGTCTGCGCCATATAGAAAATTCTCACGTAAAGAGATGCACTCTTGTGCCAAATAGCCCTCGACGATGCTTCCATCCGGACGGGACATGTTACGAACGAATCCTTTGATGATCCCATTCATCCTCTCAAATGGCATCATGTTGTGCAGGAATGACGGCCCCAGGTCTATTATGTCATCCACAATATGGACACACAGATGCACCATCACGTCAAAGAACGCGGGCAGGAAGTACATCTCAAGCTCATTCAAGATCACAACGATCTCTTCCTCGTAGCCTTTGGAGCTTCTTCACAATGATCGACTTTCGAGAGATGACGCCGAAAAGTTGCAGAGACCAATAAGACGTGTCACTGGACGTGCTTTCATCCATTATCCCTCTAAGGGCAACAGTAGTATCTGCGTCATCATCACATGACAAATAATGAGACTTCATCCCCGTCACGAACCTTTTCTTGTCCGTGTCTAGATATCTCGCTTATCTTCCCACAAAGAATCGAACTAACTTTGACTCCGGTAAGGCACTTAAAGAAGGCATTGATCTCACCGACTTAAGGTGAAGCAAGAAGGGGGCAATAATCCTCTTTCTTTATTTTCTTGCCCTTCTTCTCCCGTGCCTCTGTCTCCGCTCTCTGTCTCGTCGACATTTTACGGGCATGTGCAAGAGCTTCCCTAATTTTCAAATCTTGCAAGTCTTTTCTTGCCTTCGCCCATCCTTGGTCTTATCCGCATGTTCATCGTTGTTGCGAGCAAGCTCTCAAGCGACATTCTTACAGATATGCATTTGATCAAGGCAATGAGGTGTATCGAGTTTGTGCCAAGACTCCAAGTCCCGAACCACGCACTCGCCTTCCATACCTTCAGCAGCGGCTCCGGCGCCTTTCTCATCGTCTTTCCGTGGGGCACTCCTTCCAGCTTTTCAACAGCTCATCGATTTCGCACCGCTCCGCTTACGTGGAGGTCCTCGATGCTCAGCGTGACCATTGAATAGATCTCCACGGTTTCTCCACGGGTCGTCTCTGTTCGCCATCTTCGATGCCCCATGTACATGATTTTCCCGGACATTCGCCAGCTTTCGACGTTAGCTCTGAGGCGCCATATCATCCATGCACCGCTGCATCCGCAATATCCATGGCACACCGCCCGCCACATATCCAGAATCGAGATAGTCCTGCACTTTCATGATCACTTCGGCTCTCATGTTGAAATAGTCACCTTTCTTTGGCGTCCCATGTCTTGGCCGGTGTTTTCCTGAACGTGTCTAACTCCTCTTGAAGTAGCCCCGGATACAAATTAATATTATTTCTACGGTTGTGTCGGCCCTTGAATAAGCATGCTCATGTAGAATACTTCGATTTCATTCACAACCAAGGGGAGGTTGTACATCCATACAAACACGGGCCATGTGCTATGGTTGGTGTTCGGTTGCCAAACGGATTCATGCCATCGGTGACACGCTTGAAAGCACGATGTTCCTTGCATCACATTCAAAATACCGATAGAAGCTGTTCAACGCTCTCCACGGCTTCCATCCTTCACGTGTCTCTTGCGGATCATCTCCATCGTCGGGCTCCTTCCTCTCCGCGTACAGCGCATTAGCTTTGCTTCCTTGGGATCTACAAAATACCTCAGGCGGGGAGTGATCGGTAAGTACCATACAACTTTACGGGACATTTCTTCCGGCCTTCTTGTATCGAGAAGCATTGCACACGGACAGCTTGTTTTTCCGCTGCTCCTTCCGATAAATTATGCAATCGTTGATGCATGCATGGTATCTAACGTGTGGCATATCAAGAGGGCACACGATCTTCTTGGCCTCATCAACACTAGTAAGACATAGATTACCCATGGGAAGAACATCCTTTAGGTACTTGAGGATGCTCATCGAGGCTAGTGTCGGTCCATTTGTTTTTAGCCTTCGTCTTGAGGAGTTGGAGCGTGAAACTCAAGCTGGTCACCTCGGGATTGCAAACCATCATACAATGGAGTGTTCGAGTCTACCACCGGGCTTGCTCCAGCCTTAGCCTCCTCTCTAGAAGCAGCTCTCTCAAGATTCATCTCCTCATGAAGCAATGCTTGAACATGAGGGTCCCGTGACGATTGAACTTAGTACCGAAGCGAACTACGCTGCGTGGAGTCCATGTCGTTCTCTCCGCCGCCATGTTCTGCCCTTCTCCTCCGCCATGTCCGGCCCTTTCTCCGCCGCCATGTCCGACCTCTTCCCCGCCGCCAATATCGAGCCTCTCTTCGGCTTGCCCCGTGGCATCATTGCCTGCCCCGGCGGCATCCTCAACATCGTCATCCTCATCTGCAATTATACACCGCGTATAGCCATCCATGAAACCAGTCATGAGCAAGTGCGCTTCGACACGACCATCGCCATGGGGGTCGAGCCAAACTATTCCTTTGCATTTTCGACACGACATAAAACCTCCGTCCGGGTTATTTTCTTTCATGTCCTGCACTCGACCACAACCACCTGTCCACCATCGTTTCATCTGACCATCGTCAACTCTGCACAGTAATAATAAACAAATTGATTATAAAAATGCATGCATGCATCAAAGTCATACAAAAATTTGACATGACCTTCCCTAAAAATAGGACATATATGGTTCTAGAGTTTGCCCGGAATTCGCCAAACGGAAATAAATCGACATTTCGAAAACATAGGCAACTCAAAAGCACAATTTGGCGTACACACACAATTTCCACAAACATATCACACACACATAAACATATTTTCATTTTGCAAAAGCATGAAATTTTCATCACCTCGTCGAGATCGAGCACTGCAGTGGAGATGATGTTGTAGGGAGATCTAAAAAGTGCACAAAGCTCTTGTTGACAAAGATAGATCTATTTAGGGGCAAATAGGTCACTTAACTAAATGCTACATCTACCTAGCTAGCTAATTTGGGAGGAGACAACTTCAACTAGTGGAGGGGAAAGGAAAAAGAGAAAGGAGATGCATTAATGGAGGTGGTGTAGTTATAGCTAGGATTAATGAAGAGAGAGAAAGGTAGGTAGAAGAGGGAGAGTAATGGGGGGAGAAGTATTGAGGAAGAAGAAGAGTGAGAGAGGGAGGATGTGGGAGGTAGGGAAAGGGAGGAGAGGAGATGGGGAGGGGGAGGTGGGGAAAGGTGGTGGGGCTGCGGCGTAAGCAAAGGTAAAAGGGAGAAAAAGTGCGCCGCTGCTAAGAGGAGTAGCAACAGGCTTCCCTAACACGCCGCTATTGCTAAACGGGCTAACCGTATGCACAATTTCAAAATTAGCAGTGCTGACGTGACAAAAAGCGTGCATACGACTATGGCGTTAGGAGCAGCGGCGCTACCGGAGCCGCTTAGTGGTAAACTTAGGTCGTTGTCTCACCGGTTTGCGGATTTTGTAGCAGCGCCGTTTAACATCAGCGCCATCGCTAAATTTGCACCAGCAGCTGGCTTTTGTGAATCGCGCTGCTGCTTATTAGCAGCAGCGCTTCTTTTTATGCCGCGCTGCTGCTAAGATTCTGTGTATAGGGTTTTCCCTAGTAGTGATAAGTGGGGTGCTGTCTGATTTCTCCGGCACAACCACGTTTTTCAAGGACTTTGGTGGTGCTCCTTCATGTTCGGCAATCACCCTCTTCCTTTCTGATGTCTGATGCACAAGAACATCATTTGAGTGGAAAAACATGGTATGGTGACAGATGGAATATGTATTGATAATGGATGGGCATGGCATCTCGATATATATGATGAGTAAACTAAGAATATGGCGGTGCAACAAAGTAGAAGAAATGCAAGACAACATATGGAAGACAACATATGGAAGAACCTTGCAAATTAGAGCAGGCACCTTGATGGGTGAACATGACAGGCCATCTGCCTTTAACTCCTTGAGGTTAGAATAGTCATTAGGATCATATTCTGAACAAGAATCTACAGGTGGGGAGCGTATGAGTTTCATTGCATCCAGAATGGCACTCAATGCCTTGGTGCCAATTTTGTAAGTCATTGCAGTGTTCCACAATATTCTTCTGATGCGCGGATTCTGATATTCACTGTAATTACATATAATATCTAAGAACCATGAAAACATAAATAGTTGTGAGATTATCTTTCTAATGCAGAGGATATTCTAATATAGGGGTGCCCCTGTAAACACTTGTGTGCTATCACTGGATTCTGATGAGAGAGCTCATGTGCTGTAATATGGTGCGATATTTATATAATCTGGCACAAGTACACAAAAAATAGGCTCCAGAAGCAAGGATAGTTGGCAGATGATAGGTTCAAAATATATTGTATAGAGAGTTTATTGCCAAACCATGATAACAAGAGCACACAGCAACTAGGCAGATCATAGTGTACATAAAAGGGGTACGCCATAACA
Organism: Aegilops bicornis; assembly: GCA_021605145.1. Taxonomy (NCBI): domain Eukaryota; kingdom Viridiplantae; phylum Streptophyta; class Magnoliopsida; order Poales; family Poaceae; genus Aegilops; species Aegilops bicornis. The sequence goes on along the minus strand of JAHIAL010000141.1, from coordinate 577,474 downwards.
CTACTAGGAAAAGGCCTGCTGGTGGCGCACTTGTTTTGCCTACTAATGGCGCACTACAGGTGCGCCACTAGCATCACGCCATTAGTAATAAATACTAATGGCGCACCCCTGGTGCACCATTAGTATCTGGTAGACTAATGGTGCACCAGGGAGTGCGCCATTAGTATATAACACGGTGCGCCATTAGTATGCCTCCCAGGGGCCATATTCACCCATGTGCTCTGCTTACTAATGGCGCACTTGTTGATTATGCGCCACTAGTGTGGTCTGGATTACTAACGGCGCACTAGTTTGAATATTAGGGATTTTTTTTGCTTTTCTGATATTTGCACAGCTTACAAAATATATTACTGGACAGAATATAGACAGCACCACATAGCAATAGCAAATTCATCGAATACAATAGAAGATTAGTCTCCGAATACAATTCATCATATTAGTCTCCATATTTTGTTTCCTGCATGTATTTTTTCGCTGATAGAATTGGGTGAAATTTGGAGTTCCTCTTCCTTATGTACGTAGCTTCCTCATGCCATCTGATTGATATTCAGTTCTACATAACTCTGCCCTACTATCTTACTAATTTATTGTGAGGTTATCCTTCATGGTTTGCAGAAGTTCAAAAAGACCGAACAAAGATAGAACATTACAAGTCTCGAGACCGCGTGTAGCGAGTTTGTCGAAAGTAATACTAATCCTAACAAGTCCTACTAATCATCATCATACAACTTCTACTCGTTATTAATAACAAGTCATACGATCATCATCTTGATAGTCATCGAACCAACCCTACTTAATTGTTCTTAGCACATGATCATCAAGATAGGGCAGGGACCTAAATACCCTATTTAAGGTAAAATAGCATGAAACAATATAGACCCTGACTCTCCATTATGAAGAATGGAGATCATCCTGTTTCCAATTCTTGCGCCGGCTTCCTTTTGCTTCCAAGAACCTCGCTTAAGACTGTCCATACATTTTACCATTCTTTGATTTTTCATGTCTCAGCTTCTTTTAGAAATCCAAGTATGGACAGTTGAGATTCTGTAGGATGACCTGGATATATGTTCAAAACATGAAGGCTGCCATTCGATACATCAAATGAGGCACACAATCCTCCGATTCTCTATTGAGAAACATAGTAATAACTACATAGTTAGCAATGATGTACTAGTTTTAGAAGTATGCAAAAGATGCACGAATGTCGTAATAGTAGAAAATCTTACCAGGGTATCTCCATGGTAGTTACCGCAGTTCAACACGTGCACTAGTGGCAACGTATTGACCATAATGTTGAGGAGTTTTACAATAGATATTGTAATTCTCAAGATCAGTACAAAATCCGACCAGATGATTTTTCTCCTGATAAGTTAACTCGGAGCCATCGGTGTAGTGGGTTTTGTCTACCATGCTCCACACATTGTTTGAACAATCAAAATAAGCAGTCAATGGAAATAAGCTGTCAACTATTTTGAAATCAACAATATAAATTAATTAATAATTAACTATGTTTGAGAAACTCACATAGTGGTAGAACTGGAGGCGTATCAACAAGGACCCAAATGTCCATATTGTCTTGGTCGATGTCAGGATCACCAAGATCCATGGTGACAAGCATACCCTCATCAAAACCATACATCTTGCAAAATGCTTCCCAATTTTTGTAACCAAAATGGGTTACACTCCCAGAATTATACAGGTTTACTTCAAAATCCACATCATGATGAGTCCTTAGGTGAATTTTCTTTGTTTCATAATTTTCATGGTCTTCAAAATCCATCCTCTCCAAGACATAGCATCTTGCATGGCATGGGATAAGCTATACTCGAAATGTAAAAGATGAAAATTACACGTTGAAATAGTTGAAGTCATGCTTAATTATGAAAATAACACTTATCGCCGCTATGCATCGCTTTCAACTTCGAAGGTCTCCACGAGCTTAATGTTGAAGCACCGATCATCGCCCGTGTGAGGCCTATCGCACTGAGACTCGATCGTCATGGCACCAGCCACTCCTGGAGACTTTCGTCGTCCGGGATGACTTACATTTCCTACGTTCATAATTCAAAACTACATCATCTCTGTTGGGTCCAATAAGATAATTCACAGTGTGGTGAACACACGCCCTTAGAACTGGTTTGAGCAATTGGTGAATGGAGATGGTCTAAGATTTTCAGTAGTAAGAAGTGACGTGGTAATTTTGAGAGCAAATGGTTAGGATGAGTGGTTCCTCTTCCATATTAGGGTTTATCGATGATGAGCAACTGACATTAGTAATAACTGTGAGTTGATATCAGACTTCTATATGTATAACACAAGAGGCAGTTCATCCTACTTAATTAAGTACTAAGATACCCTGGCCCATGCATTGTTGCAAGTACCCCATATGTCCTATTTTTAGCAAAGTCATGCTAAAATTCACGGAAAATTTCAGCATGACCTTTGCTGAAAATAGGACATATGGAGTACCAATTTGCGGAAGGGAAGTTAATCGACATTCCGAAAACTCAAGGGCCTCTCGGGTACCCGCAAAATCACCAACCAATAGCAGTCTCATTCACCACACAATTCAAACTGCATAACACACACGGACTTCCGTGGATGGTTTGATCAACCTAGAGTCTCTCTCTAACAAAGAGTTTAAATGGTTTCATCATATTACATGCGATGTTCAAGAAATCAGATAAAAGCTAATTTTGCATGCCATTTTATACAACTTCTTTGGCAAGCAAGATATCGAAAAACCTTCATTTGACCCAAGGCGATAACTTTTAAGCTATGCCACTTAAGAATAAGGACGCCAAATGTAATATAGTCGACACCATATTATATTATGCTTCAAAGGCAGCAGTAAAATTTACATCGCACTAATTTGGCTCATTATTCAAACTCCTGAGCTTGCAACTTTGCACCCCCTGCCTAATACACTAGACGTACTGACTAAATCTTACACCCTATCCATCGAGTTTCACACTAACAGAAAGAACATCACATTTATCATCAAATGCTAAGCTAACATCATTCAAGCGCTTCAATTGACAAATTCGCATAGAAATGACCACCGTGTACACATGCCTAAATGGAAATACTAAGAGTAGAAGAGGAGCCACCGTCACTGGACGGTGACGCAGGCAAGGGTCGGCAAATGGCCGGCATTGAAGAGGGGGGCGTCGTCGAGGAGGGCGGTGAAGAGGGGGGCGTCAGCGTATCACCTAGATGCTCTGCACGACGGGGGAGGGTGCGGCGTCTGGAGGCAGAGGAGATGGTGGGCATGACCCTGAACTCAGGGTTGTCGGTGGAGGAGGAGATGGGGAGCCGCGGGCGAAGCGGAGTCGCTTGGCGGGGCTGGATTGGGGGTGGGGAGGAGGAAGGTGGCGGCGGCGGGGCTGGATTGGGGGTGGGGGAGGAGGAAGGCGGCAAGGGAGCGATAGAGAGATTTGGGGCGGCGTGTCTGGTGGGTCAGGGCGCTGGGCGGTGGTGGGCGGAGTGCGGCGGTGGCAGCGAGCACGGGCGTGGGCGGTGGTGGTCGGAGCGGCGGGCAGGCGAGCACGGGGGATCATGACACGGGCGCGTGGCCGCAGACATAGTGGGTCAGAAAGGGGAAGAATTGAAAGGGCGGGATTGGGGATTTTAGTGGGGGGAGGCTTAGCAATGGCGCACCCCCTAGCAGTGCGCCATTAGAAATTTTCTTTTTTGGATAGCAATGGCGCACTTCAGAGGTGCGCCATTTGTAATCTTTTTAGGATAGCAATGGCGCACTTCTAGCGGTGCGTCATTAGTAATCTTTTTTTGGATAGCAATGGCGCACCCCAGCTGGCGGGCCGGGCGGCCTTGAACCCTAGGTCTCGCTCGGGAGGGGTAGGTGGTGCGCCAGCCGATTCCGTTCGGGAACCGAGCGAGGAGACAGGGGATGGTGGGGGGTCGGCGGGCGGTGGAGCGGGAGGGTGCGGGGGGTGCTCGGGGGCGAGGGGGATCTGGCGAGGGGGGATAGCGATCGAGATGGAGGGGGGTCGAGATCGAGTGTCCTCATGAATATTCAATATTTTTTCATATTTGAAAAAATATCATCAAATTTGAAAAAATATTCATGATTTCAAAAAGTGCCCATGAATTAAATTTAAAAATATTCATGAATTCGAAAAATAAAAATGATAGTAGTTTTGCAAAAAATGATAGTAGTGGCGCACCAGGTGAGTGGTGCGCCATTACGAGTTAAAACTAGTAATGGGGCACTATGCCCCAGTGCGCCATTAGTATTTTTGGAAAAATTAAAAAAAATGTTAGTAGTGGCGCACCAACACATGGTGCGCCATCAAGAGCTATAGTAGTGGCGCACCACAGGTCCGGTGCGCCATTAGTATCCATATCATCTATAGCCCTTTTCCTAGTAGTGTAACCACAATATATAAATCGGGAACGCGGAACTGGCTTGAAAATACGATGTTGTATTGCCGCTAGTGATTTTAAAGCCTATCGATCAAGTACATGCCAGCTCTATCAGCTGTTGATCGCAGATGTCCTCGCTCCCCTTCCTAACAAGGAACATACCGTGACGTACTACATACCGAATAAGAATAGAGTATCATGTTTAAGAATAGAAGAGGAAGCATATTCTTGAGGTTCCGCTTAATAGCATACAATGTTGGTTGCCCACTCATGATGAATCACATCGCCCAAACAAATGCAATTCCATGTTGTCTCTCTATATGTGGCAATTTTGAACAAGAGTCATTAGGATCATATTCTGAACAAGAGTCAACAGGTGGGGAGCGATAAGTTTCATTGCATCCGAATGGCACTCAATGCCTTGGTGCCAATTTTGTAAGTCATTGGGTGTTTAGCTTCAAGAGTGGATCGCTGCTAGTGTGACACAAAGCAGCTACACAGATCATAGTGTAGATATAACGGAAAACCACAAAGATCGGAGTAAAATCAGCAAAGTGGAACTTGCTGGAATATATGTGCTAGTATTACCGCTATGGCTAGAAAGGCTTTGATACCAACTCTCTTCAAGCTCAAGGTGCCAGATCGTTAATATCAGTGTAACTCTCAAAGGCGACATAGCAACCCCCATTTCCTTGTTATTCTTGAAGGATTCAAGTGGTGCCACTACAAATCCTATTCCCATGTTTACAAAATCTCACGAATCAAAGAGGTCTGAAGATTTCAAAGTGTCCATACCAACCGATCAGAGTAGACCCCTACACTGCAAATCTCCCTGCTCATCTTCACTACAAGGAACATATCAGACTATTATCATACTCCCTCCGTTCCAAAATATAAGTCTTGGTAGAGATTGCCACTATGGATCACATACAGATGTATCCAGATACATTTTAGAGTGTAGATTCACTCATTTTGATCCAAATGTAGTCCATGGTGGAACCTATACAAATACTTGTATTTAGGAATGGAGAGAGTACTTATTAAAGAAGAACGGAAGAGGAACATGCTAAAGAAAAGCAAGCAGATTTTAGATAATAAATGTTCGCTATGCAAAGTTGCCCACACATGATGAACTGTAACACATTAAAAGCAACTCCTCGCTTTGTCTCTCTATATGTGGTGCACGTGCTTTTTCGAAAGTAAAGTAGGAACATTAGCTGACCAATTAAATGTTATCTGTTTTAGTAATATCAGCCTCATATCAGTGGCACGTACTTGAGCAACAAGTTTGGAATTATGAGTGGCATGTTGTTTAACTTGATGGATTCAAGAGCAGTGCTAAGAAGGTACGATGATGGTACTGAATATAAAGGCATGTCTGCATGCAAGTCGCGTAACTTTTGTCATTTGGGTCACCGACCATTTCACGCGATTGATGAAGATCCCACGTCTCCTAACCCTTCGCTTCCTCGCCTCTCGAAGTCTTCCCATACAGAACATCAGACGGGCCGCGGCCGACCACCGCCCCCACCGCCTGTGTTCCTCCACCACCCCTACCCCCACCCCCACCCACGCCGAAGTTTTCTTCATTCGGCGAGCCCCACACACACACACACAGACACACACAACCAAAGTCACCACTCGAGCCCCTTCGTCGCACCGCGTAACTCCGGTGAAGCTCAAAAATCGACTGACCCAATTTTGGATTTTAGTCTCATCGTGATTTAACTAGTGTGGAATATAAAGGCGAAAACCATAAGCATTAGGAGTATAGTGTTGAGCGTGTTCTCGGCGGATCTCAAGGTGCAAACCGGACAAAGGCACCTTTGCAACCAATGTTTGCTTTCAACTAGCAAGTAAGTGATGGACAAGAAATCAGAGTAAAGTAGTGGCGATCTATTTTCTTGCTGCGATAAATAAGTTAAGAAGATACGAAAGAGTACCGCCTCTGGTGCGGCGCCATGTATGCATCTGCTAAGAATTTGACGGTGCTGCGGTAGCGATGGCTGTTGGCGGTGTGGAAGCAGATATAGGAGGGTAGACGATGGCAGCAGGGTGCGGTGGACGACACGGTCGTAGGAGCGGCGCCGACAAGGTGGACGACGGCGGGGATGAAGCGAGAGGACATGATACAAGGATCCAGGTCCAAAGCCATGGATGAGAAAGGTCGATCTCTTGTAATGGACGGCAGCATCAGGGTATCAGCTCCGGCATGCACTATTGGAATCCACTTCTTTGTCGTCTGCCACTTCTTTGCCGTCAGCTAGCGGGCGGCAAAGAAAGGCTTTGCCATCAGCCACCAGAAAACTGACGGCAAAGAGGCAGCGGACGGCAAAGGATGGCTTTGCCATCAGCATATCTTTGTCGTCCGCTAGCTAACGGCAAAGAGGGGGGTGGTGGGCGTATGGATGCGACCTAACGTCCATCTTCTTTGCCGTCTGCTGGCTGATGGCAAAACATCTTTGTCGTCCGTCAGCAGATGGCAAAGAAGATGGTCGCGGTTCGTCTGCTTCGCCCCACCCCACTCAGGGTACGCTCTTTCCCGTCTGCTGGCAGACGGCAAAGAGGTGTGACCTAGCAGATAAGGGGCCGCGCCCGCGCCCGATCTGTCCATTCCCACTCTCTCCCTGCCCGAGCCTCCCCGACACCTCACCTCGCCATCGCCTCGGCCAAGGCCACGCTTCGCTTCGTTAACCGAAGCCGCTGCTGCCGGCCGGCTCGAGCCGCTTCTCGCTTACTTTCCACGCTTGCCGCTTCGCCTGCCGCTGCCAGCCGAAGCTGCCGCCTGCATAAGCCGCCATGGCCAAGCCGCTACGCCACGCCCGCTTACCCGCTGGCTCGCCGCCTTCGCTCCCCGAGTCACCGCCGCCTCGCACTGGGCCCCGCCTGCCCCGAGCTGCTGCCGCCCGGCCGCAAGACTGCCATTACCCGGCCAGCACTGCCATGACTTACTCTGCCCGCCCGCCTCATCGTGGGTAGTTTTTCTATTTTTCTAGATTTAGTTTATATTAGTTTAGTTTATTTAGTTTAGTTTATGTTAATTTAGTTTATTTTGGGTTACATTTAGTCTATTGTTTTGTTTAGGTTTTTTACCTGTTTTTAAGAACAATCAAGAAAGATGAAAAAAAAGAAAAAGAAGAAGAGGAAGAAGAAGAAGAAAAAAGAACAATAAGTAGTAGAAGAAGATGATGATGAAAAAAAAGAAGTAGAAGTTGAAGATGAAAAAAAGAAGTAGGAAAAGAGGGCGCCCGGGGACGAGCGGGTTAGGGGGTTCCTCGGTGTCGATGGAACCCTAAATAGTAAGTATCGTCGGTGCGAGGCACATGTGGCCGTCGGTGTTGAATACTACATCCACGTCCCACAAGTGACGCCGATGTCCGCCATCCCAAAGCAACTGTTCTCGGCGTCGATGGCGGTCGAACACCATTGCGAATTTGTCTGGCAGCCTCTGCGATGACGATTAAAAGGCAAGTGTTGAAACTTGAAACACACAAACTGACTCAAGTCGGTTTGGTTGTTTGAAATTTGAAAACTTGGGTTTAATCCTCATCACAGAGGCTGCCAGACAAATTTGCCAAGGTGTTCGACCATCATCGGCCACCAGAACTATTGTTGCGGGACGCCGGGCGCCGGCTTCACTTGTGGGATGTGGATCTAGTGTTCAACGCCGACCGCCTCATGTAACTTGCACCGATGGTAGTTGATTTTTAGTTTACCCGGGGACGAGCGGGTTAGGGGGTTGCTATGTTACTCATCTTTGGATTTAAATGTGCAGTTATTTCGTCGCTACGAGGGTCTAGTGTTCGACGAGCTCCGCCCCTGCGTTCGTTGGTGAGCACAAATGACATATCCTTATGAAACTTGCTAGCTATATGTGTCAATCATCAGTATGCGTAACCACTATGTGTCTCCCATTCGAAAGGGTTACATCTATAAATATGCATGCATTTGCATATTAATAATCATGATTCTTTCGAATTGTCCAACGTTATCCATGAACAGCCCGAGTATGTGTAGATTGGGTTCATTTTCCCATATGCTCAGCTCCGGATCTGATGCAGAATTTAAATCGAGTGCCTCCCTGTTGTTCTTCTGGTACACATCCTCTCTGCTTATTGCCGAGACGTGTATCAGGAGAACAGCGGGGAGGTGCTGCCGAAATTTTGCGTCAGATCCGGAGTAGAGCATGGGAAAACGAACACGATCTACACATAGTCGGGTGGGATTAGGACCTATCTTTACCTATTGTGTGTAGGTTGCATGGACGTAATAAAACTGACAAACTCCATTAACTGATGGATATGGTTTGCTTAATTACGCATATATTTCTTGTGTGTCCAGTAGGAAGTCAATATGAGTGATCGTGCATGGATGTACACCGGCTACACTAGTCAGAAAGTTTGGACCGAGGAATGGTTAACAAAAACAAAGGGGTTTGTTAGAGCCACATTTGCAAATGGCCAGCAATTTAGCTGGTGCGCCTCGCGTCTGCTAAGTAAAAACTATAAAAGAGGGACGAAGCTTGAAATGAGTAAAGACCTGCAGAAGTTTGGTTTTACGCCCGGTTCCACGGTTCAGACATTACATGGTGGTCAGCCCAACGAACGCGTGCCAGAGCTGAGGATCGCTGCCGCACCGGCGAAAGCATGGTACCGGGACCGCAGACATGGTGCAAGACTTTGACGATGCTCGGACTCGGACGAGGAGATGGAGGAATCTGCAAAGGCCTTCACCGAAATGTTGGAGTCCTCAAAACGCCCTTCCACGAGCACACCGAAGCTTTGTCACTGGATGCCATCTCACAAATAATGGCTTTGAAGGCTCATTTCAACTTGGGCAGAGAATGCTACGACGCCGATGATGACAAAGATTCTGACGATTTCTACCCAAAGGCCATGTGCTATCTCCAACCACGCATCAGTCCGGACAAAATCCTCCGTGCTCTTAAGATGCCCTATGAGAAGATACATGCTCCGTGAGAAAGGATGTGTCTTATTTAGGTTTCAAGATGAGGACTTGAACTATTGTCCCATTTGCAATGCTTCCGTGTATGTTGTGGTAGACAGCGGTATGGGTGAGAAGACGCACCAAAATACCCAAGTTAATGTTCTTTGGTATATGCCAATCGCATCAAGACTTCAACGTCTTTTCATGGTCAAAGAGACGGCAGACAGATGACATGGCACAAATCGGGCGAAAAGAACCGAACTAGATGCAGATGGGAATGTGATGATAGTGCACATCGGATGGTGAAGCGTGGAAGCGCTTGATGCATTACATAAGGAAAAATGGTAGATCCAAGGCATCCTCGAGTCGCCACAAGATAGATGGGTTTAGTGTGTTTGGTCATATGGCAGCCCCATACAGCTGTTGGCCCGTGTTTTTCATTCCACTCATCCCCACAGTAGATTATGCAACGAAAGAATATTTTCCGACGTTGATAATTCAAGGGCCCAACTATTCGGGAAAGAATATGAATGTGTACATGCAACCGCTTTAAGGACTCTAATTGCAAGAAGCTTGGGACAATGGGTTCAAGACATACGATGCGTTTAGCAAACATAACTTCATAATGCGTGCTGGTACATGTACTGACGCATGACTTGCTTGCGATGCGCTTATTCGTTGGCAAGGTGTGTGTGCATGGAAGGTTCCCGTGCCCTGCATGCAAGGGAGCTCTTGATTTTCCTTGGCTGACGGCAGGGCGCAAGTATAGTTGCTTCGACTAGCATAGACCATTTCTACATCCTGGCCATAAGTTCAAGAACGACAAGAAGAACTTCATCAAAGGTAGAGTTGTCAAACACTCTGCACCACCAGCGTTGACAGTGGCAATGCACCCTAGATCGCTTAAACGCCTCGAGCCAGATCCAGAGCGCCCTGTGGTATTTCAAGGGTATAATAAGGAACACGCTGGACTCACAAGACATGCTTCGGATCTGCGCTTTACTTCAAATACCTCCTTTTCCCACACAACATCGACGTGATGCACATCGAAAGAATATCGCCGAAGCCATTTTTGGTACATTGTTCGGCATAGAGGGGAAATCAAAGGACAATACTAAGGCTAGAGTCGATCAAGAGGAGCTATGTGATAGACCATTACAAAACATGAAAGAACCAAAAGCAAAGGGGATCAACTGGACGAAGCGAAAGGCATGGTTCAATCTTGGAAGGCCAGCTATGAAGGAAATTATGTTGTGGGTGAAAGTGCAGTTGATGTTCCCCGATGGGTATGCAGCAAATCTAAAGAGGTGAGCGAGTCTTCAAAAATTGAAAATATTTGGTCTAAAAGGTCATGATTGGCACATATGGATTGAGTGTATAATGTCGGTGATGTTGCGTGGCTTCATCCCTGAGGTTGAATGGCTAGTACTGGCAGAGCTGAGCTGTTTCTTCTGTGTTCTTTGTGCGAAAGAACTCTCGCCTGGCCTCCTAGAAGAAATGGAATAGTTGGCGCCGGAGTTGATCTGCAAGTTAGAGAAGATCTTTCCATCAAGCTTCTTTAATCCAATGCAACACTTGATTTTGCATCTCCCGACCGAGGCACGATTGGGGGGGGGGCGTGCAAAATCGTTGGTGCTACTCAACTGAGAGGATGCAGAAGACGCTTCGAGCAAAATGTAAAAATAAACATAGAATAGAAGCATTGATGGCGGAGGCATTCATCACTAAGGAGGCGGCAAACTTCGTGACATCACACTATGAAGCCAAAAATCGTCATTTGCATAATCCGAAGCCTCAGTACAATGCTGACGAACCTCAAAAGGGTCAATCCAACCTCAGCCTATTCAAGGAATTCGCATCAGCCAAGCTGGCTGGAAACCAAAGAAGGTTGGATGTTGAAGAATGGCAGACCATTTTTTGCTGTATCTCTTCAACAACCTAATGTAAGTGTTGCCGCACATCGAGTAAGATCTCGGTACATTGTTTCACAACTTCTAATTCCTTTGAACTTCTCTTATTCCTGGATATTTGATGCAGTCGATACGTCGCCACATACTCATATGGAGCGGTGATCCAAAAGGATTCTGTCGAAGAGTATGAGCTTTTGGCAAAACAAGGAGCCGGATATCCCGGTTTCATCTCTTGGTTCAGAAAAACGGTAATTTCCATTAGACCCTTTCTTTTATTTGGCTAATTTGCGACTAATGCAACAATCCTTTTGTATTAAACTTGTAGGCTAATTCAGAGATTATGGATGCCGAATTGAGACAAGTAGCTAATGGTTTTGACTATAAGGTTCGTTCATTTGAAAAATACGACATGAACGGGTATCGCTTTCGTACCTATGCCAAAGAGCTATCTACGGCCGGCCGAAAGTCTACAAATTGTTGTGTCTCCGCTATCGGCGAAGGAGGTATCGAGTATTATGGAAGAGTTGAAGCAATTTATGAACTTGAATTCTATGGTGAAAACCCACCAAACGTCATAGTCTTCGGGATGTTATTGGTTCCAAATGAGGAGACTAGAAGGACTCATGAACATATAGGGCTAGTCGAAATCAAACAAAGCACCCATTTGGATATTCCCGATGTCTATATTACGGCTCAAAAGGCAACCCAAGTTTTCTATCTACCGTGGGCCTGTCAAAGTGATCTAAATCTCAGTGGTTGGGACGTCGTTTATGAAGTGCCGCCACATGTTAGACCACCTCCCCCCAATGAACAGGATTATGAACCTCACATTAACCAGGACACATATGACGAAGGATAATTCTTCCAAGAAACACGTCTTTCCAAAAAACGCTTCAAGAACCGGGCTTACTCCACCCTGCAACATTGAAGTAGACAACGATAGTGAATCCGACTTCACCCCTGAGCCGGAACAAGAAGAGCTAGAAGAAGAAGAAGTTACTGCTGCAGATGACCTGTCAAAGCTTGAACGATTACGTAAAGGTGGCCTTCCACATGATGATACATTTATTAATGATGATGATAAGCACATCATTACCGATAGCTATGATGATGATGCTTCTATTAAAGATGATGACGAGCACGTCATTACCGATAATGATTATTAGGTGTTCAAATTTTTATGTTGTACTTGATTTATATAGTTATTTGTATGATTGTATGATTTATATAGTTGGTATTTATAATTTTCTTACTTTGTATGATTGTTTCTTATACATAGTGCCATGGTCTTGATTTTCGTCCCGGTCGGCCCTCGCCCGCTTTATGATTTGGATGTGGTAAATTCTCTTTCATAACTATTTGTTGCATTTCGCATTTATGCAAATTATGGCCATCAAGTTGACATAGAGATATTTTAATCTAGGAGGTATGTGAACCAGAATTTGAAACGGACCTCTTGTCGAGAAGTTAAATTTAGTTGAAAAAGAAAATGAGTATTTGAAAGAAAAATTAAAAGAATTGAAGAAGAGAAGATGACATTGGAGTTGTATGTTGCCGATGCCATCGATGATGACAAGATGAAGACGAATGCAATGCGCTTGAAGATGGATGCAATGCGCCTGAAGCTTAAGAAGATTAGAAAATATACCATTGATAATGAGGCTTGGTATCATTATGCCATTGGATCAATTGCTACCTTAGTTGCGATCTTCATCACATTTGTTGTGATGACGGTAAGTTTTCTAGTGTTTTGCTTTTACAAATGGATACTTAGCTTATTTTCCTCCTAAATGGCATAATTACCTAAGTTAGATAAAAATAAGCTATACTTAGCTTATTCAGTTCATTTATGACATACTTAGCATACTTAGGTAAAAATGGCATGATAATCTTTGTTAGCTCCAAAATGATATAGACTTAGCTTATTTTCCTCGAAAATGACATAATAACGTTACTAAGCTCCAAAATAACCTATTTACCTACCTTATCTCTAAAATGACCTACACTTAGCATTTTTACCTAGCTTAGCAATAAAATGCCATTTTTACCTACCTTAGTTAGAAGAAGAAGAAGATAAAGAAGAGGAGAGGAGAAAAAGAAAGAGAAGAAAAAAAACTTCTTCTTCTTCTTGTTCTTCTTCTTATTCTAACTACTCTTTTTCTTCTTCTTCTTCTTCTTCTTCTAACTAGTCTTCGTCTTCTAAATTTCATCTTTCCAATTTGCAGATTTGCTTTACATGAGGAAGCTTGGATTCATGGAGTGTACTATTCTGATTATGTTGAATATGTATGCATGGATATGTTGTTGGAAACTAGTTTCTGGTTATGCATGTATATATGGATATGTTGGACTTTGTTGAACTATGTTGGATTTTATGAAGTATGATGTTGGATTTGATGAAATATGATGTTGGACTTGCTGTTATATGTTGTTGGATATGTTCCATATGTATGCATGTATATCTGTGTTTGAAACACTGTCAAATTAAATGGATTAAAATAAAATCAGGGGATATGTAACCTCCTTGCCGTCTGCTAGCGGACGGCAAAGAGCTTTGTCGTCCGCTAGCAGACGGAAAAGAGGACATGTGGCAGTCACCTGTGCAAACAGGGAACACTGGCTGCCGATTTGGTCATTTTGCCGTCTGCTGGCCGACGGCAAAGTGACTGAAGACCAACTATCTTTGCCAGCATACGTCAAAGATTCATACATCTTTATCATCTGCCGGCGGACGGCATAGTTGCACACGTGGCAGCTTCCCTGTTCTGCCTAGATGAGCTCTTTGCCGTCCATTGGCAGACGGCAAAGAGCGAGGTAAACCCCTAACGGCTCTCACGCCACCGCACTGCTTTCCATAGTCTTTGCCGTCTGCTGGCATCGGATGGCGGACGGCATAATCCTTTGCAATCCGTCTCTGGGAAGCGGACGGCAAAGAAGGCCTTTGCTGGCATGCGTTCATCCGGACAGTTTGTCGTCCGCTAGCAGACGACAAAGAGTTTTGCCGTCCGTGAACCATGCCTTTGCCGCGGACGGCAAAGAAGCTGAATCCAGTAGTGATGGTGGAGGAGGACGGCGGTGGATGGGGAGGCGGACAGAGGAGGCTGGGGTGGAGAGGGTGTTTTGGCGCCACGAAGTACGAATGGGGAAATGGAGGTGGAGAGGAAGGGGGTAACCATGTCTTTAGGGTGCCCTTGTCACAAATGCGAGGAAATTTACAAACTTAGCCCCCGTTTCAAATTTCCTACATCACAACAATATTAGTCGGTTGGGGATAGGACGGTAATCTCGCATACACCGAATATTTGCCGACGAGAGTTTTTTTTTGGCGCCCACCGTGTATGAATCGAGTAGGGAGTCGATTTCAGCCGAGGACACACTGTGTTTTTCCGCCCACCGTGTATGAATCCGGGTGAGAGGTGGTTATGTCACGTTTGAGTGAAATTACAAACCTACCCTATCAAAACCTATAGAAATCGAGCAGATAGGCTTTCCGTGGCAGGGATAGGCAGTAGTAATTTCCATCTCGCAGATTTTGGTTTCGGACGGTTACTACGACTTTCCCCGCTTCGTTCAAATTTTGCAGAGTGCACGTTTACCGTCCCAACTCAATTCGAATCCCATTTGTATTCTATTTTTTCGGGTGGGATCCATTTTGGATTGGAATAAGATTCTATATACATCATTTTTTATATATACTTTCAAAAGCACAACACCCTTTATTCATAAATATGGTTTACAAATGCCATGATCTGAGATTCATAAGGTTGTATCCATCAATTTGGATTTTCAAATATTTGAAACCACTTTATGTTGAAATCCAATGTATGCATTCCTCGCTAACTGTCTCCAATTAATGTGTGTTTCATGCGGGTTTTTTTTTACTTCTCAAACATGTATAATGTGTTTCACACATGCAACATATAGTGTAATCCCGTTTAGACATTAATTGCATATAAACTATGCATTGTTTCTAATTAAAGAATCTATGGATCATCAATATTGATAAACTATATAACATTACACGTGTCCCCAAATTCAAACGAATATGCATGTTTGATACACCAATTTGCGTTATGATATTATCGATGTCGTGATCTACAAATTAAATATTTGAGTCCCATTTAATCCAGATATTCGTCTCATATAACTATCACTCATGCTTATATAGGACTATCTCTCTAGACCTATACGCGTTCATCTCGCGGGTATCTCTCGTGCTACCTGTATGTCGACAATGATCTTTTATCTTCGTAACACACTGACGGTACTCTCTCCCTCGACCTTCATCACTCTATATCTCTCTAAGTATATCTCGCTCCCTGCTATGTGTCTCTAACTATGATTCTCCATGTGGAATCTCTTTCTCTCACACAAACACAAAACTTTGTCTTCCGGGTCTCATTTCTCTCTACTATTCCCCTGTGTGCCACTCGCACACCCCTCATACAGAGATGTCTTTCGCTGCTTAGGTATGAGAACCTACGACTCTTCCTCTTAAATATCTATTTCTCACACACAAACACAAACTCTGTCTCCCAGGGTCTCATATTTCTCCACTGTTCTCTCGTATGTCGCTCACACACACTCTCTCTCCCTAGATATATATTGCATTCCCTCATATGTTTCTCTAGCTATCACTCTCGTTTTGAAATATCCTTCTCTCTTGCAGACAAAACTCCGTCTCTCAGGATCTCATTTCTCTCCGATATTTGTTTGTATGTGAGTCACATGCACCCTTTCTTCATCTCTCTCACACCCACACCCATAACTCAGCCTTCTGATCCACTCGACTCCTATCTCTAACGCACACTAGCTAGCATGTTTATCTTTCTGTTTATCTGTTTCTCCATCAACCTTCTTTCATTTATAGGTTGATCTCTTTTGCACAATAGTTGTGCCTCACTCCCTCTGCTCGCCATAGATATATGCTCCAGCCCACGCCACTATCTCTTAAAGACAAAAACACATGCTCAATTGGTGGGCCTTCTTCCCTGCATTCTCGCATGCATGCATATTTTCATATCGATCCGTCTCTCCCATGTCATTGATCTTAGCTTATGACTTATGTCTTCTTTCTTTTATCTACGATCATGCGCACAAGACACACACACACATCCCACGCATACATGTATACCTCTCACACATGCACGTTGAAGGTCTCTATGTCTCCATACGTAGTTAATTACCCTCAACTCTAATGCCACATCGAATCGTTCTCTTATTGTGTGCACATAACTTCCGCCTGGATGGGTAAAACACACACTCACACTTAACAATCTCCTTGTAGCTACCCCCTCTCACTCTTCCCCTATATCACCAAAACGAATAAGACCATCCCTTCGTTTAATTCCAGCCTACATGCACCATCGATATATAGTAGTCTTCCTCGGTGTCTCTCAAACAAACACGTTCTCTCGATGTCGACTACTCTCACGCCACAAGACACCTTCTCTTCCCTCTCTCTACGAGCTTTCTCTCTAACACCCCATCGTTGGTGCCCTCTGCCATACACATCACCTCTCTATGATGAAGCCATGCACACTTAAATTACATCGGCCACCGAGGACCCCGCGACACACACACACACACAAACAAACACACACACAAACAAACACACACACACACACGCATGCACGCACACACCCACACACCCACACACACACACACACAAACACACACACGCACGCACACATGCACCCACCCACCCACACACACACACAAACACACACACACACACACACTACCACTCCCACACACACACACACACCCAAAGACCCCATCTCTCTCACACTCTCTCTCTCACTCTCTCACACACACACACACCCACAAACACACACACACCGAGACTCCATCTCACACGCACATGCTCTAGGCGGAGCATTTGTTCCTACCACCCTTCATCCACCCTTACACGTATGATATACAATCACCTTAATTTAGTTGTATAACATGGACAAATTCCACTTTACTTTAGTAGTTAGCAAACTTTATCATATGTACCCTTATAAAAAAACCGAGTTGGTGATGATGGTGTGCATGCCATCTTGTAATATAGATCATCTGATATATATCTGACGGATAGAAAGCAAACTATGATAATTTTACAAAAGATAGTCGCACCTCTCTCCACATCCTTATCTCCCACACCTCATTGCTGAGCAATTAAAAAGAAAGTCTCGGAACAATCTAGCATGGTGGCGTGCTTGCCGGGCGCTTGAATCCCATCCCTATGCCTCCGCCCATTCCGACCACTAGTCACCACCACTACACTCCTCCTCCTCACCTTATCTCTCACCTTTCATTTTTTTGATGACATTCTCTAGATACAAGTTTTCCAATAAAAATTCTCGAAATATCATAAGTTTTTACACATGGGATTACTCCTGCATAGGTAAATCACAATGTGTGTTTTGTAAAAAAAATGCATATTGATGTTCCGTGCAATGCACGAGCATCTTGGTTGTAATTATATAACATAAATCCACGAGCAGGAAGTGACATTTTTTTACACAACCACATTAACATGGCCACGTAAATCCCTAGCTAAAGTAAATACCATTATACTTATATCCCGATGCAAAAGGTTGAGTACATGTCCAAAGAGTAGAATCGCACACATGCACTCTGTCTCTCAGAATCTCTCACACACACACCAGTTACGTGACGCCCACTTAAGCAGACACGTATGTTACAATTTGTGCACCCGCGGGTACACGTGATGCTGCACATTTATTTAAGCCGGATGGCGAACCCAAACAATAGCTGCATTCATTCCCATCCCGCCGCCTCTTCTCTGGCCGTCGTCGGCCGGATGAGGATCCACTGACGTGAACAATCCTACCATTCTATCACTGACATGTGGGACCCCCAAGCATGGGTCCCACCAGTCAGCGAAGGAAAGGCAGGGTACGGCAGTGATAGCCACGTCAGAGGATCCATGTCTCGGCCGGTAGTCATGACCTGGCCGAAGGTAACAGCATACGCCATACTCCCACTGGAGCGGCTCTTTAATCTGGAAATTTTAGTGGTCACGCATGCATGTTTTTGTGCTAGCACTCCTATATTAGGGTTGACCGGTCGCTTCCCGCGGATGTGCGCGGGCGGTGGAAGAGGAAGGAGAAGGGAATCGGGCTGTGGAGTAACATTTTTTACCACAATTTCTTAGGAAACTGAGTACAATAATTGAGTAGTTTTGCAAACTACCAGTACTACACCTAAAACGGTTCAAAACCTATAATCCCTTACCAGCGCGTGCTTCCCGCGTGAAACAGTCAGCATCGCCCTGGAGCGTCAATGCCGCATTAATGCCCGGCCAGAGCGGAGGCGACCTCTCACTGGCGCCGGCTTTGAAGCGGCGCGACGGCCGAGAGAGCGCTGTTTCCCGGTGCACTGACTGCTCCGCGTCGAGGCTGGCCATAGGCCCTGTTTGGATCCATGAGTTAGAGTTAGTTTTAGATAGTTGGGGCTCAAATATATCTAAAGTATCCAAGCAGGAGGGTTTAAATTGGAGCAAGTTGCACTGAACCCACCAAAAAATACTATCCCACCCAAGAGGTGCTAACTGGAGATAGTTCTCATTGGGACCACTGAAAAATCACTTCTCTCTCTCCATCAAGTGCATTTATTGTCAATCTAATCCTGTCACCCAAACACCTCTGTGGCTACAGTTAGTTCAGGGTTAGTCATAAGTTAGTCTAACCTCTAGCTAAGTTAGAGTATCCAAATAGGAGCAGTATGGGACATGCAAGTTGCTCAAAGCATACAGTCAAATTTGCACGTGAAAGGATTTTTTCTTTTTGAAAGCGGGCGTGAAAGGAATTCTTTTTAGAATGCTCTTGGCATGTCGCTAACATGTGATGAGTTAACCGACCTCAATAGACGGCAAAAACGCCAGCCAGCCGCACTTTGAGAGAGGCGAGGAGGGAGAAGCGATTCGGGCTGCTAGATTACTAGAGATAGGTGTCGCACGGAAGCCAAGAGATATGGTGATAGCGTGGGTTAGCCATGTACTAGTATGATGTAACTACACTGGGCTGCCGTGCTTCGTACTCTTCCAGACCACTGTGGAGATGATTGGTTGATTTTATATCGTTAAATAATATAAAATATTATGAGTGCAGATGCTCCACCCCAAGGTTCCTTGCTCCTTCTCGGTCGTCGGGAATCTATGTTCTTCCACTCTATTTTTTTATGTGAGCTTTGTTCATCCTTTTGCCAACACGTGACACATCTAGCATCAAGGTGCACGTGTCATGCAAGGATCGGTCCATCTATATGAAGAACATGTGGGACTTGAACTACGTACGAGACGGACATGTACCCAGGAGTGGACATGTGAACCTGTGTAATGTAGCGCAGTAAGTGAAGTAGAAATGCACAAATAGTATGAACATGTGTGGCATATAGGCATTTGTCTCTTACTACCAATAAATGTTGTACGTGCAATGCCCGGTGATGTTATGGAGTATGTGACTAAGTACTCTACTACTACTATATTAATTGAAGGCACATATTAGGTTTTATATTTGTTTATGTGTATGCCCCGAGACCTTCCAACTAGACGTGTCTTTCTCTCCGGGTCGCACTTTGTGTCGTTCGTACCACTAGTACAGTAGTACTACTATGTGTGGTCTCCGACCCAGAAGTGGAGACGCTCTACCGTGTTGTTCTTGTCCCACTCCTTTCGCTGACGTGTGCGACATCCAGCACGTGCCGTGTGTTTGGCACTCCTTTATCGTAAGAGTTGAAACACTAGCATTCATTAGAAATAGAAAATAAATATAAATCACCAGTGATACTATACCATGCGGTTTCCTTGCTCCTCGGTATTGGAAAGAATACTTCCGCTCGCCGACATGTGGGACGTCGACCATCCTGGTCCACTTGCCATGCCCGCAGAACTCCAAGGGAGAGTCACCCGATCGTCGGACCGCGATAATTACTAATGAGCCATCAAATCACATGCCCAACCTTACCCAATTGTGAAGTTTCTCGGACGAAGGAACCATCATGACTTTGTTGAATTCCGCTTCTTGAAGAAAACTCATGCATCAGCAATGCATCTTTAGCTACATTTGTTACTCCAGCAGAGGCCTCCTTTGGTTCATAGGATAGGAATTTTATAGGAATATGAAAATCATAGGAAGTGAGATGACATGAATCTCAATTCCTATAGAGAAAGAGATGCCATTTCATGCATAGGATAGAAATTTTTCCATTGAGTCTAGGCTAATGTACTGGTAATTTGCTCTAAAAACTACAGTAGTAAATAGTAGTACTTTTACATGCTCATAATTAATTAAACAAACGTAGGGGCGACACAGACACACACTAACTACTAGTACTACTACTTCTCACATGCTGGCCAGATGCCGTCATTCTCCTTCCTGGCTTTGTCGGCAACACCCCACCGTGCTTGGATCTCCGCCGACTTCTCCGCAGCAGTGCATGCGTCCTCTTCTTTCTCGTGGCGGCGGGCCTCTATTTTCTTGAGTGCTTTCTGACTTTTTAGCTCCCTCTATGCGGCTTGGCCGCCTCTTGCTCTACCGCCCATTCGTCCTTGACAGCTTCAAATTCCGCCCACATAGGTGTGAGGTCACGAGCGGCGTTGAACTCGGCACGGTGGGATGCCACCACTTGCCTACCATTCTGTGTGCGGTCGTGGGCGGCGAGGAACTCGGCCATGGGGATGTCATCGCTTCCTACCGTTAGTGTCTTGGCGCGGTGGCATGAACGACGCTTGGTGACAGCTCTGGGGTGGAGTGGTCAGACAACTGTAAAGCGCATTGGTTTGTCAAGAGCTCAAGGATAGAAGACGAAGGAAATTTGGATTCCCCTTCAATCCTGGTCATTTATTACCGAGTAAAATGCATTGGCGGTCATTGAACTTGTCTTGATAGCTCACTTTGATCATTGTATATGAGATATGGTGATTATACGGTCACTGGCTCAGCGTATAGCTCCGTATTTGTCTAGTTGACCAGTCAAACAGTCCGCATGCGCCTCATCAGCTCGTGTTCTTTATCTATCTATCTATGTGGGCCTACCTGTCAGTGGAGAAAGAAATAAAAACCAAAATTATGCGTATGTGACATTACTGTTTAGACGTTTGCTGGAGGTCTCCGCGAACACCAAGCATGTATTCACTTGGCTCAACATCAACGGTCTTACTCGTGACTCGGCGCCTTGATCATGTATATCGTCCAAAACAACCAATCTATAAAAGAGCCTAGCTAGAGAGGGTACTATGGTGCGGAGTATGTACTATCGTGAGCAACCGATCATAGTGCCACTGCACACAGTGTGTTTCGATCGATTCGCCCATTATTACGTAAGTTATGTATGGTTGTGTGGTGTCTAATGGTAGTCGTCGAATGCTAGCTGGCGACAAGAGAAGTTGCATGGACTCTTGGATGCCAATACATGCCGCATACGCTTCAAAGGCTCGTCATCCATGAGTTCACATTTTACCACCACGCCAGCGACTGACCGCCCTGGCCTACCGAAACCCCTTCCATCGCTTGCGCGCCCTTCCCACCTGAAATGATCACCGTCTCTCCAGAACATCAATGCCGCATTCACGGCCTTAACTGCAGTGCGGTTGGTGTGTCACTAACATGCGGGCCTGATGCCCGTTGGGCCCACATGTCAGTGAGACAACGCACCTGCGGTTAAGTCACTGAAGCAGCGTACGCATTCACGCCCGATGCGACCTCTCACTTGCACCAGAAGGGACACGCGTTGTCTTGCATTTTCACTGACATATGGGACTGCAATTGAATAAACCATCGATAGGCAAAATCTAATCGCTCGGCGGGCGTCGGCTGGGAGGAGAGAGACAGGGGAGGGAGAATAGATCGCCCCCGCCGTGCTCGGACTCCAAGAAATATGTGGTAATAATGTGAGGTGGGCCATGCGGGAGTCCGCACCGCTTCCAAGCCCGCTTCTTACCGCCCTGGCCCACCAGAACCCCTCCCCCACCCCACCACCTCCCCGCGCGCGCTCCCCCCTCAGAGGCCAGCTGCCCGCATTCATAGCAAGTAGTACCAGTAATATTGTGGGCTATAAAGGGCATGTACAATGGTTGATAAGATTGTCTTATCGTAAGTCTTGCATGTAATTTAAAGATGACAAAAAACATGTGTACAATGGATCATCTATTAGCCTTATCTTTAATAACTAGTTCTTCCTAAAAACATGGTGAAACATATTGTGCTAAGAGATCATCTCTTGACTTCTCGACAAGCCCGCTTATGTGGAGGAGAGAGAGGCATTGACAAAGTCAAGGAGTGGGATCTGCAGGAGCCCGTCTCTACACATGCTCCTAGGTATAAAAAAACTAATTCTAAAAAAAGAGGCATAAAAAAATTGTGTCTAAAAAAAGAAAGGTAAAAAACATTTGAGAGGAAATAGATAGAGAGAGAGTGAGAAAAAGTTGTAACCTTATAGTCAACACTATGGTAGTATTACATGAGGAAGGAGGGAGTGGTGCACATGCCAAGTTCACTAGGCTGCCGTGTTTCACACTCCTCCGGTAAATAACAGTGGAGACAATAGGTTTCATGAAAAATAAACAGTGAATACTGCTTGCTCGTCCACTATATCGGAAAGAATACTTTCATTCGCCGACATGTGCGGCGTTGACCATCCCGTCCACCTGCCATGCACAAAATTATCCTGGTCCTCCTGCCATACACAAAGTTAGTCGGATGAAGGAACCATCATGACTTTGTTGAATTTCGCTTCTCCATGAAAACTTACTCTACCCGCCGCATCGCTACCACACGCGAAGACTGGACGGCACTGTACCACGTCATATCACCAAAACCCACTAGGCCAAACTAGCCCGCCTAGGATTTGTACTCCCTCTGTTTCAAAGTTAGTAGTACAAAGTTGACTCATCTATTTTGGAATGGAGGGACGTCTCTGTACTGCTATGATTTTGTGTTGTACGTATCTGTACTTTTGTTACGATTTTCCTACCCTATGAACCAAATGAGGCCTGAATGTATCCGTATTGACTATTGTCTGACCGATCGCTAAGCCTACAATTTTAGGAGCTTGGGCTATTGGCGATTATTGACGGCGGATCAGTATAAGCGTAGCACGAGCTCATCAGCCCCAACATTTATCTTCGGTGAGTGTTTTGCAAGTACTATAGCTCGCATAGTAGCTAGTCTACTAACACCAAGAATCATCAAATAAGCCCTGCTGATATGATACACAGTTCAAACTTACATCTAAGCATGCCATATATTACATCAAAAGCTGGTGAGGATACATCTGTTTCCATAACTCGGAGAGGGTTCGCATGATTCACTATCAAACAAAAGTAGCAAGTACCGCCCACACAAGACAGTGCACTAGCCCTAAGATGGTTTGATAACACACATCATTCTGGTAATTAAACACAGGGAAATGCAAACTACCCTGAAGGATTAGCGCGACCAACTATTTCTTGTCATCGATCTCTCGGCGTGACCACAAAGACGGACAACGGCATGGGAACCGATCTCTGGGGCAATGTCCACAGGACTGACCGCGACATCGGAATCGATCTCTGGGGCGATGTCCACAGGATGGAAAGCAGCGTCGGAATCGATCTCCGGGGCGATGCCAACAGGATGGACCGCAACATCGAAAACGATCTTTGGGGCGTTGTCCACAGGACGGGCCGCAACATCGGAATCATCAAGGACGTCCACCGTCACCTGCACAACCCTAACATATTAGCAAGCACATAGCAAATAATCAAAAACCACAACTTTCGGTAATAAGCCATTATTTTTTACCTTGTGCAGCTCACCAGGGGATCCCATCCCTCCGGGGTCATCTCCTCGTCCTCGATGGGGGCCATCACCTTGCCAGGGGAATACTGCTTCTCAACGGTGACTATCTCCTCAAACTCGGCCTTGAGCCTCGCATAGGTGGCCATCAGAGTTTCTGGGGTAGGCACGGTGGGGCCCTTGCTGTTCTTCCAACTTTCTTTGAGGAGTTCGTCCGCCAACGTCGTCAACTCTTTGGCCAATGCTTGTTTCTTGAAGTTCTTCGTCTCCATGGGCTGGCCCGCCAACATGGTCAACTCGTTGGTGAGATGCTCGCTTCCTGGAAATCGCTGTCTCTAGTGCACTACTACAAAAAGGGCTATAGATGGAATGGCCACTAATGGCGCACCTGTCATGTGGTGCGCCATTACTATATTCTAATGGCGCACCATGCCTCGGTGCGCCATTAGTAATATATTACTAATGGCGCACCTGGTGTGTGGTGCGCCATTAGTAGTTTTGAAAAAAAAACATAAAAAAATTTGTTACTAATGGCGCACCATGTCCGCCGTGCGCCATTAGTAGTTGACATAGTAATGGCGCACCACATCCGCCGTGCGCCATTAGTAGTTTTGAAAAAAAAAGTAAAAAAATAAAAAATATTTGTTACCGACAATCGAATCTTGGGCAAGTACAATACCGCTAGACAAAGGGAATTGTATACGGGATTGATTGAGTCCTTGACATCGTGGTTCATCCGATGAGATCATCGTGGAACATGTGGGAACCAACATGGGTATCCAGATCCCGCTGTTCGTTATTGACCGGAGAACGTCTCGGTCATGTTCCAGATGGTTCCCGAACCCGTAGGGTCTACACACTTAAGGTTCGATGGCGCTTAGGGTTATAGGGAATAGATATACGTGGTTTACGAATGTTGTTCGGAGTCCGGATGAGATCTCGGACGTTCTGAGGAGTTCCGGAATGGTCCGGAGGTAAATATTTATATATGGGAAGTCCTATTTTGGCCACGGAAAATGTTCGGGATTTTTCGGTATTGTACTGTGAAGGTTCTAGAAGGTTCGGAGTGGGGCCCGCCTGCATGGGGGACCCACATGAACGTGGTAGTGGGGGCAAGGCCCCACACCCCTGGTCAAGCGCACCAAGATCCCCCTTAGAAGGAATAAGATCATATCCCGAAGGGATAAGATCAAGATCCTAAAAGGGGGGATGTGATCGATGGGGAAAGGAAAGGATGGGATTTCTTTCCTCCCACCTTTGCCAACGCCCCAATGGACTTGGAGGGCAAGAAATAATCCCCCTCCACCCCTATATATAGTGGGAGGCGCATGGGAGCTGCACCCTTGCCCCTGGCGCAGCCCTCCCCCTCTCCCAAGTCCTCCTCCTCTCCGCGGTGCTTGGCGAAGCCCTGCAGGATTGCCACGCTCCTCCATCACCACCACACCGTCGTGCTGCTGCTGGATGGAGTCTTCCCCAACCTCTCCCTCTCTCCTTGCTGGATCAAGGCATGGGAGACGTCACCGGGCTGTACGTGTGTTGAACGCGGAGGTGCCGTCTGTTCGGCACTAGGATCTCCGGTGATTTGGATCACGACGCAGTACGACTCCTTCAACCCCGTTCTCTTGAACGCTTCGCTTAGCTATCTACAAGGGTATGTAGATGCACTCTCCTTCCCTCGTTGCTAGTTTTTCCATAGATAGATCTTGGTGACACGTAGGAAAATTTTGAATTTCTGCTACGTTTCCCAACAGTGGCATCATGAGCTAGGTCTATTGCGTAGATTCTTTGCACGAGTAGAACACAAAGTAGTTGTGGGCATTGATTTTGTTCAATATGCTTACCGTTACTAGTCCAATCTTGTTTCGACGGTATTGTGGGATGAAGCGGCCCCGACCGACCTTACACGTACACTTACGTGAGACAGGTTCCACCGACTGACATGCACTTGGTGCATGAGGTGGCTAGTGGGTGCCAGTCTCTCCCACTTTAGTCGGATCGGATTCGATGAAAAGGGTCCTTATGAAGGGTAAATAGCAATTGACATATCACGTTGTGGCTTTTGCGTAGGTAAGAAACGTTCTTGCTAGAAACCCATAGCAGCCACGTAAAACATGCAAACAACAATTAGAGGACGTCTAACTTGTTTTTGCAGGGTATGCTATGTGATGTGATATGGCCAAAAAGGAATGTGATGTATGAGATTGATCATATTCTTGTAATAGGAATCACGACTTGCATGTCGATGAGTATGACAACCGGCAGGAGCCATAGGAGTTGTCTTTATTTATTGTATGACCTGCGTGTCATTGAACAACGCCATCTAATTACTTTACTTTATTGCTAACCGTTAGCCATAGTAGTAGAAGTAATAGTTGGCGGGACAACTTCATGAAGACAAGATGATGGAGATCGTGGTGTCATGCCGGTGACGATGATGATCATGGAGCCCCGAAGATGGAGATCAAAAGGAGCAAAATGATATTGGCCATATCATGTCACTATTTGATTGCATGTGATGTTTATCATGTTTATGCATCTTATTTGCTTAGAACGATGGTAGTAAATAAGATGATCCGTCATTAAAATTTCAAGAAAGTGTTCCCCTAAGCGTGCACCGTTGCGAAAGTTCGTCGTTTGAAGCACCACGTGATGATCGGGTGTGATAGATTCTTACGTTCACATACAACGGGTGTAAGCCAGATTTACACCACCGAAACACTTAGGTTGACTTGACGAGCCTAGCATGTACGGACATGGCCTCGGAACACAAGAGACCGAAAGGTCGAGCATGAGTCGTATAGTAGATACGATCAACATGAAGATGTTCACCGATGATGACTAGTCCGTCTCACGTGATGATCGGACACGGCCTAGTTGACTCGGATCATGTAATCACTTAGATGACTAGAGGGATGTCTATCTGAGTGGAAGTTCACGAGATGAACTTAATTATCCTGAACATAGTCAAAAGATCTTTGCAAATTATATCGTAAGTCGCCTTTAGTTCCACTGTTTAGATATGTTCCTAGAGAAAATATAGTTGAAAGTTGACAGTAGCGATTATGCGGACAGTAGAAAGATTATGTCCTTAATGCACCGCTCAGTGTGCTGAACCCCAAACGCGTCAAATGCGTGGATGTTGCGAACATCAGACATACACGTTTTGATAACTACGTGATAGTTCAGTTAAATAGTTTAGAGTAGAGGCACCAAAGATGTTTCTCGAAACATATAAGATGTTTCGAGGGCTGAAATTGGGATTTCAGGCTTGTGCCCACGTCAAAAGGTATAAGACCTCCCACGATTTTCTTAGCCTGCAAACTAAGGGAGAAAAGCTCAATCGTTGAGCTTGTGCTCAGATTGTCTGAGTGCAACAATCACTTGAATCGAGTGGGAGTTGATCTTCCGGATGAGATAGTGATGTTTCTCCAAAGTCATTGCCACCAAGCTGCTAGAGCTTCGTGATGAACTATAACATATCAGGGATAGATATGATGATCCTTGAGGTATTCACGATGTTTGACACCGCGAAAGTAGAAATCAAGAAGGAGCATCAATTGTTGATGGTTGGTGAAACCACTAGTTTCAAGGAGGGCAAGGGCAAGAAGGGATACTTCATGAAGCGGCAAATCAGCTGCTGCTCTAGTGAAGTAACCCAAGGTTGAACCCAAACCCGAGACTAAGTGCTTCTGTAATAAGGGGAACAGCTACTGGAGCAGAATTACCCTAGATACTTGGTAGATGAGAAGGCTGGCAAGGTCGATAGAAGTATATTGGATATACATTATGTTAATGTGTACTTTACTAGTACTCCTAGTAGCACCAGGGTATTAAGATACCGGTTCGGTTGTTAAGTGTTAGTAACTCGAAATAAAAGAGCTACGGAATAAACGGAGACTAGCTAAAGGTGAGCTGACGATATGTGTTGGAAGTGTTTCCAAGTTTGATTTGATCAAACATCGACGCTCCCTCTACCATCAAGATTAGTATTAAACCTGAATAATTGTCATTTGGTGATTGCGTTGAGCATAGACATGATTGGATTATGTCTATCGCTTGTCTGATTATTCATTTAAGGAGAATAATGGTTACTCTATTTATTTGAATAATACCTTCAATGGTCTTGCACCTAAAGGAATGGTTTATTGAATCTCGATCGTAGTGATACACATTTTCATGCCAAAAGATATAAGGTAGTAATGATAGTACCACCTGCTTGTGGCACTGCCATTTGAGTCATATTGGTATAGAACGCATGAAGAAGCTCCATGTTGATGGATCTTTGGACTCACTCGTTTTGAAAAGTTTGAGACATGCGAACCATGTCTATTGGTGTATATGCATGAAGAAACTCCATGCAAATGGACTGTTTGGACTCACTTGATTTTGAATCACTTGAGACATGCAAATCATACCACATGGGCAAGATGACTGAAAGCCTCGTTTTTCAGTGAAATGGAACAAGAAAGCAACTTGTTGGAAGTAATACATTTTGATGTGTGCAGTCCAATGAATCTTTGAGGCACCTTGTGATGGATATCGTTATGTTCTTACTTCACAGTTGTTTGAGTAGAATCTGAGTATATTTACTTGATGAAACACAAGTCTGAATTATTGAATGGTTCAAGTAATTTCATAGTGAAGTTAAAGATCATCGTTGACAAGAGGATAAAATATCTATGATATGATCATAGAGATGAGTATCTGAGATTCTGAGCTTTGTACGCTATTAAGACATAGTGGAAATTGTTTCACAATTAATACTTTTGGAACACCATAGTGTGATGGTGTGTCCGAACATCATAGTTGCACCCTATTAGATATGGTGCGTACCATGATGTCTCTTATCGAATTACCACTATCGTTCATGAGTTAGAAATAATGTAGAATTTCTGGAAAGCATATAGGGTTATTTGAAAAGTGTTTTTCAAGTGAAAACCTGTATTAAGCTACTTGAACATTGAGCATCAAGATCTATAGGGATAGATCAAAACCGCTTAATGGTACTTTCAAATGAGCATATACCTTGACATGATCTTGAAGGTGTTCAAGATGGATCAGTCAAAGAAGGAGTTCTTGCCTGAGATGTAAGGTATGAAGTTAAGACTTAAAAGCTCGACCACGGCAGAAGCAGGAGAGAAAGGACGAAGGCCATCCCTATGCCTTAGGCGTAGGCTCTACAAGATGCTATCTTGTGTACCGCACCGAAGTGTGCCTTGCCATGAGTCAGTCAAGGGTACAAGAATTATCCAGAATGGATCATCGGATAGCGGTCAAAATTGTCCTTGGAGTAAATAAGGACATGTTTCTCGATTATGGAGGTGATAAAGAGTTCGCGTAAAGGGTTACGTCGGTTGCAAGCTTTAACACCTATCCGAAAGTGACTCGAGTAGCAAACCGGATACGTATAGTGGAGCAACCATTTGGAATATCTCCAAGTGGAGAGTGGAAGCAGCGTTTACAATATGACCTAGAAATTTGCAAAGCACACACGGATCTGAAAGGTTCAGACCCATTGACTAAAACCTCTCTCACAAGCAAAACATGATCAAACCTCGTAACTCATTGAGTCTTAATCACATGATGATGTGAACTAGTTCTGACACTAGTAAACTCTTTGGATGTTGGTCACATGGCGATGTGACCTATCAGTGTTAATCACATGACGATGTGAACTAGATTATTGACTCTAGTGCAAGTGGGAGACTGTTGGAAATATGCCCTAGAGGCAACAATAAATTAGTTATTAGTATATTTCCTTGTTCTTGATAATCGTTTATTATCCATGCTATAATTTTATTGAAAGGAGACTCAGATACATGTGTGGGTACATAGACAACACCATGTCCCTAGTAAGCCTCTAGTTGACTAGCTCGTTAATCAATAGATGGTTACGGTTTCCTGACCATGGACATTGGATGTCATTGATTACGGGATCACATCATTAGGAGAATGCTGTCATGGACAAGACAATCCTAAGCCTAGCACAAAGATCGTAGTTAAATGCTAAAGCTTTTCTAATGTCAAGTATCATTTCCTTAGACCATGAGATTGTGCAACTCCCGGATACCGTAGGAATGCTTTGGGTGTATCAAGCGTCACAACGTAACTGGGTGGCTATAAAGGTTCATTACGGTATCTCCGAAAGTATCTCATTGGGTTGTACGAATCGAGATCGATTTGTCACTCCGGTGACGGAGAGGTATCTCTGGGCCCACTCGGTAGGACATCATCATAATGTGCACAATGTGACCAAGGGGTTGATCACGGGATGATGCGTTCTGGAACGAGTAAAGAGACTTGCCGATAACGAGATTGAACAAGGTATCGGGATACCGACGATCGAATCTCGGGCAAGTACAATACCGCTAGACAAAGGGAATTGAATACGGGATTGATTGAATCCTCGACATCGTGGTTCATCCGATGAGATCATCGTGGAACATGTAGAGCCAACATGGGTATCCAGGTCCGCTGTTGGTTATTGGACCGGAGAACATCTCGGTCATATCGCATGGTTCCCGAACCCGTAGGGTCTACGATTAAGGTTCGGTGACGCTAGAGTTGTTGTGGGAAATAGTATGTGGTTACGAAGGTTGTTGAGTCCGGATGTGATCCGGATGTCACGAGGAGTTCCGGAATGGTCCGGCGGTGAAGATCGATATATTGAATGAAGGGTATTGGAGTCCGGAAGTGTTCCGGGTACTGTGTTATGGCGGCATGACCGAAAGGTGTTGAGGAGCCCGGCAAGTGTTGGAGGGCCTTATGGGCCAAAGGGGAAGGGGAAAACCAGCCCACTAAGGGGTGGTGCGCACCTCCCAGCCCCTCTCACGTAACCAGGAGAGGTGGGGGCGCCTCCCCTAGGGCAGCCCCCCTTCCCGGCAGGGGGCAAGTTTCCTAGGGGTGGGCGCCCAAACCCATCTAGGGTTTCCCCTGTGGCCGCCGCCCACCCCTAGGGAACCCTAGGCGCCTCCTCCACCCCTTACCCCTATATATAGTGAGGGAGAGAGAGGGCAGCCGCACCTTCCCTGGTGCAGCCTCCCTCCTCCAACACTTCCTCCTCCTCCGTAGTGCTTAGCGAAGCTCTGCGGGAGAACCACGAGCTCCATCACGACCACCACGTGCGTCTTGTCGGAGTTTTCCCTCAACTTCTCCTCTCCCCTTGCTGGATCAAGAAGGAGGAGACGTCCCCGGGCTATACGTGTGTTGAACGCGGAGGTGCCGTCCGTTCGGCGCTAGGATCATCGGTGATTTGGATCACGACGAGTACGACTCCATCAACCCCGTTCTCTTCAACGCTTCCGATTAGCGATCTACAAGGGTATGTAGATGCACACTCCTTCCCCTCGTTGCTGGTTTCTGCATAGATAGATCTTGGTGACACGTAGGAAAATTTTGAATTTCTGCTACGTTCCCCAACAGTTGTATCAGAGCTAGGTCTATTGCGTAGATTCTTTGCACGAGTAGAACACAAAGTAGTTGTGGGCGTTGAATTTGTTCAATATGCTTACCGTTACTAGTCCAATCTTGTTTTGACGGTATTGTGGGATGAAGCGGCCGGACCGACCTTACACGTACACTTACGTGAGTCGAGTTCCACCGGGTGACATGCACTTGGTGCATAAGGTGTGGCGGGTGCCAGTCTCTCCCACTTTAGTCGGAACGGATTCGATGAAAAGGGTCCTTATGAAGGGTAAATAGCAATTGGCATATCACGTTGTGGTTTTGTGTAGGTAAGAAACGTTCTTGCTAGAAACCCATAGCAGCCACGTAAAACATGCAAACAACAATTAGAGGACGTCTAACTTGTTTTGCAGGGTATGCTATGTGATGTGATATGGCCAAGAAGAATGTGATGAATGATATGTGACGTATGAGATTGATCATGTTCTTGTAATACGAATCATGACTTGCATGTCGATGAGTATGACAACCGGCAGGAGCCATAGGAGTTGTCTTTATTTATTGTATGACCTGCGTGTCATTGAACAACGTCATCTAATTACTTTACTTTATTGCTAACCGTTAGCCATAGTAGTAGAAGTAATAGTTGGCGGGACAACTTCATGAAGACAAGATGATGGAGATCATGGTGTCATGCCGGTGGCGATGATGACCATGGAGCCCGAAGATGGAGATCAAAAGGAGCAAAATGATATTGGCCATATCATGTCACTATTTGATTGCATGTGATGTTTATCATGTTTATGCATCTTATTTGCTTAGAACGACGGTAGTAAATAAGATGATCCTCATTAAAATTTCAAGAAAGTGTTCCCCTAAGCGTGCACCGTTGCAAAAGTTCGTCGTTTGAAGCACCACGTGATGATCGGGTGTGATAGATTCTTACGTTCACATACAACGGGTGTAAGCCAGATTTACACGCGAAACACTTAGGTTGACTTGACCAGCCTAGCATGTACAGACATGGCCTCGGAACACAAGAGCCCGAAAGGTCGAGCATGAGTCGTATAGTAGATACGATCAACATGAAGATGTTCACCGATGATGACTAGTCCGTCTCACGTGATGATCGGACACGGCCTAGTTGACTCGGATCATGTAATCACTTAGATGACTAGAGGATGTCTATCGAGTGGAAGTTCATGAGATGAACTTAATTATCCTGAACATAGTCAAAAGATCTTTGCAAATTATATAAATGGCTCGCTTTAGTTCCTTGTTTAGATATGTTCCTAGAGAAAATATAGTTGAAAGTTGTGATGGCGATTATGCGGATGATGAAAGATTATGTCCTTAATGCACCGCTCGATGTCTTTGAACCCCAAGCGTCAAATACGTGGATGTTGCGAACATCGAGACATACACGTTTTGATAACTACGTGATAGTTCAGTTAAATGGTTTAGAGTAGAGGCACCAAAGACATTTCTCGAAACATATAAGATGTTTCGTGGGCTGAAATTGGGATTTCAGGCTTGTGCCCACGTCAAAAGGTATAAGACCTCCGACGATTTTCTTAGCCTGCAAACTAAGGGAGAAAATCTCAATCGTTGAGCTTGTGCTTAGATTGTCTGAGTGCAACAATCACTTGAATCGAGTGGGGGTCGATCTTCCAGATGAGATAGTGATGTTTCTCCAAAGTCATTGCCACCAAGCTGCTAGAGCTTCGTGATGAACTATAACATATCAGGGATAGATATGATGATCCTTGAGGTATTCACGATGTTTGACACATGAAAGTAGAAATCAAGAAGGAGCATCAATTGTTGATGGTTGGTGAAACCACTAGTTTCAAGGAGGGCAAGGGCAAGAAGGGATACTTCATGAAGCGGCAAATCAGCTTTCTGCTCTAGTGAAGAAACCCAAGGTTGAACCCAAACCGAGACTAAGTGCTTACGTAATAAGGGGAACAGCCTTTGGAGCAGAATTACCCTAGATACTTGGTAGATGAGAAGGCTGGCAAGGTCGATAGAAGTATATTGGATATACATTATGTTAATGTGTACTTTACTAGTACTCCTAGTAGCACCGAGGTATTAAGATACCGATTCGGTTGCTAAGTGTTAGTAACTTTCGAAAAAAAAGAGCTACGGAATAAGCGGAGACTAGCTAAAGGTGAGCTGACGATATGTGTTGGAAGTGTTTCCAAGTTTGATTTGATCAAACATCGCGCTCCCTCTACCATCAAGATTAGTATTAAACCTGAATAATTGTCATTTGGTGATTGCGTTGAGCATAGACATGATTGGATTATGTCTATACTTGTCTGATTTATTCATTTAAGGAGAATAATGGTTACTCTATTTATTTGAATAATACCTTCAATGGTCTTGCACCTAAAGGAATGGTTTATTGAATCTCGATCGTCTTGATACACATTTTTCATGCCAAAAGATATAAGATAGTAATGATAGTACCACCTGCTTGTAGCCTTGCCATTTGAGTCATATTGGTATAGAACGCATGAAGAAGCTCCATGTTGATGGATCTTTGGACTCACTCGTTTTGAAAAGTTTGAGACATGCGAACCATGTCTATTGGTGTATATGCATGAAGAAACTCCATGCAAATGGACCGTTTGGACTCACTTGATTTTGAATCACTTGAGACATGCAAATCATACCACATGGGCAAGATATTTGAAAGCCTCGTTTTTCAAAGTGAAATGGAACAAGAAAGCAACTTGTTGGAAGTAATACATTTTGATGTGTGCAGTCCAATGAATCTTTGAGGCCTTGTGATGGATATCGTTATGTTCTTACGTCACAGATGATTTGAGTAGATACTGAGTATATTTACTTGATGAAACACAAGTCTGAATTATTGAATGGTTCAAGTAATTTCATAGTGAAGTTGAAGATCATCGTGACAAGAGGATAAAATATCTATGACATGATCATAGAGATGAGTATCTGAGATTCTGAGCTTTGTACGCTATTAAGACATAGTGGAAATTGTTTCACAATTAAAACCGCTCGAACACCATAGTGTGATGGTGTGTCCGAACATCATAGTTGCACCCTATTAGATATGGTGCGTACCATGATGTCTCTTATCGAATTACCACTATCGTTCATGAGTTAGGCATTAGAGACAACCGCACTCACTTTAATAGGGCACCACGTAATTCCGTTGAGACGACCCTGTTTGAACTATGGTTTGGAGAAACCTAAGTTGTCGTTTCTTAAAAGTTTGGGGTTGCGACGCTTATGTGGAAAAGTTTGAGGTTGATAAGCTCGAACCCAAAGCGGATAAAATGCATCTTCATAGGACACCCAAAACAGTTGGGTATACCTCCTAATTCAGATCCGAAAGCAA
This sequence comes from Aegilops bicornis, assembly GCA_021605145.1. Lineage (NCBI taxonomy): Eukaryota > Viridiplantae > Streptophyta > Magnoliopsida > Poales > Poaceae > Aegilops > Aegilops bicornis. The sequence goes on along the minus strand of JAHIAL010000141.1, from coordinate 542,666 downwards.
TAGGGATTGTTTCTTGAATCAGGTCCTTTCTCGAGGAAAAGTTTGTCTCGAAAAGTTGAGTGGGAGGATGGTGGAGACTTGATATGGTTATTGAACCGTCACTACAACTAGTGTGTAGCAGGGCACGAGGAAGTTGTTCTGTGGCACCTACACCAATTGAAGTAGAAGCTTATGATAGTGATCATGAAACTTGGATCAAGTCACTACCCGTACCTCGTGGGGTGACAAGGATGCGTCTTTGCTTGAGTGGTACAGTAATCCTGTCTTGAAGGTCATGTTGCTAGACAACAATGAACCCTGAGCTATGGAGAAGCGATGGTGGGCCCATATTCCGACAAATGGTTAGAGGCCATGAAATCGAGATAGGATCCATGTATCGAGAACAAAGCATGGACTTTGGTGGACTTGCCCGATGATCGGCAAGCTATTGAGATAAATGGATTTTTAAGAAGAAGGCGGACGTGGACGGTAATGTCACCGTCTATGAAGCTCGACATGTGGCAAAGAGTTTTCACAAGTTGACTACGATGAGATTTTCTCATCCGTAGCGATGCTAGAATCCATCGAGAATCATGTTAGCATTAGCTGCATTTATGAAATCTAGCGAGATGGATGTCAAAAGCGAGTTTCCTTACCAGTTCCGTAAGGAAAGGTTGTATGAGATACAATCGAAAGGTTTTGTCGATCCTAAGGATGCTTTGAAAGGTATGCTAGCTCGATGATCCTTCCATGGACTGGAGTAAGCATCTCGTAGTTGGAATATACTCTTTGATAAGATGATCAAAGATTTTGGGTTTATACAAAGTTTATGAGAAACTTGTATTTCCAAGGAAGTGAGTGGGAGCACTATAGAATTTTTGATGAGTATATGCATATTGTTGATCAGAAATGATGTAGAATTTCTGGAAAGCATATAGGGTTATTTGAAAAGTGTTTTTCAAGTGAAAACCTGTATTAAGCTACTTGAACATTGAGCATCAAGATCTATAGGGATAGATCAAAACCGCTTAATGGTACTTTCAAATGAGCATATACCTTGACATGATCTTGAAGGTGTTCAAGATGGATCGATCAAAGAAGGAGTTCTTGCACGAGATGTAAGGTATGAAGTTAAGACTTATAGCTCGACCACGGCGGAGCGAGAGAGAAAGGACGAAGGTCGTCCCTATGCCTTAGACATAGGCTCTACAGTATGCTATCTTTGTGTACCGCATCGGAAGTGTGCCTTGCCATGAGTCGATCAAAGGGGTACAAGAATGATCCAGGAATGGATCATTGGATAGCGATCAAAATTGTCCTTGGAGTAAATAAGGACATGTTTCTCGATTATGGAGGTGATAAAGAGTTCGGCGTAAAGGGTTACGTGGGTGCAAGCTTTAACACCTATCCGAAAGTGACTCGAGTAGCAAACCGGATACGTATAGTGGAGCAACCATTTGGAATAGCTCCAAGTGGAGCGTGGAAGCAGCGTTTACAATATGACCTAGAAATATACAAAGCACACACGGATCTGAAAGGTTCGGACCGTTGACTAAAACCTCTCTCACAAGCAAAACATGATCAAACCTCAAAACTCATTGAGTCTTAATCACATGATGATGTGAACTAGTTCTGAGACACTAGTAAACTCTTTGGATGTTGGTCACATGGCGATGTGACCTATCGATGTTAATCACATGACGATGTGAACTAGATTATTGACTCTAGTGCAAGTGGGAGACTGTTGGAAATATGCCCTAGAGGCAATAATAAATTAGTTATTAGTATATTTCCTTGTTCATGATAATCGTTTATTATCCATGCTATAATTTTATTGAAAGGAAACTCGGATACATGTGTGGGTACATAGACAACACCATGTCCCTAGTAAGCCTCTAGTTGACTAGCTCGTTAATCAATAGATGGTTACGGTTTCTGACCATGGACATTGGATGTCATTGATAACGGGATCACATCATTAGGAGAATGATGTGATGGACAAGACCCAATCCTAAGCCTAGCACAAAGATGCGTAGTTCGTATGCTAAAGCTTTTCTAATGTCAAGTATCATTTCCTTAGACCATGAGATTGTGCAACTCCGGATACCGTAGGGAATGCTTTGGGTGTATCAAGCGTCACAACGTAATTTGGGTGGCTATAAAGGTTCATTACGGTATCTCCGAAAAGTATCTGTTGGGTTGGCACGAATCGAGATCGGATTTGTCACTCGGTGACGGAGAGGTATCTGGGCCCACTCGGTAGGACATCATCATAATGTGCACAATGTGACCAAGGGGTTGATCACGGGATGATGCGTTCGGAAGCGAGTAAAGAGACTTGCCGTAACGAGATTGAACAAGGTATCGGGATACCGACGATCGAATCTCGGGCAAGTACAATACCGCTAGACAAAGGGAATTGAATACGGGATTGATTGAATCCTCGACATCGTGGTTCATCCGATGAGATCATCGTGGAACATGTGGGAGACCAACATGGGTATCCAGATCCATTTGTTGGTTATTGACCGGAGAACATCTCGGTCATATACGCATGGTTCCCGAACCCGTAGGGTCTACACTTAAGGTTCGGTGGCGCTAGAGTTGTGATGGGAAATAGTATGTGGTTACCGAAGGTTGTTGAGTCCGGATGTGATCCCGGACGTCACGAGGAGTTCCGGAATGGTCGGCGGTGAAGATCGATATATTGGACGAAGGGTATTGGAGTCCATAAGTGTTCCGGGGTACGAGGTTATGGCCAGCATAATGAAAGGTGTTTGGGAGCCCCAAGAAGTGTTGGAGGGCCTCATGGGCCAAGGGAAGGGGCAAACCAGCCCACTAAGGGGTGGTGCGCCCTCCCGACCCTCTCACGTAACCAGGGAGAGGTGGGGGCGCCTCCCTAGGGCAGCCCCTTCCCGGCTTGGGGGCAAGTTTCCTAGGGGGTGGGGCGCCCAAACCCATCTAGGGTTTCCCCTGCCGCCGCCTCCCTAGGGAACCCTAGGGCGCCTCCACCCCCCTTACCCCTATATATAGTGAGGGAGAGAGAGGGCAGCCGCACCTTCCCTTGGTGCAGCCCTCCCTCCTCCAACACTTCCTCCTCCTCCGTGAGTGCTTAGCGGCTCTGCTTGGGAGAACCACGAGCTCCATCACCACCACGCCGTCGTGCTGCCGGAGCTCTCCCTCAACTTCTCCTCTCCCCTTGCTGGATCAAGAAGGAGGATACATCCCCGGGCTATACGTGTGTTGAACACGGAGGTGCCGTCCGTTCGGCACTAGGATCTCCGGTGATTTGGATCAATGACAGTGCGACTCCATCAACCCCGTTCTCTTGAACGCTTCCATTAGCGATCTACAAGGGTATGTAGATGCACTCTCTTTCCCCTTGTTGCTGGTTTCTCCATAGATAGATCTTGGTGACACGTAGGAAAATTTTGAATTTCTGCTACGTTCCCCAACAGCGCCGGCGGGACTGCCTGCTACATCCTCCCCCGGGCCGGCTATGCTGCCGCACATGCCTCACCGCCCCATCGTACTCCCATCGCTGGCCTAGCCCTCTCTCTACTCACCCACACCTGCTGTTATTCTCCGGCGATGGCAGTCGAACCAGTAAACCCTCATACACTCGTACTCCCCTCCGCGTGGGAAACAACTGCTGAGTCTTCCCTGCCTCCATGTCGTTCCCTTCCTAGGCCTCACCGTTGTCCACCGCCCTGGTGCTCTCGGTGTGGCCTGGTCAATGTGGTCATAAACTGACACGCATCTGAAGTGGACTGTACGTGGAGAGGCTGACAGCTGGGTCCACGGCCGCACGCAAGAAAATGCCTCCTTATTACGCGCAAAATATTGATTCCTCCACCTGACATCTGGAACCCACCGAAAGGGCCTCTGTATTTCTTGAAAAAAAATTACCACTACTGACAGCTCGGACCCACCAGCTATATCTTTGCACGCAAGGAAGTGCCTCCTTATTACGCACCAAAAAATGAATACTCCACTTAGGCTGGGACCAAGTATAGTGGCGAGGCTGACTTGTGGGCCTACTAAGTTGTGACGGGACGGAGGGCTTTGTCAACTTAGTCAATATGCACGATTCTAGCTCCACTGACTGTACGATGTCCATCCAACGGCCGTAGTGCTTCTTCAACCTCTGGTCTTCTTGCTCCAGCCACCCAAACCAGCACCGATCATTCCTTGTGCTCCAGCCTCTCGTGGCCGGCTGCGATGCGGCGGAGGCCTCACCTACCCCTACTACTCCCACCGCTGGCCAGACCATCCCTCTTCTCACCCACACCCCCTATTATTCTACGGCGACGGCAGCCTCACACCGCAGTGAACCAGTGAACCCTCATACTCCTCTACGCATGGGCATCCACTTCCGCGTCTTCCCCCGCTCCGTGTTGTCCCCTTCCTATGCCTCATTGTCGTCCACCGCCCTGGTGCTCTAGGCACGGCGTGGTCAAGGAACGACCTCCATTGGACGTGGACTGTACGTGGAGAGGCTGACAGTTGGGTCCACGGTCGCAGCAAGGAAGTGCCTCCTTATTACGCGCAAAATAATTATTTCTCCACCTGACAGCGGGGATCCAATGGACGGGCCACCGTATTTCGTGAAAAAGTTTCCCCACATTGCCGGGACCACCGGCTACATCTTCGCCGCATAAGGAAGTGCGTCCGACCGAAAAAAAACGATCTGCCCCGACCATCGGGACCCACTAGCTACATCTTCGCGCATGAGGAAGTGCACGATACCGGGACCCACCTGGTCGAAACGTCGTGGCGTTGTCATTCAGGTCGCGAACGTGTACATACATCTTGGTCGATGTAGAGGCGCGCGTGTCGTAGTAGAGGCGTGCATGTAGCATGTACTGCGTCACGCCGCTGACCATGGTGCAAGAAATGCATCTGACCCGCGACGTACATTACGGGCGGGGTCTCGAATGCCTACTAGCGCATACGTACGGCCAGGACTTGTGTACATGGCTGGGTCGGAACGGAGAAACAACGTCATCGTCGTGTTCATGGGAGCCAACCGGCTGGGTCAGAACGGAATGCGTCGTCATGTTCACCGGGAGGGCTTGGACGGAACAGCCGATGGAAACGAGGCCTGGCGTACCGCAGAACAGAGGAAACAGCCTTGTGTTCGACCGGCCACGGTCCGAACGGGATCTTGTTCATCGGGAGGGGTGCGGCGTGCCGCAAAGCGGAGAAAGCGGACCTCCTACGGTCGAAGCAGGGTCTGTTGATCGGGAGGGTGTGGCGTGCCGCAAAAGCGGAGGAACTGGACTTGTGTTGGAGTGCTACGGTCGAAATGGGGGTCCTGTTCATCGGGAGGGGTGTGACGTACCGCAGAACGGTACTCCACGGGATACTGTTCATCTCCACCATCGACCCCATCCAGCCTCCACGGGCTACTGTTCATCCACCGTCAACCTCCTCCAGCCTCCACCTGTGACTATTCATCCACGGGCTCATGTTCATCCAGCCTCCATCGCGTGCTACTCCACCGGCTACGGTTCAACCAGTCCTCTCCACGGGCTCTTGTTCAACCACCCCTCCACGGGCTACTATGCATCCACCCCTCCACCATCTACTGTTCATCCAGCCCTCCACGGGGTTTTGTTCATCCAGCCCCAACCAGCTCGATCGATCGGGGTCCTGTTCTTCCAGAGGCAACAACACGGGGTCCTGTTCATCCAGCCCCACCGGGAACTGTTCATCCAAACCCCCCAGCAACGCTCACTGTTCATCTAGAGGCAGCACCACGGGGTCCTGTTCATCCACCCCCACCGGGAACTGTTCATCAAACCCCCCAACGCTCCTTTGTTCATCCAGGCGGCATCGATCGGCTTGATTAGCGGCAGTAGCAAAAGGAATCGCTTCGATCGGGTTCGATTAGCAAAGACGATCGATCGCTTCGGGTTCGATAGCGTGTAACTGCTTGATTGCAATCGCCGGGTTCGATTAGAGCCCAACGCCTTGCACCCACGCAGCGTCACGTGTCTACGAGAAAGCAGCGCATCGCTCGGCCCGACCACACACCGTGTAAGGGGAACACCCGATATTTTCCTCGCCCTCGCTTCTACCATGGTTTTTCTGTCATGGACGGCCCAAAGAATGTCATCCGGTGTGTCTCCGGCCCGCCCAGACGAAAAGCCCATTTTCTATCATGTTTTTGTCATAGAAGTAGGATCCCACCATATCTATGATGATACCGGGGTTTTGTCACAATTATTGTCATAGAAGTGTCATAAGTATAATGAGAAAAAAAATTTGTTCGGCCCAAAATGTCACGGATGTGTCTTCTTTTTGTAGTGTAAGTTGAATGATATAGCCACCCTTTTTACTCATAATGAGAAGACTTGCTATTACTTTATTCTCAAATTATTTCCGTTCTCATTAAGGGTGATGCTAAAGCTTGGTACAATAATCTTGCTCCTAGTTGTGTGCGTAGTCCCCAGGATATGATTTATCACTTCTCTGAAAAATATTTCCCTCCTAATAAGAAATAATTACATGAAATATTTAACTTTGTGCAAATTAAAGAAGAGAGTCTCCCACAAGCTTGGGGGAGGCTTTGCCAATTACTTAATGATTTGCCTGATCATCCTTTTAAGAAAAATGAAATACTTGATATCTTCTATAATGGACTAACCGATGCTTCTAGGGACTTCCTAGATAGTTGTTCTGGTTGTGTTTTCAGGGAGCGAACTATTGGGCAAGCTGAAGAATTATTGAATAACATATTGAAAAATTATGATGATTGGACTCTTCACGAACCACCGCCTAAACCCACTCCGAAGAAGAAGGGGTATATTATATCTCAGTCCTGAAGATATGCAAGAGGCAAAGAAATTTATGAAGGAAAAAGGTATTGAACCTAAGGATGTTAAAAATTTACCTCCTATTGAAGAAATACATGGGCTTAATACACCACCACTGCCTAAGGTGGTAGAGGTAAATTCTTTAATGAAGTTCAATGATATTGTCAATCCTCACAATATGCATCTTAGCCAATGCCTTTATGAGTTTCAAAATTATATTAGAAAACAAGATCACTTCAATGTAAATGTTATGAAACAATTGGAATACAATTCTGATATGATTGCTCGCTTGAGTGACTTGTTATTTAGAATCTCAAATGATGTTAGAGGTGTTGGAAAACATGCTTCTATGGTTCAAACACAGTTAGAACAAGTAGGCTAAATCTCAAAAAGAATTGCTTGATGAAATCTTATATTTACTAATCAGAGGCACTAAACGAGCATCCATGTTAATCCTCAAAAACTGCGTTAAAATAACCATTGGATTTTAATTGTGTGTCTAGGATTAAACGAGACAAGCCTCCACATTAATCATCAGAAACTACGTTAAAATAACCATTAGATTTCAATTGTGCGTCTAGGATTAAACTAAACATGGAAAATCTACCATCTCCAAGTTATTCCTAGGAGTAAACAAAATATGATACGCTAGATCTTTATTTTAGGCAGCCAAAGCCATTAGATGAAGCATAAAAGGCCATATCATTACGCCAGGGACTCCTTCCTTATGCTAAACAAAAATAAAAAGCAAAGTCCTCCTGTTGTACGCTACAATCTTGGTCATCTCCTCAAAGTCACGGATAGATAGGCCTTGGCTCCTTCCTTCTGCTAAAAATAGCTCTCCTAGCTTCGTACGTTATGTTGGGATCTTTCGCTTCTCTGCTTCGATCGCGTGACCTAGCTAGGCCTATCGTCGCTCTTCCTCCTATCCTTCGCTTGTACGCATCGAATTTCATGCATTTCTTGATTCATAGTTTATCTATGCCGCAATTGACTAAAACTCCATGATCTAATCAAACATGTCCCTGACCTCCTTCTGTTCAACCTCTCCATGATCCAATCCCAAATTTTTCTGTCTTAAGCAGATTCATGGATCAGTCTAAAGGTCGGCGGTGCAGCAGAGGTGTACGGAGGGCAGTTTCAAGCAGATGGCACGGCGACCATCGTCTGTGTAGATCTTGCATGGAAGAGCTATAGCGGTGACTTCCCCAACCTCACTCCCAAGGCAAGTCTCCTTGCATATCTAAATTTCCTGCTAAGTTTGTGGAGCTTGACAACAACACCAGGCTCTACTGAACTCCTAGGAGGAGGATCTTGACGCCCATGAGGAGAAGCTTGCCACCACACCCGTGGCAAGGATGAGGAGGTGGAGAAGCTTGTCGTGCAGCGGACCCAGGAGCTGGAGCAGAGGCACAAGGAGGCACTCAATGCCTAGGCTCTGGTCCATGCCGGCAAGGTGAAAGAGCTGGAGGTGGAGCGGGACGGGCTGAAGGATCAGGCCCTGAAGCTGGCCGAGGAGAAGGACACGCTCAACGATGCCCTAATGGAGGCGCAGGGCGCAGTCCTCGGCAAGGCTGAGCAGCTCTCTGAGGCCAACGACTCCATCAAAGACCTGAAGCTGAAGCTGGAGGTTCTTGAGGAGATGCTCTTGGAGGCCAATGCCCGAGAGGAGACCTTGGCCAAGGATCCGGAGGCCAAGAAGCAGCTGCAGAAGAATGAAGCCGCCAACCACAGGGATTTTGTGGAGGGCGAGAACCGCTAGATCGGCCGCCTCAAAGATGTCACCGGCAGGATCACTACGCAGCTGGCCACCATGGGGATGCCAAATGTGAGGTATACCCCGGAGCGCAACGCGAGCCACAACGCCAAGCTGACCCTGTTATTTGAGGGTGTATTCGGGGCCCTGGAGCAACTCCACTCCAATCGGGTGGCCTCGCTGGCTGATGAGGCCCGGAGGCTCTGCCGGGGTGCCATGACCAAGGTCCTCACCAAGGTGGCGCACTGGAATCCCAACCTCGACTTGGACGCCGCACTGGAGAGCTTGCCGGAGGATGCGGACCTCGCGGTGCTCAAGGAGCGTATCAAGCCCATCATGAGCCGTATCGACGGAATCCAGAGGGTGGAGGGCCAGCGCCGAGACTAGGCACCCCATCTCTCACCGCCGCTGCAGGTTCACGGCGAAGACAATTTTTATCTTAGTTAGAACCGCAGCAGAAATTGATGTAATATAACTCTGCAGCACTTTTGATATTATGCATGTTACTTTCCTGTTCAATCCCCCCTTTGTATGTTCACCCTACGTTAATCGGGTAGGCTTGCTTGTAGCGTAAACCTGTGGCACTGGCGCCTTGAGGACGGATCCCCAATGGCGCCGTGTGCTATTTGCCAGGCGAACCACCTTACCGCTTTCAACGCCTTTCGGCCGAATCGTCGGTGGACTCGAAGTCGAACCGAGGGCATTGCCAATTGCGGAAGGCTAGCTCGCCATTCTTGTGGCGCTTGAGCTGTTGAGCGGACTCGAAACAGAGCAAGGGCGTTGCCAATAGCGGAAGGGCCCCTTTGCGTGTAGGTTTTCCAAACATAGGGCAGGATCTCCGAGGACAATAACCCTATATGTAAAAAGAAATTGCTTAAAGTTTCGCATGACTTAGCTTTTCTGTCGTTGCGCGAGCGTCCATCGTATCCGCAGATGGTGCCGTCAAGCTTGGTCGTCTTCTTCCTTGGAATGACGGCCACGATGAGGCTGCTGCTCGGATCAGACCAGATTCCCACAACTGCACCCCCCTACCTGGCGCGTCAAAGATGTCGGGGGAAATCGACACCTATGGAATCACTAGGATCCCTTCTACGGTTGGCAGGCGCGGGGTTGTGCAAAGAGCGGGTCTGACAGGAAGCACACAGATCGTTTACCCATGTTTGGGCCACTGAGATGCGTAATACCCTAGTCCTGCTTTGCTGGATGTATTCGGGTGTTCTTGTGTTCTTGAGCTAGCTACAGGGTGTGATTTTCCCAAGAGATCCGAATCCTTCTCCTAGTCGCCTCGGGCCTCCTTTTATAGACAAAAAGGGGTTGCCACAGTGGCACACAAGAGGTGGAAAGGCGTACAGTGGATGAGTATATCCTCTAGCACCGTCGGACAAACGGATTTAATGCGCTGCCGACGTGCCCCTCTTGCTTTATCGGGGACGGCAAGCAAGCACGTCCTAGCTGTCGCCGCCTTGCCAGGCTTCGACACGCATCCGAGCTGACGAGGCATCACGGTGACACGTTGGCTGGCTGCTGGGCTGGCGCCGTGGTCGTGCCTTCATGAAGATCTGCATGTCACCACGCAGGTGCTTGCTGGGTCGGTGTAGAGGCCGCTCGTCGCCACGCAGTGCACCTGCCGGTTGGTTGGTGGCAGCTGCATGGGGATGGCAGTGGTGTCTTGGCAGGCGTGGGCCTGGCTGTGGTTCCACTGATGCCCTCGGCAAGGGCCTTGCCGCGGCACCGTGGTCGTTCCCGGCAAGGGTCTTGCCAGGGGTCTCGTGGATCTCCTCGGCGAGGATCTCGCCAAGGGTCATCATCTTCTGGTCCTCATCTGATCTTGTGTGTTTATGATCTTGACAAAGATCTGCATGCCATCACAGAGGTTCCTCCTGAGCCTTGGTTCCAATGTGGTTTGTTGGTTGTGTTGGAACCCGTGGGCTCAAGGGTGGCACACTTTGCTGGCGTCGGGCAAGTTGTCCCGGCAAGGCTCTTGCCGGGGCTGCGGAGGCCGCCCCGGAAAGAGCCCTGCCGGGGGAGTCCACCTCGCCCTCTTGCTCTTTGTGGTCTCTGGGTCTTGGCGTTGCTTTGGTTGTCTTGTACTCCGGCTTCCCTCCTCCGCCCTGCTCGGTGTGGTCGCGGGTGCGGCTCCGACTGTCGTCCACAAGTAAAGGGGTCAAAAGGAGAGCCCCTACTTTTGTACACCGACAACGAATTTAAACGCTTTGCTGAAATGCTGAGGCCAGTTGATACGTCTCCAACGTATCTATAGTTTTTGATTGCTCCATGCTACTTTATCTACTGTTTTGGACTATATTGGGCTTTATTTTCCACTTTTATATTATTTTTGGGACTAACCTATTAACCGGAGGCCCAACCCGGAATTGCTGTTTTATGCCTATTTCGGTGTTTGAAGAAAGCGGAATATCAAACGGAGTCCAAGCGGAATGAAACCTACGGAACGTGATTTTCTCACCGAGCGTGATCGAGGAGACTTGGACCCTACTCCAAGGAACAAAGAGGCGGTCACGAGGGTGGGGCGCCCCCTAGGCGCGCCTGCCTCGTGGGCCCCTGTTGCTCCACCGATGTACTCCTTCCTCCTATATATACCTCGTACCCCCAAAGCGATCGTAGCAGGAGCCAAAAACCTAATTCCACCGCCGCAACTTCCTGTATCCACGAGATCCCATCTTGGGGCACATTAGGAGCTTCACGGACGGGGCATCCACGACGGAGGGCTTCTACATCATCACCATAGCCCCTCCGATGAAGTGTGAGTAGTTTACTTAAGACCTTCGGGTCCATAGCTAGTAGCTAGATGGCTTCTTCTCTCTTTTTGGATCTCAATACAATGTTCTTCCCCTCTCTCGTGTAGATCTATTCGTTGTAATATTCTTTTTGCGGTGTGTTTGTTGAGACTGATGAATTGTGGGTTTATGATCCATATTATCTATGAATAATATTTGAATCTTCTCTGAATTCTTTTATGTATGATTGGTTATCTTTGCAAGTCTCTTCGAATTATCCGTTTGGTTTGGCCAACTAGATTGGTAGTTCTTGCAAGAGGATAAGTGCTTAGCTTTGGGTTCAATTTTGCAAGGCACGTATTGTATTGTTGCCATCGAGGATAACAAGATGGGGTTTTTATCATACTTCATGAATTTATCCCTCTACATCATGTCATCTTGCTTAAGGCGTTACTCTGTTTTTAACTTAATACTCTAGATGCATCTTTGGATAGCGGTCGATGAGTGGAGTAATAGTAGTAGATGAGTAATCGTTTCGGTCTACTTGTCTCGGAAGTGATGCCTATATACATGATCATACCTAGATATACTCATAACCATGCTCAATTCTGTCAATTGCTCAACAGTAATTTGTTCACCCGCCGTAGAATACTTATGCTCTCGAGAGAAGCCACTAGTGAAACCTATGGCCCCCGGGTCTATTCTCATCATATCAATCTCCATCACTTTAATACTTGCTTTGTTTTTTACTTTGCCTTTTACTTTTTGCTTTGCATCTCTATACCAAAAATACCAAAAACATTATTTATCATCTCTATCAGATCTCACTCTCGTAAGGGACCATGAAGGGATTGACAACCCCTAATCGCGTTGGTTGCGAGGAGCTATTGTTTTGTGTAGGTACGATGGACTTGCGCGTGGCCTCCTACTGGATTGATACATTGGTTCTCAAAAACTGAGGGAAATACTTACGCTATTTGCTGCATCATCCTCTCCTCTTCGGGTAAATCCAACGCAGTGCTCGAGAGGTAGAAAGAAGAATTTCTGGCGCCGTTGCCGGGGAGGCTCACGCAAGAGCAAGTCAAGCACCATACCAAGTACCCATCACAATCCCTATCTCCCGCATTACATTATTAGCCATTTGCCTCTCGTTTTTCTCTCCCCCACTTCACCTTTGCCGTTTTATTCGCCCTCTCTTTCCCAATCTCCTCCTCTTTTTCCCGTTGCCTTTTTCTTGCTTGCCTTTTGTTTGCTCGTGTGCCGGATTGCGTGTTTGTCGCGATGGCTCTACCTAGATTTGGTGATCTTCACCTCAAAAGGTTAGAGGAGATCGAAACCAATGTCAGGAAGTTTATGGTTTTGCAATTTGAGCATAATAATTTCTTTAGAAACGAGCTTAAGGAACAAAAAGGTTTTATGAGTTATATGAATAAAGAGCTCGATGATATGTCTAAAGAATTTGATGGTATAAGATCCCAAATTGCTCGTCTTGAAAAGTTGACCACTGAAATTTCAGATATACAAGCTACCTTAGTTAATAAGATGGCCGCTAAACCGAATTCCTATGAAAATCAAGATGAAGATCTAAAAGTTATTGATGTGTCCCCTATTAAATCTTTGTTTTGCAATATGAATCTTGATGAAACCGAATATGATCTTCCCTTACCTAGAAGGCGTTCTAAGAATTCAGAGTTTAAAGATCTTGATGATGAAATTGATAAATGCGGGATTGAAAGAAATAAAAACCTAGATGTTACTAAAACCACTATATTGGATATCAAGGAATTTAATTATGAAAATTGCTCTTTAATTGATTGTATTTCCTTGTTGCAATCCATGCTAAATTCTCGTCATGCTTATAGTCAAAATAAGGCCTTTACCGAACACATTGTTGATGCCTTGATGCAATCTTATGAAGAAAAACTTGAGTTGAAGGTATCTATCCCTAGAAAGCTCTATGATGAGTGGGAACCTACTATTAAAATTAAAATTAGAAATTATGAGTTTCATGCCTTGTGTGATTTGGGTGCTAGTGTCTCCACTATTCCCAAAACTTTGTGTGATTTGCTAGATTTCCGTGACTTTGAGGATTGCTCTCTGAACTTGCATCTTGCGGATTCCTCTATTAAAAAACCTACTGGAAGAATTAATGATGTTCTTATTGTTGCAAATAGGAATTATGTGCCCGTAGATTTTATCGTTCTTGATATAGATTGCAATCCTTCATGTCCTATTATCCTTGGTAGACCTTTCCTTAGAACGATTGGTGCAATTATTGATATGAAGGAAGGGAATATTAGATTCCAATTTCCATTAAAGAAAGGCATGGAACACTTTCCTAGAAAGATAATAAAATTACCATATGAATCTATCATGAGAGCCACTTATGGATTGCCTACCAAAGATGGCAATACCTAGATCTATCCTTGCTTTTATGCCTAGCTAGGGGCGTTAAACGATAGGGCTTGTTGGGAGGCAAGCCAATTTTCTTAATGTTTTTTTGTTTTTGTTTCTGTTTAGGAATAAACAATCCATCTAGCCTCTGTTTATATGTGGTTTTATGTTTTAATTAGTGTTTGTGCCAAGCTAGACCTATTGGATCTTCTTGGATGATAGTTATTTGATCTTGCTGTAATTTCCAGAAACTTTGCGCTCAGTGCCCGAATTATTACAAATCACCAGAACGTGATAAAATACTGATTCCAATTGCTTCTGATCAATAAACAAATTGTCTAGGTCTTCTAATTTTGGTAGATTTTTTGGAGTTCCAGAAGTTTGCGTTAGTTACAGATTACTACAGACTGTTATGTTTTTGAAAGATTCTGTTTTTCGTGTGTTGTTTGCTTATTTTGATGAATCTATGGCTAGTAAAATAGTTTATAATCCATAGAGAAGTTGCAATACAGTAGGTTTAACACCAATATAAATAAAGAATGAGTTCATTACAGTACCTTAAAGTAGTCTTTTGTTTTCTTTCTCTAACGGAGCTCACGAGATTTCTATTGAGTTTTGTGTTGTGAAGTTTTCAAGTTTTGGGTAAATTCTTTTGATGGATTATGGAGCAAGGAGTGGCAAGAGCCTAAGCTTGGGGATGCCAATTGAACCCCCAAGATAATCCAAGGACACCAAAAGTCAAAGCTTGGGGATGCCCGGAAGGCATCCCTCTTTAAATCTACTTCCATTGGTAATTTACTTGGAGCTATATTTTTACTCACCACATGATATGTGTTTTGCTTGGAGTGTCTTGTATCATTTGCGACTTTGTTCGTTAGTCTACCACAATCATCCTTGCTGTACACACCTTTTGAGAGAGCCATACATAAATTGGAATTTGATAGAATACTCTATGTGCTTCACTTATATCTTTTGAGCTTGATAATTTTACTCATAGTGCTTCACATATATCTTTTGAGCGTGATAATTTTTGCTCTAGTGCTTCACTTAGATCTTTTAGAGCACGGTGGTAGATTTGTTTTAAAGAAACTATTGATCTCTCATGCTTCACTTAGATTATTTTGAGAGTCGTTAATAGAGTGGTAATTTGCTTAATGTTAATATACTTGGTATTCAAGATATGTGAAACTTTCTTTTGAGTGAGTTGAATACTAAGAAAAGTTTGATGCTTGATAATTGTTTTGAGATATGAAGATGGTGATATTAGAGTCATGCTAGTTGAGTAGCTGTGAATTTGAAGAATACTTGTGTTGAAGTTTGTGATTCCCGTAGCATGCACGTATGGTGAACCGTTATGTGATGAACTCGGAGCATGATTTATTTATTGATTGTCTTCCTTATGAGTGGGGGTCGGGGCGGCGATGGTCTTTTCCTACCAATCTATCCACCTAGGAGCATCTGGCGTAATACTTTGCTTTGATAACTTCTAGATTTTTGCAATAAGTATATGAGTTCTTTATGACTAATGTTGAGTCCATGGATTATACGCACTTTTTCCCATCCTTCCACCATTTCTAGCCTCTCTAATACCGCGCACTTTTCGCAGGTATCATACACCCACCATAGATCTTCCTCAAAACAGCCACCATACCTACCTATTATGGCATTTACATAGCCATTCCGAGATATATTTCCATGCTACTTTCCACCGTTCCGTTTATTATGACACGCTCCATCATTGTCATATTGCTAGCATGATCATGTAGTTGACATCGTATTTGTGGCAAAGCCACCGTTCATAATTCTTTCATACATGTCACTCTTGTTTCATTGCATATCCCAGTACACCGCCGGAGGCATTCATATAGAGTCATACTTTGTTCTAAGAATCGAGTTGTAATTGTTGAGTTGTAAGAAAAATAAAAGTGTGATGATCATCATTATTAGAGCACTGTCCCAAGTGAGGAAAGGATGACGGAGACCATGATTCCCCCACAAGTCGGGATGAGACTCCGGACGAAAAATAAAAAAAGAAAGAAAAAAAGAGGCCATAAAAAAGGCCCAAATAAAAAAATGAAAAAAATGAGAGAAAAAGAGAGAAGGGACAATGCTACTATCCTTTTACCACACTTGTGCTTCAAAGTAGCACCAAGATCTTCATGATAGAGAGTCTCTCATTTTGTCACTTTCATATACTAGTGGGAACTAGTAGAACGCCCGTGCGTTGCCATGGGCTTTTACAAAAATTTAAGATGCAATTCATGGAGCTAAAATAACCGAGAACAATGCCATCACAGCAAACACACGTCGTTTTTTTTTACAATCAACTAACAGAAATCATATTATCAAACACAATAATATGTTATTGACAAATAAACCAAATGTTATTGAAACCAGCTAATAGTGGAATGGTTTGGATGGTGATGATACACATCCATGTGTGAGTGCATGTGTGTATCAGTGGTGTGGGGACATTGCTATCCATAGTTAAAATTAACGTCACACCTCATGATTACATGTGTTTCAGATGATGGTGCATGGATCTGGTCCCAGCAATACTCCCTGTATTTCAAAATATAAGGTGAATTAAATTTCCAAAAGTCAAAGTTTTCTATGTTAGATCAAATCTGTAACAAAATACATCTAACACCTACGATACTAAATAAATCAAATATGGAAATATATTTCATCCTGAATCAAATGATACTGATTTTCTATAGTAGATATTTATGTTTTGTTCTATAAACTTGGTCAAAATTAGGTATGCTTGGATATATCAAAAATTAATACACCTTACAATTTCAAACTGAGGGGGGTTGAGCATTCCCGTAGAGACATGACCTTTCCTTGAATTATCAAATGGTGCATCATCCTAGCCATTAGATCATTATCAATGTCTGACCCATAATCATTTGGGCACATCATAAAATTTCTCAACAACAAAACATTATCTACATTTCGTGTTTCTACATGTAGATGGGTTAAATACCAAATCTGAAATGGGGTCAAAGTAAGTAGACATTCCTATAATATTTTGCATTAGAGCATCATATCTTGGTGGTCCCCACTACCACTAAGATATTACACTCTGGTCAGCAGCTTCTCATTTTTCTTGCTGCTAGATGTGAGCATGACAAGAAGCTACCTAAATGGCTGCGAGCTCAAAATTACTTGGGAGCAAGGCATGATTAATGGTTAGAGCAGAAGATGCACAACAATGGGTGACCCAAGAAATTGGCTTCATGGCGCCCGAGCAACACTGGTGTACATATTTTCTCATGCTTGCAAGTTGTGTTTAGTTGCCCAATATAAGTCGTATTATTTGTAGTGCAAAGGAACCAATCTAATACGACTTATTCGAGGAGACGACAACAGCAGCCAAGGCGGCGGCGATGAGGAAGTGCTCGAAGTCTGGACAGGTAAGCATCTTGTTAGGTACTCGACACGAGTGTGCCAGTGCTCATGATCAATGAGACACACTCCCATCTTTGTTGTCGGGCTGTTGTTGATCTCTTCCTGCTTCATACTTGATTTTATTACGGAACCACACATGACATTTTTAAAGTTTTGCTCGACCCCAAAAGCATTGCACCGGTAACAGTTGGGTTAGTCATATTATTTGTGAAATGTCGATATAAGAAATTTAGTGAACTTCAACTAAAAGCCCGACCGCGGGTTGCTTAGCTAAAGTAATGTACACGCAACAACAAGGTAAATCTCTGGCCTCAAAACTTGATTTTTCTGTGTTATACCAAAACATGGTATTGGCACTTAAATATCTACATTTTAGTTCAGAAGTTGCTTTACATGCTTATCATAAGAATCCTTTTTACAGGATAACTTAGGACTTCACAGGCCTTATTAAACCTAGTTCAAGAGCAAACAAATTAAGTGCCTATCACTGCATTGTGCTTTAGAAGTTCTTCGCCTCAAACCAATCAATTAGCTTGTGGAAAAAACCACTAAATGGTAGAATGCAAATATAATACATTGCATTTTGTGATAAATAAGACATTGACGGTTATTTTTATGTGTATTTAGAAGTGAGAACATCTAGTCCCAAGCTATATAAATTAATGAAGTTATGGCTTCACAAGGGCATATACTTTCTTGGCCACCAACATACCCACACTGTAAATATTAGACTCTTTGGCTAGCTTTCTCAACACCGAACCCTAGTGGTAATTTCAGAAAAGCATCATCAGTTCGTGTGCATGCAAAGTGAAACTACATTTTTTTCAGTTAATCATCATAGAAGCTATAATAGTACATTCGTGAAGGCCGACAACTGCATTAGGATAGATGCTTGGTTAATTAGAAAAAAAGCTTACATGAGAGTGCATAGCTAGTTAACAACATTTACATAAGCAAGTTCACAATCTTCATCTAGTCAAAACCATGTAAAGTTAGTAGATTTTTTCCTCTATTACCAACAGCAACAACTTTGTTACCTAATTAACAGTTTCACTATTCAACACATCAGTAAATTTGAATTTAACACCAGACCTAAAAACACAAAGCTGAGATGACACAAAAATAATCAATAACTTACCAATCATAGGAACAGTTGAGACGACCTCCTGATGTGTAGCATGTACAGTACGGTGGCTTTGCGAGTGCGCCCGCACAAGCTTCAGGACCTACAAATCAGAATGACACTCAATCAAAAAAATTAAAATGATGCAACAGAAGGAACGAACACATGCAGTTCTTAAAGGGTGCATGGAGGGAAGTGTTTTTCTATTTAACAAAGATACCGCCATACCCTCATCTAACTACTGCCAAAAAGACCATCAATCAAGACGGGGTCATATATTAGCAGAGAATAGGAAGTGGTGGCTCACCTCCTATGCCTGGGAGGTAGAAGAATCCGCAACAGCAACTTCTCCTTGGTCCCCTTCACCAGACCAGATCAGATGGGAGAAAAATGCCTGCACACAAGCATACACATCAAATGCGGAGATAAGAAAATCAGAAGAAGAGAAGAGAAGTGTTCACAAATAAGGAGAAATTTCAGTTTGCTCCTAAGTGTACAGCAGAGCAGCCTAATCCTAATCTGGCTCTCCAATTAAGCCCATCAACTATGTGCAACAAGCAGCTTCCAGCCATCTGCCCTAAAAAATTAAGCCCGTCCCGGTGCAAGGCTCTTTGTGATTTTTTTTCTCTTCATGAATGATTCCTTTCTCTTCACTTCATCCCAGTGCAAGGCTCTATACATATTTCTTTCTCAATTCCTTAGGAAATTATAGATCCAAAAAATTGAGAATTTACGGTGCTTACCATGGTTTAAATGAACTACTAAATAACACGAACCGACCGAGGCAATCTGCGGTTTGACGAGCCACTGCTTTCTCACGTGATTCACAAACCCCTCCTCCATGGTATCGTAGGATCTACGGAGGACGTCGGCCGAGACAGTCTGTTGTTCCATCGCAAACTCTGCATTGAAGTAATCATCAACCAGCTATAAGTAGCAAACCAATTGAAAGTCTGATGATTCATTCATCTAAAATGACAAACCACAATAGGACGAGGTATCACCACTAATGTTTTACACTCAAACAAATAAGTCGTTTAATTCATGTCTAACTTATTGAGGAAAATTATTAAAAAATGAATTGTGAAGGAAATGATATAATGGAATCTACTAAAGAAGAAATCCCAAATCATGACACATGAATATCAACAAATAAATGTAACAATACAGGAAACAGTAAGGCATGTTCATGTATGCAGCGGGAAAGATATAACGCACAACTACTCAGCGGCGAGGAGCAGTTGCAAAGGCGGCGGCGCCCAGGTCCACGCCAAGGCTTAACCCGGTGGTGTCCAAGTGGAGTCGGGTAGCAGCGAGCGCCTTCCGCCGACCACCAGTGCCCGCCCCCGGCGCCCATTGCCCCATTGTCATTTAGATGCAACTGCATAAGCACGACACATGAGCATATTAAGCAGCAGCAGCACGAACACACAGGGGGCCAGCCACGAACAACAACATCAGTATGGGCTGGCCACAAGCAGAAGCAGCGTGATCCAGGTCATCCCTCCCAGCAACGATACCAAACAAACCCACCGGCCAATGTAAATCCCCATATATTTCTTCAACTTTAACTGAATAGATCTGCATACTACGCTCGGGGTTAGTAACACCAGACTTCGTCGGCTTGTCCGTGGTGAAACAAATGGCTGGGATCCGAGCTGCATATAGTGGCAGGAAATTTCACATCAGTTAAATAGATATTAACCTATGCCTGTGGTGACAGTAAATTGTGATTCAGTAATGTCCTGCCTCTATCTATTCAGATCAATGGTGAAATTAAATATAGGAACATCAATTGATTGAACATACATCACAGGCAAGAAGTAGCAGCGGCGACATGACATAGTGATGTCATCACCTGCAACATGATGGGGCGGCAGTGTCGACCTGGTGGCAAATTGGGTGAGCGAGAGAGGGAGGACTTACCTAACAGTCGCCGCCGCGGAGGACCATGGGGAATCGCCGGGAGGAGCCGCCGAGGACCACGGGGAATCGCCGGGAGGAGCCGCCCTCGTCTCCTGCAGCGACCAAGGGGCGGCGGGTTTCGATCTAGGTGGATGGGCGAAGAAGAGAGAGAGGGGGATCCGTAGAGAGGCACGGGAGCTTGGCGGCGGCGAAGGGAGACTCTTCTCGGATCTCAGCGGCGGCAAAGGGTCCGTCGAGGTAGCGCAACCTGCGCAGGGATGCAAGTGCGAGGCGGCGGCGAAGGGATGTGGTGGTGTGGCCTCGTTCTCGCTCGAGGGTACACGCCTCGCTCGCTCGCAGGGATCGATCACAGGGTTTTTTTTTGCACCGGTTTATTTCGATGGAGGGTAGAGCATAGGTGGTAGGATGACGAAAAAAATGGTGGTGGGAGGATGACGAAAATAAACCAGCGAAAACAAACCGCGCGGACTATTCACCAAGTGCTTCATTAGGAGTAGAGATTTTTCATTATAGAACTTGGCTTGTATATTTCAATGAAGGGCTTCCTCAAATGTCCTAGGTCTTCGTGAGCAAGCGAGTTGGATGCACACCCACTTAGTTTCTTTTGTTGAGCTTTCATATACTTATAGCTCTAGTGCAGCCGTTGCATGGCAATCCCCACTCACTTACATTGATATCTATTGATGTGCATCTCCATAGCCCGTTGATACGCCTAGTTGATGTGAGACTATCTTCCCTCTTTTTGTCTTCTCCACAACCACCATTCTATTCCACATATAGTGCTATATCCATGGTTCACGATCATGTATTGCGTGAAGATTGAAAATGTTAAAGTATGAAACAATTGCTTGGCTTGTCATTGGGGTTGTGCATGATTTAAATATTTTGTGTGGGGAAGATGGAGCATAGCCAGACTATATGATTTTGTAGGGATAACTTTCTTTGGCCATGTTATTTTGAGAAGACATAATTGCTTAGTTAGTATGCTTGAAGTATTATTATTTTTATGTCAATATGAACTTTTGTCTTGAATCTTTCGGATCTGAATATTTATACCACAATTAAGAAGATTTACATTGAAATTATGCCAAAGTATCACTCCGCATCAAAAATTCTCTTTTTATCATTTACCTACTCGAGGACGGGCATGAATTAAGCTTGGCGATGCACGATCGTCTCCAACGTATCTATAATTTTTGATTGCTCCATGCTACTTTATCTACTGTTTTGGACTATATTGGGCTTTATTTTCCACTTTTATATTATTTTTGGGACTAACCTATTAACCGGGGGCCCAGCCCAGAATTGTTGTTTTTTCTTGCCTATTTCAGTGTTTCAAAGAAACAGAATATCAAACGGAGTCCAAACGGAATGAATCCTTCGGAAATGTGATTTTCTCACCGAACGTGATCCAGGAGACTTGAACCCTACTCCAAGAAGTAACAGAGGCGGTCATGAGGGTGGGGCGCCCCCTAGGGCGCGCCGCCTCATGGGCCCCTGTTGCTCCACCGACGCATTCCTTCCTCCTATATATACCTACGTACCCCCAAACGATCAGAACAGGAGCCAAAAACCTAATTCCACGGCCGCAACTTCCTGTATCCACGAGATCCCATCTTGGGGCCTGTTTCGGAGCTCCGTCAGAGGGGGCATCCACCACGGAGGGCTTCTACATCATCACCATAGCCTCTCCGATGAAGTGTGAGTAGTTTACTTTAGACCTTCGGGTCCATAGCTAGTAGCTAGATGGCTTCTTCTCTCTTTTTGGATCCCAATACAATGTTCTCCCCCTCTCTTGTGGAGATCTATTCGATGTAATCTTCTTTTTGCGGCGTTTGGTTTGGTTATTTTGCGATGTATGATTGGTTATCTTTGCAAGTCTCTTCGAATTATCCGTTTGGTTGGCCAACTATATTGGTAGTTCTTGCAATAGGAGAAGTGCTTAGCTTTGGGTTCAATCTTGCGGTGTCCTTTCCCGATGTGGAAGGGCAGCAAGGCACGTATTGTATTGTTGCCATCGAGGATAACAAGATGGGGTTTTTATCATATTGCATGAATTTATCCCTCTACATCATGTCATCTTGCTTAAGGCGTTACTCTGCTTTTTAACTTAATACTCTAGATGCATCTGGATAGCGGTCGATGAGTGGAGTAATAGTAGTAGATGAGAATCGTTTTGGTCTACTTGTCTCAGACGTGATGCCTATATACATGATCATACCTAGATATACTCATAACTATGCTCAATTACATCCAATTGCTCAACAGTAATTTGTTCACCCACCGTAGAATACTTATGCTCTCGAGAGAAGCCACTAGTGAAACCTATGGCCCCCAGGTCTATTCTCATCATATCAATCTCCATCACTTCAATACTTGCTTTGTTTTTACTTTGCCTTTTACTTTTTACTTTGCATCTCTATACCAAAAATACCAAAAATATTATTTATCATCTCTATCGATCTCACTCTCGTAAGTGACCGTGAAGGGATTGACAACCCCTAATCGCGTTGGTTGCGAGGAGCTATTGTTTTGTGCAGGTACGAGGGACTTGTGCGTGGCCTCCTCTTGGATTGATACCTTGGTTCTCAAAACTGAGGGAAATACTTATGCTACTTTGCTGCATCATCCTCTCCTCTTTGGGGAAATCCAACGCAGTGCTCAAGAGGTAGCACCAGTCTTTTTGCGTACTCGCCTGACTGATATTTTGAAAATGCCTCCTTATGCAAAGTATATGAAAGACATCATCACTAATAAGAGAACAATACCGGAAGCAAAACTCTCCTCTATGCTTGCTAATTATACTTTTAAAGATGGAGTACCTAAAAAACTTGGAGATCCGCGAATACCAACTATACCTTGCTCTATCAAAAAGAATTATGTGAAAACTGCTTTGTGTGATTTAGGAGCTGGTGTTACTTTTATGCCTTTCTCTTTATATAAAAGGCTTGATCTGAATAAACTCACACCTACTAAAATATCTTTGCAAATCGGTAACAAATCAACTGCCATACCTATCGGTATTTGTGAGGATGTGCCTGTTGTTGTTGCTAATGTTACTATTTTGACTGACTTTGTTATACTTGAGATGCCCGAGGACGACAACATGTCGATTATCATTGGTAGACCCTTCTTGAACACTGCAAGGGCTGTTAATGATTGCAATAAAAGTAAGGTCACTTTTCATATTAATGGTAATGAGCATACAGTGCACTTTCTGAAGAAACAATTCCAAGTGAATGGTATTAATGTTAATGAAAAATCTCTGACAATCACTATTGGAAGTTTTCAAATACCTCTACCTACTACCAAAAAGAAATATGAAATGTTTATTGTTGAGGACATTCACATCCCCATTGAGGTAACTTAGTGATTTACGAAAGTTCTTAGGTTTCATGCTAATCGAAAGTGGTTGTTAATAAGACTTGATAACCTTATTAATGAATCATTTTTGAGCGGTATGAAGTTGATGAATTTAGTAAGCACTACCTTACATCCTACTTTTTTGGTTTCTGTTTTTATTAGTTAAATAAAATAAAATGCCATGTATTGTCTATTTTCTGAATTTCCCGTGCAATAAAAAATGACCCAAAAATAAAAGTTCTCAAAATGCTCTGAACATTTAATATGATTTTTTCGGAATATTTATGAATTTCTGGTGCAAATAATATCAGAGGGAGGTTCACTAGGTGGGAACAACCCACCTGGGCGCGCCAGGACCCCATGCGCGCCCTGGTGGGTTGTGGGCCCCACGTGGGCCCCTTCACTTATCTGTTCATACCACATCATCACTCACCTCTAGAAAAAAAATCCATTGCTCTCTCTCCCGTGTTCTTGCTCTCAAACCCACGGATTTTGATCTCTTTGCTTGAATCTCCGTTTCCGGAACTGTTTCGGGGGATTGTTGCTTGGTATCTGACTCCACCGTTTGTCCAATTAGTTTTTGTTTTAGTGGTTTATATTTTGAATAATTAGCTACTCGTGGTTCTGCTGTAGATGAACTTGCATATTGAATTCTTAGAGTTCTAAGTAGTTCGAATGCTTGCTATGGCATCTATGTATCCCTATGAGTTGTTGCTATCATTTTTGTAAAGTTTTGTTGATAAATTTTTGACACTCAAAATTTTTCAGAAAATTGTATGTGTACACGATGAACCTTTTTGGAAGGAGTTCTTCGAGGAGGCGCTCCTCGGGGCCATCTTCTACTGACAGTTCTGCTCGCCGGTCTTATGTTGAACCAAATGAAAGTCCTACGAGATGCCGCCATGACAAAACATGCTTATGGCCTTGCGATGAGTATATGATGCGTGTGGGCATTAAGGAAGAATTCGAGCAATATGTTCACAATGCGGTGTAGGTCCCTAAGTTTCAGATAATTGTGAACAACGCCACATTATCACTGAATCTTTTGTTAAAGGATTTAAATTCCATCCCCGTTAGTCTATGGTGTCGTTTATGCTTTATGATAATCCATTTACCATCTCACTAGAGTATTTTGCTTACCACTACAAACTCCCGTTACGGGGTTAAGCTTGACGAACCACCACGGGCTGAGTACCAATCATTCCTAATTAGTCTTTGCTTTCACGGTGAGACGAGGGGAGTGACACAAGGTAGAATAAAGAGCATTCGTTTTCCGCAATTGATTACCTTGCATTATTTAACAGGAAATGCATAGTAGGCAAGCAAGATTGTAGTACACTTTGTGCTCCAGACTTGAGCCTCATATGCACCGCTCTTACTGGTGAAAGGAATTATAAGCATGGGTCGATTGTTGCACGCCGACTTCAGCACAACGCTAACAGTGGCTATTTCTCTGGTCGAATATATGCCATGCGTTTAGCACGAGGGTTGGGTGTTTCTCCTTTGCCCTTTGATCCTATTCTACCCACGCAGTATTTAGATTTTAACACCTTTAAAGACCATAAGATCCTTAAATGAAAGATTGATAACTTCACTTACAATCTATTGTTTAACCAAAAATCTGTTGTGCACACATATTTGCCTGCGCTTGCTCTTTTTGATTATCACAGCAAGGGGAGATATTTTGTTCTTGAGAGCGAGGCACTGATACGTCTCCAACATATTTATAATTTATGAGGTATTCATGCTATTATATTATCCATCTTAGACTGTTTTATATGCATTTATATGCTATATTATATGATTTTTGGGACTAACATATTAACCTAGAGCCCAGGGCCAGTTTCTGTTTTTTCCTTCTTTTTGAGTATCGCAGAAAAGGAAAACCAAACGGAGTCCAATTGACCTGAAACTTGACGGAGCTTATTTTTTGGACCAGAAGTAGGCCATGGAATAAAAGAGTTGGGCCAGAAGAGTCTGGGCTGCCCACGAGGGTGGGGGGTGCGCCCACCCCCCTGGGCGCGCCTCCCTACCTCGTAGATAGCCCGGAGACCCCCCTGACTTGTTCTCGGCGCCAAAACCTCCTATATATACAGAAACCTCCAGAAAATAACCAAGATCGGTAGTTCCGCCGGCGCAAGCCTCTATAGCCACCGAAAACCAATCTAGACGCGTTCCGGCACCGTGCCAGAGGGGGCGATCCCTCACGGGTGGCCATCTTAATCATCCCGGCGCTCTCCATGACGAGGAGGGAGTAGTTCACCCTCGGAGCTGAGGGTATGTACCAGTAGCTATGTGTTTGATCTCTCTCTCTCTCTCTCTCTCTCGTGTTCTTGATTCGCACGATCTTGATGTATCGTGAGCTTTGCTATTAAAAGTTGGATCTTATGATGTTTCTCCCCCTCTACTCTCTTGTAACGGATTGAGTTTTTCCTTTGAAGTTATCCTATCAAATTGAGTCTTTAAGGCTTTGAGAACACTTGATGTATGTCTTGCATGTGCTTATCTGTGGTGACAATGGGATATTCACGTGATCTACTTGATGTATGTTTTGGTGATCAACTTGCGGGTTCCATAACATTGCGAACTTATGCATAGGGGTTGGCACACGTTTTCGTCTTGACTCTCCGTTAGAAACTTTGGGGCACTCTTTGAAGTACTTTGTGTTGGATCGAATAGATGATTCTGAGATTGTGTGATGCATATCGTATAATAATACCCACGGATACTTGAGGTAACATAGGAGTATCTAGGTGACATTCGGGTTTTCGTTGATATGTGTCTTAAGGTATTATTCTAGTACGAACTCTTGAATAGATCGATCCGAAAGAATAACTTTGAGGTGGTTTCGTACCCTACCATTATCTCTTCGTTTGTTCTCCGCTATTAGTGACTTTGGAGTGACTCTTTGTTGCATGTTTAGGGATAGTTATATGATCCAATTATGTTATTATTGTTGAGAGAACTTGCACTAGAGAAAGTATGAACCCTAGGCCTTGTTTCCTTGCATTGCAATATCATTTGTGCTCACTTTTATCATTAGTTACCTTGCTGTTTTTATATTTTCAGATTACAAAAACCTATATCTACCATCCATATTGCACTTGTTTCATCATCTCTTCATGAACTAGTGCACCTATACAATTTACCATTGTATTGGCTGTGTTGGGGACACACAAGAGACTCTTTGTTATTTCGTTGCAGGTTGCTTGAGAGAGACCATCTTCATCCTATGCCTCCCACGGATTGATAAACCTTAGGTCATCCACTTGAGGGAAATTTGCTACTGTCCTACAAACCTCTACACTTGGAGGCCCAACAACGTCTACAAGAAGAAGGTTGCATAGCAGACATCAAACTCTTTTCTGGCGCCGTTGCCGAGGAGGTTAGTGCTTGAAGGTATATCTTCATATCTTGCAATCGAATCTTTTAGTTTCTTGTTTTATCACTAGTTTAGTTTATAATAGGAAACTACAAAAAATGGAATTAACGGTGCCTCATATGCTTCATCTTTTTAATGTCTTTCATGAAAATGATGGGAAGGAAAATTGTGCTCAAGTACTAGAAGAAGAATTACATAGAATGCATGGCATAAAATATGTGAACGATGAGCATGATTGGAATGTTCTTAGTATGAATTCTTTTAATACCCATGATGCTAATTATATGCAAAGCCACAAGCTTGGGGATGATATGTTTGATGAAGATGATATTTTTAGTCCCCCAAGTTTTGATGTGCAAATTTATTATGATGAAAGCATGCCTCCTATCTACAATGATTATTGTGATGACACGTATGCTTTAAAGAATAAAGATAACCATGAAAATTTTCATCATGATTTTAATTTTCAATTCGATTATGCTTCACATGATAGTTATTTTGTTGAGTTTGCTCCCACTACTATTGATGAGAAGAATTTTGCTTATGTAGAGAGTAGTAAATTTTCTGTGCTTATAGATCATGAAAGGAATGCTTTAGGTGCTGGTTATATTGTTGAATTCATTCATGATGCTAATGAAAATTATTATGAGGGAGGAACATATGCTTGTAGGAATTGCAGCAATATCAAGTTTCTTCTCTATGTGCTTAAAGTTTTGAAGTTATGCTTGTTTTTCCTTTCTATTCTTGTTGATTATTGTTCCCATTAGTTGTTTGCTCACAAAATCCCTATGCATAGGAAGTGGGTTAGACTTAAATGTGCTAGTCATATTCTTCATGATGCTCTCTTTATGTTTGAATTCTTATCTTTTATGTGAGCATCATTGAAATCATCATGCCTAGCTAGAGGCGTTAAACGTTAGCGCTTGTTGGGAGGCAACCCAATCTTATTTTTTTCCTTTCTTTTGCTCCTGTTTAGAAATTAATAATCTATCTAGCCTCTATTTAGATGTGTTTTTATGTTTTAATTAGTGTTTGTGCCAGGTAGAACCTTTGGGAAGACTTGGGTGAAGTCTTTATGATCTTGCTGTAAAAAATAGAAACTTTCGCGGTCACGAGATTAGCTGCCAGTTTTTACTGGAGAGTGCTTTTAGGTTGATTCTTTTTTCAGATGATTAATATAAAATTCCTCAGGTCCACCAATTTATTTAAGAATTTTTGGAGTTCCAGAAGTATACGTTTGATACAGATTACTAAGGACTGTTCTGTTTTTGACAGATTCTGTTTTCATTATGTTGTTTGCTTATTTTGATGAATCTATGAGTAGTATCGGAGGGTATGAACCATAGAGAAGTTGGAATACAGTAGATATTACACCAATATGAATTAAGAATGAGTTCACAATAGTACCTAAGTGGTGATTTATTTTCTTATACTAACGGAGCTCATAAGATTTTCTGTTGAGTTTTGTGTTGTGAAGTTTTCAAGTTTTGGGTAAAGACTCGA
The DNA here is from genome assembly GCA_021605145.1 of Aegilops bicornis. NCBI lineage: Eukaryota > Viridiplantae > Streptophyta > Magnoliopsida > Poales > Poaceae > Aegilops > Aegilops bicornis. Next base: position 514,270 of record JAHIAL010000141.1, on the reverse strand, counting down.
TGCACTATGGAATAAGGAGTGGCAATAGCCTAAGCTTGGGGATTCCCAAGGCACCCCAAGGTAATATTCAAGGACAACCAAGAGCCTAAGCTTGAGGATGCCCCGGATGGCATCCACTCTTTCGTCCTTGTTCATCGGTAACTTTACTTGGAGCTATTTTTTTATTCACCACATTATATGTGTTTTGCTTGGACCGTCATTTTATTTTGTTAGTATTTTCTTGCTGTTATTTATAATAACTTTTTTCATCTCTGTTTTCAATAAAAATGTCAAGGATAGCCTTTACCATGCTTATTTTGCAAGTATACATGTTCTTTGTTTCAAAGCAGAAAGTTTACATGTTGCAAAAATTCCCTAGAAAAGTCAGAATATGATAAAATGTTCAAACTTTTTCATATTGAGCTCTGGTAAATTTTCTACAGTGTGGTAGAATTTCATAATGTTTGGAGTTAGGGAAGTATGATGAATCTTGCATTCTTTACAGATTGTACTGTTTTGGCAGATTGCTGTTATGTTTGCATTGTTTGCATATGTTTGCTTGTTTAATGATTCTATTTGAGGATAGGAGTATTAAATATGCAGAGGAATTTAGTATGCAATGTTGAATAATAATTTTAGTGATTTTTTATAGTAGAAAATGATAAGGTTTTTGCATTGGTGTGGATGAAGCTTTTGAGATTTAGGAAACCGTGATATGAGAGGAATTAAGGAGACACAAAAGCTCAAGCTTGGGGATGCCGAAGGCACCCAAAGATAATATTTCAAGAAGTTTCAAGAATCTAAGCTTGGGGATGCCCCGGTAGCCATCCCACCTTTCTTCTTCAACAATTATCGGTTAGTATCGGTTGGGCCTAAGTTTTTTCTTCTTCACATGATGAGTGCTATCCTTGGAATGTCGTTTTATTTTGTTTTGCTTTCTGTTTGAATAATATCCCAAGATCTGAAATTCTTAAATGAGAGAGAGTCTTTACATAGCTACATAATTATTTATTTACTCATTGATCTTCACTTATATCTTTTTGGAGTAGCTTGTCATTTACTCGTGTGCTTCACTTATATCCTATGAGTAAATAGTTGAATAATTTGAATATCATAAATCTGAAATTATATATGTTTCATATGCTTATCCCATGGGGAGTAATGACTTTACATATAAGAAGTAGAGGTGTTAAATTTATTGAAGGTTAGCAAACATTGTATTGGTCACTTGAACAATTCATGAAAGAATATTGAAGGAAAAGAGATTTCACATATAAATATACTATCGTGGACATCTTCTATGATTGTGAGCCGCATTAATTATTTTCAAACCTGAGCAAATTAGTTGAAGTTGGACAAGGAAGACAACATAATGAGTTATGCTTGGGTATATTTGTATAGAAGTTATATTGTTATATGGATCCTCTAACATGTGGTTCTTGCTATTTAGAATCCTTTGCTAGCCAAAATATCTGTACTAAGTGCGAATACTGCTTGTGCATCCAAATTCCTTGAACCAAGTTTCTTCCATGAGTGTCCATCATATCTACCTATATGTGGTATTTACCTGCCATTCTAAGTAAATTTGCATGTGCCAAACTCTAAACCTTCAAATAATAATATGTTTTGTATGCCCGAAGTGCTCATGTAGCGATTAGGGGCTGCCAATATCTTCCATGCTAGGTGGGTTATTCTCACAATGAGTGGACTCCGCTCATCATTCATGTGAAAATGGCTGGTAACTGGGATGCCCAGTCCTATGATCAAAAGATCAAAAACAAGTCGCAAATAATTTAGACAAACTCCCCCAGGATTGTTGATAGTTGGACGGCACCCGTTGTTTCGGACAAGGCATGGAGTGTGATTGTTGGTGGAGGGGGAGTAAAATCTTTACCTTTCTGTTTGGGAACTGCCTATAATGTATCTAGTATGGAAGATATTGGGAACTCTTGGTCGTTATGTTGACAACGAAAGCATACCTCTCAAAATTATTTTCATCTCTGTTTTAGCTTCGAGCTCTGGCACCTCTGCAAATCTCTGCTTCCCTCTGCAAAGGGCCTATCTTTTACTTTTATGCAAGAGTCAGTAGTATTCCTTCTCATTCCAACCTACTTTTTAGTTGGCAAGCATCATGTTGTGGAGAAAGATCTAAGCATATATTGCCATTCAAATATATTTGATCATGAATTATTATTGTTGACAATTATCTATATGATAAATAAGTTGGGAGGCGAAACATTAAGCCCCTGTCTTTCTCTGTGTTCGATGGATGCTATTTGTTCTAAATATATGCTTTGAGTGGTAGCAATCATGGAAGACTATATGATAGTTGAGTATGTGGGATTTGCTAAATCAAAGCTCTTACATAGACCCTTCCTGAAAATAAGATGAATTGCAATTGTTTGATGACTGAGAACGTAGTTTGTTAGTTTTCAAGAAAGTTTATGATCTATGCTTTAAGATGTGAATAGCTTGTTACTTGAGCATGAAAAGTTTTGTGAGTTGAGCTACTGTTATGACATATAATGATGCTAGAAAAGGTGATTGAAATTATCATTGATCAAACTTGTACACCTGCTAGCATTCACACTTCATAAATTATTTCTTTTATCATTTACCTACTCGAGGACGAGCAGGAATTAAGCTTGGGGATGCTGATACGTCTCTAACGTATCTATATTTTATGAAGTATTCATGCTATTATATTATCCATCTTAGATGTTTTATATGCATTTATATGCTATTTTATATGATTTTTGGGACTAACCTATTAACCTAGAGCCCAAGTGCGATTCGCTTTTTCTCCTTCTTTTTGAGTATCGCAGAAAAGGAAAACCTAACGGAGTCCAATTGACCTGAAACTTGACGGACCTTATTTTTGGACCAGAAGAAGGCCATGGAGTAAAAGAGTTGGGCCAGAAGAGTCCCGGGCTGCCCACGAGGGTGGGTGCTACCTCCTGAGCACTGCGTTGGTTTTCCCTCGAAGAGGAAAGGGTGATGCAGTGAAGTAGCGTAAGTATTTCCCTCAGTTTTTGAAAACCAAGGTATCAATCCAGTAGGAGGCCATGCACAAGTCCCTCGTACCTGCACAAAACGATAGCTACTCGCAACCAACGCGATTATGGGTTGTCAATCCCTTCACGGTCACTTACGAGAGTGAGGTCCGATAGAGATGATAAATAATATTTTTGGTATTTTTGGTATATAGATGCAAAGTGAAAAGTAAAAGGCAAAGTAAAAACAAAGCAAGTATTAAAGTGATGGAGATTGATATGATGAGAATAGACCCGGGGGCCATAGGTTTCACTAGTGGCTTCTCTCAAGAGGATAAGTATTCTACGGTGGGAGAACAAATTACTGTTGAGCAATTGACAGAATTGAGCATAGTTATGAGTATATCTAGGTATGATCATGTATATAGACATCACGTCCGTGACAAGTAGACCAAAAGCGATTACGCATCTACTACTATTACTCCACTCATCGACCGCTATCCAGCATGCATCTAGAGTATTAAGTTAAAAACAGAGTAACGCCTTAAGCAAGATGACATGATGTAGAGGAATAAATTCATGCAATATGATAAATAACCCATCTTAATATCCGCGATGGCAACAATACAATACGTGCCTTGCAACCCTTTACATCCTTTGGGTAAGGACACCGCAAGATTGAACCCAAAGCTATGCACTTCTCCCATTGCAAGAACTACCAATCTAGTTGGCCAAACCAAGCGGATAATTCAAGAGACTTGCAAAGATAACTCAATCATACATAAAAGAATTCAGAGAAGATTAAAATATTATTCATAGATAAGCTGGATCATAAACCCACAATTCATCCATCTCAACAAACCCGCCGCAGAAAGAAGATTACATTGAATAGATCTCCACAAGAGAGGGGAGAACATTGTATTGAGATCCAAAAGAGAGAAGAAGCCATCTAGCTACTAGCTATGGACAGAAGGTGCAAGTAAACTACTCACACTTCATCGGAGAGGCTATGGTGTTGATGTAGAAGCCCTCCGTGGTGGATGCCCTCCCGTGAGCTCCTAACAGGCCCCAAGATGGGATCTCGTGGATACAGGAAGTTGCAGCTGTGGAATTAGGTTTTTGGCTCCTGTTACGATCGTTTGGGGCACGTAGGTATATATAGGAGGAAGGAGTACGTCGGTGGAGCAACAGGGGCCCATGAGGCGGGGCGCCCTTAGGGGGCGCCCCACCCTCATGACCGCCTCTGTTACTTCTTGGAGTAGGGTCCAAGTCTCTGGATCACGCTCGGTGAGAAAATCACGTTTAGAAGGTTTCATTCCGTTTGGACTCCGTTTGATATTCTGCTTTCTTGAAACACTTTGAAATAGGCAAGAAAAACAGCAATCGGGCTGGGCCTCCGGTTAATAGGTTAGTCCCAAAAATAATATAAAAGTGGAAAATAAAGCCGAATATAGTCCAAAGCGGTAGATAAAGTAGCTTGGAGCAATAAAAATTATAGATACGTTGGAGGCGTATCAAGCATCGCCAAGCTTAATTCATGCTCGTCCCTCGAGTAGGTAATTGATAAAAGAGAATTTTTGATGCAGAGTGATACTTTGGCATAATTTCAATGTAAATCTTCTTAATTGTGGTATGAATATTCAGATCCGAAAGATTCAAGAAAAAGTTGATATTGACATAAAAATAATAATACTTCAAGCATACTAACTAAGCAATTATGTCTTCTCAAAATAACATGGCCAAAGAAAGTTATCCCTACAAAATCATATAGTCTGCTATGCTCCATCTTCCCACACAAAATATTTAAATAATGCACAACCCGATGACAAGCCAAGCAATTGTTTCATACTTTAACATTTTCAAAACTTTTTCAATCTTCACGCAATACATGAGCATGAGCCATGGATATAGCACTATATGTGGAATAGGATGGTGGTTGTGGGGAAGAGAAAAAGGGAGAAGATAGTCTCACATCAACTAGGCGTATCAACGGGCTATGGAGATGCCCATCAATAGATATCAATGTGAGTGAGTAGGGATTGCCATGCAACGGATGCACTAGAGCTATAAGTATATGAAAGCTCAACAAAAGAAACTAAGTGGGTGTGCATCCAACTCGCTTGCTCACGAAGACCTAAGGCATTTGAGGAAGAGCATCATTGGAATATACAAGCGAAGTTCTAAAATGAAAATTTCCCACTAGTATATGAAAGTGACAACATAAGAGACTCTTTATCATGAAGATCTTGGTGCTACTTTGAAGCACAAGTGTGGTAAAAGGATAGTAACATTGTCCCTTCTCTCTTTTTCTCTCATTTTTTGGGCCTTTTCTCTTTCTTTCTTTTATGGCCGCTTTTTTTTGTTTCTTTTTCATTTTTCGTCCGAGTCTCATCCCGACTTGTGGGGAATCATAGTCTCCATCATCCTTTCCTCACTTTGGGACAATGCTCTAATAATGATGATCATCACACTTTTATTTACTTACAACTCAACAATACAACTCGATTCTTAGAACAAAATATGACTCTATATGAATGCCTCCAAGGTGTGCAGGATATGCAATCATTCAAGAGTGACATGTATGAAAGAATTATGAGCGGTGGCTTTGCGAAATACGATGTCAACTACATGACCATGCTAGCAATATGACAATGATGGAGCGTGTCATAATAAACGGAGGCGGTGGAAAGTTGCATGGCAATATATCTCGGAATGGCTATTGAAATGCCATGATAGGTAGGTATGGTGGCTGTTTTGAGGAAGATATATGGTGGGTGTATGATACCGAAAAAGTGCGCGGTATTAGATAGGCTAGGAATGGTGGAAGGATGGGAAAAAGTGCGTATAATCCATGGACTCAACGTTAGTCATAAAGAACTCATATACTTATTGCAAAAATCTAGAAGTTATCAAAGCAAAGTATTACGCGCATGCTCCTAGGGGGATAGATTGGTAGGAAAAGACCATCGCTCGTCCCGACCGCCACTCATAAGGAAGACAATCAATAAATAAATCATGCTCCGAGTTCATCACATAACGGTTCACCATACATGCATGCTACGGGAATCACAAACTTCAACACAAGTATTCTTTAAATTCACAACTACTCAACTAGCATGACTCTAATATTATCACCTTCATATCTTAAAACAATTATCAAGCATCAAACTTATCTTAGTATTCAACGACCTTTGAAAAGAAAGTTTCACATATCTTGACTACCAAGTATATTAATATTAAGCAAATTACCATGCTATTAACGACTCTCAAAATAATCTAAGTGAAGCATGAGAGATCAATAGTTTCTTTAAAACAAATCCACCACCGTGCTCTAAAAGATCTAAGTGAAGCACTAGAGCAAAAATTATCACTCTCAAAAGATATAAGTGAAGCACTATGAGCAAAACTATCAAGCTCAAGAGATATAAGTGAAGCACATAGAGTATTCTATCAAATTCCAATTAATGTATGGCTCTCTCAAAAGGTGTGTACAGCAAGGATGATTGTGGTAAACTAACAAGCAAAGACGCAAATAATACAAGACGCTCCAAGCAAAGCACATATCATGTTGGTGAATAAAAATATAGCTCCAAGTAAATTACCGATGGAAGTAGACGAAAGAGGGGATGCCTGCCGGGGCATCCCCAAGCTTTGACTTTTTGGTGTCCTTGGATTATCTTGGGGGTGCCATGGGCATCCCCAAGATTAGGCTCTTTCCACTCCTTGTTTCATAATCCATCAAAAGAATTTACCCAAAACTTGAAAACTTCACAACACAAAACTCAATAGAAATCTCGTGAGCTCCGTTAGAGAAAGAAAACAAAAGACTAATTTAAGGTACTGTAATGAACTCATTATTTATTTATATTGGTGTTAAACCTACTGTATTCCAACTTCTCTATGGATCATAAACTATTTTACTAGCCATAGATTCATCAAAGTAAGCAAACAACACACGGAAAACAGAATCTGTCAAAAACAGAACAGTCTGTAGTAATCTGTAACTAACGCAAACTTCTGGAACTCCAAAACTTCTACCAAAATTATACGACCTGGACAATTTGTTTATTGATCAGCAGCAATTGGAATCAGCATATTATCGCGTTCTGGTGATTTTAAATAATTCAGGCACTGAGCGCAAAGTTTCTGAAAATTACAGCAAGATCAAATAACTATCATCCAAGAAGATCCAATAGGTCTAGCTTGGCACAAACACTAATTAAAACATAAAACCAAATCTAAACAGAGGCTAGATGGATTATTTATTCCTAAACAGAAACAAAAACAAAAAACATAAAGAAAATTGGGTTGCCTCCCAACAAGCGCTATCGTTTAACGCCCCTAGCTAGGTATAAAAGCAAGGATAGATCTAGGTATTGCCATCTTTGGTAGGCAATCCATAAGTAGCTCTCATGATAGATTCATATGGTCATTTTATTTTCTTACTAGGAATGTGTTCCATGCCCTTCTTTAAGGGAAATTGGAATCTAATATTCCCTTCCTTCATATCAATAATTGCACCAATCGTTCTAAGGAAAGGTCTACCAAGAATAATAGGACATGAAGGATTGCAATCTATATCAAGAACGATAAAATCTACGGGCACATAATTCCTATTTGCAACAATAAGAACATCATTAATTCTTCCCATAGGCTTTTTAATAGTGTAATCCATAAGATGCAAGTTTAGAGAGCAATCATCAAAGTCATGAAATCTAGCAAATCACACAAAGTTTTGGGAATAGTGGAGACACTAGCACCCAAATCACACAAGGCATGAAACTCATAATTTTTAATTTTAATTTTAATAGTAGGTTCCCACTCATCATAGAGATTTATAGGGATAGAGACTTTCAACTCAAGTTTTTCTTCATAATATTGCATCAAGGCATCAACAATGTGTTCGGTAAAGGCCTTATTTTGACTATAAGCATGAGGAGAATTTAGCACGGATTGCAACAAGGAAATACAATCAATTAAAGAGCAATTTTCATAATTAAATTCCTTTAGATCCAATATAGTGGGTTTAGCAACATCTAGGTTTTTATTTCTTTCAATCCCACTTTTATCAATTTAATCATCAAGATCTATAAACTCCGAATTCTTAGAACGCCTTCTAGGTAAAGGAAGATAATATTCAGTTTCATCAAGATTAATATTGAAAAACAAAGATTTAATGGGGGCCACATCAACAAGTTTTAGATCTTCATCTTGATTTTCATCGGAATTGGAAGAACACGCTTTAATAAAGGCATCTTTGGAAGCATGCATCCTAGCGGTTCTTTATTTGCACTCATCAATGAGAATTCTCATAGGTTTAGAGACTCATTGATATCATGCTTAGGAGGAATAGATTTAAGCTTTAAAGAATCAATCTCAAGAGAAATTCTATCAACGTTCCTAGCCAAATCATCAACTTTAAGCAATTTCTCTTCAAGCAAAGCATTAAAATTCTTTTGAGAATTCATAAACTCTTTAACACTAATCTCAAATTCAGAGGGCATCTTATTAAAATTTCCATAAGAGTTGTTGTAGGAATTTCCATAATTATTAGAAGGATTACTAGGATAAAGCCTAGGATTAAAATTCCCTATATCTGGCGTTGTTACCAAAATTATTCCTACCAACAAAATTCACATGCATAGATTCATTATTATTCTCAATCAAGGTAGACAAAGGCATATCATTAGGATCAGAAGAAACACTCTTAGTAGCAAATAATTTCATAAGTTCATCCATCTTTCCACTCAAAACATTAATTTCTTCTACCGCATGTACTTTTTTATTAGTAGATCTTTCAGTATGCCATTGAGAATAATTAACCATAATATTATCTAGAAGTTTAGTAGCATCTCCTAGAGTGATTTCCATAGAAGTGCCTCCATGGGCCGAATCTAAAAAGATTTCTAGAAGCAAAATTCAATCCGACATAAAAATATTGTATAATCATCCACAAGTTCAAACCATGAGTAGGACAATTACGTATCATTAATTTCATTCTATCCCAAGCTTGTGCAACATCTTCATGATCAAGTTGCTTAAAATTCATAATATCGTTCCTAAGAGAGATAATCTTAGCGGAGGAAAATACTTAGAGATAAAAGCATCTTTGCACTTGTTCCAAGAATCAATACTATTTTTAGGCAAAGATGAAAACCACGCTTTAGCACGATCTCTAAGCGAATAAAATTCATAATATCATTCCTAAGAGAGATAATCTTAGCAGAGATAAAAGCATCTTTGCACTTTTTCCAAGAATCAATACTATTTTTAGGCAAAGATGGAAAGCACGCTTTAGCACGATCTCTAAGCGAAAAAGGAAATAGCTTCAACTTAACGACATCATTATCGACATCTTTTTTCTTTTGCATATCACATAAATCAACGAAGCTATTCAGATGAGTAGCGACATCTTCACTAGGAAGGCAGCGAATTGATCTTTCATAACAAGATTCAACAAAGCAGTATTGATTTCACAAGATTCAATATTGGCAAGAGGAGCAATCGGAGTGCTAAGGAAATCATTATTATTGGTATTGGTGAAGTCACACAATTTGGTAGCATCTTGAGCCATCGCGACAAACAAGCAATCCAACACTCGAGCAAACAAACGGACGAGTAAAAGGCAACGGGAAAAAGAGGAGGAGATTGGGAAAGAGAGGGCGAATAAAACGGCAAGGATGAAGTGGGGGAGAGGAAAACGAGAGGCAAATGGCAAATAATGTAATGCGAGAGATAGGGATTGTGATGGGTACTTGGTATGTTGACTTTGCGTAGACTCACAGCAAAGGTGCCAAATCCTTCTTGCTACCTCTTGAGCACTGCGTTGGTTTTCCTTGAAGAGGAAAGGGTGATGCAGTAAAGTAGCGTAAGTATTTCCCTCGGTTTTGAGAACCAAGGTATCAATCCAAGAGGAGGCCACGCACAAGTCCCTCGTAGACTGCACAAAACGATAGCTACTCGCAACCAACGCGATTGGGGGTTGTCAATCCCTTCATGGTCACTTACGAGAGTGAGATCTAATAGAGAAGATAAATAATATTTTTGGTATTTTTGGTATATAGATGCAAAGAGAACAGTAAAAGGCAAAGTAAAAACAAAGCAAGTATTAAAGTGATGGAGATTGATATGATGAGAATAGACCCGGGGGCCATAGGTTTCACTAGTGGCTTCTCTCAAGAGGATAAGTATTCTACGGTGGGTCAACAAATTACTGTTGAGCAATTGACAGAATTGAGCGTAGTTATGAGTATATCTAGGTATGATCATGTATATAGGCATCACGACCGTGACAAGTAGACCGAAGCGATTACGCATCTACTACTATTACTCCACTCATCGACCGCTATCCAGCATGCATCTAGAGTATTAAGTTAAAAACAGAGTAACGCCTTAAGCAAGATGACATGATGTAAAGGAATAAATTCATGCAATATGATAAATACCCCATCTTGTTATCCTCGATGGCAACAATGCATTACGTGCCTTGCAACCCTTTACATCCTTTGGGTAAGGACACCGCAAGATTGAACCCGTAGCTATGCACTTCTCCCATTGCAAGAACTACCAATCTAGTTGGCCAAACCAAGCGGATAATTCGAAAAGACTTGCAAAGATAACTCAATCATACATAAAAGAATTCAGAGAAGATTCAAATATTATTCATAGATAAGCTGGATCATAAACCCACAATTCATCGGTCTCAACAAACACACCGCAAAAAGAAGATTACATCGAATAGATCTCCACGAGAGAGGGGAGAACATTGTATTGAGATCCAAAAGAGAGAAGAAGCCATCTAGCTACTAGCTATGGACTCGAAGGTCTGAAGTAAATTACTCACACTTCATCGGAGAGGCTATGGTGTTGATCTGAAGCCCTCCGTGGTGGATGCCCTCCCGTGAACTCCTAACAGGCCCCAAGATGGGATCTCGTGGATCTGAGGAAGTTGCGGTGATGGAATTAGGTTTTGGCTCCTGTTACGATCGTTTGAAGTGCGTGAGGTATATATCGGAGGAAGGAGTACGTCGGTGGAGCAACAGGGGGCCCATGAGGCAGGGGGGCGCCCTAGGGGAGGGCACCCCCCACCCTCGGGACCGCCTCTGTTACTTCTTGTAGTAGGGTCCAAGTCTCCTGGATCACGTTCGGTGAGAAAATCACGTTCCTGAAGGTTTCATTCCGTTTGGACTCCGTTTGATATTCTGCTTTCTTGAAACACTTGAAATAGGCAAAAAAGCAGTGCAAATTTGGGCCTCCGGTTAATAGGTTAGTCCCAAAAATAATATAAAAGTGGAAAATAAAGCCCAATATAGTCCAAAACAGTAGATAAAGTAGCATGGAGCAATAAAAAATTATAGATACGTTGGAGGCGTGTCGGGTGAAGCGCGCCCACCCCGGCGCGCCTCCTACCTCGTGGACCTTGGGAGACCCCTGACTTGTTCTCGACGCCAAAACCTCTTATACATATAGAAAACTCAAAAAACTAACCTAGATCGGGAGTTCTGCCGCCGCAAGCATCTGTAGCCACCGAGAACCAATCTAGACACGTTCCGGCATCGTGCCTGAGGGGGGATCCCTCACCGGTGGCCATATTCATCATCTCGGCGCTCTCCATGACGAGGAGGGAGTAGTTCACCCTTGGGGCTGAGGGTATGTACGAGTAGCTATGTGTTTGATCTCTCTCTCTCTCATGTTCTTGATTGAGCACGATCTTGATGTATTGCGAGCTTTGCTATTATAGTTGGATCTTATGATGTTTATCCCCTCTACTCTCTTGTAATGGATTGAGTTTTCCCTTTGAAGTTATCTTATCGGATTGAGTCTTTAAGGATTTGAGAACACTTGATGTATGTATTGCATGTGCTTATCTGTGGTGACAATGGGATATTCGCGTGATCTACATGATGTATGTTTTGGTGATCAACTTGCGGGTTCCGTAACATTGTGAACTTATGCATAGGGGTTGGCTTTGCGTTTTTCGTCTTGACTCTCCGGTAGAAACTTTGGGGCACTCTTTGAAGTACTTTGTGTTGGTTTGAATAGATGAATGTGAGATTGTGTGATGCATGTCGTATAATCATACCCACGGATAATTTAGGTGACATTAGGGTTTTCGTTGATATGTGTCTTAAGGTGTTATTCTAGTACGAACTCTTGAATAGATCAATCTGAAAGAATAACTTTGAGGTGGTTTTGTACCCTACCATAATCTCTTTGTTTGTTCTCCTCTATTACTGACTTTGGAGTGACTCATTGCTGCATGTTGAGGGATAGTTATATGATCCAATTATGTTATTTTTTATAGGACATGCAATAGTGAAAGTATGAACCCCAGGCCTTTTTTCGTAGCATTGCAATATCGTTTGTGCTCACTTTTATCATTAGTTACCTTGCTGCTTTTATATTTTCAAATTACAAAAACCTATATCTACCATCTATATTGCACCTATTTCACCATCTCTTCGCCGAACTAGTGCACCTATACAATTCACCATTGTATTGGGTGTGTTGGGGACACAACAGACTCTTTGTTATTTGGTTGCAGGGTTGCTTGAGAGAGACCATCTTCATCCTATGCCTCCCACGGATTGATAAACCTTAGGTCATCCACTTGAGGGAAATTTGCTACTGTCCTACAAACCTTAACACTTGGAGGCCCAACTGAAGGAAACATGCCCTAGAGGCAATAATAAAGTTATTACTTATTTCCTCATATCATGATAAATGTTTATTATTCATGCTAGAATTGTATTACCCGGAAACATAATACATGTCTGAATACATAGACAAACATAATGTCACTAGTGTGCCTCTACTTGACTAGCTCATTAATCAAAGATGGTTATGTTTCCTAACCATAGACATGTGTTGTCATTTGATTAACGGGATCACATTATTAGGAGAATAATGTGATTGACTTGACCCATTCCGTTAGCCTAGCACTTGATCGCTTTAGTATGTTGCTATTGCTTTCTTCATGACTTATACAAAGTTCCTACAACTATGAGATTATGCAACTCCGTATACCGAGAGGAACACTTTGTGTGCTACCAAAGCGTCACAACTTAAGCGGGTGATTATAAAGGAGCTCTGGTGTGTCTCCAAAGGTACATGTTGAGTTGGCGTATTTCGAGATTAGGTTTTGTCACTCCGATTGTCGAAGAGGTATCTCTTGGCCCTCTCGGTAATGCACATCACTACAAGCCTTGCAAGCAATGTAGCTAATGAGTTAGTTATGGAATGATGCATTACGTAACGAGTAAAGAGAGTTGCCGGTAGCGAGATTGAACTAGGTATTGGAAACCGACGATCGAATCTCGGGCAAGTAACATACCGATGACAAAGGGAACAACGTATGTTGTTATGCGGTTTGACCGATAAAGATATTCGTAGAATATGTAGGAGCCAATATGAGCATCCAGGTTCCGCTATTGGTTATTGACCGGAAACAGTTCTAGGTCATGTTTACATAGTTCTCGAACCCGTAGGGTCCGCACGCTTAACGTTACGATGATAGTTTTATTACGAGTTTACTAGTTTTGATCTACCGAAGGTTTTTCGGAGTCCCGGATGTGATCACGGACATGACGAGGAGTCTCGAAATGGTTGAGACATAAAGATTAATATATTGGACGACTATATTCAGACACCGGAATTGTTCCGGGTGATTTCGGAGAAAACCGGAGTGCCGGAGGGGTTCTGGAACCCAGGACAAGTATTGGGCCTTAGTGGGCCCGAGGGGAGAGAGAGGCAGCAGCCGGAGGTGGCGCCCCAGGGGGAGTCTGAATTGGACTAGGGAAGGGGGGTGCGGCCCCTCTTTCCCTCTCCCTCTCCCTCTCTTTCCTTCCCCCTTCCTCCTTCCTAGTGGGACTAGGAAAGGGGAATCCTACTCCCACTAGGAGGAGGATTCCCCCCCTCCTTGGCGCGCCCCCTAGGGCCGGCCGGCCTCCCCCCTTGCTCCTTTATATACGGGGGCAGGGGGGCACCCCAAGACACACAAGTTGATCTTCGTGATCATTCCTTAGCCGTGTGCGGTGCCCCCCTCCACCATATTCCACCTCGGTCATATCGTTGCGGTGCTTAGGCGAAGCCCTGCGTCGGTAGAACATCATCATCGTCACCACGCCGTCGTGCTGACGGAACTCATCCCGACACCCTGCTGGATCGGAGTCCGGGGATCGTCATCGAGCTGAACGTGTGCTGAACTCGGAGGTGCCGTACGTTCGGTACTTGGGTCGGTCGGATCGTGAAGACGTATGACTATATCAAACGCGTTGTCATAACGCTTCCGCTTACGGTCTACGAGGGTACGTGGACAACACTCTCCCCTCTCGTTGCTATGCATCACCATGATCTTGCATGTGCGCAGGATTTTTTTTGAAATTACTACGTCCCCCAACAGTGGTATCAGAGCCAGGTTTTATGCGTTGATGTTATATGCACGAGTAGAACACAAGTGAGTTGTTGGCGATACAAGTCATACTGCTTACCAGCATATCATACTTTGGGTCGGCGGTATTGTTGGATGAAGCGGCCCGGACCGACATTACGCCAGACGCTTACGCGAGACCGGTTCTACCGGCGTGCTTTGCACACGGTTGGTCGGGCGGTGTCTGTTTCTCCAACTTTCGTTGATCCGAGTATGGCTACGCCCGGTCCTTGCGAAGGTTAAAACAGCACTAACTTGACGAACTATCGTTGTGGTTTTGATGCGTAGGTAAGAACGGTTCTTGCTAAGCCCGTAGCAGCCACGTAAAACTTGCAACAACAAAGTAGAGGACGTCTAACTTGTTTTGCAGGGCATGTTGTGATGTGATATGGTCAAGACGTGATGCTATATTTTATTGTATGAGATGATCATGTTTTGTAACCGTAGTTATCGGCAACTGGCAGGAGCCATATGGTTGTCGCTTTATTGTATGAAATGCAAACGCTCTGTAATGCTTTACTTTATCACTAAGCGGTAGCGATAGTCGTAGAAGCATAAGATTGGCAGACGACAACGATGCTACGATGGAGATCAAGGTGTCGCTACCGGTGGCGATGGTGATCACGACGGTGCTTCGGAGATGGAGATCACAAGCACAAGATGATGATGGCCATATCGTATCACTTATATTGATTGCATGTGATGTTTATCCTTTATGCATCTTATCTTGCTTTGATTGGCGGTAGCATTTTAAGATGATCTCTCACTAATTATCAACAAGTGTTCTCCGAGTATGCACCGTTGCAAAAGTTCTTCATCTTTGAGACACCACGTGATGATCGGGTGTGATAGGCTCTACGTTCAAATACAACGGGTGCAAAACAGTTGCACACGCGGAATACTCAGGTTAAACTTGACGAGCCTAGCATATAGAGATATGGCCTCCGGAACACGGAGACCGAAAGGTCGGCGTGAATCATATAGTAGATATGATCAATATAGTGATGTTCACCATTGAAACTACTCCATCTCACGTGATGATCGGACATGGTTTAGTTGATTTGGATCACGTGATCACTTAGATGACTAGAGAGATGTCATCTAAGTGGGAGTTCTTAAGTAATATGATTAAATTGAACTTAAATTTATCATGAACTTAGTACTTGATAGTATTTTGATTGTCTATGTTTATTGTAGATAGATGGCTCGTCTTTGTTGTTCCGTTGAATTTTAATGCGTTCCTTGAGAAAGCTAAGTTGAAAGATGATGGTAGCAATTACACGGATCGGGTCCGTAACTGAGGATTATCCTCATTGCTGCACGAATAATTACGTCTGGAAGCACCGCTGGGTGCGAACTGCTTCTTGATACTGGCCAGCGGCGTTAAGAACGTCTGGCGAGCAAAGCGATGACTACTCGATAGTTCGATGTGCCATGCTTTACGGTTTGGAACCGGGCCTTCAACGACGTTTTGAACGTCATGGAGCATATGAGATGTTCCAGGAGTTGAAGTTAATATTTCAAGCAAATGCCTGGATTGAGAGATATGAAGTCTCCAATAAGTTCTATAGCTGAAAGATGGAGGATAATAGTTCTGTCAGTGAACATATACTCAAAATGTGCAGGTATAATAATCACTTGATTCAACCGGGAGTTAATCTTCACGATGATAGTGTCATTGATGTAATTCTTCAATCATCGCCACCAAGCTACAAGAGCTTCGTGATGAACTATAATATGCAAGTGATGGACAAGACTATTCCGAGCTCTTACATGAATGCTAAAAGCTGCAGAAGTAGAAATCAAGAAGGAGCATCAAGTGTTGATGGTTAACAAGACCACCAGTTTCCAAGAAAAGGGGCAAAGGAAAGAAGAAGGAAACTTCAAAAGAACAAAGAAGAAAGTTCTTGCTTAAGAGAAGAAACCCAAGTCTGGACCTAAGCACGAGACTGAGTGCTTCTACTACAAGCGGTAGCCCATTTGAAGCGGAACTGCCCCAAGTATTTGGCGGATAAGAAGGATGGCAAAGCGAACAAAGGTATATGTGATATACATGTTATTGATGTGTACCTTACTAATGCTCGTAGTAGCACTGGGTATTTGATAATCTGGTTACATTGCTAATATTTGCAACCTCGAAATAGGGACTACGGATTAAGCGAAGATTGGCTAAGGATGAGGTGACGATGCGCGTGGGAAATGGTTCCAAAGTCGATGTGATCACAGTCGGCACGCTACCTCCACGTCTACCCCATCGGGATTAGTTTTAGACCTAAATAATTGTTATTTGGTGCCAGCGTTGAGCATGAACATTATATTTGGATCTTGTTTGATGCGAGACAGTTACTCATTTAAATCAGAGAATAATGGTTGTTCTATTTATATGAGTAATATCTTTTATGGTCATGCACCCTTGAAGAGTGGTCTATTTTTACTGAATCTTGATAGTAGTAATACACATATTCTTAATGTTGAAGCCAAAAGATGCAGAGTTGATAATGATAGTGCAACTTATTTGTGGCACTGCCGTTTAGGTCATATCAGTGTAAAACGCATGAAGAAACTCCATACTGATGGACTTCTGGAATCACTTGATTATGAATCACTTGGTACTTGCGAACCGTGCCTCATGGGCAAGATGACTAAAACGCCGTTCTCCGGAACTATGGAGAGAGCAACAGATTTGTTGGAAATCACACATACTGAGATGTATGTGGTCCGATGAATGTTGAGGCTCATGGCGGATATTGTTATTTTCTCACCTTCATCGATGATTTAAGCAGATATGGGTATATCTACTTGATGAAACACAAGTGCAAAACATTTGAAAAGTTCAAAGAATTTCAGATTGAAGTGGAAAATCATCGTAACAAGAAAATAAAATTTCTACGATCTGATCGTGGAGGAGAATATTTGAGTTACGAGTTTGGTTTACATTTGAAACAATGCGGAATAGTTTCGCAACTAACGCCACCCGGAACACCACAACGAAATGGTGTGTCCGAACGTCGTAATCGTACTTTACTAGATATGGTACGATCTATGATGTCTCTTACTGATTTACGCTATCATTTTGGGGTTATGCTTTAGAGGCGGCCGCATTCACATTAAATAGGGCACCATCAAAATCCGTTGAGACGACGCCTTATGAACTATGGTTTGGCAAGAAACCAAAGTTGTCGTTTCTTAAAGTTTGGGGCTGCGATGCTTATGTGAAGAAACTTCAACCAGATAAGCTCGAACCCAAATCGGAGAAATGTGTCTTCATAGGATACCCAAAAGAGACCATTGGGTACACCTTCTATCACAGATCTGAGGGCAAGATTTTTGTTGCTAAATTCGGATCCTTTCTAGAGAAGGAGTTTCTCTCGAAATAAGTGAGTGGGAGGAAAGTAGAACTTGATGAGGTAACTGTACCTGCTCCCTTATTGGAAAGTAGTTCATCACAAGAACCGGTTCCTGTGACAACTACACCAATCAGTGAGGAAGCTAATGATACTGATCATGAAACTTCAGATCAAGTTACTACCGAACTTCGTAGGTCTCCCAGAGTAAGATCCGCACCAGAGTGGTACAGTAATCCTATTCTGAAAGTCATGTTACTTGACCATGGCGAACCCGCGAACTATTAGGAAGCGATGATGAGCCCAGATTCCGAAAATGGCTTGAGGCCATGAAATCTAAGATGGGATCCATGTACGAAAACAAAGTATGGACTTTGGCTGACTTGCCCGATGATCGGCAAGCCATAGAAAATAAATGGATCTTCAAGAAGAAGACTGACGCTGATGGTAATGTAACTGTCCACAAAGCTCGACTTGTTGCAAAAGGTTTTCGACAAGTTCAAGGGGTTGACTACGATGAGACTTTCTCACCCGTAGCGATGCTTAAGTCTGTGCGAATCATGTTAGCAATTGCCGCATTTTATGATTATGAAATTTGGCAAATGGATGTAAAAACTGCATTCTGAATGGATTTACGGAAGAAGAGTTGTATATGATGCAACCGGAAGGTTTTGTCGATCCAAAAGGTGCTAAAAAAGTGTGCAAGCTCCAGCGATCCATTTATGGACTGGTGCAAGCCTCTCGGAGATTGGAATAAACGCTTTGATAGTGTGATCAAAGCATATGGTTTTATACAGACTTTTGGAGAAGCCTGTATTTACAAGAAAGTGAGTGGGGAGCTACGTAGCATTTCTGATATTATATGTAGATGACATATTGTTGATTGGAAATGATATAGAATTTCTGGATGGCATAAAGGGATATTTGAATAAAAGTTTTTCGATGAAAGACCTCGGTGAAGCTGCTTACATATTGGGCATCAACATCTATAGAGATAGATCAAGACGCTTAATTGGACTTTCACAAATCACATACCTTTATAAAGTTTAGAAAAAAATCAAAATCGATCGAGCAATGAAAGGGTTCTTGCCTCAGTATTACAAAGGTGTGAAGTTGAGTCGACTCAATGCCCGACCACAGCAGAAGATAGAGAGAAAATGAAAGATGTTCCTATGCTTCAGCCATAGGCTCTATCATGTATGCAATGCTGTGTACCAGACCGACGTATGCTTAGCAATAAGCTTGGCGGTAGGTACCAAAGTAATCCAGAGTGGATCATCGGACAACGGTCAAGAACATCTGAAATACGAAAAGGACTAAGGATTTTTTTCTCGTATATGGAGGTGACAAAGAGCTAGTCGTAAATGGTTACGTCGATGCAAGCTTTGACACTGATCCGGACGATTCTTAATCGCAAACCGGATACGTGTTTTTATTAAACGGTGGAGCTGTAAGTTGGTGCAGCTCTAAACAAAGTGTCATGGCGGGATCTACATGTGAAGCGGAATACATAGCTGCTTCGGAAGCAGCAAATGAAGGAGTCTGGATGAAGGAGTTCATTTCCGATCTAGGTGTCGTACCTAGTGCATCGGGATCAATGAAGATCTTCTGTGACAATACTGGTGCAATTACCTTGGCAAAGAAATCCAGATTTCACAAGAGGACCAAGCACATCAAGAGACGCTTCAATTCCATCTGGGACCAAGTCCAGGTGGGAGACATAGAGATTTGCAAGATACATATGGATCTGAATGTTGCAGACCCGTTGACTAAGCCTCTTCCACGAGCAAAACATGATCAGCACCAAGACTCCATGGGTGTTAGAATCATTACTGTGTAATCTAGATTATTGACTCTAGTGCAAGTGGGAGACTGAAGGAAATATGCCCTAGAGGCAATAATAAAGTTATTATTTATTTCCTCATATCATGATAAATGTTTATTATTCATGCTAGAATTGTATTACCCGGAAAAATAATACATGTCTGAATACATAGACAAACATAATGTCACTAGTGTGCCTCTACTTGACTAGCTCATTAATCAAAGATGGTTATGTTTCCTAACCATAGACATGTGTTGTCATTTGATTAACGGGATCACATTATTAGGAGAATAATGTGATTGACTTGACCCATTCCGTTAGCCTAGCACTTGATTGTTTAGTATGTTGCTATTGCTTTCTTCATGACTTATACAAAGTTCCTACAACTATGAGATTATGCAACTCCCGTATACCGGAGGAACACTTTGTGTGCTACCAAAAGTCACAACGTAACTGGGTGATTCTAAAGGAGCTCTACAGGTGTCTCCAAAGGTACATGTTGAGTTGGCGTATTTCGACATTAGGTTTTGTCACTCCGATTGTCGGAGAGGTATCTCTGGGCCCTCTTGGTAATGCACATCACTACAAGCCTTGCAAGCAATGTAGCCAATGAGTTGAATTACTGAATGATGCATTACGTAACGAGTAAAGAGACTTGCCAGTAACGAGATTGAACTAGGTATTGGATACAGACGATCGAATCTCGGGCAAGTAACATACCGATGACAAAGGGAACAACGTATGTTGTTATGCGGTTTGACCGATAAAGATCTTCGTAGAATATGTAGGAGCCAATATGAGCATCCAGGTTCCGCTATTGGTTATTGACCGGAAACAGTTCTAGGTCATGTCTACATAGTTCTCGAACCCGTAGAGTCCGCACGCTTAACGTTACGATGACAGTTTTATTATGAGTTTACAAGTTTTGATGTACCGAAAGGTTGTTCGGAGTCCGGATGTGATCACGGACATGACGAGGAGTCTCGAAATGGTCGAGACATAAAGATTGATATATTGGACTACTATATTCAGACACCGGAATTGTTCCGGGTGGTTTCGAAGAAAACTGGAGTGCCGGAGGGGTTAACGGAACCCCCCGGGGAAGTATTGGGCCTTAGTGGGCCTGAGGGGAGAGAGAGGGCAGCAGCCCAGGAGGTTGCGCCCCCCCATGGGGAGTCCGAATTGGACTAGGGAGGGGGGCGCGGCCCCTCTTCCCTTTCCTCTCCTCTCTTTCCTTCCCACTTCCTCCTTCCTAGTGGGACTAGGAAAGGGGAATCCTACTCCCACTAGGAGGAGGATTCCCCTCCTTAACACGCCTCCTAGGGCCGGCCGGCCTCCCCTTGCTCCTTTATATCACGGGGCAGGGGGCACCCCAAGACACACAAGTTGATCTTCGTGATCGTTCCTTAGCCTTGTGCGGTGCCCTCCACCATATTCCACCTCGGTCATATCGCTATGCGGTGCTTAGGCGAAGCCTGCGCGTCGATAGAACATCATCATATAAATCACCCACGCCGTCGTCTTGTGGAACTCATCCCGACACACCTGCTGGATCGAGTCCGGGATCGTCATCGAGCTGAGCGTGTGCTGAACTTCGGAGGTGCCAGACGTTCGGTACTTGGGTCGGTCGGATCGTGAAGACGCACGACTACATCAATCAACGTTGTCATAACGCCTTCGCTTATGGTCTACGAGGGTACGTGGACAACACTCTCCCCTCTCGTTGCTATGCATCACCATGATCTTCTGCGTAATGCGTGGGAATTTTTTAAATTACTCGTTCCCCAACACCAACAACGTCTACAAGAAGAAGGTTGCGTAGTAGACATCAGGCCCGACCTCACAACACAACAGTGGAGGCACCATGGCAGGCTGAGGCATCCGCACCGAGAGCCTCCGTGAACTACCATGCCAACTACTATCCAGGCTACTGATCCATTACCAAGTTAGGCCAAAGCCTAAGTTTGGGGGAGTACGTGTTTCCCACCGACATTATATTCATGTTCACCTATTCCATTAGTCACTGTTCACACTTTTTCATTGTATCATCCATGCTTAGATTTATTTTCTTGCTTTCTTCTTGTGTGTTTTGAAAACTTTAGAAAAACCAAAAAAATTAGTTGGAGTTAATTTACTTTCTATGCATGCTTAGTAGTAACATTGAAAAGAAAACCCAAAAAGATTTCTTTGTTCTTCTTTTTCTTGTTGGGAGCTTTCCCGTGTAAATAGTTTTTCTCATTTTTGCTTTTCCCTTTTATTTGCTTGTTCAAGAAAACCAAAAACTCCAAAAATATTTCAGTATGTTTCTCTGAATTTCTTTTCTTTTTGTTTCGAGTTGTACCGAGGAGAAGACCACGAGGAAAAATGTTGAGTGGCTCTCATATGAATAATTGAATAAAATGTTTGCAGATTCCAGCTTAGTCCACGGCACTCTTGCACTATTATTATTTTCATATCGTTCGATCATGCAAGTGAAAGGCAATACTGACGATATTCGGTGAACTGGCCGTGGCAGAGAGAAACGGGTATGAACTCGACTTGTTCTGTTTGTGTAAATATGTTTAACCTACTATACATGATTCATCCATTATGATTAAACATGTTTGCAATGACAATTAGAGATTATAGTTTCTCACGCCATGCATAAGTAGCTGGGAGAGAATAATGATTTATCTTGGATATCAACATTGTGTTAAAATGATTATGATGTAGTATGATGATATAGTATCCTTCTCTGAATGTTCGAGTGGCTTGACTTGGCACATGTTCATGCATGTAGTTGAATCAAAACCAACATAGCCTCTATGATATTTATGTTCATGGTGTTCATATACTACTCATGCTAGTGTCCAATGTTACTTATACATAATGCATGTTTATGACCGTTGTTGCTCTCTAGCTGGCCGCTTCTCAATCAAATTGCTAGCCTTCGCCTGTACTAAGTGGGAATTCTGCTTGTACATCAAAAACCTTGAACCCAAACTTATTCCAAATGAGTCCACCATACCTACCTATATACGGTATTACCTTGCCGTCCTAAGTAAATTTGCATGTGCCACCTCTAAAAACTTCTAAATAATTATCCTTTTTGTGTGTCTGGATCGTTCATGGAACGACAAGAGGTGGTTGGTATCTTCCATGCTAAGCGGGTTATTCTCAGGTCGAGTGTTTACTCACTCGCCATCGCACGAGAAAAGGGCGGTAATAGGGATGCCCAGTCCCAAACTTGAAACAGAAAAAGAGTTAATCTCTCAAATAATCAAACAAAAACTCCCAATGGAGTCAAAACCTTTACTTTCATCGCTTGGGAACCGCCACTAGCATGCTTAGCATGGAAGATATTGATAACTGATGGTCGTGAAGTAAATGAGAAGGGTGCATGTCTCAAAATATCATTTACCTCTGTTTTAAAACTTGAGCTCTAGAACCTCTGCAAATCACTACTTCCCTCTGCGGAGGAACTATCTATTTACTTTTATGTTGTGTCATCACCTTCTTAAACAAGCGCTAGAACCTGAGAGCACAGCTGTCATGACTTATGCATTTTGTGTAGCTAATGTCGGGTGCATCATGACTGGATCTTTTCTACTATGAATTACAATGTTTAGTCACTGCTTGAACTCTGGAGGTGCTCTACATTTATGTTTTGCAATCTCAGAAAGGGCTAGCGAGATACCACTATTGTCATATTATATCATGGTTGTTTAAACGCAACGTGTTGTCGTTTGAGCTAACTTATTATTGCTCGTTAGCTAAGTATGACATTGATATGAGTTAATATAATCTTTAAGAGTTCTTGTCGGCATGGTTAGTTATAATGTAGGCTGAAAACCTGGGTGCTGTTTAAGCTTAATTATGCAAACAAGAGCAAAAGAGTTCGTAAAACTTTTCTTTTTCACTTTCAGTTTATCAACTGAATTGCTTGAGGACAAGCAAAGGTTTAAGCTTGGGGGAGTTGATACATCTCTAATGTATCTACTTCTGCTAACGCTTTTCCTCTTGTTTTGGACTCTAGTTTGCATGATTTGAATGAAACTAACCCCGGACTGACGCTGTTTTCAGCAGAACTACCATGGTGTTGTTTTTGTGCAGAAATAAAAGTTCTCGGAATGGAACGAAACTTTGCGACGAATTTTTATATAATAAATAAGAATTTCTGGAGCCAAGACCTACCGGAGAGGGGCACGTGGGTGGGCACAACCCACCAGGGCGCGCGCCCTCTCCTAGCGCGCCCAGGTGGGTTGTCCCCACCAGGTGGCCCCGCAGACCCTGAAACTGACGGTTTAAAATCCTAATTTTCCAGAAAAAAATTAGGAAGAAAGAATTATCATGATCCACGAGACGGAGCCACCGTCACCTCCTGTTCTTCATCAGAAGGCCAGAGCTGGAGTCCGTTTGGGGCTCCGGAGAGGGGGGGGGGGTCTTCGTTCTTCATCATCACCAACCCTTCTCCATCACCAATTCCATGATGCTCCCCACTGGGAGTGAGTAATTCCTTCGTAGGCTCGCTGGTCGGTGAGGAGTTGGATGAGATTCATCATGTAATCAAGTTAGTTTTGTTAGGTCTTGATCCCTAGTATCCACTATGTTCTAAGATTGATGTTGCTATGATTTTGCCTTGGTAAATGCTTGTCATTTTGGGCCCGGGTGCCATGAACTCAGATCTGAACCGTTTATGTTACACAATTATATCCATGTTTTAGATCCGATCTTGCAAGTTATAGTCACCTACTACGTGTTATGATCCGGCAACCCTGGAGTGACAATAGTCGGGACCACTCCCGGTGATGACCGTAGTTTGAGGAGTTCATGTATTCACGATGTGTTAATGCTTTGTTCCCGTTCTCTACTAAAAGGAGGCCTTAATATCCCTTAGTTTCCAATATGGACCCCGCTACCATGGGAGGGTAGGACAAAATATGTCATGCAAGTTCTTTCCATAAGCACGTATGACTATTTACGGAATACATGCCTACATTATATTGACGAACTGGATCTAGTGCCATATCTGTTGGAAATATGCCCTAGAGGCAATAATAAATTAGTTATTATTATATTTCCTTGTTCATGATAATCGTTTATTATCCATGCTATAATTGTATTGATAGGAAGCTCAGATACATGTGTGGATACATAGACAACACCATGTCCCTAGTAAGCCTCTAGTTAACTAGCTCATTGATCAATAGATGGTTACGGTTTCCTGACCATGGACATTGGATGTCGTTGATAACGGGATCACATCATTAGGAGAATGATGTGATGGACAAGACCCAATCCTAAGCCTAGCACGGATCGTGTAGTTCATATGCTAAAGCTTTTACGAATGTCAAGTATCATTTCCTTAGACCATGAGATTGTGCAACTCCGGATACCGTAGGAATGCTTTGGGTGTACCAAACGTCACAACGAATCGGGTGGCTATAAAGGTGCATTACAGGTATCACCGAAAGTGTACATTGGGTTGGCACGAATCGAGACTGGATTTGTCACTCGATGTAAATGGAGAGGTATCTCTGGGCCCACTCGGTAGGACATCATCATAATGTGCACAATGTGACCAAGGGGTTGATCACGGATGATGTGTTACGGAACGAGTAAAGAGACTTGCGCAGAACGAGATTGAACAAGGTATCGGGATACCGACGATCGAATCTCGGGCAAGTACAATCGCTAGACAAAGGGAATTGTATACGGGATCGATTGAGTCCTTGACATCGTGGTTCATCCGATGAGATCATCGTGGAACATGTGGGAGCCAACATGGGTATCCAGATCCCGCTGTTGGTTATTGACGGGAGAAACGTCTCGATCATGTCTACATGTCTCCCGAACCCGTAGGGTCTACACACTTAAGGTCTGGCGACGCTTAGGATTATAAAGGAAGTTTGTATGTGGTTACCGAATGTTGTTCGGAGTCCTGATAAGATCCTGGACGTCACGAGGAGTTCGGAATGGTCCGGAGGTAAAGATTTATATATGGGAAGTCTTATTTTGGTCATGGGAAAAGTTTGCACTTTATCGGTATTGTACCGGAGTGCGAAGGGGTCAGGGGTCCACCGGGGTCCACCTGCCTGGGGCCACATGGGCTGTAGGGGTGCGCCTTGGCCTATATGGGCCAAGGGCACCAGCCCAAGAGGCCCATGCGCCAAGATATAAGAAAGGGAAGAGTCCTCAAGGGAAGGCACCTCAGGGTGCCTTGGGAGGATGGACTCCTCCCCTCCTTGGCCGCACCTTCCTTGGAGGAAGGGGCAAGGCTGCAGCCTCCCCTCTCCCTTACCCCTATATATAGTGGAGGGAGGGAGGGCAGCCGCACTTGAGCCCTGGCGCCTCCCTCCCTCCCGTGACACCTCCTCCTCTCCCGTGGGTGCTTGGCGAAGCCCTGCGGGGATGCTACGCTCCTCCACCACCACCACGCGTTGTGCTGCTGTTGGATGGAGTCTTCCTCAACCTCTCCCTCTCTCCTTGCTGGATCAAGGCATGGGAGACGTCACCGGGCTGTACGTGTGTTGAACGCGGAGGTGCCGATCCGTTCAGCACTAGGATCATCGGTGATTTGAATCACGACGCAATCTGACTCCATCAACCCCGTTCTCTTGAACGCTTCCGCTTAGCGATCTACAAGGGTATGTAGATGCACTCTCCTTCCCCTCGTTGCTGGTTTCTCCATAGATAGATCTTGGTGACACGTAGGAAAAATTTGAATTTCTGCTACGTTCCCCAACAGTGGCATCATGAGCTAGGTCTATTGCGTAGATTCTTTGCACGAGTAGAACACAAAGTAGTTGTGGGCGTTGATGTTGTTCAATATGCTTACCGTTACTAGTCCAATCTTGTTTCGACGGTATTGTGGGATGAAGCGGCCCGGACCGACCTTACACGTACTCTTACGTGAGACAGAGTTCCACCGGTGACATGCACTTGGTGCATAAGGTGGCTAGCGGGTGCAGTCTCTCCCACTTTAGTCGGAACGGATTCGATGAAAAGGGTCCTTATGAAGGGTAAATAGCAATTGGCATATCACGTTGTGGTTTTGCGTAGGTAAGAAACGTTCTTGCTAGAAACCCATAGCAGCCACGTAAAACATGCAAACAACAATTAGAGGACGTCTAACTTGTTTTTGCAGGGTATGCTATGTGATGTGATATGGCCAAGAAGAATGTGATGAATGATATGTGATGTATGAGATTGATCATGTTCTTGTAATAGGATTCACGACTTGCATGTCGATGAGTATGACAACCGGCAGGAGCCATAGGAGTTGTCTTTATTTATTGTATGACCTGCGTGTCATTAAAACAACGCCATGTAATTACTTTTACTTTATTGCTAACCGGTAGCCATAGTAGTAGAAGTAATAGTTGGCGAGACAACTTCATGAAGACACGATGATGGAGATCATGGTGTCATGCCGGTGACGATGATGATCATGGAGCCCTGAAGATGGAGATCAATGGAGCTATATGATATTGGCCATATCATGTCACTACTATATAATTGCATGTGATGTTTATTATGTTTATGCATCTTGTTTACTTAGAACGACGGTAGTAAATAAGATGATCCCTTACAACAATTTCAAGAAGTGTTCTCCCCTAAGCGTGCACCCGTTGCTACAGTTCGTAAACTTCTAAGCACCACGTGATGATCGGGTGTGATGGATTCTTACGTTCACATACAACGGGTGTTGTGAGCCTAGCATGTATGCAGACATGGCCTCGAAACACACGCAATACACTTAGGGTTAACTTGACGAGCCTAGCATTTACAGACATGGCCTCGGAACACGGAGACCGAAAGGTCGAGCATGAGTCGTATGGTAGATACGATCAACATGAAGATGTTCACCGATGATGACTAGTCCGTCTCACGTGATGATCGGACACGGCCTAGTTTGACTTCCGGATCATGTAATCACTTAGATGACCGAGAGGGATGTCTATTCGAGTGGGAGTTCATAAGATGAACTTAATTATCTTGAACATAGTCAAAAGACCTTTTGCAAATTATGTTGTAAGCTTCGCGCTTTAGTTCCACTGTTTAGATATGTTCCTAGAGAAAATATAGTTGAAAGTTGAAAGTAGCGATTATGCAGACGGAAAAAAGCTTATGTCCTTAATGCACCGCTCGATGTCTTTGAACCCCAAGCGTCGTTTGTGGATGTTGCGAACATCGGACATACGCGTTTTGATAACTACATGATAGTTCAGTTAAGCGGTTTAGAGTTGAGGCACCAAAGGCGTTTTGAAGCGTCACGGAACATATGAGATGTTTGAGGGCTGAAATTAGGATTTCAGGCTCGTGCTCACGTCAAGAGGTATGAGACCTCCGACGATTTTCTTAGCCTGCAAACTAAGGAGAAAAGCTCAATCGTTGAGCTTGTGCTCAGATTGTCCGAGTACAACAATCACTTGAATCGAGTGGGAGTTGATCTTCCGGATGAGATAGTGATGTTTCTCCAAAGTCATTGCCACCAAGCTGCTAGAGCTTCGTGGATGAACTATAACAGATCAGGGATAGATGATCTTTGAAATATTCGCGATGTTTGACAATCGTGAAAGTAGAAGTCAAGAAGGAGCATCAATTGTTGATGGTTGGTGAAACCACTAGTTTCAAGAAGGGCAAGGGCAATAAGGGATACTTCACGAAATGGCAAATCAGCTGCTGCTCCAGTGAAGAAACCCGAGGTTGAACCCAAACCCGAGACTAAGTGCTTCTGCAATAAGGGGAACAGCCACTGGAGCAGAATTACCCTAGATTCTTGGTAGATAAGAAGGCTGGCAAGGTCAATAGAAGTATATTGGATATATATTATGTTAATGTGTACTTTACTAGTACTCCTAGTAGCACCGTGGGTATTAAGATACGGTTCGGTTGCTAAGTGTTAGTAACTTCGAAATAAAAGAGCTACGGAATAAATGGAGACTAGCTAAAGGAGAGGCGGCGATATGTGTTGGAAGTGTTTCCAATTTGATGTGATCAAAACATCATGCGCTCCTTCTACCATCAAGATTAGTATTAAACCAGAATTATTGTCATTTGGTGTTTGCGTTGAGCATAGACATGATTGGATTATGTCTATACATGTCTGATTATTCATTTAAGGAGAATAATGGTTACTCTATTTATTTGAATAACACTTTCGATGGTCTTGCACCTAAATGAATGGTTTATTGAATCTCGATCGTAGTGATACACATTTTCATGCCAAAGGTATAAGATAGTAATGATAGTACCACTTACTTGTGGCCGCCATGCAAGTCATATTGGTGTAAAAGCATGAAGAAGCTCCATGTTGATGGATCTTTGGACTCACTCGTTTTTGAAAAGTTTGAGACATGCAAACCATGTCTATTGGTGTATACACAAGATGAAACTCCATGCAGATGGATCGTTTGGACTCACTTGATTTTGAATCACTTGAGATATGCAAATTCATACCACATGGGCAAGATAGTGAAAAGCCTCGGTTTTAGTAAGATGGAACAAGAAAGCAACTTGTTGGAAGTAATACATTTTGGTATGTGCAGTCCAATGAGTCTTTGAGGCATGTAGTGAATATCGTTATGTTCTTACTTCACGAGATGATTCGAGTAGATGTTGAGTATATTTACTTGATGAAACACAAGTCTGAATTATTGAATGGTTCAAGTAATTTCAGAGTGAAGTTTAAGATCTTACGTGACAAGAGGATAGAATGTCTATGATATGATCATAGAGATGAATATCTGAGTTATGAGTTTTGGCACACAATTAAGACATTGTGCAAATTGTTTCACAATTAATACACTTTGAGAACACCATGGTGTGATGGTGTGTCCGAACATCATAGTTGCACTCTATTGGATATGGTGCGTACCATGATATCCCTTATCGAATTACCACTATCGTTCATGGGTTAGGCATTAGAGACAACCGCACTCACTTTAATGGGGCACCACGTAATTCCGTTGAGGCGACACCGTTTGGAGAAACCTAAGTTGTCATTTCTTAAAAGTTTGGGGCTGCGACGCTTATGTGGAAAAAGTTTCAGGTTGATAAGCTCGAACCCAAAGCGGACAAAATGCATCTTCATAGGACACCCAAAACAGTTGGGTATACCTCCTAATTCAGATCCAGGAAGCAATAGGGATTGTTTCTTGAATCGGGTCCTTTCTCGAGGAAAAGTTCGTCTCGAAAATTGAGTGGGAGGATGGTGGAGACTTGATGAGGTTATTGAACCATCACTTCAACTAGTGTGTAGCGAGGGCACAAGAAGTTGTTCCTATGGTGCCTACACCAATTGAAGTAGAAGCTTATGATAGTGATCATGTAGTTTCGGATCAAGTCACTACCGAACATCGTGGGATGACAAGGACGCGTCGCTTGAGTGGAATGCAGTAATCTTGTCTTGAAAGTCATGTTGCTAGACAACAATGAACCTACGAGCTATGGAGAAGCGATGGTGGGCCCGGATTCCGACAAATGGTTAGAAGCCATGAAATCGAGATAGGATCCATGTACCAGAACAAAGCATGGACTTTGGTGGACTTGCCGTTGATCGGCAAGCCATTGAGATAAATGGATCTTTAAGAAGAAGGCGGACGTGGACGGTAATGTCACCGTCTATGAAGCTCGACTTGTGGCGAAGAGTTTTTCACAAGTTCAAGGAGTTGACTACGATGAGATTTTCTCATCCGTAGCGATGCTTAAGTCCGTCGGAATCATGTTAGCATTAGCTGCATTTATGAAATCTGGCGGATGGATGTCAAAAGCGAGTTTCCTTACCAGTTTTGTAAGGAAAGGTTGTATGTGATACAAATCAGAAAGTTTTTGTCGATCCTAAGGATGCTGAAAGTTATCTGGCTCAATGATCCTTCTAAGGACCGGAGTAAGCATCTCGGAGTTGGAATGTGCGCTTTGATGAGATGATCAAAGATTTTGGGTTTATACAAAGTTTATGACAAACTTGTATTTCCAAAGAAGTGAGTGGGAACCTTTGTAGAATTTCGATGAGTATATGCTGTTGACATATTGATGATCAGAAATGATGTAGAATTTCTGGAAAGCATATAGGGTTATTTGAAAGATGTTTTCAATAGAAAACCTGGATTAAGCTACTTGAACATTGAGCATCGAGATCTATAAGGATAGATACAAAATGCTTAATAATACTTTCAAATGAGCATATACCTTGACATGATCTTAAAGGTGTACAAGATGAATCAGTCAAAGAAGGAGTTCTTGGCTGAGATGTAAGGTATGAAGTTAAGACTTAAAGCTCGACCACGGCGAAAAGAAGAGAAAGGGCGAAGGTCGTCCCTATGCTTTAGACGTAGGCTCTATAGTATGCTATGCCGTGTACCGCGACCGAAGTGTGCCTTGCCATGAGTCGATCAAGGGGTACAAGAATGATCGAGAATGGATCATTGGACAGATCAAAATTGTCCTTGGAGTAAATAAGGACATGTTTCTCGATTATGGGGTGATAAAGAGTTGGCGTAAAGGGTTACGTCCGATGCAAGCTTTAACACCTATCCGAAAAGTGACTCGAGTAGCAAACCGGATACGTATAGTGGAGCAACCATTTGGAATAAGCTTCAAGTGGAGCGTGGAAGCAGCTTTTACAATATGACATAGAAATTTTGCAAAGCACACACGGATCTGAAAGGTTCGAGACCGTTGACTAAAACCTCTCTCACAAGCAAAACATGATCAAACACGAGAACTCATTGAGTCTTAATCACATGATGATGTGAACTAGTTTAGTGACACTAGTAAACTCTTTGGATGTTGGTCACATGGCGATGTGACACTGTGAGTGTTAATCACATGGTGATGTGAACTAGATTATTGACTCTAGTGCAAGTGGGAGACTGTTGGAAATATGCCTAGAGGCAATAATAAATTAGTTATTATTATATTTCCTTGTTCATGATAATCGTTTATTATCCATGCTATAATTGTATTGATAGGAAACTCAGATACATGTGTGGATACATAGACAACACCATGTCCCTAGTAAGCCTCTAGTTAACTAGCTCATTGATCAATAGATGGTTACGGTTTCACGACCATGGACATTGGATGTCGTTGATAACGGGATCACATCATTAGGAGAATGATGTGATGGACAAGACCAATCCTAAGCCTAGCACAGATCGTGTAGTTCATATGCTAAAGCTTTTACGAATGTCAAGTATCATTTCCTTAGACCATGAGATTGTGCAACTCCGGATACCGTAGGGAATGCTTTGGGTGTACCAAACGTCCTGGCAACGTAACTGGGTGGCTATAAAGGTGCATTACTGGTATCACCGAAAGTGTACATTGGGTTGGCACGAATCGAGGCTGGGATTTGTCACTCCATGTAAACGGAGAGGTATCTACTGGGCCCACTTTCGGTAGGACATCATCATAATGTACAATGTGACCAAGGGGTTGATCACGGGATGATGTGTTACGGAGCGAGTAAAGAGACTTGCCGGTAACGAGATTGAACAAGGTATCGGGATACCGACGATCGAATCTCGGGCAAGTACAATGCCGCTAGACAAAGGGAATTGTATACGGGATCGATTGAGTCCTTGACATCGTGGTTCATCCGATGAGATCATCGTGGAACATGTGGGGAGCCAACATGGGTATCCAGATCCCGCTGTTGGTTATTGACCGGGAAACGTCTCGATCATGTCTACATGTCTCCCGAACCCGTAGGGTCTACACATAAGGTTCGATGGCGCTAGGGTTATAAAGGAAGTTTGTATGTGGTTACCGAATGTTGTTCGAGTCCGGATGAGATCCCGGACGTCACGAGGAGTTCCGGAATGGTCCGGAGGTAAAGATTTATATATGGGAAGTCTTATTTTGGTCGCCGGAAAAGTTTCGCACTTTATCGGTATTGTACCGGGAGTGCCGAAAGGGGTCCGGGGGTCCACCGGGGGGGTCCACCTGCCCCGGGGGGCCACATGGGCTGTAGGGGGTGCGCCTTGGCCTATATGGGCCAAGGGCACCAGCCCCAAGAGGCCCATGCGCCAAGATATAAGAAAAGGGGAGAGTCCTCAAGGGGAAGGCACCTCAGGGGTGCCTTGGGGAGGATGGACTCCTCCCCTCCTTGGCCGCACCCTTCCTTGGAGGAAGGGGCAAGGCTGCGCCTCCCCTCTCCCTTACCCCTATATATAGTGGAGGGAGGAGGAGGCAGCCGCACTTGAGCCTGGCGCCTCCCTCCCTCCCGTGACACCTCCTCCTCTCCCGTGGGTGCTTGGCGAAGCCTGCAGGATTGCTACGCTCCTCCACCACCACCACGCCGTTGTGCTGCTGTTGGATGGAGTCTTCCTCAACCTCTCCCTCTCTCCTTGCTGGATCAAGGCGTGGGAGACGTCACCGGGCTGTATGTGTGTTGAGCAGCGGAGGTGCCGATCCGTTCGGCACTAGGATCATCGGTGATTTGAATCACGACGAATCTGACTCCATCAACCCCGTTCTCTTGAACGCTTCCGCTTAGCGATCTACAAGGGTATGTAGATGCACTCTCCTTCCCCTCGTTGCTGGTTTCTCCATAGATAGATCTTGGTGACACGTAGGAAAAATTTGAATTTCTGCTACGTTCCCCAACAATATCGCCCTAGGTTATAACTATCTCATGATGAATATCATCCAACAAGTCACCGATCCAATGCCTACAAATTTATCTTATATTGTTCTTGCTAAGTTACTATTGTTATCATCACTGTTACACTTGCTACAAAATTATTGCTATCACTGTTACCGTTACTATTGTTGCTGTCACTACTATCAAAACTATCATATTAGTTTGCTACTGATTACTTGTTGCAGATAATTAATCTCCAGGTGTGGTTGAATTGTCAACTCAGCTGCTAATACCATGAAATATTCTTTGGCTCCCCTTGTGTTGAATCTATAAATTTGGGTTGAATACTCTATCCTCGAAAACTGTTGTGATCCCCTATACTTGTGGGTTATCAACCGATCAGACTCTCGTGATCCAGATGAGATGAGAATGACATTCTAAATAGAGGCAACTATTACATAATAAGAGGGACATAGACGAGAAAGACTAAATGACAAGGAATATGCATAACAGAAGAGAGAACTACCCATCCAAAACAAGCAGCAAAGACAACAAGTCATTCGAAGAGGGATGATCCAACACCATCATAATTTGCAGCCCTCATTTCACCACTCAAAGGATCCGGAGACCTTTGGTACTCCACCCTTTCAATGCAACAGCCCAATTACCTATCAACCTGAAGACTTGAACCACATCACTGCCTGTCGTACTTGAGATCCAAGGATCAAAGTTAATCGAGATGCCTTTGTCATTCTCACCTTCTTTTGGCTGCAGGCTGTATCGCTGACAATCAGGGGAGTTTACTCCCGAAGTCCTAGGGCTCACCGTGTAGACACAGTTTTCCATAGAATACAGAGCCTCTCTACCATCAAGGTCCTTACCAACGGCGATCTCCTGGTTAATCGGATAATTGAGTCCGAGAAACAGAGAGTGTGAACCATGGCTATTTACCCACCTCCAAGTTAAAAGTCCTGAAGGCCCCAACAAGCTGGTATCCTGCTCATAGACATAACAGCCACTGTCCGGATACTCACGTATTTCAAGGTGCTCGTACACAGTGGGGTTTTTGCAATATAACTTTTCCGGCTCATGTGTGTGAATGATCATCAGTCTTTTTTGCCATCGTCTGATCGAGCGAGGAACCAGTTGTGTTTCCCTGTTTTTTTGCAAAGGTGGTGTGATTACAAAGGGCAGTAACTATAGGGACACTTTATCATATCAAAAAGGACATGCATTGTTAATGTAAGATCAGCATTGTTCAGAGTATGAGTAGGTAATGCAAGAACCAACATTGATATGTCCCTGTTGGGCGAGAGGAAAATATGAGAAATGTCTTGGGTTTGAAAATATAGAAGTTACATGCATGTTTATACTAATGTTATATCGAAATCGATTCTTCACAGGACCATGTCATGCTTGTTATGTAATCATGTTCTGTCCTCACAAACAAATTCTTCAAGGAAACTAACAAACCATGCATATTTATATAATCATGTTCTGTGGGCAAAATTTTTGTGAGGATATTATTCTAGCCATTGATTGCTGAAGGGCGAATATAGGTATGTACACATGGTAAGCATTACAGGATTTCACTACTTCCAAATATAGAGTTCTCAATATGCACATTTACGTCCCTAATGTATGGTTAGATGAAACCAACAGTGTGATGCATGTTTCTACATCATGAAAATGAGGAAACTAACATGGCTATTGAGACACACTCATATTTAGTACTATATAGATTACTATAAAATAAGGAGAATAACCATATCTTCCTAACCATTTGATTATTCAAGGGTACAAAATGGTTGTAATGACATGGTCACAATCGCATGAATTAACTCATTCCAAATTAGCTGATTTACGACATCTCTAATACATTACCATAGTTCTGCTCAAACAGGGATATGCCAATCATCACAAAAAGTTCAAACAGTGTCATGGCGTTATCATTAACATTAGAAGAAAACAACTTACACACGTCTTCCCAGCAATACATGGTGCCATCTGCTTTGTCGATCGCGTAGATGATGTCATTGTGTTCTATAGCATCACAGAAGTGTGTATCAGTTTTGAAGATCCACCACGAGTTGAGTTGTCTCCAGCTAAAGAAGGCGATGGCGTAAAGATAGGCGAGTCCGCGGTCGAACAAGGCAATTAGCTTGAAGTCTGCGTAATCCGCTTGTCGTGTGGGCACTTGGCATATTACAATCTTCTGCAAAACAAGGTCCGTCCAACTGACGTGGTAATCTAGATGACTTGGACCGCGACGATAAAGCCCTATATAATCCAACGGAAAATCTCATGGGAGGTCTGGAAGTTCATGAGCACCGACTTTCTCCCGTCTTCTCCGACGGCAGCCATCCAGTGGGAGTTCATGCCGACCCAGTACATACCTGCCAAGAAGTTTCGGGCGATGGTGATCGGATCGAAGTCGAGGGAAATGATGTATGGTGACCCACTACATACCTGCAATGAAGTTTCGGATAATGGAGGTCGGATTGAAGTCGAGGGGCATCATGTATGCCTCTGTGTCATGGTGAGCAAGTCTCACAAGACCAGATAGCAGCAAGCAGGGTGTCTTGAAAAGCTTAGGCCTCGCTTCGGCGATGACCATGTGCATGTCCCTCGAGCATGCAGTCAGCCGCATGGCGTTCAACATATCCATACACGAACAACAGAGGTCGAGGATGTCACTGGGGAGATTGATCCAATCGCGGCTCATATGGATGTTGCGCGGTTTGCATTCGGCCATGGTGGGGTTTGGAAGGTGGGGTTTTTTGGGGCTTGATTTACGGGGGAGAAGGCTCTCGGTGCTGGAGCGGCTAGCGAAGGAATAGTGGTACTGAGGGAGGCGAGCAAGGCGATGGTATGCGGGGGCACAGTGAGATGATGAAGAGTGACCTCAGCATCTTCGGCGAGACGGATATGGAGAAGGAGTGGTGCTAGGGGAGGGGAAGACGAGGCGGGGCATGCTATACAGCGACGGTGACAGTGACTGCAAGGGCACAAGGTGAGGCTGACCTTGGTAACCCGAACACGCCGCCTGGACTAGTGTCACCTCGGGTGCAGGGTCTTGTCACTTCACTATGAGGACCGGATGAATAATATTTTGACCATCAAGTGTACAAAAGTTGTACTACTAGTAGTAGGAACATACGGAGTAGTACTGTATAGCGGAAATATGTCTCCCGTGCTAGCATGCCTCTGGGTTAACTTCATCCTCCAGGTATCATCCATATTGTGAGTAGAACCAAATTCTCGTGCATGCAAAAGCGCGAAGATGGGCTTTTTATTTTGTGAGGATAAGCGCATATTCCTGAGCCAGAGAATGTTGTGTCTCCCACGCATGCGCCAATATCCATCCGAACCAGCTACGACACATTTTTTATATCTGTTTGCATAGGTCCCACCTGTCAGAAGGGGTGTACAAATAAAAAAGGAACCATAAAATGTCTCTCCATGGTGATTCGAAAGAGTGACCTCAACTAGCCAGTGGCACATGTAGTGCTAGAAGGATGGACACGTACACGGAGAGGTACCACTCCTCAGTCTACACGCATAGTCTTTTCGTTTAGTCTATCTAGTCGTGTAATCAACTGCCTCCAGGCCACTTCTCCCATTCACTTCTCCATTGGGAACCGATTTTCCTCGGATTCTTCACCTCTCCTTCATCTTCATTTGCATCCAAACCCCACTACATTCACATTGTTTTAACCTCTTCACATACTCCTGGAGTAATTCCGAAGCCCCTTCAAATAATCATCTTCTTCAGTTAGACTAGCCATCTAATTCTAATTCTCCAAACCATAGCCCTCCGGTCCAGCGGTTCCAAATGGCGAAAGAGATCCAGATGCAGGCTTTTAACGTCCAACTCGTCCTCGTTGAGCATAGCCTTGCGGCACCCCGGCTCATAGGAAACCGGAAGGCCCGGTATTCTAGCCCAGAGAAAAGTCTTATAGAATACGGCACTACTGGCATAGAACAAATTAGCTCTTTATTACAAATACTCGGGGATACAAGGGTTCCGATATAATATGGAATTACATCGGCATGGTGATGCTATGCCTATCAAGATTGCTCTATGCTAGCAGCAGAACAACTCAAAGCAGCGGAATAACTTCTAGCAGCAGAACAACGATGACAGTGATGGACTCCACTCTGCAAGGACTCTGGCTGGAACGCTTATCCTAGCTCGTCAACAAAGGATCCACGACAAAAAGTTAAGTAGACAAAGCATGACCTACAAACTGGCATGGCACGTCAGGTCAGTACATTGAATGTACTTGAAAGCTCACAACAACCAGAAAAAATCAAGAAAAACAACAACATGGCATTTACAGGTTAAACAATGATGAGCATGATATCACTAGAACAACTTCAGATGCGCATGGCATGAACATGTTGAACATAACACATCTAGCATCACATGAAATGAGCATGGCAAGGTTACTCATGATATTCACAAGATGATGCTAGCATGCAGCATACTTAAAAGGATCCACTTACTCTGTTCGGGGTTACTTCGTGACCACCACATGTATCAACTACCATCGCAGACATCACACAACAATCTCAGGTTAACCAAGCTTGGTATTAACAATACCATAGTGACCACAAGACCACATGGAGCTTGATCTATACCAGGGATCATCACATGACACCAAAATCATCAACCAACTTCTGTATCCATGATACCACCTTGATCCTCTCATGATCACATAAATATCAACAAACTTCTTTCCTCATCAAACCGGGGTTGTTTATTAGTCAGGTTTTTATTACTATTGACTCATAGTGTGACCTACTATGAACTAGGCCCATATCCGCGGGTGCGGTTATCGATAGATTAAACACACTATGTAGAAGTTAGTACACTGTACCCACACCACAGAACCCATGGCCTCGCACTCCCATTCGGGTGGACCACGACGTTCCGACAAAACCGATCTACTGCCATGACACTCTCCCGGCCACGCTGACAAAATCCCCTTTGGGCTAAGTCATGAGTGGCCCCGATGTCAACTCGTGACACCCGACACCTATGTGGTCGGCCATGATCGTGGCAAAACAAAAACGGTCCCAAATGGGGACATGTGCGCATAACCAAACTCAGGCTCACAAGGCTTATGTCCACCTACCTGATCTGGGTAGAACGCGCCCATAACCTCCCTCATTGGAGGCACCGGCGAGAGGCATGACAATAGACCCAGTTAGGACCCCCCCCCCCCCCCGTAAGGCAAGTGTGGCTGCACTGGTCAGCTCGATTTTGTGGCACCATGACTCAGCCAACAGTTGTTAAAGTTCATTTAAGTCTGGTTAAACTTGAATATAATGAGCTGAGTCATCATAACATGATGAAATAACAATGGATATGAGCATGATATCAACATGAGCATGGATGAACCACATCACTATTTAACATACCAGCAACAACAAATCATTTACCCTACCGGATGCACCTGAGCATGGCATAGTAATGAATAAGAAAATAACAACACTACATAAGAACATAGCATGGCACTAGCATCGGAAATATTTACCATAAAAGAACATGATAATAATACTAGCATCTATTTAAACAACCGAAGCAAAATGACCATATCATAAGGATAAGCATGGATGCACGAGCATATATGAAGCATTCACAAAATTTTAACCGACACACAATATTTAAATATTCAAGTTGAAAACAATGGCTACTGTAAATCCATCATGCAATTGGTTGTCATGGCTTGCATGGGAATGAAGAGTACTCCGGGAAGAAGTGCAGAAGGATCGCGGAAAGATTTGCTGGAAACAATTCGCTCCCGGAGGGGGCTGATTAGCAGCAAGGGTATAAGGGTCGTTTTCACAGTGGTACCACCTAGTGAAAATGATACCAACAGATAGAGCTCGATAAGATGAAGAAGTAGGCATTGGATTCACCTCAATCGGAGTTACGATTGCAGAGATACGAGGGTTGGAACACCAGGGACTAATCTGTAAAAACATTATTCACATACAGGCCCCTGGCGGCTGAACTGAAAGCGCACTCCGGTGAAATACGCCTTCCCTTCAGGAAAACACACTCTTGCCTGAAGCAGTGCTGAAATACGCTTTCCCGAAAGGGAAAACATACTCCCGCAGATTGCGCTTCCACTTAAACTGGCAGGCCCAGGCGCAGAGTAGATGACATGTGGGGCCTGTGTTGACTCCCCCTCCTCCTCGCTCCTTCTTCTTCCTCCCGACAGAAGCAGGGGAGGCCGCGGCCAAGCGCGCGCTAGAGCTCCCCGGTGCCTCAGGCCATCTCCGGTCAAGCTCCGGCCACCGGTGGATCCGGGAGAGGACACCGCACCTTCCTGGCCAGGGTACGGGCTCCGAGAGGGACCGAAGCAGCGGCGGTGTAGACTCCGGCGGGAATGGATTCATCCGAACTTGGAGGCGAGGCTACCGTGTCTCTACTGAAGAAGAAAGGAAGGCGCGACTCGCGGGGTAGTGGGGAGATCTCTGATGGTGGTGGACTGAAGGGAGGGGCTCGGCTTTGGGCTAGTTTAGGTGGTGGCCAGCGGTGGCCGAGGCGGCGATGGACATCGGGGGGAGCTTCACCGGCTCGGGTGAGAGGTTGGGGAGAGCTAGGGAGTGAGAGGAGACCGATGGAGTGCTCTGGAGGCGAGGGGAGCGACTATATATAGCCAAGGCACGGGTGTCGTGGCCGAGTGCTGCCGCTCGGACTCGGCCAAACTCTGGCGATGCTCAGCGATCATGGGGGGGCAGCGGGAACGCGATGAAGCATCGATGCAGAGGGTCACAGAGCATAGGAGGCCAAGGGGCACAGGGAAGAAGAAACCAGGATGCGAATAGAGACGGCCGGCTACAGTTTTCCCATGGATGCGCGGCAACGAGCTCCGACGAGCGAGCTATAGGAGGGGAAGATGGGTCCAGGGGGACGGAGGAGGCACGAGGAAGCTGTTGGACATGGTTGGGTGTGCGAATGCGGCGAGCTGAGGAGGTGCCCGAGCAGGAAACCAACCAGCCCGCATCCATGGCATGCCAGACAGGTGGTCACCGCGTGAACCGTGGCACCATGTGTTTCCTGGCACCCAACTTGTTGTCTAGTTGCTAGTCCTTCCAAGTAATAGTCCCTGAGAGGTGATGGATCAACTGAAGTCATTATGGGTCGAAGGTAATTATCCTTTGAAGTTTGTTGTAGCAAACTTGGCTGTGCACTATTGATCAACAGGGAAGAGGAAAGAGCCAAACTACATGTCTGATGTGTTTAGGTTAAGAAGGACTATGATCCTATGCGATTAGAGGGGAAATGTACCACAACTTAACATAGTTGCTTTGCAACTATATATTTGTCCAGAAAAGAGATTTGGATGATGCACGCACATAGTGTATCCACTTGAGCTGAAATTTTGGAAGGCTAGATGATTTGGACATATAATCATGCAGCAAAAATTTCATACCAGATGGACTTGCCAAAATGCTACTTCCTTCACAGCTATCTTCTCTGCCCAGAAACTTGAGAAAATTCTAGACAAATATTGGCTTCATGGATTTATTCCAAATTTGGTGGAGAGGTCTTATGTCCATGAGAATGCTCTGGTAAATTTTTAGAAATAATGAAGCAATATAAAATATACTTGCTTCACATCCTGGAAATATTGACAGAATTGAAGATTTGGTGCTGTGATCACATAGATGATTGGATGGAGCTAAAAATTTGAGGAGTGTGATTATATGAGCACATGAAGGAGTATGAAAAATTTTCAACTCATTTTCAAAATCCTAGCTAGTACTTCCTTCACAATGGCTTCTGTCTAACAGAAACTTCGAAAATTTGCTGAGGAAGATTAGCTAGGGAAATGAATCTGAATTTTGGCATGGAGCAATGATTTGGATGAGATAGCATGCCCAAAAAGTTTGGGACCAATCAAGAAAGGATAGGTGGCATTTACTTCGCAACAAGCCACACTGGATAGAATTGAAGAATGAATATTGGGGAATTATTTTTGGGCTAGGACACAAAAGTTTGGGTATATTTGAGCAACATATGACCCAAAGAAATTATGAGAATTATTTGGGAATTTTGGGAGTGACAAAAATATAGGTTGCTTCACAACCTAGGGCAAATAGGGTTATTCCTTTAATAGAGAAAGGAATATTCCCAATAAAAATAATATTGGGATTGGGCTAAGATGAAAATGACAAGGTCTTGAGATGGTTTTGAGGATGACAAGCCAATTGGGAGAGGAATCAAAGGTGATCTCGTCAGGTTTCAAGACCACTAAGCCACAGAAAATCAAAATAAAAACCAAAATCTCGTCAGGTTCATTCCCATTTGAAGTTTTATTGAAGGTGTTCCGTCTTTGGCTTGTGACTCTTTGCCTTCTTCGCTCTCCTACCTCGATTTATCTCGCACGAGTCTTGCGAGGGAGCAACGCGGGCACCCTCGCGAGTGTTTTCTGCCCCTACTGTTTGAGGCTTCCCTAACCGGGTTCGCTACGGGAGCACCCCTCCAATCCGTGCCCCACGGGCACCGTGACGCGAACACAGGACCTGGGTCGGTCGCCTCCACGACTCAAGCCAGAAACTACCTCTCCTGGCTAATCTTTGCAGGGCGTGAAGCGTTCGACGAGGCCTCGGCCTCGGGAGGCGAAGACCGCGACAGGTCGCCCCCAAGCTAAGTAATTTCTACGCGCAGGCGTGTGGCACAGAAGCCTAATACAAAAATAGCGGAAACAGTACGATAATTAAACAGCAACAGTCCAAGCACGCCCCCGCGGGGCCCTACACTACTGTCTCTTTGCGCAGGAAAAGGAAAATAACAAGACAGGCGTGGCTCGCTTGACACCAACTCGCGACTGAGGCTTGAACTACCTCCCGAGCTCAAGCGGACTCCCTCTCCCACTTCACCAAAGCGCGACGGCGGGCGGACCCGCTACCTCCCTCCATGCGGGCGCGGTGGCGCGGAGGCTGGTCACGGCCAGCGCTGGAGGAGCCGTTGTCCGAACAAGAGTCACCGAAGCTGATTTAACCCCGAAGCGCCGCCAACCACGCTGGCAGCCGTCATCTCGTCCCCAATCGTGCGAGGGCTAGGCCCATGGCCGCGGTCGTCGCCCTCGTGGGCAGCACCCAGCGGCGGCCGTCTTCCCGAACACCCTCACGTAGAGGGTGGCGTCACCGTCGAACTTGAAGTGCGGTGCACCGCCGGCTCGAGACCTCATGGCGTGGTCAAACTTTGCCAGCCACGGGTCGGAGCCACGCTGGCGGCGGAGACCTCCAAATGAAGCCCGTGGAGGTCCGGCTGCAAAGAACCGTCACTGAGCCGTGAGAGGCCGCCCGGGGCGCCGGCTGGAAGTTCACCTAAAAGGAAGCGGGGAAGCTGGAGCCAGGTGCTGGTCGGCTCCACCGACCACACGACAAACTCCAGCAGCACCTCTGCCGAATGGAAGTGCGGCCTAGGGGGTCGCGTGGCCGTAGCGCGCCCCCCATCAACGGCCCGACGCCCGTCACCACGCGGGAGATCACCTCCACGGCCGCGAAGCCGCTCACGGAGCCACAGGGTGCTTGCCAGGGGCGGCCTCGACCGCGCTTGGCTGGGGAGAGTCGAGCTCCACTGGCGGGCCTTTCCCTTCTCATGCCGAGAACCTCTTCGACGGAGCCATGGAGAAGAAGTAGAAGCAAGAAGATATGGACTAGAAGGGCACGCGCCGTCCCGTACTTATAACCGGGGAAGGCCAACCATCGACCTCCACGATCACAGGTAATCATGACCCGCTTTGCATGTAGGGACATGTCAATTCATGCAGTCGCCAAGGTGTCGTGGGGAAGCAGAGGCGCCCATGTCCAATCAACCGCCACGCGGCGCCCAAGGCCGCAAGCTGTTAGGGCCCGCGGCGCTTCGCACTTGCCCCTTCGCTTTCCTCGTCAGCCAAGTCCAGTGCGCGTTTTGGGCCTGGGGCTACTGTCACGGCGTCTAGGAACGGGGTACCTGGGACTTGCTTCGCTCCATGGCCCCGCGGGCTTGGCTCAAGGGGTGGCCCGATCTGACAGATCTTCATCAAGACAAGCTCAAGACCCTCGCGAGGGGCCAGAAGCCTCATGGTGACTGAGTGAAGCTTCCTCAGGCACGGCCTCGTCGGCTGGCTCATGAGGAGGCAGAGAGATCAAGGCGGGGTACCTCACGAGGTGCCCATGATGCAAGCCATGACGACCGAGGGTGCCAGGGAAGGCGCCCGGCCAAGTGTCCTCATTTCCTCTTTGGTGCAAAGGAGGCAAGCGCAGCGAGAGCATCAAGCAAAGGCAACCATTTCGGTGCAACAAGACCAAGACCAACACAACGGCAGGAAGGAGGTCATCGTGGAGCCCAAGCCAAGGCGTCATCTTGAGCCTTTGACAAAGCGAGGACCAACTTTAGTCGGGATAAGTGTACTAGATGTTCCCCTTCAAAATGGCCAATTGTTGGCGCCCTTCCCGCTCAATATTTGGGAAGAGGCCCAGGGCCTTTGCCTATAAATAGGGCTAGCCACCCACAGGGTAGAGACATGTTGAATCTAGAGAAAGAGAGAGAGAGAGAGAGAGCCAATCAACTCCCCTAGCAGTTCATCGCACCGGCCAAGAAACAGACCCTCATGAGGCTGTTCTTCCTTGTATTGTTCATCATCAGCCCCGAGGCAATCCACCACACCACACACCTTTGAGTAGGATATTACACCACAATGGTGGCCCGAACCGATATAAACATTGTGTCCCTTGTGTTGCTCTTTGTGTAGTTTAGATCCTTGCGAGGCGACGAGGTGCAGGTTGGTAGGGGGTGAGATCTCCGCGTGCACCCCAGAGTTGGAACCTAGAGGGTCTGCCGGAACCCGAAATCCGACAGCGTCCCCAAGCTTTGCCTTTTTGGTGTCCTTAGATTATCTTGGGGGTGCCATGGGCATCCCCAAGCTTAGGCTCTTGCCACTCCTTGTTCCATAATCCATCAAAAGATTTCACCCAAAACTTGAATACTTCATAACACAAAACATAATGTAAATCTTGTGAGCTCCGTTAGCGAAGAAAACAAAAGACCACTTCAAGGTACTGTAATGAACTCATTCTTTATTTATATTGGTGTTAAACCTACTGTATTCCAACTTATCTATGGATTATAAACTATTTTACTAGCCATAGATTCATCAAAATAAGCAAACAACACACGAAAAACTGAATCTGTCAAAAACAGAACAGTCTGTAGTAATCTGTAACTAACGCAAACTTCTGAAACTCCAAAATATCAGAAAAAATAGGAAGACCTAGGCAATTTTTTTATTGATCAGCAGCAATTGGAATCACTATTTTATCACGTTCTGGTGATTTTCAACAATTGTTTTCGTGAACAGAAAGTTTCTGGAAATTACTGCAAGATCAAATAACTATCATCCAAGAAGATCCTATAGGTTTAACTTGGCACAAACACT
This sequence comes from Aegilops bicornis, assembly GCA_021605145.1. Lineage (NCBI taxonomy): Eukaryota > Viridiplantae > Streptophyta > Magnoliopsida > Poales > Poaceae > Aegilops > Aegilops bicornis. The sequence goes on along the minus strand of JAHIAL010000141.1, from coordinate 469,687 downwards.
AATTAAAACATAAAAACACATCTAACCAGAGGCTAGATCAAAGATTTATTCCTAAACAGAAAAAAAAGCAAAAAAAACTAAAATAGAATTGGGTTGCCTTCCAACAAGCACTATCATTTAATGCCCCTAGTTAGGCATAAAAGCAAGGATAGATCTAGGTATTGCCATCTTTGGTAGGTAATTATTCAATGAGACATCTATCATTCTTTAGAGTTTCTTTCTTTTTATTAATTATCAAACTTTTAGGAACAAGATCGAAAAACTCATTTATAGCAAATGGTTCCTTAATGATAGCAAAAATATCGGGATGAACACTTATAGATTTAAGATCGGCAGTTTCCTTACTAGATGATTCACCCTTATTTTTAGTAACATACATAAGCTTGGCAATTTTAGTAGGAGGACTTGGAGTATTCTTTATGAAATAAAAAGTGGTTCCCAAGTTGGTAATGATACCCTCAAGTTTATCGATTCTAGTGGAATCTTGATTTATTCTTTCATTAACTATGGGTTCCTTCTCCTTAATATATTTCAAAGTGACTCCTACCTTAGATCCATATTTGCTAATTTGGTTGTGGATCTTTTTATCCAAATTTTCAATTAACTCCAGAGTAGCAACTTTATTTTCTATAATTTCAAGTCTTTGCATTACATGCTCCAAAGTTAACATCGTTCCATTAACCAAAAAGGGGTGGTGAGCCAAATAAAACTATCATAGCATTATAAGAATCAAAAGTATGGCTACCCAAGAAATTCCCTCCGGTAATGGTATCAAGGATATATCTATACCAAGGATTAGCACCTACATAAAAATTGCGGAGAAGAACGGAAGTAGATTGCTTCCTGGTAGATCTATTTTGAGCATTGCAAATTCTATACCAAGCGTCTTTTGAATTTTCTCCCCCCTTTGCTTAAAATTAAGAACTTCATTCTCGAGAGACAACGGAGAAGATAGAAGACTAGCCATAACGGCAAGCAACGAGCAAAAGGTAAAGGGAAAGAGAGGGCGAATAAAACGGCAAGGGTGAAGTGGGGGAGAAGAAAACGAGAGGCAAATGGCAAATAATGTAATGCGGGAGATAAGGGATGTGATGGGTACTTGGTATGTTGACTTTTCGCGTAGACTCTGACAACGGCGCCAGTAATTCTTCTTGCTACCTATTGAGCACTGCGTTGGATTTCCTTGAAGAGGAAAGGATGATGCAGCATAGTAGCGTAAGTATTTCCCTCCGTTTTTGAGAACCAAGGTATCAATCCAGTAGGAGGCTACGCGCGAGTCCCTCGTACCTGCACAATACAAATAACTCCTCGCAACCAACGCGATAAGGGGTTGTCAATCCCTTCGCGGTCACTTACGAGAGTGAGATCTGATAGATATGATAGGATAATATTTTGTATTTTTGTGATAAAGATGCAAAGTAAAATAAAAGCAAAGTAAAAAGCAAAGGAAATAACTAAGTATTAGAGGATTAAAAGGATGAAGATAGACCCGGGGGCCATAGATTTCACTAGTGGCTTCTCTCATGAGCATAAGTATTTTACGGTGGGTGTACGAATTACTGTTGAGCAATTGTCAAGAATTGAGCATAGTTATGAGAATATCCAGGTATGATCATGTATATAGGCATCACGTCCGAGACAAGTAGACCGACTCCTGCCTGCATCTACTACTATTACTCCACTCATCGACCGCTATCCAGCATGCATCTAGAGTATTAAGTTCAAGAAAAAAGAGTAACGGCTTAAGCAAGATGACATGATGTACAGGGATAGATTCATGCAATATGATAAAAACACCATCTTGTTATCCTCGACGGCAACAATACAATACGTTCCTTGCTGCCCCTTCTGTCACTGGGAAAGGACACCACAAGACTGAACCCAAAGCTAAGCACTTCTCCCATTGCAAGAAAAACCAATCTAGTAGGCCAAACCAAACTGATAATTCAAAGAGACTTGCAAAGATAACCAATTATACATAAAAGAATTCAGAGAAGATTCAAATATTGTTCATAGATAATCTTGATCATAAACCCACAATTCATCGGTCTCGACAAACACACCGCAAAAAGAAGATTACATCGAATAGATCTCCACGAGAGAGGGGAGAACATTGTATTGAGATCCAAAAGAGAAGAAGCCATCTAGCTACTAACTATGGACCCGAAGGTCTGAGGTAAACTACTCACACTTCATCGGAGAGGCTATGGTGTTGATGTAGAAGCCCTCCGTGATGGGTTCCTCCTCCCATGAACTCAAACAGGCCCCAAGATGGGATCTCGTGGGTACAGAAGGTTGCGGCGGTGCAATTAGGTTTTTGGCTCCGATTGTTATCATTTGGGGGTACGTAGGTATATATAGGAGGAAGGAGTATGTCGGTGGAGCAACAGGGGGCCCACGATGGTGGAGGGCGCGCCCTAGGGGGTGGGCGCCCCCCTACCTCGTGCCTTCCTCCTTTGTTTCTTGACGTAGGGTCCAAGTCTCCTGGATCATATTCGGTGAGAAAATCACGTTCCCGAAGGTTTCATTCCGTTTGGACGCCGTTTGATATTCCTTTTCTTCGAAACTCTGAAATAGGCCAAAAACAGCAATTCTGGGCTGGGCCTCCGGTTAATAGGTTAGTCCCAAAAATAATATAAAAGTGGATAATAAATCCCAATAATGTCCAAAACAGTAGATAATAAAGCATGGAGCAATCAAAAATTATAGATACGTTGGAGACGTATCAGCCATCTATATGGCCCACATGTTATTGACTCAAAGGCAGTTGTAGTAAGGTGCTGAAGCTCAGTCCTGTGGGCCCCGAGAGGGAAATGTAACTCCCGCACCAGGCCTTGTGGTACGACCATTGGACAAACATGTGCCAAACTCGAGAATTGTTTCTTACTAGCAAGATGCTCGTGCGTTGCACGAAACATCAAGATACATTTGTATGAGTAGTTTATCTTGTGGGAGAAAAGGATGAACAAGGGAAGGCCTTATTTGCAAATGTGCAGAGGGGTGTGGGTATCTTTTTGCAAAATTGCCATAGTTTCCTTCCATGGACATCTAGGGGCTTTTTGGATTGTGACCATGTTTGCCATATATTGCCACATTATTTTTGCCACACTTGCCTAACTTGAGTTGCTCAAATTGTTAGCCACACTTTGGATTGCCTAAGGGAATCTTGCCACACTTTTTGTGTATATGACATCTGGGGTTCACTTCTCATAAAAAAATTATTGCCTTAGGTGTGGTTAGAACTAAACGCCCATCTAACTTGATCAAACTTGTCTAAGGTGAGCTATGGAAAAGTGTGGCAAGATGTGGCTAGAAACCAAACAGACCCCTATGCCTCATAACACCCCGACGTCCAGCTGTGGCACCCTCGCCACAGCCAGGACACCACCGGCCGGTTCAACTTGAACTTGTGATGGCCACATGGGCATCTCGAACCACAATGATGTTGCTTCCTCGTAGCCGACCTACGCTGGCACGTGGCCGCATGCCCGTTGAGCCGCGTGTCAACGTACGACGGCAGGAACACCTCGAGGCTCACTAGCTCAAGTACGTCGAGTACATCACATTCGCAAACTGGCATCTATTGAGCAGGTTGCTCCCGCCCACGAGCACACGCCTTTATGTATCCAGTATTCCATCCTCATCGCTGAGTGGTACATCCTCGGGACGGTGCAACAGGTCGTAATCTCGAGCCCTAGTCGAGCTATGTGCCCCAGGTGGATCACTGGCTCCCGCCCGGGCTCCCACCCGGCCGTCGTTGTCGTCGCACCACTGGCGATCGGGAGCAGCACCCTGCCACTCATCCGGAGTGCGAGCTAGTAAACGTCGTGCGACACGTCACAACAGTCAAGCACCTCGACATGCATCGGATGGTCAGAGACTTTTCTTGGCCACAAGCTCCATGGTTTCATCCAAGATCGGTGTGGTGCTACAGTCGAACATGCGGGTAAAATACCATGGGAACATCTGCATGTGCATGGCCCAGACGCTGATGTTGGCGTGGAGGAGGTTGTACTCGCTGGCGCCGCAACGTGCCACATGGCTTAGGCAGGCACATGTTGCGACGCTTTGGAACTGGCATCGACATTGTCAATGCAACTGATGATCCGGAGGAGGACGAGCAGGAAAGGAAATGGTCTTGCATGCGTGTACAAGTTCATGCAGGAAATTATTTCCTGGAAATATTGCCTGTGTTTACCTTTCTTTGAGGCTATAGATGACCCACACAAGGAAATCTATTATAACCGTTGGATGAAAATTAGTGTTGCGGGAGTACGGATCGGAGCATGGGAGGGGAGCAGGCAAGCCTCATCCACCGACCTGCGCCTCACCCCTCTAGGTCCCACTGCCGCTGTGCTTTCATGAGAATGACATGTGGGCCAGCCGCATTTAAGGTCCACATGTCATTGACTCATAGGCCGGTGCACTAAGCCACTGATGCTCGGTCCCATGGGCCCCGAGAGGGAAATGTTACTCCTATGCGACCTTGTGGTGCTCTGCAGTACGAACTCATGCAAAACCCGGAATTTGTTTCTTACTACTACCAATGTGTCGGCCCGTGCTTTGTAATGGATCCAAAGTATCTATTTAGTGGAGTGCACTCTAAACACATTATCTAATTATTTTTCTCTAGCCTTTTCTAGCCATGCATGCAACCAAGCCACATAAGCTTCATGGGTGCCCCCCACATCATATTATTCATACTACATTGACTAAAAAAAGATAAATCATCCAAAACAAGATCTTCCATTTGTTGTTCTATGATGTTGTGCCGTGCACGTACCTAGTTGTATAGTGGTAGTAGTTGTAGTACAAACTTCGTAGTAGGAGTAGTAGTACAGAGTGCTCCTACTCTATCAACGAGCCCCATCTGACACCAAATTTCTTGGCTTACATGCTACAGCTAGATCTTCCCCTCTTTTTGTTTTCCAACGCGGCGGGCGGGGTGCGGTTTGCCGATAGTCGGTTTGCTCAATTGCGGTCCCACAAGAAAGTGAAAATGCTAGGCAACACGCCTTCCCTAGCTATGTGGCGTGCCGGACGGGTCATGGAGTACTCCCGATTCTCGGGCGTGTGGGGGTGTGACGCGAACACGGCAGGCCTTTTTCTTTTACTAGCAATGTGCATGTGCGTTGCGATGGATCCAAAGTAGAATAGTACTTGTTCACAAACTTAAAAGAAAACACTCTTGATTTTATATACATATATACCACTAAAAATACATTACTTTTACCTCAAAATATGTTTCTCAGGCTGTTCTGATGAGGCGAGGGAGGGATGTGGTTGCTTTCAAGATAATAAGGGGTTTCTGCAAATTGGAGCAGAGAAGTGGGCTATTGTTACAAAAATGCCACAACTTACCTCACAGCCGTTATGCAGATCTAATGGTCAGAAATAACGGATGGTAGACACACCACCATCACCAACTGAGTCTTTTATAGGAATATAGAAACATGTATAAATTGTAACATTTGGTTCTGCTCCTTGGCACGATCGATATATAGAAATAAAGATTGGAATCGCTAGGGCGGGGCTTTTTCCGCCAGATAAGCAGGGTAGAAGCTAGGTTGGCGCATCGTCGGTTTGGTCATATGCAGTCCGGCATGTTGTAGTGATACTAGCAAGATGCCCGTGCGTTGCACGAAGTTGATGGAAAAGGTAAGCACAACTTATAAATTGACGGATGGAGTACTAGTTACAGTGACTCATATAATTCCCTCGAGATGTGAGCAAAGGGATCACACATGTCTGTATTGACTGGAACGAGAATGCAATGGCGCAAAGAATTAAGGCAACAATTATGCAATCGCAGTAGTGGTTACAGGAGGCAAGAAGAAGATGCATCCATCAACCTACGACCTCCTCCTCCTCGACTCAGTGCGTCGGGCCACCGACCGGCGGCTTAGGAGCTGCGGCTTTTGTGGCGAGGTCAAGGTGCTTCTCAATAAAGGCGTCAAATGCTTCCGGCAGGTTGACGAATGCCAACGTCGCAGCGTCCTCGTCAGCCTTGTAGATACCTATGTGCACAACTTCCTTGTACACGTGGATGTGTAGGTTGACGAATTCTCGCAGGGCGAGGCGCCTCGCGGCGAGCGCGACCTCCAGGTGGACATTCTTAGTTGCGTCGTGAGCGTCATGAGGCCACGATGCTTGAAAGAGGTACTCGCCATGGAGGCCGATTAGGGTGGCAGGCAATGAGGAGCCCGGGCACGCGGAGTACGGCCATGTCGCCCGCGAGCTTCTTGATGGTGGTGAACTTGTTGATGGTGGCAACGATCATCTGGTCCAACTGGGAGTCGTAGCTGGCGTCGACGATCGCCATGAACCACTCGGTCGCCAACACCATCTGGAGATGATCCTCGGTGCCATGCCGCAGGCCAGCGTCGTGGACCATCTGGCACAACCACTGGTCGCTGATACGTCTCCAACGTATCTATAATTTTTTATTGTTCCATGCTATTATATTATCTGTTTTGGATGTTTTATATGCATTAATATGGTATTTTCTATTATTTTTGGTACTAACCTATTAATCTAGAGCCCAGTGCCAATTCATGTTTTTTTCCTATTTTTTAGTTTCGTAGAAAAGGAATACCAAACGGAGTCCAGACAAAATAAAACCTTCGCGATGATTTTTCTTGGACCAGAATACACCCAGAAGACTTGGAGATGAAGTCAGAAGAGCCACGAGGCGGCCACAAGGCTGGAGGGCGCGCCCAGGGGGTAGGGCGCGCCCCCCACCCTTGTGGGCCCCTCGTGCACTCCCTGACCTAATTTCTTCGCCTATATATTCCCATATATCCCCAAACCAATAGGGGGAGCCACGAAAACACTTTTCCACCACCGCAACCTTCTGTACCTGTGAGATCCCATCTAGGGACTTTTTCCGGCACCCTGCCGGAGGGGGCTTCTATCATGGAGGGCTTCTACATCAACTCTATTGCCCTTCCGATGAACCGTGAGTAGTTTACCACAGACCTACAGGTCCATAACTAGTAGCTAGATGGCTTCTTCTCTCTCTTTGATTCTCAATACCATGTCCTCCTTGTTGTTCTTGGAGATCTATTCGATGTAATACTTTTTTGCGGTGTGTTTGCCGAGATCCGATGAATTGTGGATTTATGATCAGCTTATCTATGAATATTATTTGAATCTTCTGTGAAATATTTTATGCATGATTTGATATCTTTGTAATTCTCTTCGAACTATCGGTTTGGTTTGGCCAACTAGATTGTTTTTTCTGCAACGGGAGAAATGCTTAGCTTTGGGTTCAATCTTGCGGTGTCCTTTCCGAGTGACAGTAGGGGCAGCAAGGCACGCATTGTATTGTTGCCATCGAGGATAAAAAGATGGAATTTTCATCATATTGCTTGAGTTAATTCCTCTACATCATGTCATCTTGCTTAATGCGTTACTCCGTTCTTTATGAACTTAATACGCTAGATGCATGCTGGATAGCGGTCGATGTGTGGAGTAATAGTAGTAGATCCAGAATCTTTTCGGTCTACTTGACACGGAAGTGATGCCTATATTCATGATCATTTCCTTACATATCCTCATAACTTTGCTCTTTTTTATCAATTCCTCTGCAGTATTTTGTTCATCCACTGTAATATTTTCTATCTTGAGAGAAGCCTCTAGTGAAAACTATGGCCCCCGGGTCTATTTTCCATCATATAAGTTTTCGATCTACTATTTTACAATCTTTTACTTTCCTATCTATAACCAAAAATAAAAAAATATTTACTTTACCATTTATCTATCTCTATCAGATCTCACTTTTGCAAGTAACCGTGAAGGGATTGATAACCCCTTGATCGCAATGGGTGCAAGTTGTTTGATTGTTAGTGTAGGTATTCAGTGACTTGTGCGTTGTCTCTTACTGGATTGATACCTTGGTTCTCAAACTGAGGGAAATACTTATCTCTACTTTGCTGCATCACCCTTTCCTCTTTAAGGGAAAAACCAACGCAAGCTCAAGAAGTAGTAGGAAGAATTTATGGCGCCGTTGCCGGGGAGATCCATGCCAAGTCAAGACATTCCAAGTACCCATCATAAATTCTCATCTCTTGAATTACATTATTTGCCATTCGCCTCTCATTTTCCTCTCCCCCACTTCTAAAACGATTATCGAAAAGATTTGCCTTTTCTTTGCCCCTCTTCCATTCATCTTCTTCACTTGCTTTTTGTGTGCTCGTGCGTTGGATTACTTGCTTTGTCGCGATGGCTCAAGAGAATAACAAATTGTGTGACTTTTCTAACACTAATAATAATTATTTTATTAGTACTCCGATTGCTCCCACTACTAATGTGGAATCTTGTGAAATTAATGCCGCTTTGCTAAATCTTGTTATGAAAGATAAATTTTCCGGCCTTCCTAGTGAAGATGCCGCATCCCATCTAAATAATTTTCTTGATTTGTGTGATATGCCAAAGAAAAAAGATGTGGATAATGATATTTTTAAATTGAATCTATGTACGTTCTCGCTTTGAGATCGTGCTAAAAATTGGTTTTCATCTTTGCCTAAAAATAGTATTGATTCATAGAATAAATGTAAGGATGCTTTTATTTCCAAGTATTTTCCTCCCGCAAAGATCATCTCCCTTAGGAATGATATTATGAATTTTAAGCTACTTGATCATGAACATGTTGCACAATCTTGGGAGAGGATGAAATTGATGATACGAAATTACCCTACTCACGGTGTGAATTTATGGATGATTATACAAAAAATTATGCCGGATTGAATTTTGCTTCTAGAAATGTTTTAGATTCGGCTGCGGGATGTACTTTTATGGAAATTACTCTAGGAGAAGCTACTAAACTCCTAGATAATATTATGGTTAATTATTCTCAATGGCTTACCGAAAGATCTTCCACTAGTGAAAAACTGCATGCGATCGAAGAGATTAATGTTTTGAGTGGAAAGATGGATGAGCTTATGAAATTATTTGCTAGTAAGGGTGCTCCTATTGATCCTAATGATATGCCTTTGTCTACTTTTCTTGAGAATAATAATAAATCTATGGATGTGAATTTTGTTGGTAGGAACAATTTTGGTAATAACGTGTATAGAGGTAATTTTAATCCTAGGCCATTTCCTAGTAATTCCTCTAATAATTATGGTAATTCCTACAACAATTCTTATGGAAATTATAATAATATTCCCTCTGATTTTGAGATTAGTGTTAAAGAATTTATGAGTTTGCAAAAGAATTTCAATGCTTTGATTGAAAAAAAATTGCTTAAGATTGATGATTTGGCTAGGAACATGGATAGAATTTCTCTTGATGTTGATTATTTGAAACCCTACCCAGCATGATATTAATGAGTCTCTCAAAGCTATGACAATTTCCATTGATGAGTGCAAAGAAAGAACCACTAAGATGTGTGCTAAAAAAGATTGCTTTGTAAAATCATGTTCTTCTAGTTTCCGTGAAAATAATGATGAAGATCTTAAAGTAATTGATGTGACTCATACTGAATATTTGTTTTCCAATGTAAATCTTGATAAATATGCGGCTAGAGATGAGTCAACTTTAGTTAAAAGGCATCTAAATGATTCGGAGTTTTTAGATCTTGATGCAAAAGTTGATAAAAGTGGGATTGGAGATGTCAAAACTTTAAGTAGCAATGAACCCACTCTTTTGGATTTCGAGGAATTTAATTATGATAATTTTTCTTTAATAGATTGTATTTCCTTGTTGCAATCCATGTCGAATTCTCCGAATGCTTATAATCAAAACAAAGCTTTTACTAAACATATCGTTGCTGCTATGCTGCAATCTTTTGAAGAAAGGTTTGAATTGGAAGTTTCTATCCCTAGAAAACTTTATGATGATTGGGAACCTACTATTAAGATTAGATTAAAGATTATGAGTGCCATGCTTTGTGTGATTTGGGTGCTAGCATTTCCACAATTCCAAAAACTTTATGTGATGTGTTAGGTTGCCGTGAATTTGATGATTGTTCTTTAAATTTGCATCTTGCGGATTCCACTATTAAGAAACCTATGGGAAGGATTAAAGATGTCCTTATTGTTGAGAATAGGAATTATGTGACCGTAGATTTCATTGTTCTTGATATAGGTTGCAATCCTACATGTCCTATTATTCTTGGTAGACCTTTCCTTTGAACGATTGGTGCAATTATTGATATGAAAGAAGGAAACATTAGATTTGAATTTCCGTTAAGGAAGGGCACGGAACACTTTCCAAGAAAAGAAAATCATATCTCCTTATGAGTCTATTATTAGAGCCACTTATGGATTGCATGCCAAAGATGACAATACCTAGATCTATTCGTCTTTTATGCCTAACTAAGGGCGTTAAACAATAGCGCTTGTTGGGAGGCAACCCAATTTTATTTTTGTTTTTTGCTTTTTAGGTTCTGTTTTGCAATAAAGAAATAATATAGCCTCTAGTTAGATGTGGTTTTGTGTTTTAGTTAGTGCTTGTGCCAAGTAAGACCTTTGGGATAGCTTACAGTGATAGTTGATTTGATCTTGCTGAAAAACAGAAACTTTTGCGCCCAGTCCCAAAACATTTAAAATCGCAGTAGCGTGATAAAATTATGAATTTTTTACACAAGATTTATAAACAAATTTCTCCTGTTTTCCTAATTTTTCAGAATTTTTGGAGTTACAGAAGTATTTCTAATATCCAGATGACTACAGACTGTTCTGTTTTTAAGAGATTTTGTTTCTATGTGTTGTTTGCTTATTTTGATGAATCTATGGGTAGTATCGGGGGGTATGAACCATGGAAAAGGTGGAATACAATAGATATTACACAAATATAAATAAAGAATGAGTTCACAACAGTACCAAAAGTGGTGATTTATATTCTTATACTAACGGAACTTATGAGATTTTCTGTTAAGTTTTGTGTTGTGAAGTTTTCATGTTTTGGGTAAGGATTTGATGGACTATATAATAAGGAGTGGAAAGAGCCTAAGCTTGGGGATGCCCAAGGCAACCCAAGGTAATATTCAAGGACAACCAAGATCCTAAGCTTGGGGATGCCCCGGAAGGCATCTCCTCTTTCGTCTTCATCTATCGGCAACTTTACTTGAGGCTATATTTTTATTCACCACATGATATGTGTTTTGCTTGGAGCGTCTTGTATGATTTGAGTCTTTGCTTTTTAGTTTTCCACAATCATCCTTGCTGTACACACCTTTTGAGAGAGACATGCATGAATCGTGATTTATTAGAATACTCTATGTGCTTCACTTATATCTTTTGAGCTAGGCAATTTTGCTCTAGTGCTTCACTTATATCTTATTAGAGCATGGCGGTTGTTTTATTTTATAGAAATTGTTGAACTCTCATGCTTCACTTATATTATTTTCAAAGTCTTTAAACAACATGGCAATTTGCTTTGGTTATAAAATTAGTCCTAATATGATAGGCATCCAAGAGGGATATAATAAAGACTTTCATATAAAGTGCATTGAATACTATGAGAAGTTTGATTCTTTATGATTGTTTTGAGATATGAATATGGTGATATTAGAGTCATGCTAGTGAGTAATTGTGAATTTGAGAAATACATGTGTTAAAGTTTGTGATTCCCGTAGCATGCACGTATGGTGAACTGTTATGTGATGAAGTCGATGCATGATTTATTTATTTATTGTCTTCCTTATGAGTGGCGGTCAGGGACGAGCGATGGTGTTTTCCTACCAATCTATCCCCCTAGGAGCATGCGTGTAGTACTTCGTTTTGATAACTAATAGATTTTTGCAATAAGTATGTGAGTTCTTCATGATTAATTGTCAGTCCATGGATTATACGCACTCTCACCCTTACACCATTGATAGCCTCTCTGTCGGTGTACTAAAGTAGGGGTACCCTAGTATCCCGAACTCGTGCCTGACGATCGTGACACCCATGGTAAGGCTGGCGGATGGTCACCAAGGCTCTTAGTGGCTCCTTTGGAGCCATTTAAGAACTCTAAAGTGTTTTCAGTCAAAGAGACAAGACCGGGAAGAGGAGCTTGCGGGAAGGCCACCCTAGGCGCTGAAGAAGGCCCGGCAAGAGGAGCTCGCCGGGAGGGCCACTTGAGGCATGAAGGAAACAAGGCCGGGCAAGAGGAGCTTGCAGGGAAGGCTTGGTGAAGCGACAAGCTCCCAAGCACGACAAAAACCTTGCGCATGACAAGGCGCTTTGCCATGCGGTAACCTCTCTTCCTCTCCGCTCCAGCTCATCCATCAACGTGTCGCCATGGGGCTTCTCCAGGCGCGCGTGTCGACGGGCTGTGCAGCCAGCGGGGAGCGGCGACAAACGGCGCTGACAAGCGGTCGTCGTGGCAAACGGAGGCGCACTTGACGGTCCCTGTTGCACTTTTCAGGCGACAGGGACGGGCATTTATGGCTCTTGTCCCTTGCCGTCAGAGTTAGGTATAGACCACTGTACATTGTACAAAGCGGTGTACCAACCTCTGTTTTTCCTATTCTACGCCTGTCTACTTGCCACCTGTGGTGACCCCTTGTGCCTATGAAAGGAGGCCCGAGTGCAACGTAGAAAGGGTCCGGCTCGTTCGGTTCAGCTCGTACGAGGCCCCAGACTCTCAAGCTAGGTTTTGTAGCTCTCATTGCTCCCTAGCAAGAACACAATACAACCAGACAAGCAGCAGTAGGAGTATTATCTCTCCGGAGAGCTCCGAAGCTGGGTAAATCTCTCGTGTGATCGTCTCGATCTGCTCTTTGTGCATCCTCCGCCCCCTGCCGAACCGAAAAGGGGCTTCGGTCCCGTAGGTGTCCGTGGTGGTACAGATTTCCCCCGACATCTTTGGCGCGCCAGGTAGGGGCTGCACGTCGAGGCTGTGTGAACCCGATCCGGAGGTCACACGAGCAACTTCATCAACATCTTCGTTAACATGGCGCCGAAGAAGAAGTCTTCGGCAGCAGCAGAGCCGTCCGCGTCGAACCCACCACCACCGGAGCTGTCAGGTGGTGGGGGAAGCCGGCGGAGGAACCAGCGTCGTCGAGAGAGCCCACAATGCCGCGAGATCAAGGACAAGGCAGCCTGAGCGTCGGCGTCTCGAGTCCGCACCGCTGCCCTTCGCAGGGAGGCGGGACCAGCGATGTCATGATGCTCGCGGCACCATCGCTCGCTGGATCAAGGCCAAGTGGAGGATCCCGAGGCCCTCGAGACCCGCATGCACTGACATGCTTTGGTACAAGCGAGTCTGATCGGCTTAGGCGGGATGCTGCTCCTCTAACGGTTAGGAGTCCGAGGCACATCCGTTCTTCGCTTCCGTCGCCGTTGCCGCCAACCACACCAGCGGAAGCCTTGGCTAGAGCTCAATTACTTCTAGATTACCCTCCAACGGCCCGATAAGGTCGGCGAATGGAGGCCACAATTCAGAGTCTCATCGGCCGCTTAACGGGCGACGTCCCCGCACAACCGAGTGCCTCGCCCAGCGTGTAAGGCGACAAGGCGCGAGCTGAAGGCGACGAGACTTGCGGGGGTGCAGCCACCGTGCACTCCCCTTCCCGAAGACCAAGATCGCCGACTCGCCGGATCCGCCTCGACAGCGACTCCACAGCGTCGTCGGATCCGCGAGCTCGCCGCGACCAGCGCCAAGTTCTCCGAGAACGGCAAGAAGAAGATGCTCGAACCCGTGTCGAGCTACCAAGAAGAAGCGCCGCGTCAATCGGACCAGCCACCGGGCCCATTTGTCGATATGCATGCGCCCGGGGAACCAGGCGACTTGCCGTCTGCGGTAGGTTGTCCTGCGTTCACTCGAGAGCTGCGGCAGAATCCGGTGGCCGACAAGAAAAACTTCAAACCAGATGTGCGAGAAAAGTATGATGGCAGGACACACCCATCGGAGTTCCTCGGCATCTACACCATCGCGGTGCAAGCTGCGGGGGCGAGACGACAAGATCCTCGCCAACTACTTTCCCACGGTGCTCAAGCCAAGCGTCGAGATCTTGGCTCATGCACTTGCCGGCAGATTTGTGCCACCAGTTTTTAGGCGCCTTCACAGTGACCACAAGCCTCATGGCCGGGAGAGTGATCTCCACCTGCTTGCCCGGAAGGAGGAGAGAGTCCTGCGCAAGTTCATCCAGAGATTCGGTCGAGTGCACTACAACATCCCGGCGTCCACCCTGCGCGGTGATCGGTGCATTCCATCAGAATGTCTGAAACCTTGAGATGAGGAGGAGATGGCGATGTGCAAAGTGAAAGACGTCCCGTGAGCTCTCACATACGGCCGACAAGTGTGCACGCGCTGAAGAAGGAAGAAGACTCCCAGGAGAGAATGTGGGAGCAGAGTCTGACAGTGAGGAGACCGCTCCGGCAAAGAAAGGCCGGAGGCGGAATAACAGAAAAAAGAAGGGCAAAGATGTGCTAGTTGTCGAGCAGTCCGGCAACGGAGGTGCCGCCAAGGTTGTCGGCTCTGGCAAGGAGGTTGCCGGGGGCGCCAACAACCAGGCAGTGGCGGTCGCCGACAAGCAGGACAGCTCCAACAAACAGTATTGCAAGATCCACCGCATCAAGGGCCACGACCTCCAGAGCTGTAAGAAAGTCGAGCAGCTTGTAGAACAGCAGAGAGCTGAATCTGGCGGCGAGACAAAGAGAAAGCCAGGAAGGTGCTTTGGAGGAGCTGGCAAGAAGCGCCCTGGCGGGGGACGCCACGGCAAGGCCAAGCGTGACAAGGAGATAGACCTCCCGTGGCGCGACAAGGATGAAGACGAAGACAGTGACGAAGACATAGATGACGATGAAGCCGGCGACCAGGAGTTTGAGAGAAAGCAACGAGAGGTCCTTTGCGTTGGCGGTGGTGCTTCTCTGCATACTTCGCACCGCCAACTCAAGCGGTGGATGCGGAGGTTAATGCAGCAGAACCATCCGTGAGAGTCACGCAAGCCCCTGAAATGGTCCAGCCGCCTATCATCTTGATATTGAGGACCACCACGATCGCATAACTGCGGTCGGGTGCTTGCCGATGTTGGTCTCGCCAACTATCCGCAACCTCAAAGTCACCAAGATGTTAGTAGACGGCGGGGCCGGCTTGAATCTGATCTCCTCTGCAGTGCTCCAAAAGCTACAGATCCCTGACAGCGAGCTCGAAGAGACCGGTACATTCCAAGGAATCAACCCGGGAAGGAGCAAGCCGAAGGGGAAGATCACGCTGCCGGTGACATTTGGCAGCGAGCTAAACTTCAGGACTGAGAGGGTTACATTCGACGTTACTGATTTCCCGTTACCTTATAATGGGATACTTGGCCGTCTAGCGCTCGCCAAGTTCATGGCAGCCTCTCACTACGCTTACAATGTGCTCAAGATGCGGGCCCGATAAGTGTCATCTCTGTCCTGGCGACAAGAAGGACGCACTTATCTGTCTTGCCGACAAGATCTCTAGGAAGCGGCAGCCATAGCAGACAACAAGACACTTGCGGCTGAAGCTCCCGGGGAAGAAGAAGACCAAGTCCGGCAAGAGCTCGATGCCCACTCCGGCAAGCGCACCTCTTGGTGCTGCGCTACCGTCGAGGACGCACCATCGAGCTCCACCGGGAAGTGCAAGAAGAAGACAATGGCAGCTCCGCCAGCAACCAAGAAAGTGTCCGCCAAGGAGGACGATACTGGTGGTACCTTCACCATCAGTGCCACGCTTGACCCTAAATAGGAAAGAGCGCTCGTTGCTTTCCTGCGGGCGAATGTCGATGTGTTTGCATGGCAACCGTCTGACATCCCCGGTGTTCCCAGGAAAGTAATTGAGCACCACCTTGCCGTCAGTCCTCACGTGCGACCCGTCAAGCAAAAGGCCAGGAAGCAAGCAGTGGAGCGCCAAGAATTCATAGCAGAAGAGATCAAGAAACTGGAAGCAGCAGGCCTTGTCGGAGAGTGGTCCATCCCACGTGGTTGGCCAATCCTGTAGTAGTGCGCCATAAAGCAAATGGGAAATGGAGGCTTTGTATAGACTTCATGATGTCAATAAAGCTTCTCCCAAAGACCCATTTCCCTTGCGGCGCATTGACCAGATTGTTGACTCCACCGCCGGATGTGACTTGCTTTCGTTTCTTGGCGCATACTCAGGATATCATCAGATCTTCATGGCAGAAGAGGATGAAGAGAAAACCGCATTCATAACTCCATGTGGCACATATTGTTTCATACGGATGCCTTTCGGATTAAAGAATGCTGGTTCAACATTTGCAAGGGCAGTCCACGACGCTTTTGAGCCGCAGATGCACAGAAATGTAGAAGCCTACATGGATGACATAGTGGTCAAAAGAAAATATAAAGCAACTCTGATCCAAGATTTGGACGAGACCTTTGCAAATCTGCGCAAGATCAACCTCAAGCTTAACCTCGAGAAGTGTGTGTTTGGAATCCCTTCCGGCAAGCTTCTCGGGTTCTCTGTGTCTCAGCGGGGAATCGAAGCCAATCTCGACAAGATCAAGGCCATTGAGCAGATCGAAGCACCAAAGCGTGTCAAGGATGTGCGAAGACTTGCCGGTTGCGTAGCTGCTCTCGTGAGTTTATCTCTAAGTCGGTGTGGCTAGCCTGCCATTTTCAAAATCTTGAAAAAGCGGGTCCAATGAAATGGACTCGGAAGCGGAGGTTGTTGCAAGACTTGAAGAGTTACTGTCCTCCCCTCAACGCTTATCGCACCTAAACCACAAGAGAAGTTGTTGCTATATTTAGCGGCAACCAATCAAGTGGTTAGTGCTGCGTTAGTAGCGGAGAGGTAGGCGGATGATGAGCTAACAACCACGGCAAATACGTCCAGCGACAAGCAGGGGGCTTCTCCGACAAGCTCTGGTCCCGACAAGGATAAATCTGCGCGAGATTGCGACAAGATTGAGAAAAGGATGGTGCAGCGCCGGTCTACTTTGTTAGTTCCCTTTTGCGGGAGCTAGATCAAGGTACTCCGTGTGCGAAGCTGCTTTTCGGCCTCCTCATGGCCTCGAGAAAGCTGCGCCATTACTTTAAGCGCATGAGATAACAGTTGTCACTCGCTTTCCGGCTGAAGAGGATATTGCAAAATCCGAAGCGGCAGGCCGAGGATAGCCGAGTGGGCGCTGGAACTGTCAAGCTTTGGTCTCAAGTTTGAAAGCACTTCAACTATCCAAAGCGAGCATTGGCGGAGTTCATAGCGAGAATGGACGCCACGACACCGCATTTAAGAGATTCGAGACGAGCATCCCGTCAAGGAAGCAAGTAAGAGTGGCTGATGTACTTTGATGGTGCCTTCTCATTTGCAAGGCGCCCGGTCTTGGGCGTCGCTTTATTGCACCCACCGGAGAGCACCTCAAGTACATAGTCCGGATGCACTTTCCCAAGGAGCAAGCAACAAACAATCTTGCAAAGTATGAAGGTTTGCTTGCCGGTCTCGAGATCGCGGTGGACCTTGGGATCAAGAAGCTCATTGTCGAGGTGACTCGCAACTTGTCGTCCGCCAAGTAAATAAAGATTATCAGAGTCCGTTGATGGAAGCCTACGTCGATGAAGTGAGGAAGCTAGAAGAGCACTTTGAAGGCATGCAAATGGAACATGTTCCAAGAGCTCAGAATGATATTGCTGATGGCTCATCAAAGTGCGCGCCGACTCAAACTACTGTGGAGCCAGGGGATCTTCGTGCTCAAGCTGACTCAACCAACCGTGACACCATCAAGCTGGGCAGAATAAGAAGAGGAAGTTGGTTTCTGGCGACTACTTTCGGCGAGAGCTTCGAAAACCGCCGCCAAGAAGTTCCCCAAGATCAACGCCAAGAGTCTTTGAGGAACAGTCTGCTCCGACAAGCCCTAGGGTTTGTTTCGTTGAAGCAAGCGTTCCCGACAAGTTTTGCTCCGGCAAGCTTGGGGAATGTCAAACTCGGCAGAAACTTCGAGGTTCATGCGTAGAAGCTGATGTTCCGCAGCGATAGATGTGCCTTTAGTCCTTGTTGTCAAGCCGCGAGGCTCCACCATGGGTAGCAGATTGTTCATTTCCTTGAGACGGAGAACTTCCGAAGAGCAAGAAGCGGCGGAAAGAGTAGCCCGGCAGTCAAGTATGTACCGGTTTGTCGACAACATCTTATGCGAAGAAGACTCAACGGTGTGAAATTGAAGTGCATTTGCGGGAAGATGGGCCGAAGCTGTTGGCGAGATACGGAGGCATATGTGGTCACCACCTTTGGCGCAAGAAGAGCTCTTGCCGCAAAGCTTTCGGCAAGGTTTCTTCTGGCGAAGCCCTCCAGATCTGCTTGCACAAGTAACCAAGTGTGAAGCGTGCAGTTCCATTCCAAACAGATACACCAGCCAGCTCAAGCTCTCCGGGCGATCCCTTTATCCTGGCCCTTTTTCGGTCTGGGGCGCTCGATATCCTCGGCCCCTTCCCCGAAGTTGTCGGGGCTTTGAGTACTGTATGCGTAGCAATCGACAAGTTCACAAAGTGGCGGAAGTGGAGAAAGCGATGAGGAAGGTGACAACCACGATCGGCGATCAAGTTCTTCAGTCAATTGTTTGCCGTTTTGGGATACCTAACAGGATCGTTACCGACAACGGCACACAATTCACGAGCCGCACCTTCATGCACTACGTCCAAGATCTTGGCGCCAAGGTGCCGCCGCCTGTTGCTCACCAGAAGCAACGGTCAAGCGGAGAGGGCAAATGCTGAAGTGCTGCGTGGACTCAAGACCAGGACTTCGACCGGCGCTGCACAAATCACGGAAGAAAGCTGGATCGAGGAGCTGCGGTGGTTCTTTGGTCGATCGGGGCGACACCAAATCGAGCCAGCGGCGAGACACCTTCGCTCTAGTCTATGGAGCAGAGGCAGTTCTCCCCACGGAACTCGATATCTGGATCGCCTCGAGTGCTCGCTTATGATGAGCTTGAGCAAGAGCAGCTGCGACAAGATGACGCTGCTCCTTGAGGAGGATCATCTTCAGGCTGCTTGACTGAGCTGCTCGTTACCCGACAAGCTTTCTTGCGCCGCTACCATAAGCCGCCAAAGTTAATGCCGAAGCTTGAGGGGGAAAGGCGACCTTGTTCTTGGTAGCGTTCAATCCGCCAAGAATTCAAACAAGTTGACGCCAAAGTGGGAAGGCCCTTATCGGGTGAAACGAGTCACTAGGCCGGCGCTGTCCACCTTGAGACCGAAGATGGCGTTCGGTGAGCAACTCTGGAATATAGAGCATGTTCAGTAAGTTTTACCCATAGGGCGCGGTTGCCGGAACCCCGTCCGGCAACCACCCTAATACAAGTCTTGCAGCTGTTGCATGTAATCCTTTGTACAAAGCGAGGCGTATGACCCGATGCATCGATAAAAGCCTATGTGTTGCGCATAAAGATCGTCAAATTCATGCTTTCATAACCTATTTGCATGTGTTACCTGACATTTTTGTACAGCATCAACACCCAGTAAGCAATAACGAGCCACTAGGCTCCATGACTTTATTTTCTCTTCTTTCTTCTCAAAAGAAATGAGGAAGGTTCGTCCACCCACAAGTTAACCGGGGAAGGAGAAGATAATGGCGTGGACCGCCAAGTGTCGCTTCGAGGAGATAATGCCTTCTTAGGGAAGCAAGCGACAGAAAAAGCTAAGTTGCCAGAATTTGAGCAATCAGTTTTTAAATTTCTAAGTTATCTTCCTCGAACGATAAGTACTTTGTATGGAAAACCTATGCGCGGAGGAACCAACTCGTAGCTAGTTTGCGCCCTTACTTTGTTTCGAGTCCGCTCAACAATTTAAGTGAGCTGCAACTAGTTGCGACAAGGTTGCTTGTCGGAGGCAGCATCGCCATGACAGGCTGCTTTGAAGTTCAGACTTTTCATTTCATGACAAGGGTGCACTGCAAGACGAGTTCCCTAAAAGCGTGAGTGCGAACATACAAAGGAAGAAATCAAGTAGAGGAAATAACATTGCATTCGATTGCCTAAGATAGTGTATATTACAGGATAACTTGTCGCAGATCTAATAAAATGTTTTCCTAAATATGATCTGCGGCGACAAGGAAAGTTAAACTTGGCGGCCTATTAGTCTACATGGTCGCCCTCAACCCTCTTGACCTTGTGGACCCTGTTCACGATGGGGGCGACAAAGGCCTTGAGCGTCTCTACGTCGACATCCGGTGGTGGCAAGGATTTGAGGACGCGTTGGTGAGGTCGAGGCCTGGGTTGATGTAGGCCACCTTCATCAGCACCTTACAGGAGAACCTCCGAGCAGATTTGGCGCGACTCCTCGGCGATCGCTTGGGATCGCCGCCTGAGTCGCTGGAGAGCCACAAGACGCGCCATTAAAGAATAAGCTGAGCTTGGCGCTGGGAAGTGGAGGTGCTCGTCGAGGAGTATCCGAGATCCTCCATTCAATTTCAAATCGACTCCTTGTCGATGGTGGCGGCAATGTCCACAAGACCCTACATCCGATTGCATCACGCTTTCTTTCATGGTGTTGTGGGCGTTTGTGGCGATCGCCAAGAGCTCCTCGTTGGCCTCGATCTTCTCCAGCAGAGCCCGTTTCCCGCTCCCTGGCGCCATCCAGCGTCTCCGTCAGGGTGGTCAGTTTCAGCTCCAGGTCCGCTTTGACATCCTTGGCGGCGTCGATCTCTTTGATCCTCTCAGCGAGACGGCCCTGCAACTCGCCAAGAGTGTAGGCGTCCTTCTCGCGCTCGTGCTTTAGCGCGGTGACCTCCTCGCCGCTCTTCTGGAGGGTGGTCTCCAGCTGCGCCACCCTCGTTTCCAATTCCTTCTTGGCGGCCTCGGCGGCGTCCTTTGCCTCCTGGAGTGCCCCGCCAAGTGATTGCTTTCAGCAGCAAGATCTTCCTCATAGCTGTCGAGGTTGATCTTCCGCTGCACCAGCCTCTCCTTCTTGTGCGAGAGAGCTTCTCGCGACAAGCCTTTGCTGCTCGTCGACCTCGGCCTTCTCCAAGATGAAGGCCGTGCGCTCCTCAACAAGCTGCTCCGCGCCTCCGCTATGTCCCGGAGGGTTTCCTTGTTGGCCTTGCCGGAGCTCTTCTGCTGGCGCTTCTCCATATCAGCTCCGCCCTCGCGATAAGAGCTTCCCGCGACTCAGCTTAGCTTGTCCGGTAGCGGTGAAGCGGCAGAGCTTCTTCAGCTGCTCCTCCTCGAACTTCGCCACTTTGCTGCTGCTTGGCGCGTTGACCAGCGACAACCCAGCAGGAGGACAGCTCCTCGTCGAAGGTCTCTCCCTCGACCGGCGCCACAGAGCTCGGCGCCCATGGGAGCTGATGAAGACGCCTTCGCTGGCCTTGAGATAGGCGCCGGGCTGGGGCTCTTGGTCTGGTGCAGCATCGGTGGCGGGGATCGGCGGTCGGTGCAGCGCTGGCGCTCCTGCGGCCTCGGGGCCGTCGATCGACCACAGGCCCCTCCCGGCCTCTCGCCCGGCAGCCTTGGCGGCCTCTCCGCTGGCGGACTCGTCACCGCCGGCCTCCTCCTCCATGTTGGCGGCGTCGTCATTGTTGCCGCAAGCGTCCACCTCGCCGGCAACCTCAGTCTCCATCGGCTCTCCGGCGGATGGATCTGAAAGATCAAAGAAAAGAACAAGTCAAGCAAGTGTTTGAGAAGAAGAGCGAAGAAAAGAACCCAAGGGAAATTCTCAAGAAAGAAGATTACCGGCAATGGGATCTGTAGCAGCGGTCTCCACCACGGAGGGTTGTCGGGCGCTGCCCCTTGCCGGAGAAGCTCCTTGTCGGAGAGGCCTCCCTTGCCGGAGAGTCTTCCTTGGCGGAGATCTCTCCCTTGGCGGCGTAGTTGAAGCAGGCTGGACTTGGGAGTGACCTCCGGGGCCTCTGATGAGGCTGCTCTGCTCCTACACAAATCAACAAGTCGAGATATCGGTAAAGAAGCACCCAAGCACACCGAACCGTAGATGCAATCCAAACACTTCTGTTTGGGGGCTGTCTTTGAGGCTGCTGCGTTGAAGAGTTGCCGGATCCGGCAAAGGAGTCTCGAACGTCCCTCCTATCGCCATCGGAAGTCGTCTTGACGGCGACCAATGGAGTCTTGGCCCTCTTCGACGCCCTTTGAGCCAGCGTCCTGAAAAAGGAAGAAATCAGAATGAAGCAAATCAGATTCAAGATGAAGCAATAGAATGGAAGAAATGCAAACGCAAAGTAGGAACTCACTCTTCTTCTTCCTCCTCGTCGGAGCTGAGCGCGGAGAGATCAAACTCCGGCTCGCCTCCAGTGCGAAGAGGTGGAGGGGTGGGCTCCCTTGAGCGCTTAAGCGGGAGCAGCGGTAGTGACGGAAGATTCCGCCTCGATTCTTGGAACCGTGTGGACGCTCTGCGGCAACCGTACTGCCTGCAGTGAGAGCTTGTCGCGACGGGCGCCACGGGCTGTTAGCCCGTCTGCCGATCTCGCCTTGTCTCCGGCCCTCCAAAGCGCCTCCTTAGCGAGCCGGGGGCTCCGGCTGCGGCAAGGTGCTGGTTGACGGGGCAGCAGCGTCCTCGGCTGGCTCGCTGGGCTCGGCTTCGGGCTCGACCTGCTCCTCCTCGCCGGCGAATTCTTCTCGGTCGGCAAGGCTCGCCGCCTCGGCTGCCTCTGCCTCTTCCACAGTAAACCCGAAGGCACCAGCGGCAGCGGCTGCTGCCGCCTCCAACCTTGTTAGCGTCGCGCGCCATCTCTTGGTCGGTGGTGTCGCGGGTGAGCCACTTCTTCTCGTCGGCGCGGACCGCGACTTCCTCCAAGCCGTCAAAGAAGCTGCCAGACGGCGTCGCCGGAGGCTCCTGCCAGTCGGAGCGATTCCATGGGAACCGCGCCGGCATCATGGCAGATCACGGTCCAGCGATGAATTGTTGCACAAGGGGCGACACCTTCCGCAACATGAACCACTCGGGGTGCTCGGGATCATGCTTGAACAGCTCCTCGCAAAGATCGACTTCAGCTCCAAGACTGTGAAGTTCCAATTGAGGCCCGGGCGCAATCTCATGATGTCTGCCGCGTTCTTGAACTCCCAAGCAGGTCTCCCCTCTCCTGCAAAGTGCGATCACGGCGCGGGCGGAGGAAGTCTGCGCCAATCGCACCTCTGGTCAGTCCGGCAAGCCCAAAGCGCAAGATCCGGTCCTGACAATCTGCAGCCTCTCGTCCTCCGGCGCCAAGTTACTCCAGTCATTGCCGTGCACTATTGGGGTTCGGCGTACGGCAGCGAAGGGCTGCGGGTTCTCCTCAATGATCCAACACCAGTTGCCTCTCCACTCATCCCACTTACTACGGAACTCCCCTTCCAAGTAAGCGTCTTTCTTGCCGATCCTAGAGACCCAAGCTACTCCTCCGGCAAGTGGCTCTCCTCTCTCGGCGCGAGGCATAAAGAAGTGACGGAAGAGGGCGACATTTGGGCGGACCCCGACAAAATTTTCACAAAGATGGGCGAAAACCGCCATGGTGAGGACGGCGTTGGGGTGAAATCAAGGAGGTGGAAGCCATAGGTATTCATGATATCACAAAAGAATTGAGAAGAGGCGGGCAGAGCCCGCAGAGAAGAAAAGCGCGAAGAAGGGATACCCGACGGAGACCTTCTCGGATGTAGCGGCGGAGATCACCCTTATGCGCGGGTGTGCCCGCGTCTCTGTCGCCCAGAAGAGGTAGAACTCCCTCCGCAACGCCTTTGCGTCGAGCTCGGGATCGAAGAGGGCCCGTTCCTTGCGCAGCGCGGCGAGCCGCTACGCCTCGGCCGATGTCACGCCTCTTCCCTTGTCGGCCTTGAGCCATGAGGAGAGGTGGTGGAGGAGGTCGACGGCGTTGATGGTGCCGGTGGCGATGGAGGGACGGTAGCGTCGCTCTCTTTGGGCTCGAGGAGAAAGGGGAAGCAGCGGGGTTTCGATGTGGCCGACAATGGCGAAGTAGGCGTTCTGCCCCGATATCCTCTGCTTATAAAGAGGGAGGGGGCGGACGTTTCACGCTTCCTAGCAAAAGATTCCCCCACGATCTCGCCCACGATTTCTCCCATAACGCCGCGCTCGACGCGTGCCGTTAGTGGGGGACGTGGTGGGTCTGGGGTGAGTAACGGTGTGATTCAGGGCAGCCTTGTATCATTGGTACCTGTATTTTGGGCTGGCCCAACAAATTTCGCACCGTGTATGGCCCAGGCCCGGGGGCTCCTGTCGGTGTACTAAAGTAGGGGTACCCTAGTATCCCGAACTCGTGCACGGGCAGTCGCAGCACCCCGCGGTAAGGCTGGCCAGATGGTCACCAAGGCTCTTAGTGGCTCCTTTGGAGCCATTTAAGAACAAAGTGTTTTCAGTCAAAGAGACAAGACCCCGGCAAGAGGAGCTTGCCGGGAAGGCCACCCTAGGCGCGAAGAAGGCCCCGGCAAGAGGAGCTCGCCGGGAGGGCCACTCGAGGCATGAAGGAAACAAGGCCCCGGCAAGAGGAGCTTGCCGGGAAGGCTTGGTGAAGCGGCCCGCTCCCAAGCACGACAAAAAACCTTGTTGCGGCAAGGCGCTTGCCGCGGTAACCTCTCTTCCTCTCGCTCCAGCTCATCCATCAACGTGTCGCCATGGGGCTTCTCCAAAGTGCGGCGTCAGGTCGACGGGCTTGTGCAGCGGGGAGCGGGCGATAAATGGCTACTGACAGCGGTCGTCATGGCAAACGGAGGCGACTTGCCACGGTCCCTTTTGCACTTTTCAGGCGAAAGGACGGGCATTTATGGCTCTTGTCCGTTGCCGTCGAGAGTTAGGTATAGACCAGCAGACCTGTGTACAAAGCGGTGTACCAACCTCTGTTTTTCCTATTCTACGCCTGTCTACTTGCCACCTGTGGTGACCCCTTGTGCCTATGAAAGGAGGCCCGAGTGCAACGTAGAAAGGGTCCGGCTCGTTCGGTTCAGCTCGTACGAGGCCCCAGACTCTCAAGCTAGGTTTTATAGCTCTCATTGCTCCCTAGCAAGAACACAATACAACCGACAAGCAGCGGTAGGAGTATTATCTCTCAGGAGAGCTCCGAAGCTGGGTAAATCTCTCGTGTGATCGTCTCGATCTGCTCTTTGTGCATCCTCCGCCCCCTTCCGAACCGAAAAGGGGCTTCGGTCCCGTAGGTGTCCGTGGTGGTACAGATTTCCCCCCGACACTCTCTAGTGCCGCGCAACTTTCGCCAGTGCCATAAACCCACCATATACCTTCCACAAAACAGCCAACATACCTACCTATTATGGCATTTCCATATCCATTTTGAGATATATTGCCATGCAACTTTCCATCGTTCTGTTTGTTATGACACGCTCCATCATTGTCATATTGCTTTGCATGATCATGTAGTTGCCACCATAATTGTGGCAAAGCAACCGTTCATAATTCTTTCATACATATCACTCTTGATTCATTGCACATCCCGGTACACCGCTGGAGGCTTTCATATAGAGTCATATTTTTTTCTAAGTATCGACTTGTAATTCTTGAGTTGTAAGTAAATAAAAGAGTGACGATCTTCATTATGAGAGCATTGTCCCATGTGAGGAAAGGATGATGGAGACTATGATTCCCCCATAAGTCTGGATGAGACTACGGACGAAAAAAAAGAGGCCAAAAAATGAGAGAAAAGAGAGAAGGGGCAATGTTACTATCCTTTTACCACAGTTGTGCTTCATAGTAGCACCATGATCTTCATGATAGAGAGTCTCCTATATTGTCACTTTCATATACTAGTGGGAATTTTTCATTATAGAACTTGGCTTGTATATTCCAATGATGGGTTTCATCAAAATTGCCCTAGGTCTTCGTGACCAAGCAAGTTGGATGCACACCCACTTAGTTTTTCTTTGAGCTTTCATAAACTTATAGCTCTAGTCCGTCCGTTGCATGACAATTCCTACTCACTCACATTGGTATCTATTGATGGGCATCTCCATAGCCCGTTGATATGCCTAGTTGATGTGGGACTATCTCCTTCTTTTTGTCTTCTCCACAACCATTGTCTATTCCACCTATAGTGCTATGTCCATGGCTCATGCTCATGTATTGCGTGAAAGTTGAAATAGTTTGAGAACATCAAAATTATGAAACAATTGCTTGGCTTGTCATCGAGGTTGTGCATGATTTAATATTTTGTGTGATGAAGATGGAGCATAGCCAGACTACATGATTTTGTAGGGATAAGCTTTCCTTGGCCATGTTATTTTGAGAAGACATAATTGCCTTGTTAGTATGCTTGAAGTATTATTGTTTTTATGTCAATATTAAACTTTTGTTTTGAATCATACGGCTCTGAAAATTCATGGCACAATAGAAAATTACATGGATAAATATGTAAGGTAGCATTCCACATCAAAAGTTCTATTTTTATCATTTATCTACTCGAGGACGAGCAAGAATTAAGCATGGGGATGCTTGATACGTCTCCAACGTATCTGTCATTTTTTATTGTTCCATGCTATTATATTACATCTTTTGGATGTTTTATATGCATTAATATGATATTTTAAATTATTTTGGGACTAACCTATTAATCTAGAGCCTAGTGCCAGTTCCTGTTTTTTCCCTGTTTTTGAGTTTTATTTGAAAAGGAATACCAAAAGAATTAAACGGAATAAAACCTTCGCGATGATTTTTATTGGACCAAAAGACATCCAGGGACTTGGAGATGAAGTCATAAGATCCACGAGGTGGCTAAAGGATGAAGGCGCGCCCAAGGGGGTAGGGCACACCTCGTGCACTCCCTGACCTAATTTCTTCTCATATATATTCCCATATATCCCCAAACCAACAGGGCGAGCCATGAAAACACTTTTACACTGTCGCAACCTTCCGTACCCATGAGATCTGATCAAGGGACCTTTTCCGGCACCCTGCCGGAGGGGGTTTCAATCACGGAGGGCTTCTACATCCACTCTATTGCCCTTTCGATGAAGCGTGAGTAATTTACCACAGGCCTACGGGTCCATAGATAGTAGCTAGATGGCTTCTTATCTCTCTTTCATTCTCAACTAGCAAAAGAGCACGTGTGTTGCAACGGGAGAGAAAACATAACACACGCTCGTAACCCAACAACCATCACTCAACACCATAATAGGTCCATCTCCTTTATTTTTGCGAGGCATCATATTTGTGTTGCCGCTTATTCTCCTTCTCACCCTCGCCGGCGATGACCTCAGTGTTCACACGAAACAACAAACAACGTGTTTGAATATGGTTAATCATAAGGCGTCTCTCTCTCTCTCTCTCTCTCTCTCTCTCGCTTTCTCTCACTCTCGTGATGAGAAATCTGTTGTTTTCCCCTGCGACATTTTTCCAAGGTATGCATGTGTAGTTATCGATGTTTTCTTTTCCCTATATGGTTATAGTGGGGTGTTTATTTGCAATCCGGATTGTCGCTGGTACGAAAGAAAAACGGATCTTATGCTATAAATTATAAGTTTTCTTCCAAAGAAATATCTAAAAAATATTTAATAGGTAAAATTAACATCATAATTTGATTTCACACATTTTTCTAATAAAATTTCATATATAATATGTTAAAATCGGGTTCTGACTTAAAAGATACGGATAATTTAGAAAATAATTTCTTGGATTTAAATATATTCCAAAATAATATTTAAAAATACTGAACAGGTAAAAATAATCTCATATTCACATTCTACATATTTTTCTAATCAAATTTCATATATAACATGTTCAAATCGGAGTTACGATTAAAAGGATATGGATGATTTAGAAAAGCATTGTTTGACTTAAATATGATCCGCGGGTGAATTACCTAAAACATCAGGGGGTTTTCGGAAAATGTAAAATAACGGTTCGGATGTGACTTAAATCCGGACGGCGGGTTGATTTCAAGAAAACACAAGGACTTTTGTGTACAATATGGAGAAACGTTTCGTTTTAACTTAAAACAGGACTGCGGGTTGAATTCTCTGAAATAGAGGAACTTTTCTGAAAAATGCCATGACGGACGACCAGAAACCCAATTTTTTTATTATTAGGTAAAGATACTATGTTCTCGTTGTTCTTGGAGATCTATTCGATGTAATACTTTTTTGCGGTGTGCTTGCCGAGATCCGATGAATTGTGGATTTATGATCAGCTGATCTATGATTATTATTTGAATCTTCTCTAAATTCTTTTATGCATGATTTGATATCTTTGTAATTCTCTTCAAACTATCGGTTCGGTTTGGCCAACTAGATTGGTTTTTCTTGCAATGGGAGAAGTGCATAGCTTTGGGTTCAATCTTGCGGTGTCCTTTCCCAGTGACAGTAGGGGCAGCAAGGCACGTATTGTATTGTCGCCATCGAGGATAAAAATATGGGGTTTTCATCATATTGCTTGAGTTAATCTACATCATGTCATCTTACTTAATGCGTTAATTCCGTTCTTTATGAACTTAATACTCTAGATACATGCTGGATAGCGGTGGACATGTGGAGTAATAGTAGTAGATGCCGAATCTTTTTGGGCTACTTGACACGGACGTGATGCCTATATTCATGATAATTTCCTTACATGTCATCATAACTTTGTGCTTTTCTATCAATTGCTCGGCAGTAACTTGTTCACCCACCGTAATATTTTCTATCTTGAGAGAAGCCTCTAGTGAAACCTATGGCCCCCGGGTCTATTTTCCATCATATAAGTTTCTGATCTACTATTTTGCAATCTTTTACTTTTCGATCTATAAACCAAAAATACCAAAAATATTTACTTTACCGTTTATCTATCTCTATCAGATCTCACTTTTGCAAGTAGCCGTGAAGGGATTGACAACCCCTTTCTCACGTTGGGTGCAAGTTGTTTTATTGTTTGTGCAGGTATTCGGTGACTTGTGCGTGGTCTCCTACTGGATTGATACCTTGGTTCTCAAACTGAGGGAAATACTTATCTCTACTTTGCTGCATCACCCTTTCCTCATCAAGGGAAAACCAATGCAAGCTCAAGATGTAGCAGCCGCTCGCGCGCATCACTGCCATGGGTCTGGAGGGAGCACTTTTGCGCTTAGTGTAGGTGCTTAGGTGTGTACGATGTGGTAGATGCATTGGAATGCAGGGGTGCCTTTATATGAGTGGAAACTGCGTTGCATTCACATCATGCTGCCTCTTTTCCCAATCCTCCTCCCATTACTTTCAGGATACTTATGGAAGGAGGATGCATGATTGGTCGTTCAACATTTAGGGAACCGCTACCCTCTCTCTCGTCTGCATTAAAGCCGTATCGGGAAGTGTCCTGGTTTACTAGTAGCTGTCAAATCAAATAGTACTGCGTCGCCCGCTGCACGCCCGACTGAACACGCCTCCTCGCTTCCATCAAACGCCTCCGTTAAACCCGCAGGCAAACCGAGAAACCTACTCCGGCCACACGTCCGTTCGTTAGCGGGCTGGAATTAAACTTAACGTCGGCCGAGTTCCTCCCGTCCGCCCTCTGTTAAAATGAGGCCAAACGCCGGCAGAGCTCCTACCGTCCGCCCTCTATTTAAACGAGGCCAGACAGATAGCGGGCAAGAGTCACACCCCTCCGCCGCTCCCCCATCTCGTCCACCATTTTCTCCACTCTTTTGATGGCTTCCTAGGAGCCATTCTCCGGCATACTAACCGGCTGGGTGGCCCACCGAGCCCTCCGGATACGAGCGAGGTCGGTCGATGCTTCACCAACCTCACTTGGCCCGACGGAGCTAGTTGCCGTCCCAAGCTGGCGCGTGGTTCAGCAACTCGCCGCTCTAGTTCAGCTCGATGAGGAGTGGTGAGTTGCTCCATGCCGGCACGGCGGCGAGCACGGTGGCACGGGCGTCGTTGCTACCACGTCGTACTGCGCCCCCAGTGTCTGCGGTGGCCGTGCCTCATGTGTCTGTGGGCACGCTCCCGTGCCTGCGGCAGCGCCATGTAGGTAGAGACAGAAGTCGGGTGCATGGAGAGCGACGAGTCGGTGGCCAGCTTCTCCCTGTCCACCGCAATCATCGAGGAGAAGTAGAACACGGGAGGCCGCCGCCACTTGGGTCCCATGAAGGCCACCATCATGGCGACGACTGCATATACATGTGGTTTCTTTGCTGCTTCATCTCTACCGAGGAACTTCGTTGAACCCGCAAGTGTCTGCCGGACACGAGGAAGACAAAGGGATCCATGGGCGGCCATTTAGATTAGGTATTAATTCTACCATGAGAGCCGGATTAGTAGTGCTTAGTTCATGTAAATGTATGAAATCCGTCATGTTTATGTGAAGATCTGACTTTTTTATACGAAATCCTTCATGCTTATATGAAATCAATCCGTGTTTGCACGAATTTCCTCTGGTTGGTTAGAGTTGTGAAAATGTATGTCGCTTGCGTTGGATGTCGTCCTCCGCGGAAGGAAGCGGGATGAAATTTGCCAGCTGCCGTTGGAGATGCTCTTATGCTGGAAATAATAGAGTCACATCCAATCCATTTGAGTTAATTGCGTGTATGATTCTCCTTCTATAAAAAGTTAATTGCATGTACAGTGTACATGACTTGCAGGGTGGCTTCAGCTTCGGACAGAAAGTTAAGAAGAAACAAATCCATCCTTAACCTTGTATTCTAAGTACTTTATGGGTTCCACTGTCAGTACAGTACCGAAAGAAGTATATATTAAATAATATATAATATAAAAATAAAAAATCTAAAGTTAAAGACATAATTTATTGAGAGAATGTCTGATTCTTTGGGAGAAAATAATGATATGCATGAATCTATAGATAATTATGATTACGTTGATATGGTTAAAATCCCCCCCCCCCCGTGATGAACCTGATACTTGCTATTTTTATGGCCACGATGTCAATATTGATTATGCTTATGGAGATGAACTTGCTATAGTTCCTTATGTTAAACATGAGATTATTGCTATTGCACTCACACTTGATAGCTCCTTGAATGAAAAGCATGATTGCAATGATATTATTATAAATTCTATAAATTCCAATTGTGCTAATAATATGCAAAACCCCATGCTTGGGGATGCTAATTTTGCCATGTCCGCTACTTATTCCAATGATCATCATTGGGGTGATAATGCTTCTTATGATCTTAAAAATTTATTTAAGCCTCATGATGAATATGTTTGCTATAATATTGAAAGTGGGTTTATAAGAGTGTCAAGTTTAGGAAATAATGATCCTACTACTTTGAAGATTGATAAATCTTATGAGATTTTTTATAAAAGTGGGTTTGGAGAGGTCATGACTTTATTTGATGATAATCCCACTATTTGGGAAGAGTGTCAACTTTGCAAGCATGTGGATCATGTTGAGAATATTTTATATGATAGCTATATTGTTGAATTTTATTATAATCCTATATGTAATTATTATGAGAGAGGAAAATATGGTGGTAGAAATTTCATGTTACTAAATTACCTCTCGTTACTTTGAGATTGCTATTGTTTCTTTCTTCTTCCTTGCATATGCTAGTTTTTGCTTGTCTTGATAATTTGTTTGCTTATATAATGCCTATGCATAGGAAGTTTGTTAGACTTAAACTTATTTTTCACATGCTATATGATGCTCTCTTTGTGCTTCATTTTTTTGTCTTCCATGTGAGCATCATTGAAATCTCAAGCCTATCTTAATGGCTCTAAAGAAAAGCGCTTGTTGGGAGACAACCCAATATTTTTCCTTGCTGTTTTTATGATTATACACATCATTACTTCTGTAGTAATTGTGTTCTGGTGTTTTAATTAGTGTTTGAGCCAAGTAAGACCTTTGGGATGGTCTATGGTGATAGTTTATTTGATCTTGCCAAAAAACAGAAACTTTTCCGCTCATTGGCAAAATTTTGAAAAATCACAAAAACGTGATTTTGAACTAATTGTTTTACAAAAGATTGATAAATGTATTGCCTAGAATGTCCTAAATTTTCAGAATTTTGGAGTTACATGAGTACACGAACTTTCCAGATTACTACAGACTGTTCTGTTTTTGACAGATTCTGTTTTCTATCAGTTGTTTGCTTATTTTGTTGAATCTATGAGTAGTATCGGGGGTTATGAACCATGCAGAAGTAGGAATACAGTAGATATAACATCAATATAAATTAGAATGAGTTCACAATAGTAACACAGTGGTGATTTATTTTACTATACTAACGGATCTCACAAGTTTTCTATTGAGTTTTGTGTTGTGAAGTTTTCAAGTTTTGGGTAAAGATTTGATGTACTATGGAATAAGGAGTGGAAAGAGCCTAACTTTGGGGATCCCCAAGGCACCCCAAGGAAATATTCAAGGAAAACCAAGCATCTAACTTTGGGGATGCCCCGGATGGCATCCCCTCTTTCGTCTTCAATCCATCGGTAAATTTATTTGAGGCCATATTTTTATTCACCACATGATATGTATTTTTCTTGGAGTGTCTTGTATGATATGAGTCTTTGCTTTTTTAGTTTGCCACAATCATACTTGTTGTACACACCTTTTGAGAGGGACACGCTTTAATCGTGAATTTATTAGAATACTCTATGTGCTTCACTTATATATTTTGAGCTAGCTAGTTGCTCTAGCGCTTCACTTATATATCTTTTTAGATCATGGCGGTGGTTTTATTTTGTAGAAATTGATGAACTCTCATGCTTCACTTATATTATTTTGAGTGTCTTAAAACAATATGGTAATTTGCTTAGGTTATGAATTTGGTCCTAATATGATGGGCATCCAAGAGGGATATAATAAGAACTTTCATATAAAGAGCGTTGAATATATGAGAAGTTTGATTCTGTGCGTTTGTTTTGAGATATAAAGATGGTGATATTAGAGTCATGCTAGACATTAATTGTGGATTTGTAGAAATATGTGCCTTAAAGTTTCTGATTAGTAAAGCATGCACGTATGGTGAACCATTATGTGATGAAGTGAGAGCATGATTTATTTTTTGATTGTCTTCCTTATGAGTGGCAGTCGGGGATGAGAGATGGTCTTTTCCTACCAATCTATCCCCCTAGGAGCATGCATATTAGTACTTTGTTTTATGGCTAATAAATTTTTGCAATAAGTATGTGAGTTCTTTATGACTAATGTTGAGACCATGGATTATACACTGGTGCAGCGACGTGCTATACAAACGGTTTTTAACCGCTTTCTGCGACGGCGTTTGGAACCATCGCCAAGTGAGTGTGGGCGATAGGGGGGGTCCTTCCCACACGACCCAGAAACCGTCGGGGATAGGCCCTCCTGGCACACAGGATGGTGCAAAATGAGCTCGTGTGCGATCTGGCGAGGCATAGAAACCCAATCATTTCCGCTTGTCTGTATATCCCACACGGTGAATCCCAGAAAAACATTTCCATTCGTATGTATATCACACACAGTTTTTGTGTGGAAACGTTTGTGCAAGGTGGCCTAACGCAAACAGTTCTCTACCGGAAGCCATGTGCGATTGTTAGTTGATCGAACACACCTACTTTCTAGAAACGATGTGGGTTGTTTGAGTTAATCGCCCATGGTGATGTCTGAGTAACCGTCTGCAATAGGAAAACCCAAGTTAATTAGCCTATTATTAATAATCCATGTAGCAATCAAATTGATATTTCTTATAAAACACACCAGATATTTCATATCCATTATAACGACAAGCAGGATTTCATAATCGAATAACATGAGATAGCTTCATCACTCAGTTACACCATTACACTGTTGGAGATATGCCCTAGAGGCAATCATGTATGATGATATTTCCTATGTGTTTATGAATAAAGATAACCCTTGGACATTATCAATGATGTGTATCAGAGCAAGTACGTGACTTGTTTGTGGGACTATGCATTGTATGATGAATGTCCTAAAAGGTCCCTAGTCGAAAGGGCTGTGTGGACGCGCAGCCGACTAGACTAGCATATGACACGGTCGATGGCTTGGTCTCACTAGCCATGGAGCATTGGATGCTAACCGGATAATATGGACTTGGATAGGTCCGTTCGGATTCGACGTAGTCGGATCCGAGTCGAGATAAGGTCCGAGAAAGACAGACCCAACTATGAGGCATAGCGATATGTGATCTATGAGACTCTAGTACAACATACGTTCTATGTCCTAAGACCTGAGCTGACGCATGTACTTGGGATGGTGACAGACTTGCTTTGGGCCAACCAAACACTACTCCGTGACTGGGTAGTTACAAAGGTAGGTTTCAGGCTTGTCCAGACCCATGCTGCGAGACATGGTCGAGCAAGATGGGATTTGCCCATCCGACCAGGAGAGATATACTTTGGGCCCCTCGTGAGATCCGACCAGGATAAACATGGCCATGCGACAAGGATCATGAGATGATCCAGATAGTGGTCGGCATCACTGGAACGAGAAAGAGGTCGGGCTAGCACAAGGATGACAGACTCGCCTTGAGCTCGACAACATATATCGTGTGGCAAAAGGAATGGAAGTGTGATGTACAGGTTCGGCTAACCAGCTTCATAGTCTGCTTGGTGTTCGGCATGCCTTGCTAGAGGCCGATGCCAACTGTGCAGTTCGAAGGTGATCCGAACTGCGACCAAGGCGGCTTGAACCTAAGGGGTCTTAATGAAGGAACATACGAGGTCCGATCCGGGGACACTGGTCGGGTGTGATCCGAGCTGTATCCGGATTGTGGCCGAGTAGAATTATGGGCTTTAGGGTCCGTGCAAGGCCCAACTGTTGAGCCTGCGACGGACGCCTATTTGAAGTGGAGGTGCCGCACACTCATGGGGTTGATCGCTTCGGCGCTTTCAGTAGAGTTTGTATGTGTTGCGAACAGACACCTCCACTCGCCGCCGACTGTGTGATCGGACCTAGCAGTCCACCGCACGGTGTTTCTCCTGCACGCGCGGATATCGTTAGAGGCGGTGCACGTGCGCCGCTCCGGCGAACTTGTACGTGGGATTGGACTACCAGCTGCTCGTGGGAGATCGGACGAGGAGGAGACGAACCACACGGACGCGCTGCCCCAACTCTTCTTCCGCTGCACGGCACTACACGTCTAGTGGTAACGAACTGTGATCCATCTCCCGTAGCATGTTCTTGGTTGTTCTATGCGTAGGAAAATTTTAATTTGTAGTCGACGCACCCTACCATAGAACCCAACAGTGGTATCAGAGCCTCTGCTATAGGATTTGGTTTCAGATCATATGCATATTAGATATGTGGAGATGACAGATGAGATCTGTTGTCGTTGATAAGATCGGCTATGTGCACGATTGATGAGATCAACTGCACATGGGGAATGATGTGGCTATGTTTTCTGATAATCGGGATCCATGAGGTCGTGGCACGATCTACCCCTACCGGCCGGTTATCCGCCATCGGGGTTAACAGTGAAACGTAAATCCGAATCGGGACCGCCGTGTCGTATCGCCTTGTATGTCGTACCCCACACACAAACTATTAGAATACGATTCTATGCATAACTTTGTTTTGCAGGTTTGATGTGAATAGTATGGCTCATGTGTATGTGATGCATGTGTGTAATTATACATGGGCTGCGCGTCATGTTTGTCACCTGGCAGGAGCCAAAGTGCTATCATTATATTGTATAACGACCTGCGTGTTGACTTGTGCCTCTATGTAAAATTCATTACTAGTTGTAGTAGTTGGATAATAGAGATCAGTTTCGTGGCTTGGCGTCCCGGCGTGACAAACAAGATGGAGTTCCTAGATGGTCATCGGAGTCGGAGCCGACCTAGAAGAACGTCCATGAAGGAGCCATACTTTTTCACAATATATGTTTATTTGTGATTGTTATGCTTCTTGTTTTCTATGCATGTTAGAATGGTAGAAAGATCCCTCATGAATATCAAGCGAATTGCCATCCCCGATGTTGCACCTTCGCACGTCATGTACGTCTAGTAGTGGGCTCATAAAATTGGGATGCTACTAGGTGTCCTTGAACTGAAGGGTTAAATGTCGGACACGGACATGCACCTTGCATCAGGTTAACTTGACAAGGCTATCAATACGGTTTTGGGCCTTGTGGCAAAGAAGGTTGGGGGCCGGGGTATGAGATACGTTCCTGGCCGACAGGAGTCATATAGAGATACGATTAGCAAGGAGTTGCTTACCGGATAGGCATGCTGTCTAGCAGTGATGCTAAAGCCCACTAGTCGCATGTGTTAGTCGGATCCTGAATCACTGAGAGTTTGCGGAGGGATGCCAACTTTAGTGGGAGTATTTTTCGTTTAAGGCTAGAATTACTCTACATAAACACATTGCTTTGTGATCGCATATTTTCTGTTGTAGATCAATGGCACCACCTGCTCAACCCAACTTTGCATTGAAATCAATTCTGGAAAAGGATAAACTGAATGGAACAAACTTTACCACCTGGTATAGAAATCTGAGAATTGTTCTCAAGCATGATAAAAAGGAACATGTGCTAGAGGATCCACTTCCACAGGAACCTGCCGATAATGCTAATAGCATAACTAAGAATGCCTACCATTAACTCATTGATGAATCAACGGAGATCAGCTGTCTGATGTTGGCTTGTATGGAGCCCGATTTGCAACAGCATTTGAAAAATGTTGAGGCTTACGATATGATCGAGAGGTTCAAGAGCATATTTGAGACACAGGCTAGGACTGAAAGGTTCAACGTCTGGCGATCCTTGATGGATTGCAAGCTGAAGGAAGGTGATCCACTAAGCCCACATGTGGTCAATATGATCGGATATGTGCAAGCTTTGGATCGGTTGGGCTTCCCGCTCTTGGATGACACAGCTCTGAGATGCGATTCGGGTTCTCTGCCGCCCATCTATGGGACGTTCATCTCGAACTATCATATGCATGGCATGGATAAGGAGCTCACAGAATTGCATGGGATGCTCAAAGTGGCAGAGCAGGATATTAAGAAAGGCACGCATCAAGTGTTGATGGTGCAGAAATCGACTAAGTTCAAGAAGAGTTGGTCTAAGAAGAAGGCTAAGGCAAAGGGCACGGAGACGGTAACCCCTGTCGCTGCGCCAAAGTCTGGACCGGACTTGAAGACCATTTGCTATCATTGCAAGGAGACCGAACACTGGACGAGGAACTATAGCAAGTGGCTTGTAGAGCATGGCAAGAAGGCCGGAAATGCTTCTTCAGGCAAAGGTACACTTGTTGCATATGTTATATACATTTACCTTGCTGACATACCTAGTAGCTCTTGGGTATTTGATACCGGGTCAGTTGTTCATATTTGCAACTCGATGCAGGGGCTGGTAAAAACTAGGCGTGTGGCACAAGGAGAGATTGACATCAGGGTCCGCAACAAAGCAAGAGTTGCTACGTTGGAGTCGACCACGATGCAGCTCCGACTTCCTTCTGGATTTATTTTGGAATTGAATAATTGTTATTACATTCCTGCACTTAGTCGGAACATTATTTCTGCCTCATGTTTGATGAGTCAGGGTTATGAATTCAATTTAAAGGACAATGGTTGTTCGTTTTATTTGAATGGTATGTTCCACGGCTATGCACCCATTGTTGATGGGTTATTTATATTGAATCTGGAACAGGAACCGGTCTATAACGTGAATGTCAAGAGGCATAAGCCTAATGAGATAAATCCAACATACTTCTGGCATTGCCGGCTTGGACACATTAGTCTGCAACGCATGAAGAAGCTCCATGATAATGGGCTCCTAACTTCGTCCGACTTCGGGTCATTCGAGACAAGTGAATCATTCTTGCTCGGCAAGATGACTAAGTCTTCTTTCGCAAAGAGTTGCGAGAGGGAGTCCGAGCTGTTGGAACTTATACATAGTGATGTGTGTGGTCCAATGAGCACAAGCGCCAGAGGTGGCTATCAAGATTGCCGTTACTTTTACCAACGACTTGAGTAGATATGGATATATCTATTTGATGAGGCACAAGTCGGAAACTTTTGAAAATTTCAAAGAGTTTCAGAACGAGGTTGAGAATCAGCTCGGGAAGACTATAAAGCTTCTACGATCTGATCGTGGAGGTGAGTACATGAGCCAGGTGTTTGATGATCATCTGAAAAACCGAGGTACAGTACATCAGCTCACACCTCCGAGTACGCCACAGAGAAACAGCGTGTCGGAACAGAGGAATCGTACCTTGTTGGACATGGTTCGGTCTATGATGAACAAATCGGATTTACCCTTGTCATTTTGGGGATACGCTTTAGAAACTGCAGCTTTCACACTTAACAGGTACCATCAAAATCAGAGATAAGAACCACATGAGATGTGGACTGGGAAGAGTCCCAGTTTGTCTTTTCTAAAGATTTGGGGCTGTGAAGCATTTGTCAAGCGACTTATGTCAGACAAGCTTACACCTAAGTCGGATAAGTGCATATTCGTGTGATATCCGAGGGAAAACCTTGGCGTATAGCTTCTACAACCGGGAAGAGAACAAAGTGTTTGTTGCTCGGAACGGGGTTTTCCTTGAGAAAGAGTTTCTCAGTCGGGAGGCCAGTGGGAGGACGGTCCGACTCGAAGAAATTCGAGGACCACTCGGGGACGGCTCGGCTGATGATGAGATCATACAGGAGTCAGTCAGGGAACCCGTAGTGGAAGCGGCACCGGAACCACGGAGGTCGGAAAGATTGCGCAGAGTGCGCGATGTATTCTTGCTAGAGAGCGACGAGCCGGCCACGTATGCAGAAGCGATGGTGAGCCCAAATTCCGAGGCATGGCTAGAGGCCACGAGATCCGAGTTAAAGTCCATGGATGAGAATCAAGTCTGGACTTGGTTGATCCGCCGCTGGCGTATGACCATTGGTTGCAAATGGGTCTTTAAGAAGAAAACCGATGTGGATGGAAATGTTCAGATCCACAAAGCTCGGCGTGTCACTAAGGGTAATGGACAAGTTCAAGGAATTGACTATGACGAGACTTACTCACCGGTAGCGATGCTGAAGTCGGTAAGGATCGTACTAGATATAGCTGCATATTTTGATTACGAGATATGGCACATGGATGTCAAGACGGCTTTCCTTCACAGAAATTTAACCGAGGACGTGTATATGATACAGCCCGAGGGTTTTGTCGATCCGACTAGCACTAGTAAGGTACGCAAGCTCAAGAGATCCATTTATGGGTTGAGGCAAGCATGTCGGAGTTGGAACATTCGTTTTGATGAGGTCGTCACTGGTTTCGGTTTCATCAAAAGCGAAGAGGACTCTTGTTTATACAAGAAGTTAAGTGGGAGCTCGATAGTGTTTTTGATCTTGTATGTGGATGACATACTACTGATCAGAAATGATGTTTCGATGCTAAACTCGATCAAGGAGTCATTGAATGGCAAGTTTTGGATGAAGGACCTTGGTGAGGCAATGTACATTTTAGGCATTAAGATCTATACAGATAGATCGAAGAGGCTGCTCGGCTTAAGCCAGAGCATGTACATAGATAAAGTGTTGAAGCGGTTCATCATGAGTGAGGCGAAGAAAGGGTTCTTGCCACTCTCACATGGTATAAGGCTAAGCGAGACTCAGAGTCCTTCGACATCTTATGAGCGAAGCAGGATGGGTAGGATTCCATATGCCTCGGCAATCGGATCCATCATGTATGCCATGATATGTACAAGGTCTGATGTTGCTTTTGAAATAAGCTTAACAAGCAGGTACCAGTCAAACCCAGGTGAGAGTCACTGGGTAGCGGTAAAGACTATTTTGAAGTACCTGAAAAGGACTGAAGAGATGTTCCTAGTTTATGGAGGTGAGGAAGAGCTCGTCGTAAAGGGTTACGCGATGCTAGCTCCAAACCGACAGAGATGACTGTAGATCACAATCCGGATTCGTGTACGTCATGAACGGAGGACCGGTGAGCTGGATGAGTTCCAAGCAAGATACGGTGGCCGATTGTACCACAGAAGCCGAATACATAGCGGCTTGTGAAGCTGCGAAGGTAGGTGTTTGGATCTGGAACTTTTTGGATGATCATGGTATTTTCCCAGCCTTGGTAAAACCATTGGACCTTTATTGTGATAATTCTGGTGCTATCGCACAAGCCAAGGAGCCGAGGAATCACCACAAGGTCAGACACATAGATCGGAAATATCACCTGATACATAAGATCGTACAGAATGGTGATATAGAGTTATGCAAAATTCACACAGATGCAAATTTTGCAGATCCGTTGACTAAGACGCTTCCACAACCCAAGCATGAGGGGCACATTAGAGCTATCGGCATTCGATGTCTATTTGATTGACTCTAGTGCAAGTGGGAGACTGTTGGAGATATGCCCTAGAGGCAATCATGTATGATGATATTTCCTATGTGTTTATGAATAAAGATAGTCCTTGGACATTATCAATGATGTGTATCGAGCAAGTACATGACTTGTTTGTGGGACTATGCATTGTATGATGACTGTCCTAAAAGGTCCCTTAGTCGAGAAAGGGCTGTGTGGACACGCAATGACCGACTAGAGTAACATATGACACGGTCGATGGCTTGGTCCCACTAGCCATGGAGCATTGCATGCTAACCGGATAATATGGACTTGGAAAGGTCTGTTCGGATTCGACGTAGTCGGATCCGAGTCGAGATAAGGTTCGAGTCGGACAGACCCAACTATAGGACGCAGCGATATGTCATTTGTGAGACTCTAGTACAACATACGTTCTATGTCCTAAGACCAGAGCTGACGCATGTACTCGGGATGGTGACAGACTTGCTTTGGGCCGACAAAACTCTACTCCATTACTGGGTAGTTACAAAGGTATGTTTCAGGCTTGTCCAGACCCATGCTGCGAGACATGGTCGAGCAAGATGGGATTTGCCCCTCCGACCAGGAGAGATATACTCCAGGCCCCTCATGTGATCCGACCAGGATAAGCATGGCCATGCAACAAGGATCATGAGATGATCCGGATAGTGGTCGGCATCACTGGAACGAGAAAGAGGTCGGGCTAGCACAAGGATGACAGACTCGCCTTGTGCTCGACAACATATATTCTGTGGCAAAAGGAATGGAAGTGTGATGTACAGGCTCGCCTAACCAGCTTCATAGTCTGCTTGGTGTTCGGCATGCCTTGCTAGAGGCCGCTGCCAACTGTGCGGTTCGGAGGTGATCCGAACTGCGACCAAGCCGGCTTGAACCTAAGGGGTCGCGCGCTTAAGGGAAGGAACCTACGAGGTCTGATCCGGGGACACTGGTCGGATGTGATCCGAGCTGTATCCGGATTGTTGCAGAGTAGACTTATGGGCTTTAGGGTCCGTGCGAGGCCCAAGTGTTGAGCCGGCGACGGATGCCTATATAAAGTGGAGGTGCCGCACACTTATGGGGTTGATCGCTTTGGTGCTATCACTAGGGTTTGCATGTGTTGAGAACAAATACATCCACTCGGCTGCCGTGTGTGATCGGACCTAGCAGTCCGCCGCGACGGTGTTCCTCCTGCACGCTTACGGATACCGTTAGGGGGTGGTGCACGTGCTCGCTCCCGCGAACTTGTACATTATATCGGACTACCAGTTGTTCGTGGGAGATCGGACGAGGTGGAGACGAACCACGCGGATGCGCTGCCCCAACTTGTCTGTGTACAAAAAGAGGGGCAGTCAGAGCCGCGCCCATGACCACATCAAGCAGAGAAGGGGAGGTGAGACAAGGTAAGACCGAAGCCCAAGATCATCAGAGCAACGCCAAGGCCAAGACCATGAAGAGGAGAGGGACGAAGCAGGTTCCCCCGGCAAGACCCTTGCCGAGGCAACCTCAACTGCCCCGACAAGATCCTTGCCGGGACAGCTCGCCCCACACCAATAGAGCGAGCCCACCCTTGAGCCCACGACC
Organism: Aegilops bicornis; assembly: GCA_021605145.1. Classification (NCBI taxonomy): domain Eukaryota; kingdom Viridiplantae; phylum Streptophyta; class Magnoliopsida; order Poales; family Poaceae; genus Aegilops; species Aegilops bicornis. The sequence continues at coordinate 428,098 of JAHIAL010000141.1, read as the reverse complement.
GCCAACACCATCATCAACGTGGGGCCAGGCCTCGGGAAGGCACCTCTGTGGTGGCATGCAGATCTTTGTGAAGACATATTCAAGATCAGATGAGGATTAGAAGACGACGATCCTCGGCAAGATCTTTGCCGAGGAAGGCTACCAAGACCCCCGGCAAGACCCTTGCCGGGGACGACAGCACGCCATGGCAAGACCCTTTCCAGGCCACCCGGCAAGGCCCTCACCAAGGAAGCCAGCAGGGCCACCGCCAGACCCGTCGACGACCAAGCTTCCACCGCCGTTCGCATGCGGCTACCAGCCCAACCTACTGGGCGGGCACCTGCATGGCAACATGCAGCTCCCAGGCCAACTCATCAAGCACTTGCGTGGCGGCATGCGGATCTTCGTGAAGGCTCCACCACCGCGCCAACTCAGCTGCTTGCCTACCTACATGGCATAGCACGCATCACTGGCCGGGGCGCGTGTCGAAGCAAGGAGGAGCGGCGACGGACGGGACGGGCCTTGCTCCCGTCCTCGATAAAGCAAGGGGACACCTAAGTGGTGCATTAAATGCATCTTGTCCTATAATACGAGGGATAACCTCGCAACACTGTACACCTTTCCACCTCCTGTGTGCCACTGTAGCAACCCCTTTTTCCTATAAAAGGAGGCCCGAGGCGAACCGGAGAAGGATTTGGCTCTTTCGAACCACACGCTGACCACAGCTAGTTCGAGAGCTCAAGAACTCTCAGAAATATACCCACCAAAGCAGGACTAGGGTTTTACGCATCCTTGCGGCCCGAACCTAGGTAAACGATCCTTGTGCTGTCTACTAGCCCTGCTCTCCTCGCAACCTTGCGCCCCGGCAACCGTAGTAGGGATTCTTGTGATCCCATAGGTGTCGTTCCACACCGACATCTTTGGCGCGCCAGGTAGGGGGCGCAATTGTGAGAATCTGGTCTGGTAGTTAGCCTAGCAGTTCTTCGTCGCTGGAGAAACGACGCCGGCTCGGCAACAGGAAAGCTAAGTTATTCAGAGCCTTGGATTATTTCCTTTTACACTTGAGGTTATCGTCCACGGAGATCTGGCCTATGTATGGGAAACCTGCACGCAAAGGGGCCCCCCGCGGTTGGCAACGCCTTTGTTCTGTTTCGAGTCCGCTCAACAGGACAAAGCTATCGCGTTGAGAGCGGCGGGGTAGCCTTTCATACCTGGCAACACTCCTGACTCTGACTCGGGTCAAACTCGACAGTTCGGGCGGCCGCGCTAAGGGTGTTAAGGTGGTTTGCCCGGCAGCAAGCACACCCGGTAGGACAATGGGGATCCGTCCAAAGACGCCGCCCTGGGTTTACGCACCAGCGAAGCCTACTCGGTTACGTAGGGTGGACATACAAAGGAAAATCGAACAGGAAAATAACATGCATAATACTGAAAGTGCTGTAGAGTTATATTACAACAAATTGTTGCTGCGGTTCTAACTAGAGATAGCGATTGTCTTGGTTGTGAACCTACAGCGGCGATAAAGGGCGGGATGCCTAATCCCAGCGCTAGCCCTCCACCCTCAGAATTCCGCCGACATGTCTGATGATGGGCTTGATGCGCTCCCTGAGCGGCGCGAGGTCATTACCCTCCGGCAAGCTCTCCAGTAAGGCGTCAAGTCGAGGTCAGGTATCGGTCGCCACCTTGGTGAGAACCTTGGTCATGGCACCTAGCAAAGCCTTGGGACTCCTCGGCCAGTGAGGCCGCCCGGTTGGCGATGGAGCCGCTCGAGCGCCGACAACCTTCTCAAAGAACAAGGTCAGGCTGCAATTGGGCGCACATGCTCCGCTCTGGGACATACCTCACGTCCGCATCCACATGATGGCCAGGTGGGCGTGGCCTGGTTGGCGACGGTGGCAAGGCGATCGAGCCAACGGTTCTCGCCCGCCACGGGATCCGCGAAGTTGAGGCCCTTGTTCGTCCGCAACTCCTTCTCAGCCTCGAGCTCCTTGGTCAGGGTCCCTTCTTGGGTCTTGGCCTCCTCCAGCACCTTCTCGAGACCCTCCAGCTTCAGCTTGAGGTCTTTGATGGAGTTGTTGGCCTCGGAGAGCTCCCCAGCCTTGCTGACGACCGCACCACGCACCTCTGTCAGAGCACTGTTAAGCGTGTCCCTCTCTTGGGACAGCTTCAGCGCATGCTCCTTTAGCTATCGCGCTCTGCCTCTAGCTCCTCCACCTTGCTGGCGTGAACCTCGGCCTGGGCATTAAGAGCCTCTTTGTGCCTCTGCTCCAGCTCACTGGTCCGCTGCAAGACAAGCTTCTCCACCTCTGCATCCTTGCCGCGAAGCATGACGGCAAGCTTCGCCTCGTGTGCGGCTAGGTCCTCCTCCTGGGAGTTCAGCGCGGCCTCACGCTGGGCCTAAGCGGCTTCGGCGGCCACGGCCAAGTTCTTCGCCGTCTCCTGAGCTTTCTCGACATCGGCGAGCTTCATGGAGAGCTCCACGTCGCGCCTGGCCTGCCCGCCCTGGAGAGCGTTGAGCTCCTCCTGGGCCTCGCGTAACCAATCCTGCACCTCGGCAACACGCTTCTGGAGGTCCGCTTCCACCTTCTCCAGCATCGCGTCCTGGACTTAACGTTGTCCAGACGGGCACGGTGGAGCGCCTGGAGCTTCCGGAAGCTGGCGCCCATGGCATGGAGGAGCCGCTCCTCCTGCGAACCGTCGACGACTTCAAGCCCGGCAGCGGCAAGCACCTCGTCGTCAAACACCTCTCCCTCAACGGGTGTCCTGGTGCTCGACGCGCCTGGAAGGTGGACGAACAAGTCGTCGCTCACCCTCAGATACTTGCCAGAGCCGGAAGCAGCGGAAGAGGAAGGCTGGTCCTCGGCCACCACCTCCTCCTCCTCCTCGGTGGCGGCGGCCCTGCCGGCCTCCCCGGAAGGGCCCTTGCCGGCTTCCTCAGTGGCAGCCTTACCGGCCTCCCCGGTAGGCCCCTCGGCGACGTCCTCGGCGGCATCCTTGGCGGCCTCCTCAGCGGCGATCTTCTCGGCGTCCGCCTTGGCGGCCTTGGCAACATCCTCGATGACGGTGTCCACGTCCTCCGGGTTCACCGAGGAGGAATCTGGATGCCGAAGAAGGGGGTGAGGCAAGGCCAGGACCAAGAACCGGAAAGAAAAAGAAGCAGGGACGAACGGCGAACGACTTACCGGTGCCAGCGCCCAGCTGGGAAACGGAAGTCCCCACCCCGCCAACATTTGACGTCGAGGCAAAGCCGCCGGCGCCCAAGTTCTCTTCATCCTCCTCCATGTGTGTGGGCTCGATGCTTGGCGCCCTTGCCGGGGACGTCCCTCGGGTAGCGTGGTCGATGGGGGCGGCGTGTTGGGAGTAGCCCTCTGTGGCTCCTCCTGCTGCTCCTCTCCTCCTGCATACCTGGCAAGGTCAGCACGGAAGTGTTGTGCCCCTGACACATGTCGAAGAGGAAAGAATGATGAACTTACGCTGGGGGCTGTGCCAGGGGCTGCTGTCCGGGCTGCTCAACACCACCAACAGCGCCCCCGAAGTTCCGCCGAGACCCTGGCCCTCTTCACTCTCTAGGCCAGCGCCTCCACGTCCCTGCAAGGGTTACCACAAGTCAAGGCAAGCAACGCAGAGTGAGGAGGCAGAGATCACGAAAAGGAACCAGATGCTTACTCGTCGTCCGCCTCCTCCTCTACTGTCTTCCTCTTCCTCCTCGGGCTGAGGGATCCATAATCGAAGGTGACCTCCGTGTCAATATCCGCCGGAGAAGGGGGAGGCGGCGTCTGCCTTCACGCCGGATGAAGAAGGCGGCTATCTTCTTCTTCACCGCGACCTTCGCCGGCTTGTTCGCCACCGCGGCCCTCGTGTGGGGCCGGGACCCCTCCAAGGTTAGCTGCGGCTGCGTAACCCTGCTAGGCCGGACCGGCTCATGGGGAGGCCCGCCAGAAGACTTCGCCCCTCCTCATAGGCGGGCGTTGGGTTCTGATCTCGGCCTCCTCGGCGATGACTCGCGGTCACATCCTCAACCAGAGGAGCCTCGGTGTGGCGCTGGCTCCCGTGCCGCCGCCCGAAGCGAGCACCTCCTCCTCCGCGGCCGTTGTCGGTGTCAAAACCGCAGATCTCGGGTAGGGGTCCCGAAGCTGTGCGTCTAAAGGCGGATGGTAACAGGAGGCAAGGGACCACGATGTTTACCCAGGTTCAGGCCCTCTCTATGGAGGTAATACCCTACTTCCTGCTTGATTGATCTTGATGAATATGAGTATTACAAGAGTTGATCTACCACGAGATCGTAGAGGCTAAACCCTAGAAGCTAGCCTATGGTATGGTTTTTGTATCTCTATCGACTAGCCTGGCCTCGGTTTATATAATGCACCGTAGACCTAGGGATAACAAGAGTCCCTAGCCGAATACGCCGGTGGGGAGGAGTCCTTGTCTTGATCGCCAAGTCTTGTGGAATCTTCCTTGTATGCGGCAGCTGTCCGGACTGGCCCATGAGTATACGGCCATGGGGGTCCTCGGCCCAATCTAACAGATCGGAAGACGATGTGGTGAGTACCCCCTAGTCTAGGACACCGTCAGTAGCCCCCTGAACCGGTCTTCAAGTTAGGGACGCTCCTCGATTCTTCCGAACTGTTCTTCATCTTCGGTCGTCGGTCTTGAGGATCGCCGAAGTGCATCCGAAGAGTTTACACGTTGGGTATCTGAGGAGCCCCTTTTAAGTTTCCGGCATTTATCAATGCCTTGTTATTTTTATGCCCTACCTCGGGTTTGAAGTTTTTCTCGGGAGGCAGTGTCCTCTTGCGTCCGAGGTCCAACGTCGGACTGCATTCGAGGTATCTTTTGCAGCCGAGCACCATGTCCGACTGCTTCCGAGCTCCAACACCGAAATGTATTCGAGCTCCAACGCCGAAATGTATCCGAGCTCCAACGCCGGACTGTGTCCAAGCTCCAACGCCGGACTATATCCAAGATGTCATAGATCATCTTGGTTCAAAAAAGGTGAAGGAGTTTAGCCGAGCTTAATGCCGGAAATGCCCTCTATGGGGCCAGCCACTGGCGCCCGAGCTTTATGCCGGACTACTTCCAAGGTGGTGCACCACTGTCGGTGTCAAAACCGGCGGATCTCGTGTAGGGGGTCCCGAACTGTGCGTCTAGGCGGATGGTAACAGGAGACAAGGGACACGATGTTTTACCCAGGTTCGGGCCCTCTTGATGGAGGTAAAACCCTACGTCCTGCTTGATTAATATTGATGATGTGTGTTGCAAGAGTAGATCTACCACGAGATCAAAGAGGCTAAACCCTAGAAGCTAGCCTATGGTATGATTGTTGTTCCTCCTATGGACTACAACCGTCCGGTTTATATAGGCACCGGAGAGGGCTAGGGTTACACAAAGTCGGTTACAAAGGTAGGAGATCTACATATCCGTATCGCCAAGCTTGCCTTCCACGCCAAGGAAAGTCCCATCCGGACACGGGGCCGAAGTCTTCAATCTTGTATCTTCATAGTCTTGGAGTCCGTCGATGATGATAGTTCGGCTATCCGGACACCCCTAGTCCGGAACTCCCTCGTGAGCCTCTGAATCGGGCTTTCAGCCGACGACGAGTCCGGCGCGCGATATTGTCTTCGGCGCTTCAATGGGTTCTCCTTCAATCTTCATGTTCCCGTCGAATAGTGTTCAGCTTCTTCATAAATGTTAGCTCCTTGGCTTCTACGCCAATAATGGCCTTCTTCCACGTGTCGCATTTAATGCGAAGGCTGGGATATTTTTACATTTTACCCCTAGCTGCAAGCGAATGAGCCGCTTATAAGAGAGGCGAGGATCTAGATCCAGCTCACACCATTCTCTATCCGCAAGTTCTCATTGAAGCGCCTCTGACAAAAATCCATTCTATCATGGATAGCCGATGCGGCTCCTCCTCTCGCGCTCCCAGCCCTAAGCCAGGAGATTGGGGGAGATGCTTGGTTCCACACAGCGAGCTAGTGGTACTTCAAACCGAGGATATCTTCCCCAGCTTTCATGGTTCGGTTCGAGCCGGACTAGCCACCTACAAGGGTGGAAAGCAGTATGGAGAGCCGCCCCAACCCTTCCAAAGGGGAGCGGGTATGCTTTGTCCCCTATCTAATAAGGGGACCTGGATTTCCCATACATCCATTTCTCCGGGGCTCCTAGAGTTCTGGGACTCCAACTTCACCACCTCACGCCCGCCTCCATTATGCACATCGCGGGCTTCGTAGCTTTTTGCGAGCTGTTCTTGGGCATCGAGCCCCATTTTGCCCTCGTGGAAGAGATTGTTTTGTCTCGCACCGTTCTCATGAGGGGTCGATATATCAAGTGGGCGGAGCGAAATATGGCGCATCGCCGGGACCGGATATCTATCCGGCACCCGAAGAAGGCGTCCAAGACTGGCCTTCGGAATGGTTCTACATGGAGGACGCCCTCGCCGGATCCAGTTCGGATCGGCCTCCCGGAGTTCAACAATGCTCCCTTGAAGAAACGCTCGAGTTGGGCGCCCAGCGAGGCCCTCAACGGGAAGATGATAGGAGCGCCCATTATCTGATGGGCCGGATTAGGTTACTGGCCCACTCCGGATTGACCATGATTGGAGTCATGGCCACGTGCATTATGCGAGGGGTGCAACCACTCCAATATAGGGGCCACCCTATGTGGGATTTCAACGGGGAAGACGACGCCACCCGTCATGGCCGCAAAGGGCCAGGCTCGATAGCCGATCTGGCAAAGCTCCTGTCCGGCTTGTACAAGGGAGAGGAGGAGGAATTCCTCCGCAAGAATCTGTTGAATGGATTTTCTATGAATAACCCTCGGAGCTGGGTAAGCGGATGCTCATCTACCTGATCCATACTTTTTTAAAGTCAAGTATCTTACATTGTAATTTCGACGCAGAGCTGCTTGGGACGTGGAGGGCATCTGAAGTCTAACTCCACAGCCCGAGGATCCGAACGACCCCTTTGATCCGACCTCGAAGAGGATCCGGACATAAAGGTGGAGCTGATTGACGGGTGTTCCACCAACGTAGCATAGACAATGCGCTTAGTCGCCATTACTGGCTGACTACCCGGTTTGTTTCGGCCTCCCGGTGACTACGACCGAGGTCTCGACACCATCATTTGATTCAAGGCCAACTCGACCATCCCATACTGATGGTGCATCGCAGGAGGTGCCTTTAAGGTGGGAAGCCGAATCACATGGCCCGCCGCCAACAAGGGTCAGTCCCGCCAGAAAGCGGAAGAGGAGCGCGACGCGAATCAAACGCCGCCGCAATGGTACGGAGCACCGCTATTTTTAAGGGAAGGATCCCTAGGAGGTATATTAATGCTCATAACCTTTCCAGAAAGAGCGCTCGCCGGACAGTGTCCGGAGAGGTTGCTAATCAAGCCTCCGCCGGCCATGCTCCAACACATGGTCCGGGAGGGGAGGCGAATACAAGGCGTGAGCCGGACGCTCCTCCGACGGAGGATGCCAACAGGCTGTCCACCACCCGGTCTGAGGTGGAGAGCGCCATGAATCATAGGCGTCGCTGGACAGTTCTTCGTGACGCGTGTTTCTCCCCGGAGGCGTTAAATGCCTTTGAACCAGGAGACGTGTTTCTCCCCGGAGAGCGCCATGAATTATAGTAAGTGCTTGAACAAATTCCTTTGAAAAGAGGAATTCGGCGAGGAAGTCGATTGACAGAAATATGTCATTAGGTGTGCTCAGAGGTCGCCTCATGGAGAAATGCTCGAGTCAACGGGCGACCAACTTCCCGAGCTAGTGCAATTGCTTCAACGTGTTCGGCAAAGCGATGAGTGGCGTCGTTCATGCTTTATGGCCATCCGTCTCCCTACCAAGGCCTTGGTGAGCTTCTTGAGAAGCTTCAGGAGCACGGCGACGCCTCCGCTTGTGGAAGATATCGGCCTGCCATCGAGCGCCAGGGGAGGCCTGGGCCATGGTGAAGACATCGTTACCCGAAGGCTGACCCAAACCACATGGCCGAGGTCGGACTGCGGGGCTTGATGGGAAGGAGATCCTGTGAGCTTGATGTACGGCCAAGTAGAACTGGCCGTGAAATATTCCCAACAGGACTGTAAATTAGACAGCCTTTTAGATGGGATTGAAGAGGAGTACAATCAGTCGGTTTGTCGATGTAATTTGAAATGACATGTAAAATGCCTTCTAGCGGATTGTAGATCGTTTGTCTTTGCGGACCGTTTCACTTCAACCTCGGGACCCAACAGTCCGAGTGTGTCCGAATACCCTTACGGTTATAAAAGAACCGGGGCATGCATGGAGACAAGGCGTACGGGTCATAATTGCTTTATCGGACAAGTTCCCAACTAGTTATGTTATATTACATGGTTAATAAGAAACATCTTCCAGGAGAATAGTTCCGTTAAGGGTTCCTTTCCACAGGAGGCATGCCCTAAAGTGCAATGCCGGACTGCGAAAATAGCAGAAAAAGCATCTGGGGGCAGATAAAAAAGTAAGTAATAAATCATCTTTCAGGTCACCGACCGAATATTCTCTTAAGAACACTAGCTTTCGGCTTCACCCAGTCTGAGGTACCCATCCGGCTGACCGGGCAGTAACAATCGCAGAGGTGCTCCCTTTACCTCCTAGCCGAACAATCGGGAACGTAGGGGTAAGCACAGGAGCCAGGCAACCCAGCTTGGCCAAAACTTAAGTCATATCGATGCATATAATGGTGAATAAAAGGTACATGCGGAAGTATGACACATGTATTGGGCATAAAGCCCGTATGAATAAGCTTCTGTAAAAGAAGCGCCGGGTATAATGAGTGCCAGTGGAGCACATCAAGTGTGTGTGAACAAAGCGCAAATCAGCCCATAAAAGGTATTGAAAAAAAAGTGGGAAGAAGGAGGAGGACGAGAGACAGTAAAAAAAAGGGGTGGACGGGGGAGTGAGACGAACCCGGAGTCCGGCGCTAGGCGTAGAATCTTCGGAGACGGGCTACGTTCCATGGGTTCGGCTCGAGTCGGTTGTCAGATGCGTTACGTAGACGGTATGCTCCGCCGGTCAGGACTTGGTCGATGATGAAGGGACCTTCCCACTTGGGCTTAAGTTTGTCCTTTTTCTTGTCCGGCAGGCGTAGAACAAATTCGCCAACATTGTAAGTTTTGGCCCGTACTTCTACTGCTTTTGATATCTTCGAGCCTGCTGGCGATAAAATGCGGAGCGAGCCTTTGCCACGTCCGCTCCTCCTCTAAGGCGTCTAAACTGTCCCGGCCGATCCAACTCGGCTTCTCTTTCTTCGCACATGCGCACATGAGGTGAGTCATGAATTATATCGACGCATGAACTGCCTCTGCGCCGTATACCATAAAAATGGTGTGAATCCAGAGTTCGGTTTGGCGTGGTCCGCAGCCCCCAGAGTACGGAGTCGAGCTCCTCTACCCAAAGGCGTGTTAGATTCCTTGAGGGACCGCACTAGTGCGGGTTTGATGCCGCTCATGATTAGACCATTTGCTCGCCGACTTGACCGTTAGTTTGGGGTGATAGACTGAGCGTAATCGAGCTTGATGCCCATGTTTTTGCACCAGAGTTTAACCTCGTCGGCCGTGAAGTTCGTGCCGTTATCGGTGATGATGCTGTCGGGGCGCCAAACGGTGTACTACCCCGGATATGAAGTCTATCACCGGTCCGGATTCTACCGTTTTAACCGGCTTGGCCTCAATCCATTTGGTGAATTTGTCCACCATGACCAATAAGTATTTGCGCTTGTGGGTTCCCCCTTTAAGGGTCCAACCATGTCAAGCCCCGGACCCATGACGGCCAGGTAATGGGTATAGTTTTGAGGGCGGTGCGTGGCATGTGGCTCTGATTAGCAAAGAGCTGGCAACCGACGCATCGTTGGACTAAGTCCTAAGCATCTGCCCGGGCTGTCGGCCAATAAAATCCTGTATGGAAGGCCTTGCCTACAAGGGCCCGGAGCTGCAATGGTGCCCGCCGAGTCCGGCGTGAATTTCAGCCAGGAGATTTCGCCCTTCCTCTTCGGAGATACACCTTTGAAGGACTCCGGTTGTGCTTTTCTTACAAAGTTGTCCCTCATGGACCTTGTAGGCTTTAGATCGCCGAACTATGCAGCGGGCCTCATTTTGGTCTTCGGGAAGTTCCTGCCGCATTAAGGAGGCTAGGAATGGTTCTGTCCACGGGGCAAGTCCTACCAGTAGTTCGTGCGCTGAAGGTGTTATTTCCTTGGCTGAGCACCGATTGTGTCGTAAATGGTCTGAGTTAGGTGATGCAGCTGGTTCCGGATTGTTATTTCTGGACTCCTCTTCCCATAATACGGATGGCTTAAAGAGCCGTTCCAGGAAGATGTTAGGAGGTACGGCGTCTCATTTCGCGCCGATGCGTGCTAACACGTCTGATGCCTAGTTATTATCCGGGCTACATGATGGAATTCTAGTCCTTGAACCGGTGACATTTTTAGGATGGCGTTGCAGTAAGCTGCCATTGTTGGATCTTTTGGCGTCAAAGTCTCCATTTACTTGGGATATTGCGAGGTTTGAATCCCCGCACCTCTAGGCGTTGAATGCCCATGGAGATTGCCATCCGGAGGCCATGTAGAAGGGCCTCGTATTCGGCTGCGTTGTTGGAGTCCGTGTACATTATTTGAAGTACGTATTGGATTGTGTCTCCAGTTGGGGACGTCAGGACGACGCCAAATTTCAAGCCAGCCAACATTTTGGATCCGTCGAAATGCATGATCCAGTTGGAGCACGCGTACTCTTTAGGGAGTTCAAGCCGGTCCATTCGGCGACGAAGTCAGCCAAAACCTGCGACTTTATAGCTCGCCGTGGTTTGTAGGTTATGTCAAATGGTAAGAGCTCGATAGCCCATTTTGCAATCCTGCCCGTTGCGTCGCGATTGTTTATAATATCGTTGAGAGGTACTTGGAGGCCACCGTTATTGAACACTCTTGAAAGTAGTGTCGCAGCTTCGGGATGCCATGAACACCGCATACGCTATCTTTTGATAATGTGGGTACCGGATTTGCATGGAGTTAGAGCAGTGGATACGTAGTACACTAGTTTTCAAGAGGGAATTTGTGCCCTATACGCTTCTCGTTCAACGACGAGTACCGGTGACAACTTGATGTCTTGCTGCGATATATAAAATCATAGGTTCGCCCAAGTTGGGCGCGGCCAGAACCGGATTGGTTGCTAGTATGGCTTTTATTTCTTCGAGTCTGGCTGTGGCAGCATCCGTCGATTCGAAATGTTCGGTGCGCCGGAGGAGGCGGTAGAGGGGCAGAGCCTTTTCTCCCAAACGGGAGATGAAGTGACTTAAGGCCGCTACGCATCCGGTTAGTTTTTGTATCTGCTTGAGGTCTTTTGGAATATCCAATTGTGACGGAGCTCGATTTTGGCGGGTTTGCTTCAATTCCTCTACGGATCTGATGAAGCCCAAGAGCTTTCCGGTGGTACGCCGAAGACGCATTTTCTGGATTGAGCTTAATGTCATATGCTCGGAGGTTGTCGAATGTCACCCTCAAGTCTTCTACTAGAGTTCCGGCGTGTTTGGTCTTGACGATCACATCGTCTCGTATGCCTCTACTGTTTTGCCTATCCGGGTAGCGGACATGTTTGAATCATGCTACGATATGTTGCGCCGGGCGTTTTTGAGTCCGAAGGGCATTGTGTTGAAGCAGAATGGCCCATATGGAGTAATGAATGCCGTTGCGGCCTGATCTTTCTCCGCCATCTTGGTTTGATGGTATCCGGAGTATGCGTCGAGGAAGCACAATGAATCGTGCCTGCGGTAGCATCGATGATTTAGTCGGTGCGAGGGAGGGGAAAGGGTCCTTTGGACGGGCCTTGTTAAGGTCTTTAAAATCGGCCTTGAGGCGCCAGGATTTGTCCTTTTTGGTACCATTACTAGATTGGCTAGCCAGTCCGGATGTTTTATATCTCGATGAATCCGGCTTCTAAGAGTTTGGCTAGCTCCTCTCCCATTGCACATCTTTTGGGTTCGGAAAATCGCCAAGAGCTTGTTTGGTGGCTTGAATCCTTTTAGGATATATAGGCTGTGCTCTCTGCCACGACTGCGTGGGATTCCTGGCATGTCCGAAGGGTGCGGGCAAAATGTCCCAATTTTCCCGAAGGAATTCTCGTAGTGCGGCTTGGACATCAGGACTTAATTGTGCCCCAATGGAGACCGTCTTTGTGGGGTCCGTTGGATGGACCTGAAATTTGACTATTTCGTCTGCTGGTTTAAAAGAGGTGGACCTGGACCTCTTATCGAGTATTACATCGTCCCTATCCATCGTGGAGCGCAGCGTAGTTAGTTCCTCTGCTGCTAGGGCTTCGGACAATGCCTCTAGGGCCAGTTCGGCTGTCTTATTTTCAGCGCGGAGTGCTGTATCTGGATCACTGGCGAGAGTGATTATCCCATTGGGTCCGAGCATTTTGAGCTTCATGTACCCATAGTGGGGTATAGCTTGGAAGATTGTGAATGCCTCTCGCCCTAACAAAGCGTGATATCCGCTGCCGAATGGGGCCACTTGAAACGTGACCTCGTCGGACCTGTAATTGTCCGGTGAGCCGAACACTACATCTAGTGTGATTTTTCCTGCAAAGCGTACTTCTCGACTAGGGATTATCCTCACGAAGGTTGTGCTGCTTCGCTCAATGCGGCTCCAGTCAATTTCCATTTTTCGAAGGGTTTCCTCATAGATGAGGTTTAATCCGCTGCCGCCATCCATGAGTACCTTAGTAAGACGAAAACCGTCCACTATCGGACCGAGGACCAATGCGGCTGGTGCTCTAGCTGTTCGAATTTAGGTTCGTATTTGGCGTTGAAGGTGATAGCCGTGTCGCTCCATGGATTTGTTGTTGCTACTTGGTAGACTTCGGCGAGGCTGCGGATTGTTTGTTTCGCATGTTATTTGATGCGAAAGTCTCAAGACTGTTAATACCGTCTTCGGTACTGCTTTGGGTTGGTTGCGGGGGCTAAAAAGCCTCACGCCACTTTTGGCCACCGCCATAGTATCCAACACGCTTTCGAAGGCTATGTGTTTGAGTGGCGCCCTCCGTACTTTGGATCTTGCGGGTCCGATTGAGCCAACCCTCCCGATGACGGTTCGTACCCTTTAGGGGTTTTGGTTTTTGGTATTCAACCCGGTGCTTGATAATGGTGCACCCTTTTGTTTCGGACTAGGGATGTATTCGGGCGGATTGTCCCAAAATTTACTTTCGGTTTTCGAGCGCTCTCCATCGCATGAGTACTTTTGTACTATGGTCACCAAGTCAGTAAAGCGTGTAATTTCGCGCCGACTTATGGCGTTTAGGATTCCCTTGTCCGTGCAATTATTGCAGAAAATTGGGATTGCGTCCTCCTCTCGGCAGTCATTTATCCTGTTCGTAACGAGGAGGAATCTGGCCCAGTAATGATGTACTGTTTCATCGGGCTCTTGCCGAATTTGAGAGAGATCGCTAATGTTTGGGTGGGCGGGTGGAACTAGATCCGGAACCCCGTCCAATTTAGGACTCAAGGGCCGAGAAGTTTCCGAACTTGGAAGTTTGGATTTTTGAGTGTTATCCCATGAGTCCAAGCCACCACCTGACTTTAAGTTAAGGGCTCGATCAACGTCCGTCCCTCTGCGGGAATCCGGCATGGAGGGATCGGGTATCCGGACGTAACTAGTCCTTAAGATAGAAGAAGAATCGCCGCATTGCTGCTCTATCACAGCAACATGATGGATAGCCTGGGGAGAGTTGATCTCTCTCAGATCGGTTTTAGGCCCGATCCGGTCGTAGTCTGTGGCGACTCCTGGGGAGCGGCGATGCGATCCAAGAGCTCGTTTATGGAGGAGAGCTCGATCGGATCTAACTGTTCGGCAAGTTCGAACTAACACGGAGATTGGTTTCGATGACTCGAGAGGTCATCGCTTGCGCGGTGGCGGATCGGGCGGTCATAAGAAAGCCACCTAGCGAAGAGTTCGGCGGCGCCAAGGCTCCTTTGGCGATAGTATTGTCTTTAAAGATGAGATGAGGCATCCTACGACGGGCTGACGACACGGAGGAACTCTCAATGAAAGCACCAATGTCGGTTGTCAAAACCGGCGGATCTCGAGTAGGGGGTCCCAATCTGTGCGTCTAGGCGGATGGTAACAGGGAGACAAGGGACATGATGTTTACCCAGGTTCGGGCCCTCTTGATGGAGGTAAAACCTCACGCCCTGCTTGATTAATGTTGATGATGTGTGTTACAAGAGTAGATCTACCACGAGATCAAAGAGGCTAAACCCTAGAAGCTAGCCTATGGTATGATTGTTGTTCTTCCTATGGACTACAGCCGTCCGATTTATATAGGCACCGGAGAGGGCTAGGGTTACACAAAGTCGGTTACAAAGGTAGGAGATCTACATATCCGTAACGCCAAGCTTGCCTTCCACGCCAAGGAAAGTCCCATCCGGACACGGGACGAAGTCTTCAATCTTGTATCTTCATAGTCTTGGAGTCCGGCCGATGATGATAGTTCGGCTATCCAGACACCCCCTAGTCCGGAACTCCCTCAACCACCTTGGCCATGGGACTGATTTTTATGAATTTGATTCTGAATTGTGCAATGTAATATCTGACAAGATGTATAGCCAGTATCCCTCAAGGTGCGTGTTGGCCTAATATCCGAGATGCACCTAAAGGAAAACATGAAACCGCTGATCCTAGTAGCCCCACGAGACTCAAAGTCGATGCTTGAAAATCGGCTCGAGGATCAACTCCTAGCTCAAGACATACGTAGGAATAGAAAAACGGTGTAATATATTAGGGAAAATAGTGATCGGCGAACATGCCCTTGATAGAGGGTCTCGAGAAGTCGCCGTAATATATTAGCTTGACGCCGTATCGGTCCAGATGGTACCCATTGTTGTCCGAAGACGCGTTTGCGCATAGTTCGGTCAAGCCAAACACTGAGCCCTTTGAATTTTCTGCATTGAATAGGCAATGCAGTAGCCCCCGAGACACTGGTCGGGTGGCAACAGCAGATCAGGGGATCGATATGCCCCTTTAGTATTTGTAAATAATGAGCATGAAGCTCAAAGAGCCCCGAGCCTTAATGTGGGCACGGGTGGCGAATTAAGGATCAATATCCAGAGTAAAATCACAGATTATGTGTATTGATTCTATGTATCCAAGTACTTTACATCATTATTTTGACTCCATTGTGACCGTTTATCAGTTGAAAGTGGCCCATCGTCGGCTTTTACCCCTTGGTAGATACTATGCAGGGTGTTTCCGTACTAACAAAACAACCCTTAGCCAATGACGGTGCCCGAACAGCGGTTGTGTTAGCAGAAACGAGGCAATCAGATATGCGGGCTTTAAAACTTTCACTTAGTCATAGGAGCTTTAAACTGGGGAAGCTAGTTATGAGCCCCCGATGAGTGTTCGGCGCTCCGAGGTCAAGCCGTAAACACTTCGGCCAATGTTATGAATGGCCCGTCATTTAACATAGTCATCGGATCGCTGACCAGTTTACGCCTATTGTGACAGATAGTTTTTGGCTTTCTCCACTGATGTGCTTGACCATGCGAGCTGGAAGCACAATCGTGATGGTTCTCCTTAGCACACCTAGCGAACAAAGCGGAACGTAGGAGGCAAGCACAGGAGCCGCAAACCCAACTATTGATCAAAGACACAATTGAAACCAATGCATATATAGCAATTCCGAGAATGTTTTGCGAATCACTAAAGGTGTCCGGCGGTGCCTAATCATGAGACTAATGCTTTGAAATGCACAAATAGTTTAAAAAGTGCCATAGGCTCGAAAAGCCAAAAACTTATTCAAAATTTTAATGTCCGAACTAGATCAAGTGTTGGTGCCAATCCAAAAATTGGACTTTAGAAAAAGTGCTTCGCAGTGCTTTAATCATGACACATCCTATCTCAAGAGTTCAAGCGGGTCAGCCTACGGCTTCAACCTCCTATCCAGAAGGCGGAGTACTTCTCGAGGCTAGTTTAGCAAACTGCACTCGAGTGGATTTAGAGAAGCAAGGCTATCCGCTATTGACCACACACTTGCATCAAGAAAGGAGTGATAGAAAAAGACTTTGCAACGACTAATAAGAAGAACACTTAATATAAAAGCAGCTCACATAAATTTAAGAGACCCGAAAGTGACTTGGGTAAAATAATGATTGTATGTACGAAGTACTTATATCATATCTATGTTCACGAACTTTAAACGCAGCGTCTTAACCGACCGTCGGCTTCTCCCTCTTCGGTCAAAGACCGGAAAGTGTTATGTACTCTTTGTCGAGAATATCGATGGTGTTTCCGATAACCAGGCAATCAGTTCATAAGACTGTAATTAACAAAGCGCTTCGAGGGAACTTATGCTATATTATCGATAAAGTGTAAGAAGCATCTTGAAGAAAATAGTACCCCTCCGATGACTTTCTTCAGTGCTCATTGTTAATATGAGACTTGTGCAATAGATTTTTTGTACTCATGAGTTCCGTTGTGTGCCGACCATTATTGGAAACAGTAAGAGCGCTAGCTTTTGGCTTCACCCAGTCTGAGGTCCGGCTCGGGTGACCCGATCGTGACAATCGCCGAGGTGCTCCCTTTACTCCCTAGCCGAACAATCGGGAACGTAGGGGTAAACACAGGAGCAAGGCAACCCAGGTTGCAAATCACTTAGGTCAATATGGTGCATATTGTGGCATAATACATGAACAAAGAACGAAGACGTACAAGTATAATCATATGCAAGAGGAAAAGCTCCAGCAAGGGAGCCCCGATGTAATCTGGGTATTTGAATTTGTCCGTCAAAAACAAAGTTTGGACAAGGAAAAATTTTTACAAGCAACTTTTTTCTAAAAAAAGTATAATGCTTGGTCTAACCGCACATAAATTAAAAATTTAAAACTTTGAGCATGAAGGCAACTTAGCTGGTTAATGTGTTCGTATTGACGACGGTCCGAGCTTGATGCGGGACAAGGTTCCATCCCCAAGCCGGTCTCGAGGTGGCGGAGCAAAGAGCTCAGCACTCGAAGTGGTGACATAGCACGATCAATGCAGGCGGCGAGAATGATGCCAAGTCCCGGCATTGGGTAATGAAGTGTTGGCGAAGCCCGTCCGGCGAGGTGGACGCTTAAAGGATATAGTCCGGTTGGATCATTTTCCTGTGCACAAAAAATAGTGCAGACCGGGGATAATAGTAATAATAAAAAAAATGTTGCATAATAAATAATTTATGCAAAGTGAGTAATAAAAGAAATATGGCCTAGCGCCGAAGTCAATGTCGATGCAGCGTGATGCGATGTAGGCGTGACAAAACCTGAATTCACAGGTCGGTCCGAGTTCCGGATGTACGGAAACTGACCGAACCACTATGCGATCATCGTTTAATGCGGCCACCATTTGATAGACCTGCGTACATATGATGGACAAACCAGAGTACTGATTCCTTGGGAAAAATGAACCCAAACAAACAAAAAATACTAGGATTAATAGCACCTGGTTTATTTGTTGTAGCAATCCGAAGAAAGGTGATTACCAAAATTGGGACCCGATCCGCACACCCATTGCCTGACGGGTGATAAAGCGGCGGCATGGCAATGCTGGCAAAGGTAGGCTCGCCAAGGCACAGCCCTCGGTCCAACTAACGTGACGGAGCTGGTCGGCTAGTGACGCTGATGTCTCTGGAGTATAGGTTGATGAAGAGATGGCGAAGCCCCCGGTCCAGCCGAGATGTCGAAGCCTCGATGTCAGCCGATGAGTCGAAGTAGGTCGGCGTGATGGACACCGGCTTGAAGGAGCAACAGTGCGGCCCTACCGATGTAGGTCATGACGTGGTCCCTGCCGGCTTGATGAAGTGACCGTGCGGCGATGCCGGTGTGCCCGCTCTGTGTAGTCTGTGGGGCGGCGATGTTGGTGATGATTTATCCTTTCCGATGCCAAACTCTTGTTCGGCTTGCCGAGATGATGATCCGAAGAAGTTGAGCTCGGCTCAACAAAGTGACGACGTGTTTAAGCGCGGTCCGTGGCGTGGAGCAATATTGCCGGACTGGTTTGACATCAGCATGATGTTGAAGATCATGTTCAAAAGATTTTAAAGTTAGTGGGATGTGTTCGGAAACAAAACACAATACCCCATAAAAAACTTGCCTCAAAAAGATTGTCTGAAATCCCGTTCATAAAAAAGACGAACTCGGGTCGGATTCGTTTTCGCGCAGAAAACAGATCGTAAAAGTGATGCACTAATCGGAAGGTTCCCGGAGTTTGGACGGTCGGATCGAGATGAAATTTTGAGGGGTGGTAGATATAGGAATTCCGCAGCCGATCAACGGTTGGATCTTGCAAAGGACGACCGAGCTAGAAGCTGGACACCACGCCCTAAACTCATCCAGATTTTCGTCCAGATTTAACAGGGCTCCGGTATATCGCGGATTGCCAGAGATTCCTCCATGAAACTCGACGAAATATTTCAGGGTTGTTGAAGACTCAATTCCGAACAATTCCACCGAAGTAATCATGAAAACGACACTTGAGGAGGCGGTGGCGGCGGACACAAGTTCGCTGTCCGTAAAAAAAAAAGACCAGTCGCCCGAGGGCAATGTTGACGTTGAGCCCCCGGGCTCCCTAAATGATTCCTCCATGATCTTGATAGAGATCAGAGTTGATGTTGATGAAGGCCCTCATCCGAACATGACGATCGGAGGTAGGGCGCAGTCCTTGGTCGAACCAGGGTGACGGTCGGCTGGTGACGAAGATGCTGAAGTCATGATTGATCTGGCAGGCGAGCCATCGACCTTTTGCCGAACACACAGCGGAACTGTCAATGAAAGCACCAATATCGGTGTCAAAACCGGTGAATCTCGGGTAGGGGGTCCCGTACTGTCCGTCTAAGGCGGATGGTAATAGGAGGCAAGGGACACGATGTTTACCCAGGTTCGGGCCCTCTCTATGGAGGTAATACCCTACTTCCTTCTTGATTGATCTTGATGAATATGAGTATTACAAGAGCTGATCTACCACGAGATCGTAGAGGCTAAACCCTAAAAGCTAGCCTATGGTATGGTTGTTGTATCTCTATCGACTAGCCTGGTCTCGGTTTGTATAATGCACCAGAGACCTAGGATAACAAGAGTCCTAGCCGAATACGCCGGTGGGGAGGAATCCTTGTCTTGATCGCCAAGTCTTGTGGAATCTTCCTTGTATCTGTGTTGTCAGGACCGCCCATGAGTATACGGCCATGGGGGTCCTCGGCCCAATCTAACAGATCAGGAGACGACGTGGTGAGTACCCCCTAGTCCAGGACACCGTCAGCCCTCGTGGCCTTGTCCTCCACACCACCGGTGCTGCCGGCCTCCCTGGCAAGCTGTGCCTCCCTCGCCCTGGTGGCGATGTAGTCCAGCTCCGCCTGGGTGGTGTCCTAGACAAGCAGCCACTCAGCGTCAGCGTTGATGTACCCCTCGTGCAGGGTATCAAAGAACTGCTGCGCTTCGGCGTCCTCCGGCTCCTTCCAGCTCGGGTCGGGGCCATGCGCGTTGCAGTCTGGCATCATAGCAATGATCTCGGACCGACACGAATTGTTGCACAACAGGACCACCCCCATTGGCAGCTTGAACAAAGGCCCCTTGAGGACCTTTCCGGCCTTCGTGGTGGCCCTCGCGACCTTGCCTTTCCGCTCGACCTCGCCATCGCGGCCCACATCAAGTTGGAAGAGCCGCTGGTAGAAATGGGCGTGCGTCATCACCGTGAAGTTGTGGTCGAGGCCGGGTCGGAGCCGCATGATGTCGGTGGGGTTCGTGAAGAGCCAGGCTGGTGATACGTCTCCAACATATCTATAATTTTTGATTGCTCCATGCTACTTTATCTATTGTTTTAGGCAATATTGGGCTTTATTATCCACTTTTATATTATTTTTGGGACTAACCTATTAACCGGAGGCCCAGCCCAGATTTGTTGTTTTATGCCTATTTTAGTGTTTTGAGGAAATGGAATAGCAGACGGAGTCAAAACGGAACGAAATCAACTGGAGAAGTTATTTTTGGAAGGAAACCCACTGATGGACTTGGACCCCACGTCACAAGATACGGGAGGTGCTCACGAGGGTGGGGCGCGCCCTCCCCACGGCGCGCCCCTGCCTCGTGGGGCCCCGTAGCTCCACCGGCGTTCTCCTTTCACCCATATATACCTCACGTGCCCTAAAACTTCCGTAACAGAAGATAGATCGGGAGTTCCGCCGCTGCAAGCCTCCAGAGCCACCAAAAACCAATGGGACCCCTTTTCCCAGATTTACTCACGGGAGGGATCCATCTCCGGCCATCTTCATCATCCCGGGCGCTCTCCATGACGAGGAGGGAGTAGTTCACCCTCGGGGCTGAGGGTATGTACCAAGTAGCTATGTGTTTGATCTCATCTCTCTCTCTCTCTCTCTCTCTCTCGTGTTCTTGAGGTGATCTGATCTTGATGTATCCCGAAGCTTTGCTATTGTAGTTGGATCTTATGATGTTTCTCCCCGTCTACTCTCTTGTGATGAATTGAGTTTCCCCTTTTGAAGTTATCTGATCGGATTGAGTCTTTTATGAGAACACTTGATGTATGTCTTGGTGATCAACTTGCGGGTTTCGTGACATTGGGAACCTATGCATAGGGGTTGGCACACGTTCTTGATTCTCCGGTAGAAACTTTGGGGCACTCTTTGAAGTACTTTGTGTTGGTTGGATGAATCTGAGATTGTGTGATGCATATCGTATAATCATGCCCACGGATACTTGAGGTGACAATGGAGTATCTAGGTGACATTAGGGTTTTGGTTGATTTGTATCTTAAGGTGTTATTCTAGTACGAACTCTTTTATAGATCGATCCGAAAGAATAGCTTTGTGGTGGTTTCGTACCCGACCATAATCTCTACGTTTGTTCTCCGCTATTAGTGTCTTCAGAGTGACTCTTTGTTGCATGTTGAGGGCTTGTTATATGATCTATCTATGTTATTATTGTTGAGAGAACTTGCACTAGTGAAAGTATGAACCCTAGGCCTTGTTTCCTATCATTGCAATACCGTTTACGCTCAGTTTTACCGCTTGCTACCTTGCGGTTTTTATAATTTCAGATTACAAAAACCTTTATCTACTATCTATTTTGCACTTGTATCACCATCTCTTCGGCCGAACTAGTGCAATTCCATACAATTTGCTATTGTATTGGGTGTTTTAGGGACACAAGAGACTTTTTGTTATTTGGTTGCAGGGTTGTTTGAGAGAGACCATCTTCCTCCACGCCTCAGCGGATTGATAAACCTTAGGTCATCCACTTGAGGGAAATTTGCTCTTGTCCTACAAACCTGTGCACTTGCAGCCCAACAACTTCTACAAGAAGAAGGTTGCGTAGTAGACATCAAGCTCTTTTCTCGGGTGCCGTTGCCGGGGAGGCTAGGTAAGTGAAGGTATATCTTTAGATCTTGCAATCAAATCTTTTTGTTTCTTGTTTTAGCACTAGTCTTGTTTATAAAACAAAACTACAAAAAATGGAATTGAGTTTGTCTCATACGCTTCATCTTTTTAATATCTTTCGTGAGTATGATGGAAAGGAAAATTTTGCTCAAGTACTAGAAGAAGAATTACCTAGAATGCTTGGAATGAAATATGTGAATGATGAGCATGATTGCAATGTTGTTAGTATGAATTCCTTGAATACCCATGATGCTAATGATATGCAAAGCCACAAGCTTGGGGATGCTATGTTTGATGAAGATGATATGTTTAGTCCCCCAAGCTTTGATGAGAAAATTTACTATGATGAAAGCATGCCTCCTATCTATGATGATTATTGTGATGACACGTATGCTTTAAAGAACAATGATAACCATGAAACTTATCATCTTGATCTTAATTTTCAATCACATGATAGTTATCTTGTTGAGTTTGCTCCCACTAATATTAATGAGAAGAATTTTGCTTACGTGGAGAGTAGTAAATTTTCTATGCTTGTAGATCATGAAAAGAATGATTTACGTGCTGGTTATATTGTTGAATTCATTCATGATTCTACTGAAAATTATTATGAGGGAGGAACATATGCTTGTAGGAATTGCAATAATATCAAGTTTCCTCTCTATGTGCTTAAAATCTTGAAGCAATGCTTGTTTTACCTTCCTATGCAAGATGATTCTTGTTCCCATAATTTGTTTGCTCACAAAATCCCTATGCATAGGAAGTGGGTTAGACTTAAATGTGCTAGTCATATTCTTCATGATGCTCTCTTTATGTTTCAATTCTTATCTTTTATGTGAGCATCATTGAAATCATAATGCCTAGCTAGGGGCGTTAAACGATAGCGCTTGTTGGGAGGCAACCCAATTTTATTTTAGTTTCTTGCTTTTTTCTTCTGTTTACGAATAAATAATCCATCTAGCTTCTGGTTATATGTGTTTTCATGTTTTAATTAGGGTTTGTGCCAAATAGAACCTTTGGGAAGACTTGGGTGAAGTCTTTATGATCATGCTGTAAAAAACAGAAACTTTAGTGCTCACGAGATTAGCTATAACTTTTTACTGGAGAGTGCTATTTAGTTGATTATTTTTGCATATGACTACTAGACAAATTCCTCAGGTCCACCAATTTATTTTAGAATTTTTGGAGTTCCAGAAGTTTGCGTTAGTTACAGATTACTACAGACTGTTCTATTTTTCACAGATTCTGTTTTCATTGTGTTGTTTGCTTATTTTGATAAATCTATGGTTAGTAAAATAGTTTATAAACCATAGATAAGTTGGAATACAGTAGGTTTAAAACCAATATAAATAAAGAATGAGTTAATTACAGTAAGTTGAAGTGGGGTTTTGTTTTCTTTCGCTAACGGAGCTCACGAGTTTTCTGTTAAGTTTTGTGTTGTGAAGTTTTCAAGTTTTGGGTAAAGATTCGATGGACTATGGAATAAGGAGTGGAAAGAGCCTAAGCTTGGGGATGCACAAGGCACCCCAAGGTAATATTCAAGGATAACCAAGAGCCTAAGCTTGGGGATGCCCGGGAAGGCATCCTGCCTTTTCGTCTTCGTTCATCGTTAACTTTACTTGGAGCTATATTTTTATTCACCACATGATATGTGTTTTGCTTGGAGCGTCATGTAATTTTGTTTTGTTTTGCTTGCTGTTAGTTATATTAGTGTTTTGCCTCTTTAGTTTCAATAAAAAGGTCAAGGATAGCCTTTGCCATGCTTATTTTGCTAGTATACATGTTGCTGTTTGAAAACAGAAAGTTTACCTCTGTTGCAAAAATTCTCTAGAAAAGTCAGAGAGTGGTATAATATTGAACCTTTTTGCATATTGAGCTCTGATAAATTTATTACAGTGGGAATTTTAGTTCATAATTTTTGGAGCCAGGGAAGTATTGATACTCTTGCATTATTTACAGACTGTACTGTTTTGGCAGATTGCTGTTATGTTTGCATTGTTTGCATATGTTTGGTTGTTTAATGATTCTATTTAAGGATAGGAGTATTAAATATGCAGAGGCATTTAGAATGCAATGTTGAATAATATTGTTAGTGACTTGTTACAGTAGAAAATGATAAGGTTTTGCATTGGTTTATACTAACCTATCTCACGAGTTCTTGTTGAGTTTGTTGTGAATGAAGCTTTTGATAAAAAGAGAAACCATGATATGAGAGGAATTAAGGAGACACAAAAATTCAAGCTTGGGGATGCCCAAGTGTCGGTGTACTAGAGTAGGGGTACCCTAGTATCCCGAACTCGTGCACGGGCAGTTGTAGCACCCCGCGGCAAGGCTTGCCAGGTGATCGTCAAGATCCTCCGTGGCTCCTTTGGAGCCATTCAAGAGCAAAGTATTCAAGCCCCGGCAAGAGGAGCTTGCCGGGAAGGCAGATCAAGGCCCGGCAAGAGGAGCTTGCGGGAAGGCCAACCAAGGCACTTAGAAGACAAGGCCCCGGCAAGAGGAGCTTGCCGGGAAGGCCCGGTGGGCGACAAGCTTCCGGGCGCGACAAGACAACGACCGCGGCAAGGCACTTGCCGCGGCAGGCATCCACCTCGTTTCCTCCGCTCCAGCTCATCCAACAACGTGTCGCCCTGGGACCCTTCCAGGCGCACGTGGCGAGAGGCTGTGCAGCCAGGGGTGCGCGGTGGTAAGCGGTGCTGACAAAAGAGCCATCGTGGCAAGCGGTGGCGCCCGTGATGGTCACTTTTTGCACTGTTTGGGTGACTTAGACGGGCATTTATTGCCTTTGTCCCCTGCCGTCAGGGTTAGGTATGATGCACTGTACAGGTAGCTGTACCAACCACAAGTTCTTTTCCACTTTTACCCTTGCCTATGTTGACACCTGTCGGTGACCCCTTGAGCATATAAAAGGAGGCCCATGTGCAACGTAGAGAGGGGTTCGAAGGTTCGAGGTTCAGTTCATTCGAAACGGAGAACACATAAACACTTTCGAGCTAGGTTTTGTAGCTCTCAAGGCTCCCTAGCAAAAACACAATACAATCGACAAGCAGCAAAGAGGTATTATCTCTCGGAGAGCTCGAAGCTGGGTAAACTGCTCTGCTTAGCCGCCTCGATCTGCTCTTCGTGCGATCTCCGCCCCCACCCGAACGAAAGGGACTCGGTCCGCGGTCCCATAGGTGTTCGTGGGTCCGATCAGCTTCCCGACATCTTTGGCGCGCGCGGGTAAAGGCGTCGAGGTTGTGTGAACCTGATCCGGCGTTCACACGAGCCGCATCTTCATCATCTTCATCGACATGCCATCGAAGAAGAATGCTTCGGCGGCGACGGATCCGTCCACGTCGAACCCACCACCACCGGAGCAAACGGGTGGTGGGGTAGACACCGGCGGAAGAACGGACGTGGACGAGGAGCCTGGCGCTGCCAAGTCCAAGGACAAGGCTGCGCGGAACCTCGGCGTCAGGCATTCACCGCGTCCATCCCAGGAGCTGCGGGACCCGACAGCGTCATGGTATTCACAATACCATACGCTCGTTGGACCAAGGTCGAGCTGGTGGATCTCGCGATCTTCAAGACCAGCATGCATGCGTCGACATCTTTGGCGGCGAGCGAAACACGGTCGCCCGGACGGGACTGCTCCTTCTAACATAAATAGAAGTCCGAGCATATCCGCTCCTCGCACCGTTCGCCACTGCCGCCCACCACTCGGCGAAGCTTTGGCGCTGGCTCAGCTGCTCTAGATTACCCTCCGACGTCCGGACAAGATCGGCGCAGTGGAGGCCACCATCCAGAGTCTCATCAGCTTCGCCAGCGGTGACACTCCACGGCAGCCGACCACGCTGCCGCGCGGCAGGACTGCGAGCACGAAGCTGATGGCGATGAAACCGTGGAGGTGCAACCACCATGCACTCTCTCGCCCGAAGGCCAAGATCGCCGACTCGCCGGATCCACCTCGGCAGCGACTCCACCGCATCGTCGGATCCACGAGCTACGTCGCGATCAGCGCCAAGTTCTTCACGACGACAACAAGAAGACGCTCGAACTTCGCATCGAAGCGCCGAAGAGAGAAGCTGCCGTCAATCAGACCCGGTAGCGCCGGGCCCTCTGTCGACATGCATGCGCCCGAAGAACCAGGCGACTTGCCCGTCTGTGGTAGGTTTCCCTGCATTCACCCGTGAGCTGCGGCAAGTCCGATGGTCTGACAAGAAAAATTTCAAGCCTGATGTGCCAGAGAAGTACGACGGCAAGATGCATCCGTCAGAGTTCCTCAACATCTACACTATTGCGGTGCAAGCTGCTGGGGGACGAGACGACAAGATCCTCGCCAACTACTTCCCGCTGGTACTCAAGTCCAATGTCAGATCCTGGCTCATGCACTTGCGGACAACTCCATATCCTCTTGGGCAGATCATGCCATCAGTTTGTCGGTGCCTTCACAGGCGGCCACAAACCCCATGGCCAAGAGAGCAACCTTCATCTGCTTGCCCAGAAGGAAGGGGAGCCCCTGCGCAAGTACATTCAGAGATTCAGCCGTGTACACTACAACATCCCAGATGTCCATCCTGCCGCGGTAATCAGCGCGTTCCATCAGAATGTGTGGAATCGCAGGATGAGGGAGGAGATGGCGATGTGCAAGATCAAGGACGTCAGTGAGCTATATGCCCTGGCCGACAAGTGTGCGCGTCTTTGAGGAAGGAGGAGACTCCCGGGGAGAATGTAGGACCAGGAGGTGCGATAGTGAAGAAGCTGCCCCGCAAAGAAAAGCCAGCTGGCGAAACAACGAAAGAAGAAGGGCAAAGATGTGCTGGTTGTCGAGCAGTCCGGCAATGGAGGCACCGTAATAAAGCCAAAGTTGGTAGCTCCGACAAGGAGGTTGCCCTTGGTACCGACGGCCAGAGCGATGTGATCGCCGACAAGCAGGACGGCTCCAACAAAGCGATCTTGCAAGATCCACCGCACCAAGGGCCATGACCTCCGTGAGCTGCAAAAGGGTCGAGCAGCTTGTCGAGCAGCAGAAGGCTGAGTACGAAGCGCGACAAGGAGAAGGCCCGTGAAGGTGCTGGAGGAGCTGGCAAGAAGCGCCCGGCGGGGAGGACGCCTTGTGCAAGGCCAAGCAGCGGCAAGGAGACAGACCTCCAGCGGCCGTGACAAGGCGAAGACGACGGCAATGACGAAGACATGGATGATGATGAAGCCGATGAGCAGGAGTTCCAGAAGGCCACAGAGATCTTGTGCTTTGACGGCGGTGCTTCTCTGCATACTTCCCACCGCCAACTCAAGCAGTGGATGCGGGAAGTCAATGCAGCAGAACCATCCATCGAGTCACGCAAACCTCTAAAATGGTCCAGCACGCCTATCATCTTTGACATTGAGGACCACCCTGATAGCAAAACTGCGGTCGGGTGCTTGCCGATGTTGGTTTCACCAACTATCCGCAACCTAAAGGTCACTAAGATGTTAGTTGACGGCGGGGCGGCTTGAATCTGATCTCCTCCGCGGTACTCGAAACTCGGATCCTCGACAATGAGCCGAAGAGACCGGCACATTCCAAGGAATCAATCCGGGAAGGAGCAAGCCGAAGGGGAAGATCACGTTGCCGGTAACATTTGGCAGCGAGCTGAACTTCAGGACTGAGAGGGTCACTTTTGACGTTGCCGACTTCCCATTGCCTTACAATGGGATACTCGTCATTCCAAAGACTTCGCCAAGTTCATGGCGGCCTCTCACTATGCATACAACTTGCTGAAGATGCCAGGCCCGATAAGCGTCATCTCCGCCCTGGCGACAAGAAGGATGCTCTTATCTTCGCCAACAAGATCTACCGGGAAGCAGCAGCCGAAGCAGATCGCAAGACACTTTCCGCTGAAGCTCCCGGGGGGAAGAAGAAGTCCAAGTCCGGTAAGAGTTCTGATGCCCACTCCGGCAAGCGCACCTCTTCGGAGTGCTGCGCTATCGTCGAGGACGCACCATCGAGCTCCACCGGCAAGTGCAAGAAGAAGACGATGGCAGCTTCACCAGCAACCAAGAAGGTGTCCGCCAAGGAGGACGGCACTGGTGGTACCTTCACCATCAGTGCCACGCTTGAACCTAAATAGGAAGACGCCGTTGCTTTCCTGCGGACGAATGTCGATGTGTTTGCATGGCAACCATCCGACATCCGGTGTTCCTGTGAAAGTAATTGAGCACCACCTAGCTGTCTGTCCTCATGCGCGACCCGTCCAAGCGAAAGTCGAGAAAGCAAGCGGTGGAAGCGCCAAGAATTCATCGCAGAAGAAATCAAGAAGTTGGAAGCAGCGGGCCTTGTCGGAGGTGCTCCATCCCACGTGGTTGGCCAATCCTGTAGTGCGTCGCATAAAGCAAACGGGAAATGGAGGCTTTGTATCGATTTTACCGATGTTAATAAAGCTTGTCCCAAAGACCCATTTCCCTTGCCGCGCATTGACCAGATTGTTGACTCCACAGACGGATGTGATTTGCCTTCATTTCTTGATGCATACTCAGGATACCATCAGATCTTCATGGCAGAAGAGGATGAGGAGAAAACCGCATTCATCACTCCATGTGGCACATACTGTTTTATACGGACGCCTTTCCGGGTTAAAGAATGCTGGTTCAACATTTGCAAGAGTAGTCCATGAAGCTTTTGAGCCACAAATGCACGTAAATGTAGAAGCTTACATGGATGACATAGTGGTGAAGAGCAAGGACAAAACTACTACGATTCAAGATTTAGATGAAACTTTGCAAATCTGCGCAAGATCAACCTCAAGCTCAACCCCGAGAAGTGCGTGTTTGGAGTCCCCTCCGGCAAGCTTCTCGGGTTCTTCGTGTCTCAGCGGGGAATTGAAGCCAATCCCGACAAGATCAAGGCCATTGAGCAGATTGAAGCACCAAAGCGGCGTCAAGGATGTACGAAGGCTTGCGGTTGCGTAGCTGCTCTCGGCAGAGTTTATCTCTAGGTCTGCTGGCGCCCTGCCATTTTCAAAATTTTGAAAAGGCAGGTCCAATGAAATGGACTCGAAGCGGAGGCTGCGCTGCAAGACTTAAAGAGATACCTGTCCTCCACTCAACACTTGTCGCACCTAAGCCACAAGAGAAGTTCTTGCTATATATAGCGGCAACCAATCAAGTGGTTAGTGCTGCGTTAGTGGCGGAGAGGGAGGCGGAAGATGAGCCGACAACCAAGGCGGATGCATCCAGCGACAAGCAAGGCACTTCACCGACAAGCTCGTCCCGACAAAAGATGGATCTCTTGGCGAGGAATGTGAGAATGTGCAGAAGAGAGTGGTGCAGCGCCGATTTACTTTTGTCGTTCCCTCTTGCGGGGCTAGGTCAAGGTACTCTGGCGTGCAGAAATTCCTTTTCGCCTTCTCATGGCCTCGAGAAAGCTGCGCCATTACTTCCAAGCACTGCGAGATCACAGTCGTCACTCGCTTTACCTTTGAAGAGGATACTACAAAATCCAGATGCAACAGGCAGGATTGTCGAGTGGAGCACTGAACTGTCAAGCTTGGCCTCAAGTTTGAAAGCACTTCAACTATCCAAAAGCGAGCATTGGCGGAGTTCATAGCAGAATGGACGCCAACACAAGAAGAAGAAATTCAGAGACGAGCATCCCCGTCAAGGAGGCAAAGTAGAGTGGCTAATGTAATTTGATGGTGCCTTCTCCTGCAAAGGCGCCGGTGCTTGGGCGTTCGCTTGTCGCACCCACCGGAGAGCACCTCAAGCACGTAGTCGGATGCACTTTCCCAAGGAGCAAGCAACAAACAATACTGTAGAGTATGAAGGTTTGTTTGCCGGTCTTAGGATCGCGGTGGACCTTGGGATCAAGAAGCTCATTGTCAGGGGTGACTCACAACTTGTCATCCGCCAAGTAAACAAGAGTTATCAGAGTCCGTTGATGGAAGCTTATGTTGATGAAGTGAGGAAGATAGAAGAACACTTTGACGGCCTACAAATGGAACATGTTCCAAGAGCTCAAAATGATATCGCTGACGGCCTGTCAAAGTGCGCTGCACTTAAGTTACCTGTGGAACCAGGAACCTTTGTGCTCAAGCTGACTCAACCAACTGTAACACCAAAAACTGGGCAGAGCAAGAAGAGGAAGTTGATTTCTGGCGACTATTTTCCGGCCGAGCTCCACGAGTCCCGCCTTGCCAAGAAGGTCCCCAGATCAACGCCAAGAGTGCTGAGGAGCAGTCTGCTCCGACAAGCCCTAGGGTTTGTTCCATTGAAGCAAACGCTCCCGACAAGTTTTGCTCCGGCAAGCTTGCCGGGGAACATCAAGCTCCGGCTGAACCGCAGGTTCTTGCCGTAGAAGCGGATGTTCCCGCAGCAGCAGATGTGCCTTTAGTCCTTGTTGTCGAGCCGCAAGCTCCAGCATGGGCACAGCAGATTGTTCATTTCCTTCAGACAGGAGAACTTCCCGAAGAGCAAGAAGAAGCGGAAAGAGTAGCCCGGCAGTCAAGTATGTACCAGTTTGTCGTCAAAGACACTGCTTTGCAGAAGAAGACTCAACGGTGTGAAATTGAAGTGTATTTGCGGGAAGATGGACAAAAGCTGTTGGCGAGAGATACGGAGGCATATGTGGTCACCACATTGGCGCAGAAGAGCACTTGCCGACAAAGCGTTAAAGCAAGGTTTCTTTTGGCCGACAGCCCTCGAGGATGCAACTGCACAAGTAACCAAGTGTGAAGCGTGCTAGTTCCATTCCAAGCAGATACATCAGCGAGATCAAGCTCTCCAGACGATCCCTTTATCACGGCCATTTTTGATCTGGGGCTCGACATTCTCGGCCCCTTTCCCCGAGTTGTCGGGGCTTTGAGTACTTGTGCGTCGCCATCGACAAGTTCACAAAGTGGCGGAAGTGGAAGCAGTGAGGAAGGTGACAAAGACAGTCGGCAGTCAAGTTCTTCAGGTCAATTGTTTGTCGCCGGGATCCCTAACGGGATCATCACCGACAACGGCACCCAATTCTGAGCCGCACCTTCATGCAAAGACGTCCAAGATCTTGGCGCCAAGGTCTGCTTCGCTTCTGTGTCTCATCCGAGAAGCAACGGTCAAGCGGAGAGGGCCCATGCTGACGTGATGCGCAGACTCAAGACCAGAACTTTCGACAGGCTGCACAAGTGCGGAAGAAATTGGATTGTGGAGCTGCCGGTGGTTCTTTGGTCGATCAGGACGACGCCAAATCGAGCCACTGGCCAGACACCTTTCGCCCTAGTCTATGGAGCGGAAGCAGTTCTCCCCACGGAACTCGTATACGGGTCGCCTCGAGTGCTCGCTTATGATGAGCTCGAGCAAGAGCAGCTGCGACAAGATGACACGCTGCTCCTTGAGGAAGACCGTCTTCAGGCTGCTGTACGAGCTGCTCGATACCAGCAAGCTTTGCGCCGCTACCATAGCCGCAAAGTTAATGATAGAAGTCTCGAGGAAGGCGACCTTGTTCTTGGCGTTCAGTCCGCCAAGAATTCCAACAAGTTGACGCCGAAGTGGGAAGGTCCTTACCGGGTGAAACGAGTCACTAGGCCTGGCGCTGTCCGTCTTGAGACCGAAGATGGCGTTCCGGTGAGCAACTCCTGGAACATTGAACATCTTCGTAAGTTTTACTCAGAAGCGCGGTTCTTGGAACCTGTTCCGGCAACCAACTTTATACAAGTCTTGCCGATGTTGCATGTAATCCTTTGTACAAAGCCGGGCGCAGACCCGTGCATAAGTAAAGCTCATGTGTTCCGCACATCTTGTCAATTTCATGCTTTCTACTCATTATATTGCATGTGTTATCCGACACTTTGTGCAGCACCTACCCCGTAAGCAATAACGAGCCATGAGGCTTCATATCTTTATTTTCTCTTCTTTCTCTTTCTCAAGAAAGGAAGGATCCCTCGCACACAAGTTTGCCGGGGAAGGAGAAGATAACGGTGTGGACCAAGCTGCCGCCGAGGAGGTCAAGCCTTACCGGGAAGGAGAAGACAGAAAAGCTAAGTTGCCAAAGTTTGAGCAATCAGTTTTAAAATTTTTTAAGTTATTCTCCTCGAACGACCGCACTTTGTATGGAAAACCTGTGCACGGAGGAACCAACTCGTAGCTATTTGCACCCTTACTTTGTTTCGAGTCTGCTCAACAATTTAAGTGAGCTGCGATTAGTTGCGACAAGGTTGCTTGCTGGATGCGGCACCGCCAAAGAAGTCAGCCGACGTCCCTTTTCAAGCGCTTTCATGGCTAAGGTACTGCGCCGCAAGTTCCCTAAAAGCGTGTGGCAAAACATACAAAGGAAGGAATCAAGTAAAAGGAAATAACATAGCGATCATCGCCAAGATAGAGTTATATTACAAAATAGCTTGTCGCAGCTCTAATAGATTGTTCTCCTAACATGATCAGCCGCGACAAGGAAAAGATAGAATGGGCGGCCTAATCTACACGGTCGCCTTCAACCCTCTTGATCCCGCTCACCCTGTCCACGATGGGAGCGACAAGGGTCTTGAGCGCCTCTACATCAAAGATCCGTGGCAAGGACTTGAGGACGTTGGTGAGGTTGAGGCCTGGATTGCGGAAGGCCACCTTCATCAGCACCTTTTGGAGAGCTCCCGCGCAGATCTGGCGCGACTCCTCGGCCAGCCGCTTTGGGATCGCTACCCGGAGTCGCCGGAGAGCCGTCACCACGCCCTTGAAGAATAAGCTGAGCTTGGCGCTGGGCTGGAGATGCTCGTCGGAGGAGTATCCAAGATCCTCCATCCCCAGCTCCGTCAGCTCCTTGTCAATGGCGGCGGCAATGTCCACGAGACCCTCGGTCCAGTGCTCCACATTATCCTTGAAGGTATTCTGGGTAACGGCAGCACTCGCTAGCAGCGCCTCGTCGGCCTTGATCTCCTCCCTGGCCTCGTCCAGCGTCTTGGTCAGGGTGGTCAGCTTCAGCTCGAGATCCGTGTTGGAGTCCTTGACGGCACTGAGTTCCTTGATCCTCTCGGCGAGACGGCCCTGCAGCTCGCCAAGAGTGTAGGCGTCCTTCTCGCGCTCATGCTTGAGTGCAGCAAGCTCCTCGCCGCTCTTCGCCGATTGGCTTCCAGCTGCGTCACTCTTGTCGCCAACTCCTTCTTGGCGGCCTCGGCAGCTGCGGAAGCATCCTTTGCCTCCTTGAGGGAATCGCCAAATGATTGCTCGCGCGCGGCAAGCTCCTCCTCATGGCTGTCAAGATTGACCTTGCGCTGCACCAGCTTGCCTTCTTGCGCGGACAGCTTCTCGCCGGCAAGCCTTTGTTGCTCTTCAGCTTCAGCCTTCTCGAGGATGAAGGCTTTGCGCTCCTCGGCGAATCGCTCCCGCTCCTCTGCCAAGGCCCGGAGAGCCTCCTGATTTATGCTCCGGAGCTCCTCCGCGCGCTTCTCTATGTCCACGCCCGCCTGCGCGACAAGCGCTTCTCGGGAAGCCAGCTTGGCTTGCCGGGCGCGGTAAAGTGACATCAGCTTCTGCAGATGGCTGCTCCTCCTCGAGCTTCGCCACTTCTTGCTGCTCGGCGCGTCAGCAGCGTCGGCCAGCGAGGCGAGCAGCTCCGTCGAAGGTTTCCCCTTCAACGGCGCCACAGAGCTCAAGACCGGGGGTTTGATGAAGACGCCGCCGACCTTGATTAAGCGCGGTCAGGGCTCTTGAGCCCGATCTGTAATGTGGCGGAGGGATCGGCGGTCGGTGTAGCGCCTGTCGCTCCTGCGGCCCCAGGGCCATCAGTGCGATCGCCAGACCCCTCGCCAGCTCCCACGGCAGCAGCCTCGGCGGCCTCTCCGCCGGCAGATTCATCAACGCCGGCTCCTTCTCCGGTGACCTCGGTCTCCATCGGCTCCGTCGCAGATGGACCTGAAGACCGGAAGAAGGAACAAGAGTCAAGCAAGTATTCAAAAAGTAGATCAGAGGAAGCCAAGGGAAATTTTCAGGCAAGAAGAATACCTGTGCTGGGATCGACAGTCACCCTTGTCGGAGAGCGGTCCCTTACCGGAGATGTCTCCCTTGTCGGGGAATCCACCCTTGGCGGAGTAGTTGAAGCAGAATGCTTGTCAGGAGCGGCTTCCGGGCCCTCTTGGTGAGACTGCTCTGCTCCTACACAAGTCAACAGTCAGATATCAGCAAAGAAGAAGCACCCAAGCACGCTTAACAGCAGAAAGTAAACCCAACACTTACGCTGGGGGCTACTTGTTGGGGCTGCTCTGAGGAAAGGTTGCCGGGTCCGGCAAGGTGGTCTCGGGCGCATCCTCTGCGATCACGGCGGGATCATCCTCGATGACTACCACCGGAGTCCTGGCCCTTTTCGACGCTCTCTGGGCCAGCGTCCTGAAAAGGAAAGGGTTCAGAATGAAGCAAGTCTGATACAAGAAACAGCAGCAAGAATTGAAGGATTTTAAACTTAGCCAAGATTCTTACTCCTCTTCCTCCTCGTCGGAGCTGAGCGCGGAGAAGTCGAAATCGCCCGCCCGGTGCGGGGCGAGGAGTAGGATCCCTTGGGCGCTTGGCGGGAGAAGGCCCCGCTCTGGGTTGCTGCAGCGGCGTGAGGTGCTCCAGCTGCAACCGTGCTTGCCGCAGTGGAGCTTCGTCCTTGTGGCCTTGGCCGCTGCTGCCTCGTCTTCATCGCTCCCTGCGTCCCTCGGCCCTGGAGACGTCTTCTTGGCAGAGCTGGAGGCTCCGCTATGCGACAAACTGCCGGAAGGTGCGAGAGTGGAGGGTCGGTCTCGCCCGTTTTCGTCCGCGCCCTCGGCTGGCTCGCTTCGGCTCGGCTGGAAGATCGGCGTGCTCTTCCTCACCGGCAGGCTCTTCCTCGCCGCCATACTTCTCCACGCCGGCAAGGCTTGCCGCCTCTGCTGCCTCCGCCTCCTCCTCGGTGAACCTGATTCGCCCGGTGGCAGCATTCTGCCGCCTTCTTCCAACCTGGTGGCGTCGTTTCATCTCGTCGCTGGTGTCGCGGGTGAGCCTCTTCGCTTTCGTCGGCGCGGATCGGCATCGCTTCAAGCTGTCGAAGAACACCCGCACAACGCTATCCGCAGTGCTCTTGCCAGTTGGCACAATCCCGGCGAAGTCGTGACAAGTGGCATCATGGCGCGGATGCGGTCAAGCGAAGAGTTGTTGCACAATGGAACAACTCCCCTCGGCAGCTGGAACACTTCCGGATGCTGAGGATCCCACTTGAACAGCTCCTGAAGCATCGCCGTCAACTCCAAGACGGTGAAATTCCAGTTGAGGCCCGGGCGCAGCCTCATGATGTCCGCCGCGTTCTGGAACTCCCAGGCAGGTCTCCTCCTCTCCTGCAAGAAGCGTCTGGCGACGAAGAAAATCTGCTCCGACAGCCCCCACGATGAGTCCGGCAAGTCTGAGGCGCAGGATCCTGGTGGTGGCGATCTTTAGCCTGTCATCCTCCGGGGCCACGCTGCTCCAATCATTGCCGCGTACCACTGGGGCTTGGCGCAGGGCGGTGAACGGCTGCGGCTCCTCCTCGACGATCCAACACCAATCGGCTCTCCACTCGTCCCATTTGCTACGGAGCTCTCCTTCCAGATACGCCTCCTTCTTGCCGGTCCTCGAGATCCAGGCGATCCCGCCGGATAAGGGCTCTCCTCTCTCGACGCGGGGCATGAAGAAGTGGCGGAAGAGGGCGACGTTGGGATGGACTCCGACAAAGTTTTCGCAAAGATGTGCGAAAACTGCCATGGTGAGAACGGCGTTGGGGTGAAATCAAGGAGGCGGAGGCGTGCGTATTCATAATATCACAGAAGAACTCGGAGAAGGGCGGGCAGAGCCCGCAATAGAAGAACAGAGCAAAGAAAGGATACCCACTTGGGGCCAATTCAGCGGCGGCGGCGGGGAGTACCTTGGTGCGCGGATGCGCCCGTGTCTCCGTCGACCAGAAAAGATAATAGTTTTCCCTCAGCTCCTTCGCGGCGAGCTGAGGGGGAAAAGTGGCCCGCTCCTTGCGCAATGGCCAAGAAGCCGCCGCTCTCGGCCGACTTTTACGACCTTCGGGCTGGAGCCATGGCGGAGGCGGAGAGGGAGGTCGGTGGCGTTGGTGACGGTGGCGACGAGGGGCGGAGCGCTGCTCTCTTCTCGGCTTGGGAAGGTGGGGAGCAACAGTGGTTTTAGATCGAATAAAGAAATGGCGAGGTGAGCGAAATGCCCCTGTTTCCTCTGCTTATAAAGAGAGAGGGGGCGGACGTTTCGCCCTTCCGGATAAAGAAATTCCCCACGATCTCGCCCACGATCTCTCCCATGATGCCGCGTTCGACGCGTGCCGTTCGTGGAGGACGTGGTGGGTCCGGGGTGAGTTATGGCGTAATCCAGGCCGCGTGTGCTCGTGCCCTGTTTTGGGCCTGGCCCAACAGCGCTCGGCACCGTGTGTGGCCCAGGCCCGGGGGCTCCTGTCGGTGTACTAGAGTAGGGGTACCCTAGTATCCCGAACTCGTGCACGGGCAGTTGTAGCACCCCGCGGCACGGCTTGCCAGGTGATCGTCAAGATCCTCCGTGGCTCCTTTGGAGCCATTCAAGAGCAAAGTATTCAAGCCCCCGGCAAGAGGAGCTTGCCGGGAAGGCAGATCAAGGCCCCGGCAAGAGGAGCTTGCCGGGAAGGCCAACCAAGGCACTTAGAAGACAAGGCCCCGGCAAGAGGAGCTTGCCGGGAAGGCCCGGTGGGCGACAAGTTTCCGGGCGCGACAAGGGAACGACCGCGGCAAGGCACTTGCCGCGGCAGGCATCCACCTCGTTTCCTCCGCTCCAGCTCATCCAACAACGTGTCGCCCTGGGACCCTTCCAGGCGCACGTGGCGAGAGGCTGTGCAGCCAGGGGTGCGCGGTGGTAAGCGGTGCTGACAAAAGAGCCATCGTGGCAAGCGATGGCGCCCGTGACGGTCACTTTTTGCACTGTTTGGGTGACTTAGATGGGCATTTATTGCCTTTGTCACCTGCCGTCAGGGTTAGGTATGATGCACTGTACAAGTAGCTGCACCAACCACAAGTTCTTTTCCACTTTTACCCTTGCCTATGTTGACACCTGTCGGTGACCCCTTGAGCATATAAAAGGAGGCCCATGTGCAACGTAGAGAAGGGGCTCGAAGGGTTCGAGGTTCAGTTCATTCGAAACCAGAGAACACATATACACTCAGGCTAGGTTTTGTAGCTCTCAAGGCTCCCTAGCAAAAACACAATACAATCAGACAAGCAGCAGTAAGAGTATTATCTCTCCGGAGAGCTCCGAAGCTGGGTAAACTGCCAGGTGCTTAGCCGCCTCGATCTGCTCTTCGTGCGATCTCCGCCCCCCACCGAACCGAAAGGGACTCGGTCCGCCGGTCCCATAGGTGTTCGTGGGTCCGATCAGCTCCCCCCCCCCCCGACACCAAGGCACCCCAAGATAATATTTCAAGAAGTCTCAAGCATCTAAGCTTGGGGATGCCCCGGTAGGCATCCCACCTTTCTTCAACACCTATCGGTTAGTATCGGTTGAGCCTAAGTTTTTGCTTCTTCACATGAGTTGTGCTATCCTTGCAATGTAGTTTTCTTTAGCTTTGCTTGCTGTTTGAATAAAGTATCAAGATCTGAATTCTTAAATGTTAGAGAGTCTTCACATAGTTGCGTAATCATTCGACTACTCATTGATCTTCACTTATATCTTTCGGAGTAGTTTGTTGTTTGCTCTAGTGCTTCACTTATATCTTTTAGAGAATGGTGGTAGTCTTATTTTGAAGAAATAGATGGACTCCCATGCTTCACTTATATTATTTTAAGAGTCTTAAATAGCATGGTAATTTGCTTAAATGATCCTAATATGCTAGGCATACAAGACTAATAAAAGAAGAATTCTTATGAGTGTGTTGAATACTAAGAAAAGTTTGATGCTTGATAACTGTTTTGAGATGTGGAGGTGATAATATCAAAGTCATGCTAGTTGAGTAGTTGTGAATTTGAGAAATGCTTGTGTTGAAGTTAGCAAGTCCCGTAACATGAAGTGTACTTACCAATCTATCCCGCTAGGAGCATGCGCGTAGTACTTGATTTTTGATGACTTCTAAATTTTTGCAATAAGTATATGAGTTCTTTTGACTAATGTTGAGTCCATGGATTATACGCACTTTTACCTTTCCGCCTTTGCTAGCCTCTTCGATGCACTGCATTGCCCTTTCTCACCTCGAGAGTTGGTGCAAACTTCCGGTGCATCCAAACCCCGTGATATGATACGCTCTTTCACACATAAACCTCCTTATATCTTCCTCAAAACAGCCACCATACCTACCTATTATGGCATTTCCATAGCCATTCCGAGATATATTGCCATGCAACTTCCATCATCATCATCATGACATACTTTACTTTTGTCATATTGCCATTGCCTGATCATGTAGTTGACATCGTATTTGTGGCAAAGCCACCATGCATTATTTTCCATACATGTCACTCTTGATTCACTGCACCATCCCGCAGACCGCCGGAGGCATTCAAATAGAGTCATATCTGGTTCTAGTTTCGAGTTGTAATCCTTATGTTGTAATCAATAGAAGTGTGATGATCATCATTATTAGAGCATTGCCCCCAAAAAAAGAGAAAGGCCAAAAAAAAAGAAAGGCCCAAAAAAAGGAAGAAAGGCCAAAAATAAAAAAAGGAAAGGCCCAAAAAAATAAAAAAATAAAAAGGGCAATGCTACTATCTCTTTTTCCACACTTGTGCTTCAAAGTAGCACCTTGTTCTTTATGTAGTGAGTCTCATATATTGTGCTTCAAAGTAGCACCATGTTTTTCATATAGAGAGTTTCATATGTTGTCACTTTCATATACTAGTGGGAATTTTTCATTATAGAACTTGGCTTGTATATTCCAACGATGGGCTTCCTCAAATGCCCTAGGTCTTCGTGAGCAAGAAAGTTGGATGCACACCCACTAGTTTTCTTTTGTTGAGCATTCATAGCTCTAGTGCATCCGTTGCATGGCAATCCCTACTCCTCATGTTGACATCAATTCATGGGCATCTCCATAGCCCGTTGATTAGCCTCATCAATGTGAGACTTTCTTCTTTTTTGTCTTCTCCACATAATCCCCATCATCATATTCTATTCCACCCATAGGGCTATATCCATGGCTCACGCTCATGTATTGCGTGAAGGATGAAAAAGTTTGAGATTATTTAAGTATGAAACAATTGCTTGGCTTGTCATCGGGGGTATAGAAGTTGGGAACATCTTTGTGTGAAGAAAATGAAGCATAGCCTAACTATATGATTTTGTAGGGATGAACTTTCTTTTGACATGCTATTTTGAGAAGACATGATTGCTTTGATTAGTATGCTTGAAGTATTATTATTTTTATGTCAATATGAACTTTTGTCTTGAATCTTTCGGATCTGAATATTCATATCACAAGTAAGAATAATTACATTGAAATTATGCCAAAGTATCACTCTGCATCAAAAATTCTTTTTTATCGTTTACCTACTCGAGGACGAGCAGGAATTAAGCTAGGGGATGCTTGATACGTCTCCAACGTATCTATAATTTTTGATTGCTCCATGCTACTTTATCTACTGTTTTAGGCAATATTGGCTTTATTATCCATTTTTATATTATTTTTGGGACTAACCTATTAACCGGAGGCCCAGCCCAGATTTCTTTGTTTTATGCCTATTTCGGTGTTTCGAGGAAAAGGAATAGCAGATTTGAGTCAAACGGAACGAAATCAACTGGAGAAGTTATTTTTGGAAGGAAACCCACCTGATGGACTTGGACCCCACGTCAGAAGATACGGGAGGTGCTCACGAGGGTGGGGGGCGCGCCCTCCCCCCTGGGCACGCCCCCTGCCTCGTGGGGCCCCCGTAGCTCCACCGACGTTCTCCTTTCACCCATATATACCTACGTACCCTAAAACTTCCAGAACAGAAGATAGATCGGGAGTTCCGCCGCCGCATGCCTCCAGAGCCACCAAAAACCAATCGGGACCCCTTTCCGGTTCCCTACCGGAAGGGGGATCCATCTCCGGCGGCCATCTTCATCATCCCGGCGCTCTCCATGACGAGGAGGGAGTAGTTCACCCTCGGGGCTGAGGGTATGTACCAGTAGCTATACACTTTTATCACCATCTCTTCGCAAAACTAGTGCAGCTATACAATTGCCATTGTATTGGGTGTGTTGGGGCCACAAGAGATTTCTTGTATTTGGTTGTAGGGTCGTTTGAGTGAGACCATCTTCATCCTACACCTCTCACGGATTGATAAACCTTAGGTCATCCACCTGAGTGAAAATTGCTAATGCCCTACAAAACTCTTTATAATATCTTTCTTGAAAATGATGGTTCGGAAAATTGTGCTCAATTGCTAGAAGAAGAAGTCAATAAAATGCTTGGCACAAAATATTTGAATGATGAGCATGATTGCAATGTTGTTAGTATGAATTCTTTGAATATCCAAAATGCTAACGATGATTGCACAAGTCATGAAAAAGATGTTTCTTTTAAGCATGTCAATTTTTGCGGAGTGAATTGGGAGTGCAATTTCACACCAAAAAAGGAAGATAGATTTTGTAAGAAGCATAAATATTTAGAAACAGAAAAATTGCAAGAGAGGCTAGATGATTGTGCTGAAAGATGTATTTTTTCGCCATCCTTGTGAACTTTGCAGTGAATGTGGTCATTTAGATCTCCAATGCAAATTATTTCATGATCAAATCGTGTCCAAAAATTGTGATAACTTGATTACCCTTGAGCATCATAAAGAGCTTAGTCTTATTTGGGGGTATGAAGAAATGAAACGTATAACTAAGGGTTTTCCGAACCCCGAGAGGTTTCTTGATTTTGATCTAGAAGAAATTTATATGTTTTGTGCGGTAAATTGCATTGAGAATCCTTATATTGCCAACTATCTAAAGTCAAGAAAACAAATAGAATATGAAGAGAGTACTAATGAAAGGGAAAATGTTTCCCAATACCCTCCTAGTGTTTATTATGATGAATCAGGTAACGAGGAGGAGCTTCCTATCCAATCAATCTCTTCAACAAGAAGCTTGAAAAAATTAATTAAACCCACACATGATGTGGTGAAGAACAATAAAAGAAGAAACAAGAAAGGTAAAAATGTATCTCTCCAAATAATGTTGCTCCTATCACCATTGTGCCTCATGAAAGTGAAAAAAATATGTTGATGGAGGATGATGATATTGAGTATGATTTTGTGATACCTACTACTTTTTTTAATGACTACGATTGCGAAGACAACAATATCCCTTATGATATTGAAAACCTTTTCAGCACTTTCTTGGAAGAATATGATAATAATGTTTGCTATATTATTGGTGCCATTCATGATATTGATAAGAATGATTGTGATGAGATGCAAAACAACAAGCTTGGGGATGCAATGTTTAATTAGTATGACATGTTTGAAGATTTATTTGCTGGAAATAATGCTTGTCCTAAGCTTGCGGATGCTTTTCTTAATGAATATGATCCTTTGATTCCTTCTACTTTTGATAAGAAAATTTATTATGATGATAGCATGCCTCCTATTTATGATGATTACATTGATAAAAGTGGGTTTAGAAGAGTGTCAACTCAAGGTAGTAGTGATCCCACTATTTTGGAGGGTGTTGAATCTTATTACAATATTGATGGAAGTGGATTTGGAGAGGTCATGACTTTATTTAGTGATGCATCCACTATGTTGGAAGAGGTTTCAATTGACTATCACAATAAAGTTGCTATCTATGATGATTATTATGATGGCATGTATGACATAAAGACTGATAAATCTTCTATGCTTGTGCATCATGAAAAGAGTATTGTATGTGATAGTTATATAGTTGAATCCACTCATGATATTTCTAAAAATTATTATGAGGAAGGAACTTATGCTCTTACACATCTCAATAATATGAAGTTTCTTCTCTATGTGTTGATTGTTTTGAAGTTGCACTTGTTTTGCCTTCCTATGCTAGTTGATTCTTGCTCCCATAAGTTGCTTGCTCACAAAATCCCTATGAATACGAAGTGGGTTAGACCTAAATGTGCTAGTCATATGCTTCATGATGCTCTCTTTATGTTTCAATTCTTATCTTTTATGCGAGCATCATTGAAATCATCATACCTAGCTTAAAAGGCATTAAAGAAAAGCGCTTGTTGGGAGATAACCCAACACTTTTACTTACTGTTTTTGTGTGTTCACATGATTATTCTACTGTATTGATCATGTTTTATTTCTTTTGTTTCAATAAATTGCCAGGTAAAGCCTTTGGGATCATGTTGGGTGATAGTTGATTCGACCCTGCTGAAAAACAGAAACTTTTGCGCTCACGAAAATAAGTCTTATTTTAAACAGAAGGCGCTTTTGAGTTGGTTATTTTTGAAGAAGTTTATACACAAATTTCTCACGTGGTATTAATTTTTTCCATAATTTTTAGAGTAGCAGAAGTATGGTTTGAGTACAGATTACTACAGACTGTTCTGTTTTTGACAGATTCTGTTTTCAATGCATTGTTTCCTTGCTTTCTAGTATCTATGGCTTATATTGCTCAATATAAATTGTGGAAATCATATGATGCAGTAGGCATTGTGTGGAAACAATTATGAATCTTGTCTTTGACAGTTACAAATTGAAATAGTTCGCTCTTTATCATACTAACCTATCTAACGAAGTTCCGTTAAGTTTTGAGTGACTGAAATTTTCAAGTTTTTGGTGAGATATCGATATGAGGAGAATAAGGAGTGACAAGACCCTAAGCTTAGGGATGACCAAGGCACCCCAAGATAATATTCAAGGAATATCCAAGCAACTAAGCTTGGGGATGCCCCGGAAGGCATCCCCTCTTTCGTCTCCAACATTATCGGTAACCTCACTTGGAGCTATGTTTTCATTCGTCACATGATATGTGTTTTGCTTGGAGCGTCAATTTATTTTGTTAAAAAATTTCTTGCTGTTATTTAGAATAATTTTATGCATATTTTATTTCAATAAAAGTGGCATTGGTAACCTTTGCCATGCTTATCTTGCAAGTATACATGTTGCTGTTTGAAAACAGAAAGTTTATGGATGTTGCAAAAATTCCCGAGGAAAGTCAGAATGTGATAAAATGTTGAAACTTTTTGCATAATAAGCTCTGATAAATTTTATATAGTGTGGTAGAATTTCATAATGTTTGTAGTTGAATAAGTATTGATACTCTTGCATTCTTTACAGATTGTATCTGCTTTTATGATTGCTTGTTATGTTTGGTAACTGCTTGCATATGCTTGCTTGTTTAATGAATCTATTTGAGGATAGGAGTAATAAATATGCAGAGGCATTTAGTATGCAATGTTGAATAATAATTTTAGTGATTTTCTACAGCAGAGAATGAAAAAGCTTTTGCGTTGGTTTATACTAACTTATCTCACAAGTTCTTTTTGAGTTTTTGTGTGGATGAAGCTTTTCAGATTTAGGAAAACCGTGATATGAGAGGAATTAAGGAGACACAAAAGATCAAGCTTGGGGATGCCCAAGGCATGCCAAGATAATATTTCAAGAAGTCTCAAGCATCTAATCTAGGGGATGCCCCGGTAGGCATCCCACCTTTTTCCTTCAACAATTATCGGTTAGTATCAGTTGAGCCTAGGTTTTTGCTTCTTCACATGAGTTGTGCTATTCTTAGAATGTCATTTTATTTTTGTTTTACTTGTTGTTTTAATAAAATACTTAGATGTGAAAGTTTTTAAATAAAATAGAGTCCTCAAATAATTGCCAAGGAGGCTAAGTAAGCGGCATTCACATCCCATCAACGAACCTCTTTTATTTGGAATTGCTCTTGTGTTTCACTTATATCCTATGAGTAAATTGTTGAATAAATTGAATGTCATTAAGTTGAAATCATATCATGCCTAGTGGTAGCTTCACATTGGGTTTAGAAAGTGAAATCTTTTGAGGCTTGACAATCACAATATTGGCCATACAAGCAATTCACGAATAATTAGTATAAGGAAGAGAACTTTCACATAAAAATACACCATCCTGGAAATATTTTGTGATTGTGAGCCCCCATCAAAATATTATATGCCAAAATTGTTAACATTGGACAAGGAAGACAACATAATGATTTATGTTTGTTCATATTCACATAGAAGTTATATTGTCATTGATCCTTCAACATGTGGTGCTTGCCACCCATCTTTGCTAGCCAAAAATTCGGCACCAAGTAGAGATACTACTTGTGCATCCAAAATCCCTTAAACCTGAATCTTATTTTCAAGAGTCCATCATACCTACCTAAGGATTGAGCAAGATCCTTCAACTAAGTTGTCATCGGCGCAATAAGGCAATAAAAAATTGCTTCTAAAAGTGTTAGATCATTTAGTGTAAGAGAAAATTGAGTGTTGTACGAACTTGTGATGGCAAAGAATAAAGGCGACAGACTGCATAATAAAGGTTGCTATCATAAGGGGCAATATAACATGACGTTCTTTTGCACTAAGGGGTTGAGCATACAAACAAATAAGCGCATGGCAACCTCTGCTTCCCTCTCTGAAGTGCATATCCTTTACTTTTATGTATTTACTTTTATGCAAAAAGTTAAAGTTTTTCTCACTATTCCTTTTTATTTTTCTCCTTTGGAAAGCATCATGTGGTGAGGAAAGATCTAGCCACATATGTCCACTTGATTATGGGTAGCATGAGTTATTATTGTAGACATCACCCTTGAGGTGAATACGTTGGGAGGCGAAATCATAAGCCCCTATCTTTCTATGTGTCTAGTTGAAACATTTTGCTCATGTGTATGCGGTGAGTGTTAGCAATCATAGAAGACTATATGATGGTTGAGTATGTGGAGCTCTTACTTAGACTCCGTTGAATAAGTTCAATTGCAATTGCTTGGTGACTAAGAACATAGGTTGTTGGGTTTCAAGAGAATTCATTGTTTGAACCTTAACATGTGAATTGGTTGCCATTATGACATGAGAAGTTTTATGAGAAATAATTGTTGTTATGATGCTAGGAAAAGTGATTGAAATTATCATTCATCACCTTATGCACTTTAGTAGCATTCACACTTCATAAATTATTTCTTTTATCATTTACCTACTCGAGGACGAGTAGGAATTAAGCTTGGGGATGCTGATACGTCTCCAAGGTATCTATAATTTATGAAGTATTCATGTTGTTATTTTGTCATTCTTGGATGTTTTACAATCATTTTATAGCAACTTTATATCATTTTTTGGGACTAAACTATTGACCCACTGCCCAAAGGCCAGTTGTTGTTTTTTGCTTGTTTTTTACATCGCAGGAAATCAATATCAAACGGAGTCCAAACACCGCGAAACTTGCTGGAGATTTTTTATGGACCAGAACACCCAAGATGGGCCAGAGCAGCACCTGGGGGGTGCCCCGAGGGGGCACAACCCACCAGGGTGCGCAAGGGGGCCCAGGCGCGCCCAGGTGGGTTGTGCCCACCTCGGTGGCCTCCCGCACCCCCTCTTTACCCTATAAATTCACAAATATTCCAAAAACCCTTAGGGGTTAACCTAGATCAGAAGTTTCGCCGCGGCAAGGCTCTGTAGCCACCAAAAAC
Source organism: Aegilops bicornis (assembly GCA_021605145.1). Taxonomy (NCBI): domain Eukaryota; kingdom Viridiplantae; phylum Streptophyta; class Magnoliopsida; order Poales; family Poaceae; genus Aegilops; species Aegilops bicornis. The sequence continues at coordinate 383,171 of JAHIAL010000141.1, read as the reverse complement.
CAATCTATACCCATTCCGGCACCCTGCCGGAGGGGGGAATCATCTCCGCTGGCCATCTTCATCGTCCCAGTGGCTACCATGATGAGGAGGGAGTAGTCCACCCTCGGGGCTGAGGGTTTGTACCAGTAGCTATGTGCTTAATCTCTCTCTATCGTGATCTATAGCATGGTCTTTGTTAACATAGATGGATCATATGATGTTTCTCCTCTCTATACTCTTGTTGTGATGAGTTGAGTCTTTACCCTTTGAAGTTTTGTCTTGTCGGATTGAATATTCAGATATGAGAACACATCATGTATGTCTTGCGGTATGAATACTTGAGGTGACAATGGGGTATCATATTTATTTACTTTATGTATGTTATGGCACTCAACTTGCGGATTCCCGAGGTGACATTGGGTTAATCTATGCATAGGGGTTGATGCACATTTTTATTATATTTTCTCCGATATAAACTTTGGGGTCTCTTTGTAGTTCTTTGTGTGGATTGAGTATTATGAATATGAATTTGCTTTGGTGTTATTTTAGTACGAAATCTAGGATAGATCGAGCGATAAAAATAGCTTTGTGTTATTTTAGTACGAACTCTTGAATAGATTGAACGGAAATAATAGCTTTGAGGTAGTTTCGTACCCTACAAACAATTTCTATCTTTTGTTCTCTGCTAATAGGAACTCGGGAGTGATTCTTTATTGCACTTTGAGGGATAATCATATGATCCAACTATGCTAGCACTGTTGAGAGATTGCACTAGTGAAAGTAAGGACCCTAGGCCTTGTTTTCAAGCATTGCAATACCGTTTTTGTGCCCGTTTACTATTTGCTACCTTGCTGTTTTTATTTATTCAGATTAAAAAAATATTTCTACCATCCATATTACACTTTTATCACCAAGTCTTCGCGGAACTAGTGCACCTATACAATTTACCATTGTATTGGGTGTGTTGGGGACACAATAGATTCTTTTATTTGGTTGCAGGGTCGTTTGAGAGATACCATCTTCATCCAACACCTCTCACGGATTGATAAACCTTAGGTCATCCACTTGAGGTAAAGACTATTTTGAAGTACCTGAAAAGGACTAAAGAGATGTTCCTAGTTTATGGAGGTGAGGAAGAGCTCGTAAAGGGTTACGCCGATGCTAGTTTCCAAACCGACAGAGATGATTATCGATCACAATCCGGATTTGTGTATGTCATGAAAGGAGGACCAGTGAGCTGGATGAGTTCCAAGCAAGATACGGTGGCCTATTCTACCACAGAAGCCGAATACATTGCGGCTTGTGAAGCTGCGAAAGAAGGTGTTAGGATCCGGAACTTTCTGGATGATCTTGGTATTTTCCCAGCCTTGGTAAAACCGTTGGACCTTTTTTGTGATAATTCTGGTGCCATAGCACAAGCCAAGGAGCCGAGGAATCACCACAAGGTCAGACACATAGATCGGAAATATCACCTGATACGTAATATCGTACAGAATGGTGATGTAGAGTTACGCAAAATTCACACGGATGCAAATGTTGCAGATCCGTTGACTAAGCTGCTTCCACAACCCAAGCATGAGGGGCACGTTAGAGCTATGGGCATTCGATGTCTATTTGATTGATTCTAGTGCAAGTGAGAGACTGTTGGAGATATGCCCTAGAGGCAATCATGTATGATGATATTTCCTATGTGTTTATGAATAAAGATCGTCCTTGGACATTATCAATGATGTATATCAGAGCAAGTACGTGACTTGTTTGTGGGACTATGCATTGTATGATGACTGTCCTAAAAGGTCCCTAGTCAAAAGGGCTCGTGTGTGACCGACTAGACTAGCATATGACATGGTCGATGGCTTTGTCTCACTAGCCATGGAGCATTGGATGTTAACCGGATAATATGGACTTGGAAAGGTCTGCTCGGATTCGACGTGGTCGGATCCGAGTCGAGATAAGGTCCGAGTCGGACAGACCCAACTATGAGACGCAGCGATATGTCATTTGTGAGACTATAGTACAACATACGTTCTATGTCCTAAGACCTGAGCTGACGCATGTACTCGGGATGGTGAAAGACTTGCTTTGGGCCGACCAAATGCTACTCCGTGACTGGGTAGTAACAAAGGTAGGTTTCAGGCTTGTCCAGACCCATGCTGCGAGACATGGTCGAGCAAGATGGGATTTGCCCCTCCGACCAGGAGAGATATACTCTGGGCCCCTCGTGTGATCCGACCAGGATAAGCATGGCCATGCGACAAGGATCATGAGATGATCCGGATAGTGGTCGGCATCACTGTAACGAGAAAGAGGTCGGGCTAGCACAAGGATGACAGACTCGCCTTGAGCTCGACAACATATATCGTGTGGCAAAAGGAATGGAAGTGTGATGTACAGGTTCGCCTAACCAGCTTCATAGTCTTCTTGGTGTTCGGCATGCCTTGCTAGAAGCCGCTACCAACTGTGCGGTTCAGAGGTGATATGAACTGCGACCAAGCCGGCTAGAACCTAAGGGGTCGCGCGCTTAAGGGAAGGAACCTATGAGGTCCGATCCGGGGACACTGGTCGGATGTGATCCGAGGTGTATCTGGATTGTGGCCGAGGGCTTTAGGGTCCGTGCGAGACCCAAGTGTTGCGCCCGTGATGGACGCCTATATAAAATGGAGGTGCCGCACACTCATGGGATTGATCGTTTTGGCGCTGTCACTAGGGTTTGCAAGTGTTACGAACAGACACCTCCACTCGCCACCGACTGTGTGATCGGACCTAGCAGTCCGCCGCACGTCGTTCCTCCTGCACGCGCGGATACCGTTAGAGGCGGTGCACGTGCTCCGCTCCGGCGAACTTGTACGTGGGATCGGACTACCAGCTGTTCGTGGGAGATCGGACGAGGAGGAGACGAACCACGCGGACGCGCTGCCCCAACTCTTCTTCCGCTGCATGGCACTGCGCTTCTAGTGGTAACGAACTGTGATCCATCTCCCGTAGCATGTTCTTGGTTGTTCTGCGCGTAGAAATTTTTTAATTTACAGTGGACGAACCCTACCGTACAACCCAACATACACAACAGCACCAAGTTTCACATGCAACATCGAAAACCTTTGGAAAGTAGCATCATACATGGTAAATAGACAGATGAATCTCATCTGGGAAACTGCAGAAGCGGAAGGCAAATATTGAACCTTCAGTAATGTTGAATGTCCTTGCAACTTTAGGCTAGTGGCTATGGATAATTGCCCGCCCAACCTTCATCCTCTTCAGGAAGACTTCAATATTGTACTATGGGTGTTGAATGAATACCTTCCTCGCCTCTTGACCATGAAGGTCGTTTGAGAGGTAATCATCGGTGAACTGCTTTGAAAAGTACTGAAAACAAATATATGCATAAATCGCTATTATAAATTTTGAATGGTGCAAGGGGTAAAAACAAGGTAAAAGAGTTAGTACCATCCTATGTTGACTGATGTCTTCTTCATTGTGCAAACAAAGATCTTGCTATTACTCGTCGCAAGTTTCTTCATCCTAACAATCTTTTTGAGTTTCTTGACTTGACTGATATTCATGGACATCTCATTTCCCCATATACAAAATGGCTCGAACAGTGGGCCTAAGCCTCTGACAGCAGACCTACATGTGCAAGACCAAATTATAAGAAACCTAAATATTAGAATGATCTAATAAATCGCATTTATAACGTGCTATTAGCTAATGGACCATGCATGAGCAAACCATGATGGTAAAACGTAGTGTCTCCATTAATTCCCTGCAACACACATAAGGAAGGTCTTGATCAGGTTAACTGAGAGTTGCCATACTATCAGTAGAATACGTATTGAGTACAGCCAAATTTGATTTATTTCTCACATGCTTAACAATACAAAATTGTACCCATAGCAAATGAAAATAAAATTGTAGAATAAAACCAAACAGTTAAATGGACAGCAGACCAAATGAACCAAAAAAGTTTAATGAGCACGGCATTGCAGAATAGAAACATGTACTAGAAGATAAGAAAGTTAACAAAACAAAGAATTCTTGATAATAGTACTACGAAATGTAGCAATTGTTGGACCAAACTGTTAACTGAACATTACATTTTAGAGGACCAAACTGTTAACTGAACATCAAATCGCATATTGACATTACAGAGGACAAAATACTAGAAGGAACTAGCGGTGGCCTCGAGAAAACAACACGAACTGTATTTTAAAGTAGACAACCGTGAGGTGGTGTCGACGGTGGCCTCAAAGATGAGGTGTTCCTCCAAGATCTGGTGGTCGGCACGCACGGCAGCCATAGCGACCTCGTGCGTGTGTGCGGCCGCGATTTGTTTCTCCGCTGCCAGACGCTACTGAGCTCCATGTTATACTGCATGCAGAATGGCTGTGGGCGGCGCTTAATTGGATGACGGGGACAGTGATTTCGACGAAACGTGTCGTGCTTGGCCGGTCGGGCATGTGGGACGGGAACGAAAGGGGATGGTGTGGCTGGGGTGTGGATTACTCGACAATATCACGAGGCCGCAGCAAGAAGAAGGGTTGGCGGCGAGGAGGCCGCGCAGCAAAAAGAAGGGTCCTCGGCGAGGAGGAGGCGCTGCAAGAAGAAGGGTAGCCGGCGAGGAGGTGGCGCTGTGATACGTCTCCAACGTATCTATAATTTATGAAGTATTCATGCTGTTATTTTATCATTTTTGGATGTTTTACAATCATTTTATAGCAACTTTATATCATTTTTTGGGACTAATGACCCATTGCCCAGTGCCAGTTGCAGTCTTTGGCTTGTTTTTTACATCGCAGGAAATCAATATCAAACGGAGTCCAAACACCGTGAAACTTGCTGGAGATTTTTTATGGACCAGAACACCCAAGATGGGCCAGAGCAGCACCTAGGGGGTGCCCCGAGTTGGCCACAACCCACCTGGGCGTGCCTGGGGCCAAGGCGCGCCTAGGTGGGTTGTGCCCACCTCGGTGGCCTCCAGCACCCCCAATTTACCCTATAAATTCACAAATAGCCCGAAACCCTTCGGGGTTAACATAGATCAGAAGTTCCGCCGCCGCAAGGCTCTGTAGCCACTGAAAACTAATCTTGACCCGTTTCGGCACCCTGCCGGAGGGGGGAATCATCTCCGGTGGCCATCTTCATCATCCCGGCGGCCGCCATGATGAGGATGGAGTAGTGCACCCTCAGGGGCTGAGGGTTTGTACCAGTAGCTATGTGTTTAATCTCTCTCTCTCTCTCATGATCTATAGCATGGGATTTGTTAACATAGATGGATCATATGATGTTTCTCCCCTCTATAGTCTCGTTGTTATGAATTGAATCTTTACCCTTTGAAGTTTTGTCTTGTCGGATTGAATATTCAGATATGAGAACACATGATGTATGTCTTGCGGTATGAATACTTGAGGTGACAATGGGGTATCATATTTATTCACTTGATGTATGTTATGGCACTCAACTTGCGGATTCCCGAGGTGACATTGGGTAATCTATGCATAGGGTTTGATGCACATTTTTATTATCTTTTCTCTGATAGAAACTTTGGGGTCTCTTTGTAGTTCTTTGTGTGGATTGAGTATTATGATATGAATTTGCTTTGGTGTTATTTTAGTACGAACTCTAGGATAGATGAAACGAAAAAATAGCTTTGTGTTATTTTAGTACGAACTCTTGAATAGATCGAACGGAAAGAATAGCTTTGAGGTGATTTCGTACCCTGAAAACAATTTCTATCTTTTGTTCTCCACTAATAGGAACTTGGGAGTGATTCTTTATTGCACTTTGAGGGATAATCATATGATCCAACTATTCTAGCACTATTGAGAGATTGCACTAGTGAAAGTATGGACCCTAGGCCTTGTTTTCAAGCATTGCAATACCGTTTTTGTGCCCGTTTAGTATTTGCTACCTTGCTGTTTTTATTTATTCAGATTCTAAAAATATATTTCTACCATCCATATTACACTTTTATCACCATCTCTTCACCGAACTAGTGCAGCTATACAATATGCCATTGTATTGGGTGTGTTGGGGACACAAGAGATTTCTTGTATTTGGTTGTAGGGTCGTTTGAGAGAGACCGTATTCATCCTACACCTCTCACGGATTGATAAACCTTAGGTCATCCACCTGAGGGAAAATTTCTAATGCCCTACAAAACTCTGCGCTTGGAGGCCCAACACGTGTCTACAAGAATAAAGTTGCATAGTAGACATCACGCTACAAGAAGAAGGGTCGCCGGCGAGGAGGCTAAGCTGCCAGTAAGTAGCAGTGAAGGTTTGAACTTGGAAAAGCAAGGAGGAACAGTGGAAATGTGGATTTTGGTGGGATGGAGGGGGCGGTGAGATAGATATTTCCATGGTGGCAGAAATTTTTTGCTCGGTGTCGTGACAAACTGGCGCACAAGTGTGGTTCAAGCGCTGGCGGTGGACTGTAGATGCCGAAGATTCCTACATAAGCCAGACAAGACGGTGCGCCAAGATATTTTATATCGCATCCCACACGATTCTTTCAAGTAAACTGTTTGTGGTATACCTGATTTTTTCATTATGTTTTGAAAGACAAAATGGTGTTACAGAGGGAAAGGATGGTGTTTGAATTGCTAGAACATTTAAGTACAGTGAACATGCAACTACATGAGTGTCGTGTTTAAATTTGGAATTATTCCGGGTTTGTTTGGCATTTTTATGCATTGACTGAGTTTCTACGCACTTAATGTGCATAAATTTGAACTACAACCACATGCTCCAGTGCACCAAAGTTTGTTGAAAAATGACGTGTGTGTCTTTGGGTGAATTTATAGGTCTCATGCAATAAATGGGAATGAAATTCAAACATCTGGGCATCGTGGCTCGGCCAGGAACATTAAGAAACTTGGTTTTTAAATTCCTGGAAATTCAACACTCGCCTGAAATCATGAAACTTGGCATTGTGTCATTTCATGGCACCAACATGTTGTGGTAAAAAAAATGGCCGCATTTGGACAAGTTCTGGTATAAACTTCTTGTAAACCGGATCTTCTCTCGAGAAGACTCGTGATTCCCGAGGGGGGACGTGTCACCTTTGTGTGCGAAACGATATACGCTGCCTCGCCCCCTTGATTTTTTTTACAGAGGCAACATAGAACTATATGAGTGACGTGTTAAAATTTGGATTATATCCCGGGTTCGTTTGGACTTTTTTATACATTAATTGAATTTTTGGTCATTTAATGTGCATAATTCAAATTTGAACTACAAGCACATGCTCCAATGCACCAAAGTTGGTTGAAAATCACATGTGTGTCCTTGGGTGAATTTCTAGGTCCCGTGCAAGAAATAGGAATAAAATTCAAACTTCTGGGCGTCATGGCTCGGCCGGGAACATTGAGAAACTTGGTTTTTAAATTCCTAGAAATTCAAAACTCGCCTGAAAATCATGAAACTTGGCATGGTGTCATTTCATGGCACCAACATGATGTGGTAAAAAAATTGGCCGCATTTGGACAAGTTTTGGTATAAGCTTCTTGCAAACCAGAGCTTCTCTCTAGAAGACTCGTGGTTCCCGAGGGGGCAGTGTCACCTTTGTGTGTGAAACGATATACGCTACCTCCCACCCCCCCCCCTTGAGTTTTCACAGAGGCAACATAGAACTATATTAGTGCCATGTTAAAAATTTGAATTATTCTGGGCTCATTTGGACTTTTTATACTTTAATTGACTTTCTGGTCATTTAATTTGCATAATTCAAATTTGAACTACAAGCACATGCTCCAGTTGTCGGTGTCAAAACCGGCCGATCTTGGGTACGGGGTCCCGAACTGTGCGTCTGAGGATCAAAGATAACAGGAGGCAGGGGACACGATGTTTACCCCGGTTCGGGCCCTCTTAATGGAGGTAATACCCTACTTCCTGCTTGATTGACTTTGATGAGTATAGGGGTTACAAGAGTTGATCTACCTCGAGATCGTAATGGCTAAACCCTATATGTCTAACATGTATGATTGTGATTGCCTCTACGGAATAAACCCTCCGGTTTATATAGACACCGGAGGAGTCTAGGGTTGTACAAAGTCGGTTTACAGAGAAAGGAATCTTCATATCTGAACGCCAAGCTTGCCGTCCACACAAAGGAGAGTCCCATCCGGGCACGGGGAAAAGCTTTCTATATTGCGTCTTCACGGCCCACCAGTCCGGCCCACGTCACATAGCCTGGATACCCAGGGACCCCCTAATCCAGGACTCCCTCAGTAGCCCCTGAACCAGGCTTCAATGACGATGTGTCCGGTGCGCATATTGTCTTCGTCATTGCAAGGCGGGATCCTCCTCCGAAAATTCCAAAGTACTTGATCAAAAGAACTATATCCGGCTCTGTACAATAGTTACAACCCTGAACCTCAAGGGAAAAATACTTAAACAAAATAGGTCATGTCTTTTGACAGCTTTTTTCAGTGAGGCGTTGTGTTCTGGCCTTATTATTATTTGGAACCATTTTTTAGCCTCCCGCTTCGCGTTTCGAGACGCGGTCTTCATTGACACGTCTTGTCAAAGTAGAGATCATGTACCCTTATTGCGGGATTCTCATCAATACGTATTTGGGTAATCCAACCGTGTCGTTTGCACGACCCCTTGGGAATATGTGAGTTTTAAGGCTCATAGGGGGACGCTTGATATTCACTGCCTTTATAAGAAGATAAGGATCCGTCTTTTTACCCCGCGCCTTATTCCTCCTTGGCCCAACTGCCCTCGAGCTCCAGCGCCCAAGTTTCAATCCCTCCCGTCCCCAGCAAATACCCCAGCCATGTCCGGATCTGGAGTGCAGGGCAAGTGGATGGCCTCCTCCATCACAGAGGGGAACATCAAGAACTTCGGGAAGCGGGGTATTTATCCACGGAAATCGCCCATCGACTCCCTGCCATGAACCAGATCATTCCCACCCTGGAGCCCAATGAGAGGGTAGTATTCATCCCCCACTTTCTTCGCAGGCTAGGGTTTCCTCTCCACCCTTTCGTCTGCGGGCTCATGTTCTATTACAGGCTAGATTTCCACGATCTAGCCCCGAATTCATTGCTCAACATCTCGGCGTTCATCATCGTGTGTGAGGTGTTCCTCCGCATCCCCCCCCCCACTTCGGCCTGTGGCTCAAGGTCTTCAATGTGAAGCCGAAAGTGGTCGAGGGTCAACACGCGGTGTGTGGTGGCGCCATGGTGAGCAAGCTCCCTAACGTCGCCTGGCCCAAGGGGACCTTCATAGAGATCGTCAAGGGATGGCGGCAGGAGTGGTTCTACGTCACGGAACCCCGTGACGCCACATGGGCCGCCACTCCTGAGTTCAAATTCGGTCCTCCAATGTGGCTCACATCATGGCTTAATAAGGGTCTGGATTGGGCGTCATCCGACGAGGTGATGACGCTGCAGAAGCGCATCAAGAGCATGAAAGAGAAGAACACCAGTCTTGCCAGCGTCATCCAGGTGATGCTTTTCTCTGGATTCTCCCCTGCCAACGCTGGACTCTCCATATGTGGGAGTTTGATCCGGCAAGTCCCCGGACCTTGCAGCGTTTCTTCGGCATGAAGCACGAAGATATATGGAAGCTGCTTTTCAAGACCCAAAAGTCCTAGCCAAAAACGACAGAAGACCTTGGCCTCGACTGCACTCATCCAGCTACTCCAGTAAGTTTTTCAGATTTCCAGTGATATCCTCAACTTGTAGATCCAAGGAGTAAGCTTAAGCCTTCCTCTTATCCTTCAGGGCTAGACGAAGAAGGCAGAGCGGATCCAGTGTCCAGCTCCCCGGCCCAAAGACCCAGCTATTCCTCTTCTGACAAAGATGCTGGTTCCGGTGCCGTACCAGGCGCCGGAGAAGAAGGCCAAGAAGAAGGGCAAGGAGGCCAGAAGTGGCCTTCGCCGTAAAGGCACTTCAGACATAATGTTCGAAGATACCGAAGCTCTCTCCTCCCACGAGAGGGATGAAGACGAAGAGGAAGAAGAGGAGATAAATTCTCCCCCTAAGGAAGGAAAGAAGAAAAGGGGGGCTTTCGCGGACCTAGAGGCGGAGGCGTCGAAGAAGGGGAAGCTCGCCCTTTTGGGCGATTCGGAATCGGACGCCGAAGCCATCCCCGAGTGGAAACCCAGGCCGAAGCCCCTGGCCGAATCGTAAGTATTCAAAGATACTGTGTATATCCGGCTTTTTATAAATTGCAGGATGACATATCATCTACATGTTTCAGTCTGGCCCGTGATCTCCCCCAACAATCATCTTCTTCGGGGAATTCTTTGGCGCCGGAGATGATGGAGAGGGAAACACCTCCGCGAGCCTCTCCGCCTTATGCCGCGGACGACGCGAAGGTGCTATCACAGAGGACCTCTTCAGGCCAGGGAGAGGGGCAGAAGGCCGCAGAAACGGTGCCAGAGGGTAATTCCTCGGCTGCCAAAAACATGGGGGGCCAAATCCCCATGGAAACTGAAGATGGGGGCCCGGACCAGTCTGGCCCCTAGTCGAATATGACTCCGGAGGCCCACGTGGCTCTGCAACCGAGTGAGCAGCCTCCTTTGAAGGAGGGGGTGTTGGAAATATGCCCTAGAGGCAATAATAAATTAGTTATTATTATATTTCCTTGTTCATGATAATCGTTTATTATCCATGCTATAATTGTCTTGATAGGATACTCGGATCCGGGTGTGGGTACATAGTCGACACCATGTCCATAGTAAGCCTCTAGTAAACTAGCTCGTTGATCAATGATGGTTACGGTTTCACGACCATGGACATTGGATGTCGTTGATAACGGGATCACATCATTAGCAGAATGATGTGATGGACAAGACCCAATCCTAAGCCTAGCACAAAGATCGTGTAGTTCAGGTATGCTAAAGCTTTTCTAATGTCATGTATCTTTTCCTTAGACCATGAGATTGTGCAACTCCGGATACCGTAGGAATGCTTTGGGTGTACCAAACGTCACAACGAATCGAGCGGCTATAAAGGTGCACTACAGGTATCTCCGAAAGTGTCATTGGGTTGGCATGAATCGAGACTGGGATTTGTCACTCCGTGTAAACGGAGAGGTATCTCTGGGCCCACTCGGTAGGACATCATCATAATGTGCAGAATGTGACCAAGGGGTTGATCACGGGATGATGTGTTACGGAACGAGTAACGAGACTTGCCGGTAACGAGATTGAACAAGGTATCGGCATACCGACGATCGAATCTTGGGCAAGTACAATACCGCTAGACAAAGGGAATTGTATACGGGATTGATTGAGTCCTTGACATCGTGGTTCATCCGATGAGATCATCGTGGAATATGTGGGAGCCAACATGGGTATCCAGATCCCGCTGTTGGTTATTGACCGGAGAACGCCTCGGTCATGTTCCGCATGGTTCCCGAACCCGTAGGGTCTACACACTTAAGGTTCGATGGCGACGCTTAGGGTTATAGGGAATAGATAAACGTGGTTACCGAATGTTGTTCGAGTCCCGGATGAGATCTCTGGACGTCCCGAGGAGTTCCGGAATGGTCCGGAGGTAAATATTTATATATGGGAAGTCCTATTTTGGCCACCGGAAAATGTTCGGGATTTTTCGGTATTGTACCGGGAAGGTTCTAGAAGGTTCGGAGTGGGGCCCACCTCCATGGGGACCCACATGAACGTGGGTAGTGGGGGCAAGGCCCCACACCCCTGGTCAACAAGCACCAAGATCCCCCTTAGAAGGAATAAGATCATATCCCAAGGATAAGATCAAGATCCCTAAAAGGGGGGATAACAATCGATGGGGAAAGGAAAGGATGGGATTTCTTTCCTCCCACCTTTTCCAACGCCCCAATGGACTTGGAGGGCAAGAAATAATCCCCTGCACCCCTATATATAGTGGGGAGGCTCATGGGAGCTGCACCCTTGCCCGGGCGCAGCCCTCCCTCTCCCAAGTCCTCCTCCTCTCCGCGGTGCTTGGCGAAGCCCTGCAGGATTGCCACGCTCCTCCATCACCACCACACCATCGTGCTGCTGCTGGATGGAGTCTTCCCCAACCTCTCCCTCTCTCCTTGCTGGATCAAGGCATGCGAGACGTCACCGGGCTGTACGTGTGTTGAACGCAGAGGTGCCGTCCGTTCGGCACTAGGATCTCCGGTGATTTGGATCACGACGAGTACGACTCCTTCAACCCCGTTCTCTTGAACGCTTCCGCTTAGCTATCTACAAGGCTATGTAGATGCACTCTCCTTCCCCTCGTTGCTAGTTTCTCCATAGATAGATCTTACGACACGTGAGGAAAATTTTGAATTTCTGCCACGTTCCCCAACAAAGGCATCATGAGCTAGGTCTATTAAGTAGATTCTTTGCACGAGTAGAACACAAAGTAGTTGTGGGCATTGATTTTGTTCAATATGCTTACCGTTACTAGTCCAATCTTGTTTCGGACGGTATTGTGGAATGAAGCGGCCGGACCGACCTTACACGTACACTTACGTGAGACAGTTCCACCGGTGACATGCACTTGGTGCATAAGGTGGCTAGCGGGTGCCAGTCTCTCCCACTTTAGTCAGATCGGATTCGATGAAAAGGGTCCTTATGAAGGGTAAATAGCAATTGACATATCACGTTGTGGCTTTTGCGTAGGTAAGAAATGTTCTTGCTAGAAACCCATAGCAGCCACGTAAAACATGCAAACAACAATTAGAGGACGTCTAACTTTTTTTTTGCAGGGTATGCTATGTGATGTGATATGGCCAAAAAGGAATGTGATGTATGAGATTGATCATGTTCTTGTAATAGGAATCACGACTTGCATGTCGATGAGTATGACAACCGGCAGGAGCCATAGGAGTTGTCTTTATTTATTGTATGACCTGCGTGTCATTGAACAACGCCATGTAATTACTTTACTTTATTGCTAACCGTTAGCCATAGTAGTAGAAGTAATAGTTGGCGGGACAACTTCATGAAGACAAGATGATGGAGATCATGGTGTCATGCCGGTGAAGATGATGATCATGGAGCCCCGAAGATGGAGATCAAAAGGAGCAAAATGATATTGGCCATATCATGTCACTATTTGATTGCATGTGATGTTTATCATGTTTATGCATCTTATTTGCTTAGAACGACGGTAGTAAATAAGATGATCCCTCATTAAAATTTCAAGAAAGTGTTCCCCTAATCGTGCACCGTTAAAGTTCGTCGTTTCAAGCACCACGTGATGATCGGGTGTGATAGATTCTTACGTTCACATACAACGGGTGTAAGCCAGATTTACACACGCCGAAACACTTAGGTTGACTTGACGAGCCTAGCATGTATGCACATGGCCTCCGGAACACAAGAGACCAAAGGTCGAGCATGAGTCGTATGGTAGATATGATCAACATGAAGATGTTCACCGATGATGACTAGTCCGTCTCACGTGATGATCGGACACGGCCTAGTTGACTCGGATCATGTAATCACTTAGATGACTAGAGGGATATCTATCTGAGTGGGAGTTCATAAGATGAACTTAATTATCCTGAACATATTCAAAAAGGTTTTTTCAATTTATGACATAGCTCGCGCTTTAGTTATACTGTTTTAGATATGTTCCTAGAGAAAATATAGTTGAAAGTTGATAAGGTAGCAATTATGCGGACGGTAGAAGTCTTATGTCCTTAATGCACCGCTCGATGTCTTGAACCTCTAACGCCGATGCGTGGATGTTGCGAACATCGACATACACGTCTTGATAACTACGTGATAGTTCAGTTAAACGGTTTAGAGTTGAGGCACCAAAGACGATTTCAAACGTCATGGAACATATGAGATGTTTCGAGGGCTGAAATTGGGATTTCAAGCTCAGGCACACGTCAAGAGGTATAAGACCTCTGACGGTTTTCTTAGCCTGCAAACTAAGGGAGTAAAGCTCAAGCTCAATCGTTGAGCTTGTGCTCAGATTGTTTGAGTGCAACAATCACTTGAATCAAGTGGGAGTTGATCTTCCTGATGAGATAGTGATGTTTCTCCAAAGTCATTGCCACCAAGCTGCTAGAAGCTTCGTGATGAACTATAACATATCAGGGATAGATATGATGATCCTTGAGCTATTCACAATGTTCGACACCGCGAATGTAGAAATCAAGAAGGAGCATCAATTGTTGATGGTTAGTGAAACCACTAGTTTCAAGAAGGGCAAGGGCAAGAAGGGGTACTTCATGAAACGGCAAATCAGTTGCTACTCCAAAGGAAGAAACCCAGGTTGAACCCAAACCCAAGACTAAGTGCTTCAGTAATGAGAGGAACGGACAAGCTGTGATTACCCTAGATACTTGGTAGATGAGAAGGCTGGCAAGGTTGATAGGGGTATATTGGATATACATTATGTTAATGTGTACTTTACTAGTACTCCTATCAGCACTAGGGTATTAGATACCGGTTCGGTTGCTAAGTGTTAGTAACTCGAAATAAAAGCTACGGAATAAACGGAGACTAGCTAAAGGTGAGTCGACGATATGTGTTGGAAGTGTTTCCAAAGGTTGATGTGATCAAGCATCGCCGCTCCCTCTACCATCGAGATTTGTGTTAAACCTAAATAATTGTTATTTGGTGTTTATGCGTTGAGCATAGACATGATTGGATTATGTCTATCGCATAATACTGATTTATTCATTTAAGGAGAATAATGGTTACTCTATTTATTTGAATAAAACCTTCAATGGTCTTGCACCTAAAAGAATGGTTTATTGAATCTCGATCGTAGTCATACACATTTTCATGCAAAAGATATAAGATAGTAATGATAGTACCACTTACTTGTGGCACTGCCATGTAAGTCATATTGGTGTAAAACGCATGAAGAAGCTCCATGTTGATGGATCTTTGGACTCACTCGCTTACGAAAAGTTTGAGACATGAACCATTTCTATTGGTGTATACGCATGAAGAAACTCCATGCAGATGGATCGTTTGGACTCACTTGATTTTGAATCACTTGAGATATGCAAATCATACCACATGGGCAAGATGAGTGAAAAGCCTCGCTTTTCAAGAAGATGGAACAAGATAGCAACTTGTTGGAAGTAACACATTTTGATGTGTGCAGTCCAATGAGTGCCGAGGCATGCAAATGAATATCGTTATGTTCTTACTTCACGATGATTCGAGTAGATGTTGAGTATATTTACTTGATGAAACACAAATCTGAATTATTGAATGGTTCAAGTAATTTCAGTGAAGTTAAATATCATCGTGACAAGAGGATAAAATGTCTATGATATGATCATAGAGTTGAGTATCTGAGTTACGAGCTTTGGCACGCAATTAAGACATTGTGGAAATTGTTTCACAATAAATACCGCCTGGAACACCATAGTGTGATGGTGTGTCCAAACATCATAGTTGCACCCTATTGAATATGTTGCATACCATGATGTCTCTTATCGAATTACCACTATCGTTCATGGGTTAGGCATTAGAGACAACTGCACTCACTTCAATAGGGCACCACGTAATTCCGTTGAGACGACACCGTTTGAACTATGGTTTGGAGAAACCTAAGTTGTCGTTTCTTAAAAGTTTGGGGCTGCGATGCTTATGTGAAAAAGTTTCAGGTTGATGAGCTCGAACCCAAAGCGGATAAAAACGCATCTTCATAGGACACCGAAAACAGTTGGGTACACCTCCTATCTCAGATCCGGAAGCAAAAGTAATTGTTTCTAGAAACGGGTCCTTTCTCGAGGAAAAGTTTCTCTCGAAAGAATTGAGTGGGAGGATGGTGGAGACTTAATGAGGTTATTAAACCATCACTTCAACCAGTGTGTAGCAGGGGCACGTGAAGTTGTTCATGTGGCACCTACACCAATTGAAGTGGAAGGCGATGATAGTGATCATGATGCTTGAGATCAAGTCACTACCGGACCTCGTGGGTCGACAAGGGGCCAGCGTACTACTTGAGTGAGTGCGCATAATCACATCTTAGAGGTCATGTTGCTAGACAACAATGAACCTACGAGCTATGGAGAAGCGATGGTGGGCCCGGATTCCAATGAGTGGCTCGAGGCCATAACATCCGAGAGAGGATCCATGACTTTGGAAGAAATACTTGATGGTCGTAAGGACGTTGGGTAAAGATGGATTTTAAAAGGAAGACAGACAATGATGGTAAGTATCACCATTAAGAAAGCTCGACTTGTCATTAAAGATATTTTCCGACAAGTTCAAGGAGTTGACTACAGTGAGGCTTTCTCACTCGTAGCGATGCTAAGAGTCTGTTGAAATTGGATTAGCAATTCTTGCATTATTTATGAAATCTTGCATATAGGATGTCAAAACATTGTTTCCTTGACAGTTTCTTGAGGAAAGGTTGTATGTGATACAACCGTAAGGTTTTGACAATCTCGAAGACGCTAACAAGTATGCAAAGCTCCATTATCCTTCTAAGGACCGGAGTAAGCATCTCGGAGTTGGAATGTACGCTTTGATGAGATGATCAAAGATTTTGGGTCTATACAAAGTTTATGAGAAACTTGTATTTCCAAAGAAGTGAGTGGGAGCACTATAGAATTTCGATGAGTATATGTTGTAGACATATTGTTGATCAGAAATGATGTAGAATTTCTAGAAAGCATATAGGGTTGTTTGAAAAGTGTTTTTCAATGGAAAACCTGGATTAAGCTACTAGAACATTGAGCATCAAGATCTATGAGGATAGATCAAAAAACGCTAAATGGTACTGCCAAATGAGCACATACCTTGACATGATCTTGAAGGTGTTCAAGATGGATTAGGCAAAGAAGGAGTTCTTGCCTGAGTTGTAAGGTATGAAGTTAAGAGTTCTGACTAAACCACGGCGGAGAGAGAGAAAGGACGAAGGTCGTCCCCTATGCTTCGCACGTAGGCTCTATAGTATGCTATCTTGTGTACCGCACCTAAGTGTGCCCGCCATGAGTCAATCATAGTACAAGAATGATCCAGAATGGATCATTGGACACGATCAAAATTGTCCTTGGAGTAAATAAGGACATGTTTCTCGATTATGGAGGTGATAAAGAGTTCGGCATAAAGGGTTACGCCGATGCAAGCTTTAACACCTACCGAATGACTACGAGTAGCAAACCCGGATACGTATAGTGGAGCAACCATTTGGAATAGCTCCAAGTGGAGTGTGGAAGCAGCATTTACAATATGACATAGAGAATTGCGAAGTACATACGGATCTGAATATTGCAGACCCGTTGACTAAAACCTCTCTCACAAGCAAAACATGATCAAACCCCAGAACTCATTGAGACTTAATCACATGGTGATGTGAACTAGTTTAGACACTAGTAAACTCTTTGGATATTGGTCACATGGCGATGTGACCTATCAGTGTTAATCACATAGCGATGTGAACTAGATTATTGACTCTAGTGCAAGTGGGAGACTGTTGGAAATATGCCCTAGAGGCAATAATAAATTAGTTATTATTATATTTCCTTGTTCATGATAATTGTTTATTATCCATTCTATAATTGTACTGATAGGAAACTCAGATACATGTGTGGGTACATAGACAACACCATGTCCATAGTAAGCCTCTAGTAAACTAGCTCGTTGATCAACAGATGGTTACAGTTTCGACCATGGACATTGGATGTCGTTGATAACGGGATCACATCATTAGCGTAATGATGTGATGGACAAGACCCAATCCTAAGCCTAGCACAAAGATCGTAGTTCAGTATGCTAAAGCTTTTCTAATGTCAAGTATCTTTTCCTTAGACCATGAGATTGTGCAACTCCCGGATACCGTAGGAATGCTTTGGGTGTACCAAACGTCACAACGAATCGGGTGGCTATAAAGGTGCACTACAGGTATCTCCGAAAATGTCTGTTGGGTTGGCACGAATCGAGACTGGGATTTGTCACTCCGTGTAAACGGAGAGGTATCTCTGGGCCCACTCGGTAGGACATCATCATAATGTGCAGAATGTGACCAAGGGGTTGATCATGGGATGATGTGTTACGGAAGGACTAAAGAGACTTGCCGGTAACGAGATTGAACAAGGTATCGGCATACCGACGATCGAATCTTGGGCAAGTACAATACCGCTAGACAAAGGGAATTGTATACGGGATTGACTGAGTCCTTGACATCGTGGTTCATCCGATGAGATCATCATGGAACATGTGGGAACCAACATGGGTATCCAGATCCCGCTGTTGGTTATTCACCGGAGAACGTCTCGGTCATGTCTGCATGGTTCCCGAACCCGTAGGGTCTACACACTTACGCTTCGATGACGCTAGGGTTATAGGGAATAGATATACATGGTTACCGAATGTTGTTCGAGTCCGGATGAGATCTCGGACGTCACGAGGAGTTAGGAATGGTCCGGAGGTAAATATTTATATATGGGAAGTCCTATTTTGGCCACCGGAAAATGTTCGGGATTTTCGGTATTGTACCGGGAAGGTTCTAGAAGGTTCCAGAGTGGGGCCCACCTGCATGGGGGACCCACATGAACGTGTGGGTAGTGGGGGCAAGGCCCCACACACCCTGGTCAAAAGCGCAAGATCCCCCCTTAGAAGGAATAAGATCATATCCTCAAGGGATAAGATCAAGATCCCTAAAAGGGGGATAACAATCGATGGGGAAAGGAAAGGATGGGATTTCTTTCCTCCCACCTTTGCCAATGCCCCAATGGACTTGGAGGGCAAGAAATAATCCCCTCCACCCCTATATATAGTGGGGAGGCGCATGGGAGCTGCACCTTGCCGGGCGCAGCCCTCCCCTCTCCCAAGTCCTCCTCCTCTCCGCGGTGCTTGGCGAAGCCCTGCAGGATTGCCACGCTCCATCACCACCACACCGTCGTGCTGCTGCTGGATGGAGTCTTCCCCAACCTCTCCTCTCTCCTTGCTGGATCAAGGCATGGGAGACGCCACCGGGCTGTACGTGTGTTGAACAGCGGAGGTGCCGTCTGCTCGCACTAGGATCTCCGGTGATTTGGATCACGAAATAGCACGACTCCTTCAACCCCGTTCTCTTGAACGCTTCCACTTAGCTATCTACAAGGGTATGTAGATGCACTCTCGTTCCCCTCGTTGCTAGTTTCTCCATAGATAGATCTTGGTGACACGTAGGAAAATTTTGAATTTCTGCTACGTTCCCCAACATGGTGGGACCTCCGAATTCACCGACGACCTCCATCAATCTGGAGGCGCCGAATACATTGAGGGAAGCACTTCGACATGCTTCCGTCGTGGAAGAGCACCATACCCTAATGGGTACGGTGGTTGAGAGGATTCAGTCCGCAAAAAGTGAGTTGAACGAAAGCTTTCACCAAATTTCGCTAACAGGCTTTGAGGTATGCGGTTTTAATATCTTTAGTCGCTTTTTTATATGAAAAGGATTCCAGGATATAGATAGTAGCCCCTGAGACTCTTTTTGGCTTTTTGAAAAAAGGGGCCGGACAGAGGATCGAATGTTCCGGAGATAACAAACTTGTGTATTTTGCTGAACAGGCTTTGCTGCTAGCAGCTTCCGCCAAGGACATGGAAGTTGCCGAACTCCGGAAGTCAAGCTGGTTGATGATGAGGTCGACCGTATTAATAAGCAGGTCGATGAGGCCCAAGGTATGCTTTTAGAAAGACCCCTTAAAAGCCTAAATTATAATGCAAACTCGGAGTTTAAGCTCGTGTGCTGCTATGTAAATGATTTTAGGCAACGTGACCGAGGTCGAGGCCCTCAAGAGTGCCCTCTCCGAAGCCAAGGAGGAGGCGAGGGTAAACAAAGCATCCACAGAGAAGGTGGCTGCGGATGTGGAGGCCGAAAAGGCCGCCCGCCTTCAGTATGAGTCGAGGGTGACCGAGGTAGAGCAAGTGCTCCAGGCGGCCGCCACCAAGTGTGAGTCCTTGGAGGAGAGTAACAAGGCGCAAGCGGCCGAACTCACCAAGGCTCTTCAAGCTGCGAAGGAGGCGCCGTCCGAGTCCCGGGCGGCTCGTGAGGAGATCAAGCAAGCCGAACAGATAGCGGCTAGTAAGCCTTTTCTTTTACAGAGTATATTCGGCGGTCGAAGATATACTTTGCTAAATCAACTGTGGAGTTCTCCAGACACTTTTGCAAATCTCTGAAGGAGTGCTGTCGATGCCGCCCAATATTTCCGGGCCCAAGAAGGGAACGCAATGGAGAAGCTCTTCTGGTCGCGGTATTTGGCGCCGGAGCGACCAGCATTACTGAACAATCAGATGATGTAGCTGGCAGAGCTGCATAGGATGTCCGTTTGGCCATGAAGGACATCATAGTCCGGCTATGGTCAGTCGGACCCATTCCGAGCAGCTACTTCGGCCTGGTCAAGCGATTGGGCGACGCCTTGCCCCGAATAGAGGCAGCGAAGCACTCGGCATGCATTGAGGGTGTGTGGATGGCTTTTTCCCGTGTCAAAATGCACTGGGCCAAGATGAAGGCTGCTAGCGTGGCTGTTGAAGGTCCGTCCAGAGACAAGGCTCACCACAAGCCGGAGCGCTACTTCAATGATGTCCTTGAGGGTGCCCGTTTGATAGATGGCCAATGCTCAAAGGATATTATGTTCGAGTAACTATATCTGAGCAACTGTATCCGAGCAACCCAGACATTGTATTATAAACCGAGGCCTTTGTAATATATTTGTGCATATTATCTTTGAATTGTGTTTTCTCCTGTACGGTTGTTTTTATCTTTGAGAGTTTGCCTGTCGTCAGCTTCAGCCCCCACGTAGATACTACGGGGGTGTTCGGGGTAGCACATAGCCACACTTGACCCAACGTCTTGGTCCGTAAAGGAGGTGTTAGTGCGGCGAACCAGGCAATCGGACTATGTAGCTTTATCACTCTCACTTAGCCATAGGAGCTTGACAATGGGACTGTAAGATCGCCCCTGGTGTGCATGAGGCTATCTGAACTAGGATGCCTTAAACGCGTGACTGGGAAGAGCCAGTCCTTCGTGTAAGACGGAAGAAATCGCTAGAGATTTAATAAGTCACCGACTTGCTGACCAGCTCTTGCCGCATCACGACAGTCAGTTTTTGGCTTTCTCTACTGAGGTGCTTAACCGGGCCAGCCGGAAGCACAATTGCAGTAGTTCTCCCTTTACTACCTTAGCCTAAAACGGAATGTAAGGTAGCAAGCACAGGAGCCAGGCAACCCAACTATTGACCAAAGACGTGATTCGGAGCCGATGCATATAATGCAGTATTTGGGACGCCGAAGTGTACTCTGAGAGTGTTCTGACTTTCTATTGTTGAAGATATATATACGGCTTGAATAGAGCCCCTTGCGATTTAATTCGCACCAAGGTGTATATGCCGATTTGAACGTCAAGTGGGAAAACAGATTAAAAATAGGCCAAGACCGAATGGGGTTGGTCGAAACTGTTTCCATTATAGTCTGATTGGTATGTCAAAACATATTTTTATAGAAGATGCAATAAGCATCGCGGCTATTTTACATGCCGAGAACAAGGGGAAGTTGTATACAGGTCCTAAATTTGAAAAGATGATCTAGAGGATCCTTTGGACATTCTGCCGCACGTCTGCGCCACTTTTCACCTTGGTGTAGGATCCTTTGAGAGGATCGATATCGAGTATGTATAAGGGGCCTAGAAGGGGGCCCTTGTTAGCTCCAAAAATCGATGTGGGTTGTAAAGAACCTGAAAAAATAAAAACGAGAGAAGAAAAAGGTGGAGCAATATGTAGGTCCGGATAGGGTCGAGCCGTATCGTGGACCTTATGTGTAGCATGCCTCCGTCCTTGCCCGTGGTATTTTTAACGCGTAATTATGTACGTGCGGCACGTATGCCGCTATCAAGCTGGGGCATTGATGGAGGCCGAATTGCTAATCAAGCTCTGGATGAGCTGGACTGTCGGTCTGCAGGGTAGACCGGACTCATTTAACAGTGTCCGAAGACTTGACTGCCAGTGTAGTATTCGGCTTAGCGAGGCCACCCTGCACCTCGGCTGCGAGGGCCGCGGTATGCTCCTTTGTACGGAGGGAAGCTCTCCATGTTTCCATTGACAGTTATAACGCCACGTGATCCAGGCATCTTGAGCTTTAGATAAGAATAGTACGAGACTACATTGAAACGGGCGAAAGTGGTTCGTCCGAGTAGCGCGTGATAGCCACTAGGAACGGGACGATGTCGAAGAACTGGTCTTCGCTCCGGAAGTTATCTGGTGAGCCAAAGACGACTTCCAGTGTTATGAATCCTGTGCAACAGGCCTCTACGTCGGGTATTACCCCTTTAAAGGTGGTTTTGGTGGGCTTGATTCTTGATGGATCAATGCCCATTTTATGGACGGTGTCCTGATAAAGCAGATTAAGATTGCTGCCTCCGTCCATAAGGACTCGCGTGACGTGGAATCCATCAATAATTGGATCGAGGACCAATGCAGCTGAGCCTCCATTCGGATACTGGCCGGATGGTCTCTGCGATCGAAGGTGATCGGACAAGCTAACCACGGATGAAATTTTGGGGCGACTGGCTCTATGGCGTAGACGTCCCTTAGTGTGCACTTGCGCTCCCATTTAGGGATATGAGTAACATAGATCATGTTCACCGTTTTGACCTCGGGGGGAAATTTCTTCTGTCCCCCTATGTTCGGTGGGCGAGGCTCTTCATCGTCATCCTCGCTAGGCGGCCCTTTCCCCTTGAGTTCCGCGTTGAGCTTGCCGGCCTATTTAAAGATCCAACAATTCATGTTGACGTGATTGGCGGGCCTATCGGGGGTGCCATGAATCTGGCAAGGCAGATCGAGTATTCTTTCCAAACTAGATTGACCATCTCTGTTTCCTTTGAATGGCTTCTTCTGTTGACCGGGTTTAGAGCCACTGAATCTGGCGTTGACCGCCGTGTCTTCGGTACCTTCGTTATTGCTTCGACACTTGTGCTTGTTGCATCGTGGTTTGTCATTGCCATCCCTGGTTTCGAAGGTGCCTGTGTCGCTGGTACTATTTCTTCTACGAGCTAGCCAGCTATCTTCTCCCGCACAAAAGCGGGTCATAAGTGCGGTAAGGGCTGCCATGGACTTCGATTTTTCTTGGCCGAGGTGTCGGGCGAGCCACTCATCCCGAGCACTGTGTTTAAAGGCCGCGAGGGCTTCGGCGTCCGGACAATTTACAATTTGGTTCTTTTTAATCAAGAACCTGGTCCGAAGTTTCCGGGCTGATTCTTCGGGTTGCTGGATTATGTGACTAAGGTCATCGGCGTCTGGAGGCCGAACATAGGTACCGTGGAAGTTGTCTCTAAAGGCATCCTCCAAGTCTTCTCAGCTGCTGATAGAATTCTCTGGGAGGCTGTTTAACCAGTGCCAAGCTGGTCCCTTTAGTTTGAGCGGGAGGTATTTGATGGCATGGAGATCATCACCGCGCGCCATGTGTATATAGAGAAGAAAGTCTTCGATCCATACTGCGGGATCTGTTGTGCCATCGTATGATTCGACGTTGATGGATTTACACCCTTCTGGGAACTGATCTTCCATCACTTTGTCAGTGAAGCATAGGAGGTGTGCGGCACCTCTATACCGGGAGATATCGCGGCGTAGTTCGGACGAAGGCCGTATGCGGTTTTCGGCCAGGGTGAGGTTGTGTCTGTCATGCCAGGTCTGATGGTCGTCCTCGCGCGTTGGAGCGCGCCCCCTCAATCCATAGATTGATCTTGTCTGACCGGCTCTATTGTCCAGGTCCTTGCGTAGGTCGTAGGTATAGCCCAGGGCCGTTGCCTCCTTGCCTCGACGGCGAGGTGGCGTGGGCTGGTGTTCGGCATGAGTAGCCGGTCTGTCCCGTCCATGTGGTGGTTGGTCGGGCTCGTCAGCAGTTTTATGCTTTGGCAGTATTGGCTCAAGGGCCTCGTCGTCGAATTGAGGTAGTAGCTTGCGCTTCGGGTAACTCTTAGTTGGGCTTTCAAGGTCGAATTCCTCGGCAGCCAGGACATTAGTCCATCTGTCATTGAGTAAATCCTGATCAGCTTGAAGCTGCTGCTGCTTCTTTTTTAGGCTTCTCGCGCTGGCGATTCGTCGGCGCTTAAAGCGCTCTTGTTTGAGGGGTTCCTCTGGCACGATGATGTCTTCATCGCGAGGCTCACATCCTCTTTGGAGATCGGTAGATAGTTACTATCCTCCGAGTCCTTGTTCCCAGCAGGATCGTCGGGGCTAACTTGCCCATCCTCCCAATCGTCCTATTCGGATGTTGGCTCGACAGGGGCTTCGGGGTCTTCGGCATTCTCCGGAGTGTTATTGTCTTCTGTGCCGGTATTGCTATCTTTTTCGCGACGCGATTTTGAGCGGCGCTTTTGACGTCAATGCTTTGGAGGTGCTTCAGCAGGCTTGTCCTCAACCGGATCCTTCTTGCCGTCGTCGTCATCCTCTTTGAGTGTGTCCACCATGTACACATCGTATGTGGAGGTGGCCATCCATCGTCCAGTAAACGGAGGATCTTGGCCTTGATCGTCTCGAGCATCGTCGTCCATACCATCGATTTCTTCGAAAGCGTAGTCCAGCATGTCGGTTAGATCTTCGACGGTGGCTATGAAGTGGGTGGTGGGTGGGACGTGAAATTCCCCGCTCTCGGCCCCTAGGCTGGGCTGGGCGTAATTTGGAAGCGATTCCTCTGTAATGGCGAGGGATCGTATTGAGTCCAGAGCCTCGTTTAGGAGCAAGGTTTGGACGGATAAGCGAGAGTCCGCCAGGCTGGCCGGGGTGAGAGCCTCCTGGCCGCACCCGCTTGACGTGGTCTTCGAGAGTTCGGATTTAGAGTCCAATGGAGAGTCCGATACTCTAGCGACAAGGGGAGATCGGTTCGACCTTGGGTTTGCCGATGACGCCGTCCCCTCCAGATCTCCCGTAGTAGGTTCCATAATTGCGGGTAATCCGGCGGGCTCTAAACTCCCATCTTCAGACCTGGTAGTCTGCTCTGGATCTCAGGCCAGAGCGGTGGTCGGGGCCGTGAACCCTTCGAAGATCAAGTCTCCTGGGATATTGGCGTCATAGTTTAAGTTCCCGAAACTGATCTAATGACCAGGGGCATAGCTGTCGATCTCCTCAAGGTGGCTAATCGAATTGGCACGGAGTGCGAAGCCACCAAATACGAAAATTTGGCCGGGGAGGAAAGTCTCCCCCGAAACAGCATCATTGTAGATGATCGAGCGAGCCATTGAGCCTTCTGTCGACAGCACAGAGGAACTCTCAATGAAAGCACCAATGTCGGTGTCAAAACCGACCGATCTCGGGTAGGGGGTCCCGAACTATGCATCTGAGGATCGAAGGTAACAGAAGGCACGGGACATGATGTTTACCCCGGTTCGGGCCCTCTTAATGGAGGTAATACCCTACTTCCTGCTTGATTGACTTTCATGAGTACAGGGGTTACAAGAGTTGATCTACCTAGAGATCATAATGGCTAAACCCTAGATGTCTAGCCTGTATGATTGTGATTGCCTCTACGGACTAAACCCTCCGGTTTATAGAGACACCGGAGGGGTCTAGGGTTGTACAGAGTCGGTTTACAGAGAAAGGAATCTTCATATCCGAATGCCAAGCTTGACATCCACGCAAAGGAGAGTCCCATATGGACACGGGGAAAAGCTTTCTATCTTGCATCTTCACGGCCCACCAGTCCGGCCGTCGTCACATAGCCCGGACGCCCAGGGACCCCCTAATCCAGGACTCCCTCACCAGTGCACCAAAGTTGGTTAAAAATCACATGTGTGTCCTTGGGTGAATTTCTAGGTCCCATGCAAGAAATGGGAATGAAATTCAAACATCTAGGCGTCGTGGCTCGGCCGGGAACATTGAGAAACCTGGTTTCTAAATTACTAGAAATTCAAAACTTGCCTGAAAATCATGAAACTTGGCATGGTGTCATTTCATGGCACCAACATGCTGTGGTAAAAAAATTGGCCGCATTTGGACAAGTTTTGGTATAAGCTTCTTGCAAACCGGAGCTTCTCTCGAGAAGACTCATGATACCCGAGGGGGACGTGTCACCTTTGCGTGCGACACGATATATGCTGCCTCCCCCCGCCCCCCTTGATTTTTTACATAGGCAACATAGAACAATATGAGTGCCATGTTAAAATTTGGAATTATTCCGGATTCGTTTGGCCTTTTTTCACATTAATTGAATTTTTGGGCATTTAATGTGCATAATTCAAATTTGAACTAGAAACACATGCTCGAGTGCACCAAATTTGGTTGAAAATCACATATTTGTCCTTGGGTGAATCTGTAGGTGCCATGCAAGAAATAGGAATGGAATTCAAACATCTGGGCATCGTGTCTCGGCGGGAAATATTGAGAAACTTGCTTTTTTAATTCCTGTAAATCTAAAACACGCCTGAAAATCACGAAACTTGGCATGGTGACATGGCACTAACATGTTGTGGTAATTTTTTGGCCGAATTGGGACAATCTTCGGTATAAGCTTCTAGCAAACTGGAGCTTCTCTCAAGATGGCTCATGGTTCCGAGAGGGAACGTGTCACCTCCGTGTGCGAAACGACATACACTGCCTTCTCCCGCCTTGATTTTTTTTACACAGGCAACTTAGACTAAATAGGAGTTTCATGCTAAATTTTGGAATTATTCCAGGTTCTTTTGGCCTTTTTGTACATTAATTGGTTTTCCAGGCATTTAATGCACATAATTCAAATTTGAAGTACAAGCGCATGCTCCAGTGCGCAAAAGTTAGTTTGTGTACTTGGGAGAACTTCTAGGTCCCATGGAAGAAGTGGGAATGGAATTTAAACATCTGGGCGTCTTGGCTCGGCCGGAAACATTGAGAAACTTGGTTTAAAATTCCCGTAAATCCAAAACTCACCTAAAAATCAAGGAACTTGGCATGGTGTCATGACATGGCACCAACATGTTGTGGTAATTTTTCTGTCCGATTTGCGAAGGCGCACACATTAACAATCAACAAAGTCATTTTGGAACAAGTGTTGTCATGTTACAAATTGGAAACACAAGTATTATTGGAACCGTGGGCGTTATACTTACCAATTACGTGCCGCCACGTCCCTTTTTTATTTGCTAGGATGTGTCGTAAGGGTATCTATTTGAGTATGGGAGGCGTGTGATCAGACCCCTGCGTGTGCTCACCGGGAGGAGAGCCCTTTGACCTCTATCCGCTGCCCACCTCCCTCCCAACGTCTCCATTAATGGCGGCCGAGCCCTTATTTCATGGCATGGATATGTCTTACTTGACTGAGATTTAAGAGAGAAAAAAGAAAATCTGAAAAGAAAGTTTTGCATGGATCTTGATGTAAGATCCGACGGACCTATATAGCATCGACTGCGACTTATAGCAAGACTGATGAATATAAGGACGATGACAGTGGATAATAAATGTCTACCATATTTAGGAAGATAATCAAAAAATCCACATGCGACAATGCCCGAAATACACATGGGCAAAAGAAGAAGGAAGACAACGATCTTGCTTGCTGATCTCTACTTTCTTGATGCGTTGCGGCAGGCCGCGGGAACTAGTCTCTGTGGCAAGCGGCGATGAGCTCTTTCGTGTCCTCAAGACGCTGCTTGAGAGCATCCACGGGTTCCTCCACCAGCCTCTGGCACTCGATACGGAGCATGTCATTCTCGTCCATAAGTTTCTTGATGATGATGCGGGTCCTCTTCAACAAGGCACTGGTCTCCTCCTGTTGCTCCGCACTTCCGGCGATCTTCGCCCTCACCAGGTCGGGCTCGGCCCAGAGCTTCGCATTGCCCTCACTTAGTTGTCGTATGACACTAGTAGCCTGTTCAAAAGAGGATTTCATGTCGTCCTGCAACCTCGCCTAGCCGGAGATCTGATCCATCTAGCTATGGACGATCGCATGCATGCGCCTGTAAGATTCCTCGCCTGCCCACGAGACATTTTCCCAGGCCGCCGCGGCGCAGGAGGACATCTCTGCTGCATTCGCGGCACGGCGGGACATCTTTGCTGCTTCCGCGATGCGGCCGGACCAGTCGGCTGCATCGACGGCGTGGCGGAACCTCCGTGCTACTTCGGTGGCGCGGCGGGACCTCTGTGCTGCTATGGCCGCGTGGCGGGACATCTCTCAAGCTTCCGCTTCGATGCTCGCCTCTCCCTGGTGGTAATCTCTCAACCCAGAACTCACGTTGGCCATGGCAGACGCAAGGGAATGATGATGAATGACTTGTTTGTTTTTGTGGATGAGGAGTTGAGGAGGAATGTGCAGTCATCTTGGTGTAGTAGTATTTATAATCGAGTACTAATACGCTCCTAAGTGGGAAACCATTTAGGTTTTGATCGGTGTGCAATTAAATATAGCGTGGTAGTAATTTGGAATGTGACGGGAAGTAGGCTCAAAACTTATTGACGGTTCTATAATTTCTAAGTACGGCACTATTCCCGGACGGCATAATATGGGCACGCTTTATCGGCCATGTACGTTTGCACATAGGGTGCACCGCAATAGGCAATGTCAGCACATGTCTTGTTACAACAACCATACGTGCTCGTTTTTACCATCGCGCACGCTTCTTTTAATTAGAATGTGTGCTCATGTAGCGCACACATGTTGATCTGTCTAATTGTTTCTGTTTGTTGTGGCTAATCGCAAATAGTTCATCCGTGTGAAGTGTATGCCGTCAATCACAAACACTTTCATCTGGCTGACCATTTCTGTTGTGTTGCCTAATCGCAAATAGTTAATCCTTCTGAAGTGTATGCCCTCAATCGCAAGACACCTTTATCTAGCTGCCCGCTTCATTGTTCCGCCTCATCACAAGCAGTTAATCCGAGTGAACTGTATGTCGATATCGCACACGCCTTCATCGGCTGCCGGTTTCGTTCTTCCTCCTCATCGCAAATAGTTAATTTTATCGATTCGTTTGCCTCGCATCGCATTAATGCGCAACTAAAATAGGAACCGTGTTTGATCGCTCAGCCATCGCAAACATTTTGCATCTTTTTTGGCAGTTTTTTTACATCAGTGTTTGCGATTAATGCATCACACATAGTTCCGTTAAAGGGTCTCTGATCGTAGTGTCGCGTTAGCAGCATCCTGCAGTAGTGATACGCACTCTCACCCTTCCACCATTGCTAGCCTCTCTAATACTGTGCAACTTTCACCGCTGCATTAAACCCACCATATACCCTTCCTCAAAACAGCCACCATACCTACCTATTATGGCATTTCCATAGTCATTCCGAGATATATTGCCTTGCAACTTCCACCGTTCCGTTTATTATGACATGCACCATCATTGTCATATTGTTCTCATATGCATGAGGCATTCATATAGAGTCATACTTTGTTCTAGTATCGAGTTGTAATTCTTGAGTTGTAAGTAAATAAAAGTGTGATGATCATCATTATTAGAGCATTGTCCCATGTGAGGAAAGGATGATGGAAGCTATGATTCCCTCACAATTTGGGATGAGTCTCCGGACTTCAAAAAAATAAAAGTGGCCAAAGAGCCCAAATAAAAAAAAAGAGGCCAACAAGGAGCCCAAAATAAAAAAAATGAGAGAAAAAGAGAGAAGAGACACTCTTACTATCCTTTTCCACACTTGCGCTTCAAAGAATAGCACCATGTTCTTCATGATAGAGAGTCTCCTATTTTATCACTTTCATATACAGGTGGGAATTTTCATTATAGAACTTGGCTTGTATATTCCGATGATGGGCTTCCTCAAATTGCCCTAGGTCTTCGTGATCAAGGGAGTTGGATGCACGCCCACATAGTTTCTTTTGAGCTTTCATACACTTATAGCTCTAGTGCATCTGTTACATGGCAATCCCTACTCACTTGCATCGATATCGATTGATGGGCATCTCCATATCCTATTAATTAGCCTAGTTGATGAGACTTTCTCCTTTTTTGTCTTCTCCTCACAACCACCTTCTATTACACCTATAGTGCTATATCCATGGCTCACGCTCATGTATTGCGTGAAAGTTGAAAAACCTTGAGAACATTAAAAGTATGAAACAATTGCTTGGCTTGTCATTGGGGTTGTTCATGATGAAATACTTTGTGTGATGAAGATGGAGCATAGCCATACTATGATTTTGTAGGGATAACTTTATTTTAGTCATCGTATTTTGAGAAGACATGATTGCTTTACTCGTATGCTTGAAGTATTATTATTTTTATGTCAATATTAAACTTTTGTTTTGAGTCTTATGGATCTGAACATTCATGCCACAATAAGAATAACTGCATTGATAAATATGTTAGGTAGCATTTAACATCAAAAATTCTATTTTTATCGTTTATCTACTCGAGGACAAGTAGGAATAAAGCTTGGGGATGCTTGATACGTTGTAGCGACCCGACCTCAGATGGTCAAGTCTCTGTGCTTCCGTGTCATCCCTGGATCGGTAATGCTGACACACACAGTACTCGAAGGATTTATAACAGAGTAGCAATCACACACTTATTACATCGAATGTCTCAAAAGAGAACTTATTACAATAATATGGCTTAAGGCCATCTAATACGATAACAGCGGAAGGCTTGGAAGATAAAGTGAGTCCATCAACTCCAACGGCATAGCTGAGCTGCACGGCGACGACCTATCGAACCTTACTCCTCGTCTGAAAAGTCTGCAACATAATACGTTGCAGCCCGAGAACGGGTCAGCACATGGAATATGCTGGCAATGTAACACAATAGAGCAATAACAGAATAATGCTAACACTACATGCATGTTTGGCTGGTGGAAAGCTCTACGGTTACAGCTTGCGGAAAGCCAATTTTTCCCTACATCAAAGGAATAAATTTTAATTTAACTATCATGGTGGTTGAAACATCATTGAGAAGGTATAACCCCAACTCAATCCCAATTAAAATAATTAACATCCCAGCAATATTAATTTAGAGTGATGAGATACATGTGAATACTCAAGTACTAGATACTCAGAATTGTCCATAACCGGGGACACGGCTAACCATGATTAGATTGTACACTCTGCAGAGGTTTGCGCACTTTTCCCCACAAGACTCGATCGCCTCCGCTGATTTCTCGCACTACATGGTGTTTGAGAAGCGGATGACCGAGACACGATCTTTCATAAACATTAACTCTCTACTCCGGTAGACCATACCAAACCTACAAAACCCACTACCTGTGATCTACCTCTTCAAGAGCTTCACGTAACTTACTCAACTATGCTAGAGCCCATAATAGCTTGTGGCTGCACACGGAAGTTTCTAGCATGAATAATCTCAGTTCCTTTGAGCCTGGGTGGCGGTCCATAGGAAGATCACACGGATACAGGATTTCCAAAACAAAACAGACAACACTGGGTTCCCCAGGTACCTCAATCCACCCAGATGTGTATTAAAGTTGCCACCTTAAGTTAACCATTAATTAACAATCTCACATCTGTCATGAATAACTCTCAAACCCAACCACGCTCACTGAGCATAGCATAGCAATATAAGCAACACGTAGAAGTAACTCCCAAGGGTTTGACAGTAACAGTGCAATAGGTTCCTACCTCATCATCTACTTCCCAACCCACAAATTAATGGCATCCTAACCATGCAATGTGCGAGGGTTGAAACTAATGCATAAAAACTGGGTATGAAAAGAGTATGATCAAAGTGTTACTTGCCTTGCTGACGATCCGGGAATCCTAGAGACTCAGTAGTAACACGCTTCAGACCGGGAATTCTATCGCAATCAAACAACAGCATACATAAGCAACAAGCAAGGATGAACAAACGAAACTTCAACTGAAAGAGGTTGATCGGAGAGTTCAACTTAAGAACTCCGGTTCACAAGAAGAATCAAACCACACGGAGCAACGAAACTCAAACGTCGAAAGAAACAAGATCCGTTTACTAATCTGAACTAGGGTCAAATTTTACAGAGGCAAAAACTTGTTTGAGTTGGCTATTCAAAAAGAAGGTTTCGAGATGAAACTCCAGGCGCTTGAATCGCCTCGATTCGATAAACAAATAAAAGTTATACTAGTTCGAACATCGGATCGTAAATCGCGATCGTAAATTCGCCGAATAAATCCGATAAAAAGAAAAACGACGAGCGGCTAAGCGAACGTAACGCTCGTTAGCAGAAACTAATGATTTAACACGTTCGTTAGAACGAACGAACGAGCGAACGCTCGCTAAACAAATAAACCGAAAAAAAACCGATCTATATAAAAAACGAACTAGGGTTTTTCTAAAAAAACCGAAGGGGTTTTTCTTTAAAAAAACCGGGCGGCGGGTGGCTACCTCCGGCGAGGTCGTCCGGCGGGCGGGGCGACTCCGGCGGGGCGGGCGAGGGGCGGCGGGACTCGGCGAGGGCGCGGGTGGCGGCGGAGGCGACAATGGCGACTCACGGCGTCGGGCGGGTGCTCGGGCAAGGCGCGGCGAGGCAAGGGCGGCAGCGGCTCGGCTCGGCTCGGGCTCCGGTGGTGGTGGTGGCTAGAGGGGGCAGCGGCTTATATAGGTTGGGGGCTCCGACTTGGGAAGAGGCAAGGCGGCGGCGGGCGGTGGTGTCCGGGTCGGACACGGGCGTGGCGACGCAGGAAGGCGGGCGGCTGACTCGAGTGGCTGGGCCTGCCTGCTCACGGAGCCTGGGCCCGGTCGGTATGGGTCCTTTTAGAAAAAAACGTTTCGCCGAAACTTATAAAAATCCTAGAAAACTAAATAAAAATCTAAAAATACCAAAACAAGTTTTCTCCGTCTAAATAAAATATTTAGAACAAGATGAACTTTTCTTGGCCCCTAAAATGCAATTTTTAAAACATGCAATTTTTTCTAGGGCAAATAAAATTCCAAATAAATCAAATAAAAATCTAAATAATAATGTTAACATTTTTCCTCCGATATTTCAATTATTTTGGAGGAGTCATATTATCTCCTCTCATTTATTATTTCAAAATGAAATATTTTCCGGAGAGAAAATAATTAAAATCAAAATTCCTCATCTTCACTACTTGATAAAAATCAAATATGAAAATCGAAAAATCCCCAACTCTCTT
The DNA here is from genome assembly GCA_021605145.1 of Aegilops bicornis. NCBI lineage: Eukaryota > Viridiplantae > Streptophyta > Magnoliopsida > Poales > Poaceae > Aegilops > Aegilops bicornis. Next base: position 350,276 of record JAHIAL010000141.1, on the reverse strand, counting down.
CGAGGGTCCTTGAGTTGCTTAGGATTTCGAAGATTGCAAACAAAAGGCAATAGAATATGATATGCATGGATGACCTATGTATAACATGCCAAATTGAAAATTTGGGATGTTACAAACCTACCCCCCTTAAGATGAATCTCGCCCTCGAGATTCGGGTTGGCTAGAAAATAGGTGCGGATGGTCCTTGCGAATATCATCTTCTCGCTCCCAGGTGGCTTCCTCCTCGGTATGGTGGCTCCACTGAACTTTGCAGAACTTGATAACCTTGTCATGCAGTGACTCAATCGTCGAAATCAATAATCTTTCTTGGGCTTCTCCTCATAAGTCAAATTACTATCCAACTGTATCGCCTCTAGGGGCACTGTATCATTTAACGGTATATCGGCCATCTTAGCGTGGCACTTCTTCAGCTGTGATACGTGAAACACATTGTCCTGACAATCCTTCAGGTAACTCCAGCTTGTAGGCAACTTCTCCCATCCGTTCCAAAACACGATACGGTCCTACAAATCTTGGGGCTAACTTTCCCTTTACTCCAGAACGTTTCACTCCCTTCAAGGGTGATACTCGCAGATAGGCTTCGCTTCCAATTTCATAGGTTACTTCCTTGCATTTTGCATCTGCGTAACCCTTCTCGCTCAGGATCGAGCAATCTTTAGTCTGCTCTCGATCGCTTTAACCTTCTCCTCTCGATTCCTTGATCAAATCTGGTCCAAACAACTCGATGGTCTCCAACCTCATCCCTCATCAATGGTGTTCTACATCCGCGCCCATCTGTAGCTTGAACGGTGCCATCTTCAAACTGGCTCGGTAGCTGTTGTTGTACGAGAACTCACAGACGGAAAATTGTCATCCCAACTAGATCCATAATCCAGCGCACAGGCTCTGAACATGTCCTCCAGAATCTGATTGACTCTCTCTGTCTGTCCATCCGTCTGTGAGTGGAACGCGGTACTAAACTCCAATCTGGTACCCAAAGTCTGGTGTAGTTGATGCCAAAACTTTGAAGAAAACTGTGTTCCTCTATCTGATACGATACTCCTCGGAACTCTACGCAAACATACGATCCTGGTCATATATATCTTGGCCAACTTTGCACTTGTATAGGTTGTTTTCACTGGGATGAAATGGGCTACTTTGGTCAAACGATCCACAACTACCCATATTGAATCATATCCTGCCTTTGGTTCTCGGGTAATCCGTAATAAAGTCCATGCCTAGTTTGTCCCACTTCCATTCGGGTATTGGCATAGGTATGTAAATACCCCGGCTGCTTCGATGCTCTCGCCTTCACTCTCGACATACATCACATACTGACTACATACTCCGCATAATATCCTTCTTCATACCAGTCCACCGTAAACGCTCCTTCAAATCCAAATACATTTTGTTGTTTCCGGGTGAATCGAGTATGGTGAGTCATGGGCCTCCTCAAGTATTAACTTCGATCTCCGAATTGTTGGGCACATAAATCCGGTCCTCAACCACAAGGTATCGTGGCTCATCCTCGCGAAAACATTTGGCGGTTCCTTCGCCCATCTTCTCTTATCTCGGCAATCTCTTTGTCCTCCTTCGAAGCTTCTTCTAATCTTGTCCAACAATGTCGACTGAACCTCCATTGTTGCAATAAAACCCCGTGGAACAATCTCCAATCGAAGTTCCATAATCTCCGCAGCTAACTCCTTTGGCAATCCCTTGCTTTCAAGGCTATTAGCATAACTCTTCCGGCTCAGAGCGTCTGCTATGATGTTGGCCTTTCCTGGATTATAGTGTAGCTTCATGTCGTAATCCTTTATAAGTTCCAAATGCATCTCCTCCGTCTCGAGGTTTAACTCCTTCGTGTGAAAATGTACTTCAAACTCTTATGATCCGTGTACACATCACAACAGTTCCCAATAAGATAATGTCTCCGTGTCTTCAACGCATGTACTACGGCCGCTAACTCCAAATCATGCGTGGCATAGTTCATCTCATGTGGCTTCAGCTTGTCGTGAGGCAAACGAAACAACTTTTCCGGCCCCGCATAAGAACACATCCAAGTCCCAAGCGGGAGGCGCCACAATACACTTGAAACTCCTTATGTATATCCGCAATGTCAAGACCTTTGGGGCTGTAGTCAACCGCTTTCTTCAACTCCCGAAAGCTTGTCTCGCAATCCTCTGTCCCATTTGAACTTAGTATCCTTCTTTAGCAATTCAGTCATTGGCTTAGCAATCTTGGAAAAATTCTCAATGAATCTCCGATAATATCCTCGCCACCCAAGGAAATCATGGATCTCGCCAATCGAGGTGGGTGCCAACCATTCAAAGGATCGATTGAACCTCATGGGATCTACCGCTATACCCTCTCCCGATATAACATGCCCATGAAATCAACTTCCTTCAACCAAAACTCGTGACTTGCTGAATTTGGCGATAACTGGTGTTCTCGAAGTTTCTCGAGAACCAAACGCAAGTGTTCCGTGCTCCTCTTCGTTCTTCGAGTATACCATAATATCATCAATAAACACCACAACAAACTTGTCCAAATACTCCATGAACACCTTGTTCATCATGTTCATGAAATAGGCAGGGCGTTAGTCAGTCCAAATGACATGACCGTATACTCATATAATCCATACCGTGTGGTAAATGTTGTCTTTGGTATATCCTTCTCTCGATATTCAATCGATGGTATCCTGATCAGAGATCAATCTTTGAAAACACCTTAGCTCCTTGCAACTGATCAAACAGATCATTAATCATCGGTAAGGGATACTTGTTCTTTATAGTTACTTCATTCAGAGCTCGATAATCAACAACCATCCTTAGGGATTTATCCTTCTTCTCAACCAAAAGTATTGTGGCTCCCCAAGGTGATGAGCTTCTATGAATATAACCTTTCTCCAATAGCTCCTTGATCTCGCTTCTTAATTTCCTCCAGATCATTTATGGGCATCCGATAGGGTCTCTTGGATATTGGCCCCAGACTGCAATAGTTCTATCGTAAACTTCGATGTCTCGATCCGTGGCATGCCCGGTAACTCCTCCGGGAAAACATCCGGATAATCCTTCACTCTGTGTACTTCCTCTGTACAACTCCCGTGAGGGCATTCACTTGGCTCCTCCTAGGCACATGCCTAGATACATACTTAATCCTTTTTCCTCCGGGGTAGTAAGATAAATTGACTTGCTAGCGGTCAATACTTCCTCCATACTTTGACATCCGGTCCATACCTAATATCACATCCAATCCTTGTGACTCCAAGATAATTAGGGTGAGACGAAAAAACATGTGTGCCAATGATTAGGGGTATCTGGGTGCACCATCTGCTAGCCATGTACTCTGCTCCAAAGTAGCTCACTAGAAGAGGGGTCCTAAGGGTTTGGGTTGGTAACCTAAACTTTTCCACAAATCCTTGATATGTATGAATGCGATGCACCAAGATCGAAAAGAACAAGAGCGGTAAACGATCGAACCGAAAACTTACCTATTACCGCTGTCCCAGCTGCTTCTTCAACTTCCTCCACGTTAACGTGGTTCACTTGTCCTTTGTTGAATGGATTGGGCTTCTTCCCAGCGCTCCCATTTCGCTTTCCATTCTTTCCTTGAGGCAGTCATTGGCATAGTGCCCTGTCTTCCCGCACTTAAAGCATATAACTTGGCTTAAGTCCCTCTTGGCGGGTGTAGCTGGGTTAGAGCGATTCTGATTATTGTTGACTCCATTCCCATTCCCGTTCTTCGCACCATTTTGATTATGCGATCCTCCTCCAGTATGGTTATGACCTCCATGGTTATGAACAAGTCCTCCCGAGTTCGGGTTAAGCGAGGCTTCTGGTGAGCTCCTGAGTTATACTTCCCTTGTACATACTTCCTTTTACGGCTCTCAATCTGCTGTTGCTTTCCTTCAATCATTAGGGCCTTATCTACCAACTCACGGTAGTTGTTGAAAGTTGCCACCATCAACTGCATACTCATCTCATCATTCAGCCCTTCCATAAACTTCTCACCTTGGCGGCATCTCGTGGCCACATCATCAGGGGCATAGCGTGATAACTTGCTAAACTCATCCACGTCATCGGGCCTGATGACGGTTCCCACTGGCGTAAGTTGCGTAAACTTCGCGCTTCTTTATCTGCATGGCTCCAGTTGAGACATGGGTCGTGCAAAAAGCTTGTTGGAACTGGTCCCAAGTGACATTGGCTATAGGAAAAGTAGCCGTGTAATTCTCCCACCATGCGGCTGGTGGTCCATCCAATTGATGTGCGGCAAAGCGCAACCTTTCAGCATCCGTGCATCCTGCGGTGGTTAACTCCCTTCCAATACGGCGTAGCCAATCATCAGCAACTATTGGCTCGGTGCTACTGGAAAACACCGGCGGTCGTAGCCTCAGAAAATGGGTTAAAATTATCCACTGGTGGCCGGTTGTTGTTGGCATTGTTGTTGTTGTTGTTGTTGTTGCCCTGGTTCTAAACTATTAATTGCATCAAGGCATTCTGCTGCTGGATCAACTGGGTGAGCTCCGGTGGGAAAACAAAACCGGGGTCACGTCTCGGAGGCATCTGAGGGTTTTAGATGGAAGAGATTAGAATAGAAAAATATCTAGGGGAGAAACACTACCCATATGCATATGAGGCAAACACACACATTCATTCAATCAAGCAAGGGCATACAAAACGGTCTAGGACTATCGCATAAGTGTTCAACTACTACTAATTACATGGGGGAATCCTGCTATTATATGGTGGTCATCTAGAAATTTTGATCAGTGGAAGACTCCATGATGTCTCGCCCAGCTTCTGCCTTCGTAGTCATCATCACTTGGATCAGAGTCGGTGTCGCCGATGACGATGTAGTTGTCCGGGACAAGTGGGATCTTCTTCCTCTTCTTCCAAGGTTGGTCCTCCCATGAAGACTCCGATCTTCTTGACTAGGTCGTCATTCTTCTCCAGATGGGATCTTAATTTCTTCCTCATATCCATCAGCGTGTAAACTTGAGTTCGTCCTCCACCGATGATCCTAGTTTTCGCCTTCTTCAAATCCATCATGTTCTGCTAAGACATCCGGTTCTCCCCGACGCCGAATGTGCTGGTTTAGCTCTCGGATGTAAGCTGCAATGGATCTATCCTTCTTGGTGCTGATTACTTCCCATTGCTCGTCTCGGCGCCCACATATTTGATATATGGTGTCTTTAAGCTCCGGTTTTAGACTTCTCCATGCGTCCCATGGTAATGTGAGCTGCCATACTCTTGCCAAGGCTCCGTGTGGGTGCTTCAAAAGGAAACTCTATGGACTTGGAAGTTGGTGAGAACGTCCTTCCGGAACTTGTACTTGAATCATCCAGCTCTTCTTCTCGGGTAAAGTGGCGTTGTACGTCCGGTGAAGCTTGGTATTCCAATATTCAGGTACCTAGTGACTTCCTTCAAGTGGCGCCCAAAAGGTGTGTCTTCATCCGGTTGTGCAAACTTGTTCTTCATCTCCGCCATCCTAAAGAGTGGAAAAATGGAGAGGAGTCGAAATGAGTAGAGAAGAGTGACCTATGGTTTTATCTTAGTGGTCGTGTCCTACACTCAGTGTGTGCTCTGATACCATCTTGTAGTGACCCGACCTCAGATGGTCAAGTCTCTATGCTTCCGTGTCATCCCTGGATCGGTAATGCTGACACACACAGTACTCGAAGGATTTATAACAGAGTAGTAATCACACACTTATTACATCGAATGTCTCAAAAGAGAACTTATTACAATAATATGGCTTAAGGCCATCTAATACGATAACAGCGGAAGGCTTGGAAGATAAAGTGAGTCCATCAACTCCAGCGGCATAGCAGAGCTGCACGGCAACGACCTATCGAACCTTACTCCTCGTCTGAAAAGTCTACAACATAATACGTTGCAGCCCGAGAACGGGTCAGCACCTGGAATATGCTGGCATTGTAACACAATAGAGCAATAACAGAATAATGCTAACACTACATGCATGTTTGGCTGGTGGAAAGCTCTACGGTTACAGTTTGCGGAAAGCCAATTTTTCCCTACATCAAAGGAATAAATTTTAATTTAACTATCATGGTGGTTGAAACATCATTGAGAAGGTATAACCCCAACTCAATCCCAATTAAAATAATTAACATCCCAGCAATATTAATTTAGAGTGATGAGATACATGTGAATACTCAAGTATTAGATACTCAGAATTGTCCATAACCGGGACACGGCTAACCATGATTAGATTGTACACTCTGCAGAGGTTTGCGCACTTTTCCCACAAGACTCGATCGCCTCCGTTGATTTCTCGCACTACATGGTGTTTGAGAAACGGATGACCGAGACACAGTCTTTCAGAAACATTAACTCTCTACTCCGGGTAGACCATACCAAACCTACAAAACCCACTACCTGCTGATCTACCTCTTCAAGAGCTTCACGTAACTTACTCAACTATGCTAGAGCCCATAATAGCTTGTGGCTGCACACGGAAGTTTCTAGCATGAATAATCTCAGTTCCCTTTGAGCCTGGGTGGCGGTCCATAGGAAGATCACACGGATACCCCGGGATTTCCAAAATAAAACAGACAACACTGGGTTTCCCAGGTGCCTCAATCCACCCAGATGTGTATTAAAGTTGCCACCTTAAGTTAACCATTAATTAAAAATCTCACATCTGTCATGAATAACTCTCAAACCCAACCACGTCTACGAGCATAGCATAGCAATATAAGCAACACGTAGAAGTAACTCCCAAGGGTTTGATAGTAACAGGCAATAGGTTCCTACCTCATCATCTACTTCCCAACCCACAAATTAATGACATCCTAACCATGCAAAGTTTGAGGGTTGAAACTAATGCATAAAACTGGGTATGAAAAGAGTACGATCAAAGTGTTACTTGCCTTGCTGACGATCCAGGAATCCTAGGGACTCGTAGTAACACGCTTCGCACTCCGGGAATTCTATCGCAATCAAACAGCAGCATACATAAGCAACAAGCAAAGATGCACAAACGAAACTTCAACTGAAAGAGGTTGACCGGAGAGTTCAATTAAGGACTCCGGTTCACAAGAAGAATCAAACCAAACGGAGCAACGAAACTCAAACGGCGAAAGAAACAAGATCCGTTTACTAATCTGAACTAGGGTCAAATTTTACAGAGGCAAAAACTTGTTTGAGTTGGCTATTCGGAAAGAAGGTTTCGAGATGAAACTCCAGGCGCTTGAATCGCCTGATTCCGATAAACGAGCGAAAAGTTATACTAGTTCGAACATCGGATCAGAAATCGCGATCAGAAATTCGCGGAATAAATCCGATAAAAAGAAAAAAAATGACGAACGGCTAAACGAACGAACGTTCGTTAGCAGAAACTAACGACGAACACGTTCGTTAGAACGAACGAACGAGTTTAACGCCGCTAAACAAATAAACCGAAAAACCGATCTATATAAAAGCGAACTAGGTTTTTCTAAAACCGAAGGGGTTTTCTTTAAAAAACGGGGGGGCGGGTGGCTACCTCCGGCGTGGTCGTCCGCGGGCGGGCAACTCCGCGGGCGGGCGAGGGGCGGCGGACTCGGCGAGGGTGCGGGTGGCGGCGGAGGCGACAGTGGCGACCTTCGGCAGCGGCGGGCGGCTCGGGCAAGGCGCGGGCGAGGCGAGGGCGGGCGGGCGGGCTCAGGCTCGGCTCCTGCTCCGTGGTGGTGGTGGTGGCTAGAGGCGGGCGGCGGCTTATATAGGTTGGGGGCTCCGACTTGGGAAGGGGCAAGGCGGCGGCGGTGGTGTCCGGGTCGGACCACGGCGGCGGCGGTTTCAGGCATTTGGGCCCTTGACCCAGTCAGGTATGTCCTTTTAAAAAAAAAACTGTTCCATGAAACTTATAAAAATCCTAGAAAAATAAATAAAAATCTAAAATACCAAAACAAGTTTTCTCCGTCTAAATAAAATATTTAGAACAAGATGAACTTTTCTTGGCCCCTAAAATGCAATTTCTAAAACATGCAATTTTTCTAGGGCAAATAAAATTCCAAATAAATCAAATAAAAATCTAAATAATGATTTTAACATTTTTTCCTCCGATATTTCAATTATTTTGGAGAAGTCATATTATCTCCTCTCATTTATTATTTCAAAATGAAATATTTTCCGGAGAGAATAATTAAAATCAAAAATCCTCGTCTTCACTACTTGATAAATATCAAATATGAAAATCGAAAAATCCGCAACTCTCTCCGAGGGTCCTTGAGTTGCTTAGGATTTCGAGGATTGCAAACAAAAGGCAATAAAATATGATGTGCATGGATGACCTATGTATAACATGCCAAATTGAAAATTTGGGATGTTACATACGTCTCCAATGTATCTATAATTTTTGATTGTTCCGTGCTATTATAATATCTTTTTTGGATGTTTTATATGCATTAATATGTTGTTATATGTTATTTTTGGGACTAACTTATTAACCTAGTGCCTAGTGCCAGTTTTTGTTTTTTCCTTGTTTTTGACTTTTACAGAAAAGGATACCAATCGGAGTCCAAATGGAATAAAACTTTCCGATGATTTTTCTTGGACTAGAAGAAACCCACGAGACTTCGAGAGGAGGCCTGAAGACACACGAGGCGGCCACAAGCTGTGGGGGCCCGCCCCAGGGGGGCCTAGCTTGTGGGCCCCTCGTAGCCTTCTTGCCCTAATCTTTGCACTATAAATCCTCAAATATTCCCCCTACATCATAAGAGACACCAAAAAAATAATTTTTCACCGCCACAAACTTCTATTCCTGTGAGATCCCATCTTGGGGCCTTTTCCGGCACTCCGCCGGAGGGGGATTCAATCACGGAGGGGCCTCTACATCAACCTTGCTTCCCCTCCGATGATTCTTGAGTAGTTTACCACGGACCTAAGGGTCCATAGCTAGTAGCTAGATGGCTTCTTCTCTCTCTTTGATTTTCAATACAATGTTCTCCTCGATGTTCTTGGAGATCTATTCGATGTAATCTTCTTTTGCGTTGATTTTTTGAGATCCGATGAATTTTGGATTTATGATCAGATTATCTATGAATATTATTTGAGTCTTCTCTAAACTCTTTTATGCATGATTGAGATAGCTTAGTATTTCTCTCCTGTCTATCGATTTGGTTTGGCCTACTAAATTGGTTTTTCTTGCAACGGGAGATGTTCTTTGTGTTGGGTTTAATCTTGCGGTGTCCTCACCCAGTGACAGAAGGGGCAGCGAGGAACCTATTGTATTGTTACCAATAAGGATAATTAAAAAGATGGGGTTTATATCATATTTCTTGAGTTTATCCTCTACATCATGTCATCTTGCTTAAGGCGTTGCTGTTTCTTATGAACTTAATACTCTAGATGCAAGGTGAGTCGGTCGATGTGTGGAGTAATAGTAGTAGATGCAGGCAGGAGTCGGTCTACTTGTCACGGAGGTGATTCCTATATTCATTATCATTGCCTTAGATATCGTCATACCTTTGCGCTTTTATATCAGTTGCTCAACAGTAATTTGTTTACCCACCATATGCTTTATTCAAAAGTGAAGCCTCTAGTGAAACCTATGGCCCCGGGGTCTATTTTCTATCATATATTTTCAGATCTATAAACCAAAAAACCCAAAAATACCTTTCTGCAATTTATTTATATTTACTTTAGTTCGCCTTTTTATTTATCTTTTAGATCTATATCTATTAGATCTCACTCTTGCAAGTGACCGTGTAGGAATTGACAACCCCTTTTTGGTGTTGTGTGCAAGTGTTTGTTAGTTTGTGCACGTGCATATATTGGGGACTTGCTTGTGCCTCCTACTAGGTTGATACCTTGGTTCTTAAATGAGAGAAATATTTATCTCTACTTTGCTGCATCACCCTTTCCTCTTCAAGGGAAAAAGGAACGCAAGCTCAAGAAGTAGCAGCTGGTAGCGGCGGCAGCATGGACGGGGCCAGGGCGGCGCTATCATGGTCGGGCGGAGGCCGACGCGGGCATGTGGGCGTGGGCGCCGAGCGGGGCGCGGTGGCCGGGGCAGAGAGGGCGTGGGTGCGGGCGATGGGAGTGCGCGGGTGTCGGTGTCAAAATGGGCGGATCTCGGGTTGGGGGTCCCGAACTATGCGTCTAGGATTGATGGTAACAGGAAACGGGGGACACGATGTTTACCCAGGTTCGGGCACTCTCTATGGAGGTAATACCCTACTTCCTGCTTGATTGATCTTGATGAATATGAGTGTTACAAGAGTTGATCTACCACGAGATCGTAATGGCTAAATCCTAGAACTCTAGCCTGTATGACTATGGTAATGTGTATCCGCCTATCCGGACTACGCTCTCCGGTTTATATAGACACCGGAGAGATCTAGGGTTACATGGGATCGGTTACATAAGAAAGAATCTTCATAGTTGGTCGCCTAGCTTGCCTTCCACGCCAAGGAGAGTCCAATCCGGACATGGGTATAGTCTTCGGCCTTCATGTCTTAACAGCCCATCAGTCCGGCCCAATGAACAACGGCCCAGACGCCCGAGGACCCCTTAGTCCAAGACTCCCTGAATAGCCCCTTAACCTGGCTTCAGTGACGAGGAGCCCGGTGCGCAGATTGTCTTCAGCATTGCAAGGCGGGTTCCCATTTTTCCGAACTCCACGATAGTCTTCAGATGCGATGATTGTATCCGGACCTGTAACACATACCACACACAACTGCGGAGAGAATATAATATTTGCACGAATCTAATCTGTTGACAGCTTTTTTACAACACGACGTCACGTATGTCCGGTCATAATTTCGAACCATTTTTCATCTACCATCCCACGTTTGGAGACGCGGTTGTAATTGGCACGTCCTATCGAAGCAGAGATCGTGTCCCCTTATTGCGGGATCCTCATCAATGCGGGCGTGGGTAACCCAACCGTGCCATTTGCACGGCCCTTGGGAACAGGCATGTTTAAGGCGAGTGGGGAGGCGTTTGATATTCGCGGCCTCTATAAAGGGGGTAAGGATTCCCTTTTCTCACCCACGCCCTTGCTTACCCTCAGCCCTTCCGTCCTTGAGCTCCAAATACCAAGCTTTAGCTTTTCTTCGCCCAAGAAAGCACTCCAAACATGTCCGGATCCGAGTCGGAGGCAAGTGGATGGCCTCCTCCAATAAGAAGAAGGACATCAAGGAGCCCGGAGGTCGGATACCCAGCCAAGGAGATCGTTCATCGACTCCCGGCCAAGGGGCAGATTGTCCCCACTCCAGAGCCCCATGAGAGGGTTGTGTTTCTCACACATTTTGTCTACGGACTGGGATTCCCTCTCCATCCATTTGTCTATGGACTGATGTTTTACTATTGTCTGAATTTTCATGACCTAGCCCCCAACTTTATCCTCAACATTTCGGCACTTATCGTATTTTGTGAGGCTTTTCTCCGCATCCCACCTCACTTCGGCCTGTGGCTGAAGACCTTCAATGTGAGGCCGAAAGTAGTGAGCGGTCAACAAGCAGAGTGTGGAGGCACTATGGTGGGCAAGATGCCCAACGTCACCTGGCCCGAAGGCTCATTCGCAGAGACGGTGAAGGGGTGGCAATCGGGGTGGTTCTACATCACCGAGCCGCGCGACGCCAACAGGGCGGCGGCCGCCGAACTCCGATCCGGAATCCCGATGCGGCTCAGCTCCTGGCAAAAGAGGGGCCTAACCTGGGGTCCTTCGGACGAGCTGACTGGGCTCCAGACGCAAGGCCCGTAACATGATAGACAGGAAAATCAAGCTTGTTAATGTCGTCCAGGTCATGCTCATTCGTCGGGTCCTTCCGTGCCAACGCCGGACTTGCTATCTGTGGGAGTATAATCCGGCGAAGCACCAGATGCTGCAAGAGCTCTTCGGCATGACGCACGAAGACATCTGGAGAGTTCTTTTCAAGGCCGGTGAGACGCCGCCGCCTATGACCGAGGATCGCGGGCTTAGCTTAAAGCGCCAAGCCAATTCGGTAAGTTATTTCATATTTTCAAGGCATACTTTTACTGGCATATTTTGAGGTAAAGCCTAAGCTTTCTCATCCATGTTTTCAGGCCTGGATCGAGGTAGCAGAGGGGATTAACTGTCCGGCTCCGCTACCCGAAGACCAAGAATTCCCATTACTGACGAAAATGCTTTTTCCCGCACCTTATGAGGTGCCAGAGAAGACGGCGAGGAAAGCGGCCAAAGGGGCCAATAAGGGCCCTCGCCGAAAAGGCGCTCCAGACGTGACGTTCAAAGACGAAACCTCTTCTTCGTCCATCGACGACGATGACAAAGAGGAGGAAGAAGACGACTCCCCACCTGAGGTGGGGAAGAAGAAAAGAGCGGCCCCCAAGAGTCCGGAAGCGAAAGCGCCTAAGAGGGTTAAAGGCTCCCTAGCAGATAACTCCGCATGGGATGTTGACCGCAGTCCGGAGCGACCTCGCTGGACCAAGCCTCGGGCCGCTTCGTAAGTACCAGAATCCGCGAACGTCTGGCCTTCCTGGTTTGTAATATTGACATATTGTAAACTTTGTCACTGCAGTCCGGCACGCGATGACTCCCCGCGATCCTCGACAGAGGATTCACTGGACACGAAGGAGATGGCTAGCATGTCTCTGCCACCTGCTCATTCCGTCTCACCCAAGGGTGATGACGAGGTGCTGTCCAAAAAGACTTTTCCAGACCGGGGGGAGATTCCGGAGATCATCGGGGTGACGCCTGTGATGACTCCTCGGCCGTCGGGCATACGGGGGAAAAATTCCCCACGGGGACTGGTGATGGGGCCTGGACCTCAGTCGGATACCATTCCGGAGATCTACACGGCTCCGGGGTCTAGCGAACAGCATTCCCCACAAGGAGGGAATGTGCCTGTTCCACCGGCAACCTCTGTCCAGCCAGAGGCACCGGATAATCTGCTGGAGGCGCTACGAGGCGCCTCTATCGTGGATGAACATCATGTCCTTATGGACACGGTAATAGAGAATGTTCGGTTCGTCAAAAGCGGACCGATCAAGCCTGCACTCAGCCTTCTAACGGGCTTTGAGGTAAGTAATGTGATTGTAGGAAAAATATCACAAGATAGACAGTAGCCTCGATGCTCTGCTTTGGTGTTCGGGTAGAAAAGCCGAGCAGATGATCAAGAATAAATATCGCGGGAGTCTAACATGAGTTGTCTATGTGAATAAGGTGTATCCCTGCAGGCTGCCACTACTCATGTTGCGGAGGTCTCTGGACTGAAGCAGAAACTGGAGCGGGCCGAGGAGGAGCTCGGCCTCGTGAAGAAGCAGCTGGAGGATAGCCAAGGTATGCAGTAACCTATGGGTACATTTCAAAAAAAATGAATAGTCCGACCGGACTAAAGTGTCATAAACTTTATTAGGGGCCACGACCGAGGTGGCAGCCCTTAAGAAGGCGCTAGCCGAGGCCGAGGACAAAGCGTTAAGGAACGCCTCGGCAAGAAGCACGAGGCCGGGTTGGTGAGGCGCGGCAACAACCTGTATGCGCGATAGAGAGATTTGACTCCTTGGAGCACGATTGTAAGGCGCAAGAGTCCGAATTGGCGAAGGCCCGCCAGAGCACGCAGGATGCATGAGCCGAAGCACAAAGTGCCCTCCAGGACATTCAGGTGGCCAAGAAGATTACGACGGGTAAGTCCTTCACCATGCATAGCAAGTATGTAGAAGAAACGTTCCTTGTACTTATCCTGAATTTGGATTTTCCAGGGGCGTTTACAGATCTGCCGCACAGTGTATCAGATGCTGCCGAGCATTATAGAGCCGAAGAAGGGATGTCTACGGAGAAGCTATTCTGGTCCCAATATCTGGGATCCGAACATCCGGTGCCCTTCAGCGACCAGCTAAAGCAGTTGGTCGAGCTGCACAGGTTGGCAGAGCTAGCCATGAAGGACGTGATAGTCTAGCTGTGGCTAGCCGATCCAATACTTAGCTGCTACTTCGGGCTTGTGCAGTGGCTTGTGAGTGCCTGTCTGCGTGGCTCAAGTCGTGAAGCGGTCGGTCTGTATTGAAGGTGCGCGTATGGCCTTTGCCCGTGTCAAGACGCATTGGGCAAAGCTGGATGCCAAGAAGCTAATGACCGAGGGGCCGCCGGAGGGCAAGGAGCATCGTCGGCCCGAGCTCAATTTTGATGCTGTCCTGGAGGGGTCCCGCCGTGGGCGGAGTAATGTTCGAAGGATATCATATTCCCATGAGAACATGTGTATTACCTTGCCCTGTAATATGGAACAATGATGTTATGTAGTATAATGCTTATGATTTAAATTTTACCTCCTGTGCGGCCGTTTATTAGATCTGAGGGTTGACCAGTCGTCGGTTTCTGCCCCAACGTAGATAGTACGGGGGTGTTCGGGATAAATCTAACACTCTTTGCTCCACATTCTGGTCCTTAAAGGAGGTGTTTAGCACAACGAACAAGGCAATCAGACTATGAGGCCTTTACCGCCCTCACTTAGCCATAGGAGTTTGATGATTAAGAAAGTTGGCGAAGCCCCTGGTATTCGGAAGACCGAACTAGGGGCGCTATACACGCCTAATCGGAGGAATCGATTCTTCGCAAGAAGCGGAAAAAATCTCTAACGATTTGGAACCTCTCGAACAATTGACCCGGCTCGCCGCATCATGATGATCAGTTTTGGCTTTCTCTCGAGGTGCTCGTCCGGAAGAACCGGGACACAATCGCAGTAGTTCTCCCTTTACTACCCTATCCGATATAGCGAAACGTAAGGTAGTAAGCACAGTGAGCTCGGGCAACCCAACTATTGACCAAAGACATGATTCGAGCCGATGCATATAATGCCATAAGTTCGGGTGCGAACTATACTGTAAAAGTGTTCGGACTTTTTATTGCAGTAGTGTTGGGTGTAATGAAGCCCCTGGCGTAGTAATACATACCATAGTGTACGTGTGCAATGAGTACTTAATACCGAGGTGAGGAAATGGGAAAATGAAATAATAAGCTGACGCTACCATGCATTCACCATTGGGATGTAACTAGTACGTCGAGGCGTACTTTGTACAAGTAATGCGATAAGCAAGTAAGGCTATTTAACTTGCCGCAACTAAGGGCGAGCTACGTGCGGGTATGAAAAGCAAGTATGGCAATCGTTTAGTAGAGACCACCTGGGGATTTCCTTGTAAGCCAGAGCTCCTTGCCTCCTTGGTGTGTTCTGCAAGTGGTTTGTCCGTATAGACCTCGAAAAGAGAAGAAAACCCGTAAAAAAGAAAAAGTAAAAGCGTGCGAATCCTGTGGTCGGTCAAGCCATACCGTGGATCGCGAACGAGTTATGCCTCTGTCAATACCCATGGGGTTTTGAGTGCGTAGTTTATGTACGCATGTATTAATGCCATTGCCTCATCGAGGCTGGGACGGAGGCCAAATTGCTAATTCCTGGATCGAGGTAGCAGAGGGGATTAACTGTCCGGCTCCACTTCCCGATTTGAGAGAGATTAACTCTCCCCAGGTCACCCATCACGTCGCCGTGGTGGAGGAACAATGCGGCGACCCTTCATCTATCTTAAGGACTAGCTATGTCCGGATTCTCGATCCCTCCAAGACGGATACCAGCGGAGGGGAGGACGACACTCAAGACCTGAACTTAGAGTCGTGCAACGGGCTAGATTCATTGGACAACATCGAAGAATCCAAGCTTCCGAGTTTAGAAACTCCTTGGCCCTTGAGCCTCAGTTGGGTGAGGTTTGGATCTAATTCCACCCACCCACCCGAACATAGGCGATCTATCCAAAATTAGGCAAGAGCCCGAGGAAACAAAGACATCATTCTTTGGGCGATTCCTCCTGGTTATGAACAGGATAAAGGACTGCCGTGAGGAAGACGCAATTTCATTCTTCTGCAATAATTGCGAATAAGGGAATCCTCAACGCCATAGGTCGCCGTGAAATTACACGCTTTGCTGAGTTGGCGCCCATAGTAATGCGAAAGTATGTGCGATGGAAAGTGCCTGAAAACCGAAGTAAGATTTTGGGACAATCTCGCCCGAATACAAACCGATCCGAAATAAAAGGGTTCATTATCGCCAATCACCCGGGTTAAACGCCAAAAAACAAAAAAACCCTACGGGGCATGGAACCGTACTGGAGGGATGGCTCAACGGACCCTGTAAAATTCATAGTATAGAGGGCGCCACACCAACTCATAGCCTTAGAGCATGTTGGATACTCCGCAGGTGGCCAAAAAGCGGCGAGGAGCTTCTAACCCCAAAGATCCACAGAGCACCAGCCTGTGGGATACCAAAGACGGTATTAACAGTCTTCAAGACTTCCGCATCAAACAATATGCGAAAACGAACACTCCGCAGCCTTGCCAAAGTCTACCAAGTAGCAACAATAAATCCATGGAGTGACACGACTATTACCTTCAATGCCGTTGATGAACCTAAATTCCGAACAGCCCGAGCACCAGAACATTGGTCCTCAGTCCAATAGTGGACGGCTTTCGCCTTACCAAGGTACTCATGGACGGTGGCAGCGGATTGAACCTCATTTATGAGGAAACCCTTCGAAAAATGGAAATAGACTGGAGCCGCATTGAGCGAAGCAGCACAACCTTTAGATGAATAATACCCTACCGGAAGCGTGCTGCACAGGAAAAATCACTGCTGGATGTGGTGTTGACACGCCCGGACAATTAAAGGTCCGAGGAGGTCACATTCCAAGTGGCCCCGTTCAGTAGCGGATACCACGCTCCATTAGGGCGAGAGGCATTCACAATTTTTCAAGCTATACCCCATTACAGGTATATGAAGCTCAAAATGCCCGCCCAATGGAATCATCACTCTTGCTAGTGACGGACATAGCACTCCGTGCGAAAATAAGACGGCCGCACTAGCCCTTGAGGCACTATCGGAAGCCCTAGCGGCCGAGGAACTGACGGCGCTGCGCCCCACGGTGAACAGGGACGATGTGATACTCGATAAAAGATCCAAGTCCACCTCCTTTAAACCAGCGGACGAAATAGTCAAATTCCAAGTCCACCCAACGGACCCTACAAAAACGGCCTCCATCGGGGCACAATTAAACCCTTATGAGGTGCCAGAGAAGACGGCGAGGAAAGCGGCCAAAGGGGCCAATAAGGGCCCTCGCCGAAAAGGCGCTCCAGACGTGACGTTCAAAGACGAAACCTCTTCTTCGTCCATCGACGACGATGACAAAGAGGAGGAAGAAGACGACTCCCACCCGAGGTGGGGAAGAAGAAAGAGCGGCCCCCAAGAGTCCGGAAGCGAAAGCGCCTAAGAGGGTTAAAGGCTCCCTAGCAGATAACTCCGCATGGGATGTTGACCGCAGTCCGGAGCGACCTCGCTGGACCAAGCCTCGGGCCGCTTCGTAAGTACCAGAATCCGCGAACGCCCGCCTTCCCGGTTTGTAATATTGACATATTGTAAACTTTGTCACCGCAGTCCCAAGACGCGATGACTCCGCGATCCTCGATGAGGATTCATCGACACGAAGGAGATGGCTAGCATGTCTCTGCCACCTGCTCATTCCGTCTCACCCAAGGGTGATGACGAGGTGCTGTCCAAAAAGACTTTTCCAGACCGGGGGGAGATTCCGGAGATCATCGGGGTGACGCCCCAGGATGACTCCTCGGCCGTCGGGCATACGGGGGAAAAAGTCCCCACGGGGACTGGTGATGGGGCCTGGACCTCAGTCGGATACCATTCCGGAGATCTACACGGCTCCGGGGTCTAGCGAACAGCATTCCCCACAAGGAGGGAATGTGCCTGTTCCACCGGCAACCTCTGTCCAGCCAGAGGCACCGGATAATCTGCTGGAGGCGCTACGAGGCGCCTCTATCGTGGATGAACATCGTGTCCTTATGGACACGGTAATAGAGAAGGTTCGGTTCGTCAAAAGCGGACTGACCGAAGCCTGCACTAGCCTTCTAACGGGCTTTGAGGTAAGTAATGTGATTGTAGGAAAAATATCACAGTATAGACAGTAGCCCCTGATGCTCTGTTTGGTGTTCGGGTAGAAAAGCCGAACAGATGATCAAGAATAAATATCGCGGGAGTCTAACATGAGTTGTCTATGTGAATAAGCAGGTATCCCTGCAGGCTGCCACTACTCATGTTGCGGAGGTCTCTGGACTGAAGCAGAAACTGGAGCGGGCCGAGGAGGAGCTCGGCCTCGTGAAGAAGCAGCTGGAGGATAGCCAAGGTATGCAGTAACCTATGGGTACATTTCAAAAAAAATGAATAGTCCGACCGGACTAAAGTGTCATAAACTTTATTAGGGGCCACGACCGAGGTGGCAGCCCTTAAGAAGCCGCTAGCCGAGGCCGAGGACAAAGCGGCCAAGGAACGCGCCTCGCGCGAGAAGCACGAGGCCCGGGTTGGTGAGGCGCAGCAACAACTCCAGGGCGCGATAGAGAGATTTGACTCCTTGGAGCACGATTGTAAGGCGCAAGAGTCCGAATTGGCGAAGGCCCGCCAGAGCACGCAGGATGCATGAGCCGAAGCACAAAGTGCCCTCCAGGACATTCAGGTGGCCAAGAAGATTACGACGGGTAAGTCTTTCACCATGGATAGCAAGTATGTAGAAGAAACGTTCCTTGTACTTATCCTGAATTTGGATTTTCTAGGGGCGTTTACAGATCTGCCGCCTGATGTATCGAGATCTTTGCCGAGCATTATAGAGCCGAAGAAGGGATGTCTACGGAGAAGCTATTCTGGTCCCAATATCTGGGATCCGAACATCCGGTTCCCTTCAGCGACCAGCTAAAGCAGTTGGTCGAGCTGCACAAGTTGGCAGAGCTAGCCATGAAGGACCTGATAGTCTGGTTGTGGCCTGCCGATCACATACCTAGCAGCTACTTCGGACTTGTGCAGCGGCTTGTGAGTGCCTGTCCGCGGCTCGAAGCCGTGAAGCGGTCGGTCTGTATTGAAGGTGCGCGTATGGCCTTTGCCCGCGTCAAGACGCATTGGGCAAAGCTGGATGCCAAGAAGCTAATGACCGAGGGGCCGCCGGAGGGCAAGGAGCATCGTCGGCCCGAGCTCAATTTTGATGCTGTCCTGGAGGGGTCCCGCCTCGTGGCGGAGTAATGTTCGAAGGATATCATATTCCCATGAGAACATGTGTATTACCTTGCCCTGTAATATGGAACAATGATGTTATGTAGTATAATGCTTATGATTTAAATTTTACCTCTGTCGGCCGTTTATTAGATCCGAGGGTTGACGATCGTCGGTTTCTGCTAACGTAGATAGTACGGGGGTGTTCGGGATAAATCTAACACTCTTTGCTCCACATTCTGGTCCTTAAAGGAGGTGTTTAGCGCAATGAACAAGGCAATCAGACTATGAGGCCTTTACCGCCCTCACTTAGCCATAGGAGTTTGATGATTAAGAAAGTTGGCGAAGCCCCTGGTATTCGGAAGACCGAACTAGGGGCGCTATACACGCCTAATCAGAGGAATCGATTCTTCGCAAGAAGCGGAAAAAATCTCTAACGATTTGGAACCTCTCGAGCAGCTGACCGGCTCTCGCCGCATCATGATGATCAGTTTTTGGCTTTCTCTACTGAGGTGCTCGTCCGGAAGAACCGGGACACAATCGCAGTAGTTCTCCCTTTACTACCCTATCCGATATAGCGAAACGTAAGGTAGTAAGCACAGGAGTCGGGCAACCCAACTATTGACCAAAGACATGATTCGGAGCCGATGCATATAATGCCATAAGTTCGGGGTGCCGAACTATACTGTAAAAGTGTTCGGACTTTTTATTGCAGTAGTGTTGGGTGTAATGAAGCCCCTGGCGTAGTAATACATACCATAGTGTACGTGTGCAATGAGTACTTAATACCGAGGTGAGGAAATGGGAAAATGAAATAATAAGCTGACGCTACCATGCATTCACCATTGGGATGTAACTAGTACGTCGAGGCGTACTTTGTACAAGTAATGCGATAAGCAAGTAAGGCTATTTAACTTGCCGCAACTAAGGGCGAGCTACGTGCGGGTATGAAAAGCAAGTATGGCAATCGTTTAGTAGAGACCACCTGGGGATTCCCTTGTAAGCCAGAGCTCCTTGCCTCCTTGGTGTGTTCTGCAAGTGGGTTGTCCGTATAGACCTCGAAAAGAGAAGAAAACCCGTAAAAAAGAAAAAGTAAAAGCGTGCGAATCCCAGGGTCGGTCAAGCCGTACTGTGGATCGCGAACGAGTTATGCCTCCGTCAATACCCATGGGGTTTTGAGTGCGTAGTTTATGTACGCGCGGTATTAATGCCATTGCCTCATCGGGGCTGGGAGGAGGCCAAATTGCTAATTTGGCTCGTGACCAGCCGAGCTGTCCTGTTGCAGTGTGGTCCGGACCCTCTTAATGATGTCCAGGGGCTCGGCAGCCGGATTATAATGCTGCTTGAGAAGGCCGCTCTGTACTTCTGCTGCTAGGGCGGCGGTGTGCTCCTCTGTACGGAGGGAGCGTTCCGTGTTTCCATTTACTGTAATGACGCCACGTGGACCGGGCATCTTGAGCTTGAGATAAGCGTAATGTGGCACCGCGTTGAATCTAGCGAATGCGGTTCGTCCGAGCAGGGCGTGATAGCCGCTGCGAAATGGGAAGATATCAAAGATTAGTTCTTCGCTTCGGAAGTTATCCGGGGAACCGAATACTACCTCCAACGTTCTTGAGCTCGGACAACGGGCCTCTACGCCTGGTATGACTCCGTTAAAGGTAGTCTTCGTGGGCTTGACTCATGAGGGGTCGATGCTCATTTTACGTACTGTATCCTGATAGAGCAGGTTGAGGCTGCTATCACCGTCCATTAGGACTCATGTCAGGTGAAATCCGTCGATGAGTGGGTCGAGGACCAGTGCGGCTGAACCGTCATGGCGGATGCTGGTTGGATGATCTCGGCGGTCAAAAGATGATCGGGAATAAAGACCACGGATTGAATTTCGGGCCGACTGGCTCTAACGCATAGACGTCCCTAAGTGCGCGCTTGCGCTCCCTTTTGGGGATGTGTGTAGCGTATATCATGTTCACCGTTTTGACTTGAGGTGGAAATTTCTTTTGCCCCCGGTGTTCGGCTGCCGGGGCTCCTCGTCATCGTCCTCGCTCTGTGATTCCCCTTCCTTGTTTCTGCTATTTACCTTGCTGGTTTGTTTAAAGACCCGACAATCTCTGTTAGTATGGTTCGCCGGTTTGTCTGGGGTGCCATGTATCTGGAAAGGACGATCGAGTATGCGGTCCACGCTAGATAGTCCTCCACTGCTCCTTTTATAGGGCTTCTTTCACTGGCCGGACTTGGAGCCACGGAATCCGGTGTGAACTGTAGTGTCATCGGTGTTATCGCCATTGCTTCGGCGTTTTTGTCTGTTGCGCTGGAGCTTGCCGGTGCTGTTTTTGGCCTCGGAGGGGCCTGTTTCGTTGGCTGTGTTTGTACTGCGAGCCAGCCAACTATCCTCTCCCGCGCAGAAGCGGGTCATAAGTGCCGTGAGGGCTGCCATGGACCTCGGCTTTTCCTGGCCGAGGTGGCGGGCGAGCCATTCGTCCTAGATGCTATGCTTAAAGGCCGCTAGGGCTTCGGCATCTGGTCAGTCGACGATCTGGTTCTTTTTGGTTAAGAACCTAGTCCAGAATTTTCTGGCTAATTCTCCGGGTTGTTGAACTATGTGGCTTAAGTCATCGGCGTCTGGTGGCCGGACATAAGTTCCTTGGAAGTTGTCCAGGAAGGCTTCCTCCAAGTCCTCCCAGCTGCCGATAGAATTTTCAGGCAGGCTGTTAAGCCAGTGCCAAGCTGGCGCTTTGAGTTTTAGTGGGAGGTATTTAATGGCGTGGAGGTCATCTCCTCGAGCCATATGGATATGGAGAATAAAATCATCGATCCATATTGCAGGATCGGTTGTGTCGTCGTATGATTCGATACTGACGGGCTTGAACCCCTTGGGGAATTCGTGATCCAGTACTTCATCTGTGAAGCAGAGAGGGTGAGCAGCACCTCTGTATCGGGCCGCATCGCAGCGTAGCTCTAATGGAGTCCGTCTGCGGCATTCGGCCCAGGCGTGGTTAGGTTTGTCACGTCCGAATAGGTAGTCGTCGTCGTGCCTCGAGGCACGTCCACATGATCTGTAGATCGATCTTGTATGTCCTGCTCTACTGTCCAGGGTCTGCCGGAGGTCGTACGTGTGACCCCGAACTCTTCCGTCTCTATTTTTATGGGGCGGTGGGGCAGGCTGCTGTTCGGCCTGAGTTGCCGCTTTATCCCGACCGCGGGGTGGCCGGTCGGCCGCCCTGTCTCGACCACGTGGTGGTCGTTCCGCATTACGTGAGGGAGATATGTGCTTCGGTGCCTCCTCATCGAATTGAGGTAGCAGTCTGTGTTACGGGTAGCTCTTGGCTGGGCGCTTGAGGCCGTATTCTTCGGCTGTCAGGACATTAGTCCATCTGCCGACAAGCAGATCTTGTTCAACTTGAAGTTGTTGTTGTTTCTTATTCGGCTCCTTGCAGTGGCTATGAGCTGAAGCTTAAAACGCTCATGCTCCAGAGGATCCTCAGGCACGATGAAGTCATCGTTGCCGAGGCTTGTGTCCTCCTCGGAGGGTGGACGGTAACTATCGTCCTCCGAGTCATCTTCTATGGGCTGTTCATCAGGGTTGTCTTGCCT
Organism: Aegilops bicornis; assembly: GCA_021605145.1. Lineage (NCBI taxonomy): Eukaryota > Viridiplantae > Streptophyta > Magnoliopsida > Poales > Poaceae > Aegilops > Aegilops bicornis. The sequence continues at coordinate 327,700 of JAHIAL010000141.1, read as the reverse complement.
GTTGTCATGTTCCTCCTATTCGGATGCAGCTCCGACAGGGTCTTCATTGTTTTCGGCGTCGCCCGGAGTACTATTTTCTCCGGTGCCAATGTTGCCATCTTTTGAGCGACGAGGCATAGAACGGCGTTTGGGGCGCCAGCGCTTGGACTGCGTCTCAGAGGGTTTATTCGCGTCTGGCTCTTCTTTGTCGTCGGCAGATACTTTAGGTGTATCAACCATGTACACGTCGTATGAAGAGGTAGCCGTCCAACGTCTAGTGAATGGCGGGTCTTGGCCTTGCTCCTTGTCGGCATCGTCGTCCCTACCGTCGATGTCTTCGGAGCCATAGTCAAGCACGTCGGTTAGGTCATCGACAGTGGCTATGAAGTGGGTGGCGGGTGGGAAGCAAAATTCCTCGTCATCCGCCTCCAGCTCGAACCGAACATAGTTCGGCCATGAGACCTTCTCCAAGGACATATTATTTAAAGAGTTTAGCACGTCACCCAGGGTTGAATGCTGGGAGACGTCTGCGGCGCTAAATTTGAAAATCGATAATCGATCTAGCTCGGTGTCCGCAGGCGTACGTGGTCCGGAACTTACAGCAGGAGACGAGTCCGGAGTTCCATTGACGCAAATATTGTGGGATGTAGAGTCCGTGTGTGGCTCCAACGCTGCGGACTTTGTGGCCTCGAATGGAATGATCTGCTTCGGTTCTAAGGCCGTTGCAGCAATAGCAATCATCTCCTTGATGTAATCCGATGACAGATTTAAGTCATGTTCATCGGGGCGAGGGGGAGCGATCGCTGCGGCCTCAAACCCATTGAAGATCAAGTCTCCACGGGTATCCGTGACGTAGTTCAAGCTTCCAAAACTGACCTGATGGCCAGGGGCATAGCTATCGACCTGCTCCAGATGGCCAAGCGAGTTGGCCCGCAGTACGAAGCCGCCGGACACGAAGATTTTCCCGGGGAGGAAGGTTTCTCCTCAGGCGGCGTCACTATCGATGATTGAAGGGGCCATCGAACCTCTTGTCGATGACACAGTGGAACTCTCAATGAAAGCACCAATGTCGGTGTCAAAACCGGCCGATCTCGGGTTGGGGGTCCCGAATTGTGCGTCTAGGATCGATGGTAACAGGAGACAGGGGACACGATGTTTACCCAGGTTCGGGCCCTCTCTATGGAGGTAATACCCTAATTCCTGCTTGATTGATCTTGATGAATATGAGTGTTACAAGAGTTGATCTACCACGAGATCGTAATGGCTAAACCCTAGAAGTCTAGCCTGTATGACTATGGTAATGTGTATCCGCCTATCCGGACTACGCTCTCCAGTTTATATAGACACCGGAGAGATCTAGGGTTACATGGGGTCGGTTACATAAGAAGGAATCTTCATAGTTGGTCGCCTAGCTTGCCTTCCACGCCAAGGAGAGTCCAATCCGGACACGGGTATAGTCTTCGGCCTTCATGTCTTCACAGCCCATCAGTCCGGCCCAATGGACAACGGGCCGAACGGCCGAGGACCCCTTAGTCCCGGACTCCCTTAGCGGGCCATGGGCAGACACGACAGAGGGGGACATGCGGGTCTATGCTCGGTGAGGTAGCCCAACAGCAGCAGGCGCGGCGAAGGCAGAGTAAGGGCGCGGGCGCCCAAGCGGCAGGCGGCGGCGGGCCACAATGTGTGCAACCATGCGCGGGCTGGCGCTACCGGGCGAGGCCAAGCACGGCCGGGCGGGCGGGGCGGGAGGCGCTGCAGCCAGGCCAGCGGCGGGGCGCTGCCACGATCGGGCGATCATGAGCTCATGTGAACTCAGGTACACAGGGGTGTCAGGACAGAGCGGGGGAGGAGGAAGCGGGCGGCGGAGCTCATCCCGTTGCAGAGAAAAGTGGGCGGCGAGGCTCGGTGGAGTCGGCGGTGAGGCGGACGACGGGCGGCAACAGCGGGGCGACGGTGGCCGCGGCGCAAGCAACATCGAGCGGACAGAGGGGAAGGGGCGCAAGGATGGAGAAGGGGAGGGTTAGGTTTCGGGGACGCCCCGGGGAGGCTTACAGGCGACGGAGGCTGGCGGGTGGCCGCCACGGCCATGGCGGGCATCGGTGGTTGCCACGCCGCCCCCCGCCCCCTCCCGATGAATAGAGGGAGGGGGCGGCTGTGCCGGCCGGGTCGGCTGGGTTGCTAGGCCAATTGGGCCAAGTGGCACCAGGGGGCTTTTTCTCCTTTTCTTTTTATTTAAGATTGTCTTTTATTTGTTTTCTGTTTTCTTTTTTCAGTTTCAAATTATTTTAATTTTGTAAAACGTAAAACTTGCTCCATATTTAGAGCTGCAAATTAATCCACTGCCACAAAAGGTTTCGCACTTAAATAAAATTGTTTGCATTTTTATAATTTTAAAAAGGCATTTAAATAATTGTTTTAGCCCCTGTTTTAATTATTTTAGGGCACTTAAATACTTTATAAAAAGTTGATTTATCCATCATAATTATCTATGGATTATTTGCCACATTATGAACATTTGAGTTTTGCCATTTGAAAATTTAATTATTTGACTTTAATTTAGATTTGAATTTGAATTGTGTTTGAATCAAAGTGAGATTTACCAACAGTAATTGTGATGACATGGCACCATTAGCAGGGGATCACTGTAGCTTAATTATCAGGGTATTACAACATGCACAAGGCTTATAACTGTGTTGAATGGGCTTTCCTGGAAGAGATCTTGCTGAAGTTGGGGTTTCATGAGGATTGGGTCAACCTGGTGATGCAATGTGTGACTACGGACGAGTATTCTGTTCGCTTTAACTCTATTGAAACTGATATTTTCAAACCCACAAGAGGTTTACGTCAAGGAGATTCTCTATCACCATATTTGTTCCTATCATGTATGGAGGGTTTAACTGCATTACTTGCACATGAAGAGGAGGCTAGGAATCTACTGCACATAAAGGTGTGCAGAGAGGCCCCATCAATCTCAAATCTCATGTTTGCAGATGACTCATTGATCCTTATTAAAGCACACATGGAGAATGCCCACACTTTTAAGAGAATCTTGGACTTATATTGTGCTACATCCGGACAATTGCTGAGTTTGGATAGATCTAGTGTTTTCTTCGGTCCCAATACTGATGTTCATGTGAAGGCCAATTTTTGTGCTTTACTAAATATCATGACAGAAGCGCGCAATGATAAGTATTTGGGATTGCCGTCTAAAGTGGGGATGGATAAAACAAACTGTTTTCAGTACTTGATTGATCGTGTCATGCAGAGGGTGAATGGTTGGGAAGAGAGGCAATCATTATTGGGCGATAAAGAAATCCTTCTCAGGTCAGTTGCACAGGTTACACCATCATATGCAATGTCAATCTTTAAAATTCCTAAACAAGTTTATAAAGGATATCTGACCCGATGTTGCACTAATGTTGGGGGGACAGTGACAACCAAAAGAGAATGCATTGGTCGAAATTATGTGCGCTGAAGTGCAAAGGAGGTATAGGGTTTAGAGACATCCACTGTTTTAATTTGGCTCTTCTAGCAAAACAAGCACGGAGATTAATAGACAATCCAGATTCTTTGTGTGGTACTGCTCTGAAGGCAAAGTATTTTCCTAATGGACATTTGTTCAATGCTAAATTAAAAAAGGGAGCTTCCTTACTCCCTTTGTTTCAAAATAGATGACCCAACCTTATACTAAAATTAGTACAAAGTTGAGTCATCTATTTTGGAACGGAGCGAGTACTAGACAAGGTCTTAAGGAGCTGCCTGTGTTTGTCCTTTTGCTTTTTTTCTTCAGAAAGTAACACTGCCGATGCACTCCATTAAACTGAAACGCTGGAGAAGTCGGCAGCACACAGACTCAGTAAAAACTGACGTAGATGGCCAGCCCACAGAATCTGGTTGCCATCCCCTAAGGCCCTAACAGAGCGCCTCGCACATACATTTTCTTTTTACATTGTCATATGCAACACACGGCAATTATTTAGTTGTCATATGCTTGCTTTAGCTTGTTGAAGCAGCGCCAAAGCTTCAGCATGTAGTGCGGAGCTGACTCCCTGAAGATGACCCGACGTCATCACAAAGAAAGCCCCCCGATGCCGTGGTTAGTGTAAAGATTTGATGGAAAACTTATTTTTATTAATTCTGGGCAAAGCCTTATTTATACAAGGATTTGGGGCGCCTTCGGAGAGGCGTCCGTTTACAATAGGCGCCTGTGGCGCGAGAAGACGCCCGTACGGACGTTCGCATCCGTACGGCGCTTTGGACACACGTGACGACTCTTAGCGCTGATGATGTCGCTTTATTCTTAACACTCCCCCTTGTACAAAGCTGCTTCTTCTATGTCTTGCATCCTTGTATAACTTTGAGAATATTGCTCTTAATCACAAGCGTATATGATCTTGAATAACTCCTCCAAAAACCCTGTGGGAAAAATATGAGGAGAATAGAACTTGATATGTTGTTAAAACTCCATTAAAACCCAGTAGGAAAAATAAGGAGAAAATGTTACAACATATGTTATCGTCTCTTTGATAACTTATATGAGAAAACCTTGAGGATAAAACTCATTGGTAAGTTTAGAGGACAATTAATATGTCTTGTATACACTCATTAAAAAACCCGGTGGGGAAAAAATAGGATGTATGACATATATTCTTATGTTGATATTACCTCATTAAAAACCTTGATGAGAACCATGAGAGTAAACTCATAAAGGGAAAAAGAGTGCAATATAATGTTTGAACATGTTATGATTCAGAGAGATTCTCCCCCTGATCTTTGCAAATCTCGAAGTCGTCGCATACCAATCCCATGAACACAGTTTTCAAATGTTGAAGCTGGGAGTGACTTTGTGAATAGATTAGCTAGATTATCTCATGATTTGACTTGCAAAATGTTTATCTTCCCTTTCTTTTGTAATTGATGGGGGAAAATAATTTAGGAGAAATATGCTTAGTGATATTGCTCTTTATGTAACCTGTTTGCATTTGAGCAACACAAGCTGCATTATCTTCGTAGATAATGGTTGGAGATTCGATAGAACCTTTACCACATGATTTTTGTATGTGGTTTATCATTCTGTCAATCCACACACATTCACGTGTTGCCTCAAATAAAGAGATTATTTCAGATTGATTGGTGGATGTAGCCACTAGAGTCTGTTTGGAAGACTTCCATGATATGGCTGTCCCACCATGTAGGAACACAAAACCAGTTTGTGATCTGGCATTGTGGGGGTCAGATAAGTAGCCAGCATCAACATACCCAGTCATATCAATGTCCAAATTTCTCTGAAATTGAAAGAATATGCCAAGATCCTTTTGTGCCTTGGTGAGGGAGTCCCGGATTAGGGGGTGTCCGGATAGCCGAACTATAACCTTTGGCCGGACTCCTGGACTATGAAGATACAAGATTGAAGACTTCGTCCCGTGTCCGGAAGGGACTTTCCTTGGCCTGGAAGGCAAGCTTGGCGATACGGATATGTAGATCTCCTCCCATTGTAACCGACTCTGTGTAACCCTAACCCTCTCCGCTGTCTATATAAACCGGAGAGTTTTAGTCCGTAGGACGAACAACAATCATACCATAGGCTAGCTTCTAGGGTTTAACCTCTCTGATCTCGTGGTAGATCTACTCTTGTACTACCCATATCATCAATATTAATCAAGAAGGAGTAGGGTTTTACCTCCATCAAGAGGGCCTGAACCTGGGTAAATACATCGTATCCCTTGTCTCCTGTTACCATCCACCTAGACGGACAGTTCGGGACCCCCTACCCCAGATCCGCCGGTTTTGACACCGACATTGGTGCTTTCATTGAGAGTCCCTCTGTGCCGTCGCCATCAGGAAGGATGCCTCATCCGTCTTTAAAGACGACAACATTGCTGTTAAAGGAGCTTTGGCTATCGCCAGACTCTCCGGCTAAGGCGGTTTTCTTATGACCGCTGCTCGGCCGCCAGCATGACGATGACTTCTCGGGTCATCGGAAGCAATCTTCACGTCAACTCGGAACTCGCCGAAAGTTAGATCCGATGGAGCTCTCTTCCTTAAACGAGCCTCTGGATCGCATCGCCGCCCCAGGAGTCGCCATGACTATGATCAGATTGGACCTAAACCCGATTTGAGAGAGATTAACTCTCCCCAGGTCACCCATCACGTCGCCGTGGTGGAGGAACAATGCGGCGACCCTTCATCTATCTTAAGGACTAGCTATGTCCGGATTCTCGATCCCTCCAAGACGGATACCCGCGGAGGGGAGGACGACACTCAAGACCTGAACTTAGAGTCAGGCAACGGGCTAGATTCATTGGACAACATCGAAGAATCCAAGCTTCCGAGTTTAGAAACTCCTTGGCCCTTGAGCCTCAGATTGGGTGAGGTTTCGGATCTAATTCCACCCACCCACCCGAACATAGGCGATCTATCCAAAATTAGGCAAGAGCCCGAGGAAACAGTACATCATTACTGGGCCAGATTCCTCCTGGTTATGAACAGGATAAAGGAATTGCCGTGAGGAAGACGCAATTTCATTCTTCTGCAATAATTGCACGAACAAGGGAATCCTCAACGCCATAGGTCGCCGTGAAATTACACGCTTTGCTGAGTTGGCGTCCATAGTACGAAAGTACTGTGCGATGGAAAGTGCCTGGAAAACCGAAGTAAGATTTTGGGACAATCTGGCCCTGAATACAAACCCAGTCCGAAATAAAAGGGTTCATTATCGCCAATCACCCGGGTTAAACGCCAAAAAACAAAAAAAACCTACGGGGCATGGAACCGTACTGGAGGGATGGCTCAACGGACCCTGTAAAATTCATAGTACAGAGGGCGCCACACCAACTCATAGCCTTAGAGCATGTTGGATACTCCGGCAGGTGGCCAAAAGCGGCGAGGAGCTTCTAACCCCAGCATCCACAGAGCACCAGCCCAGGGATACCAGTACGGTATTAACAGTCTTCGAGACTTTCGCATCAAACAATATGCGAAAACGAACACTTCCAGCCTTGCCGAAGTCTACCAAGTAGCAACAATAAATCCATGGAGTGACACGGCTATTACCTTTAATGCCAAGTTGATGAACCTAAATTCCGAACAGCCCGTGCACCAGCAGCATTGGTCCTCGGTCCAATAGTGGACGGCTTTCGCCTTACCAAGGTACTCATGGACGGTGGCAGCGGATTGAACCTCATTTATGAGGAAACCCTTCGAAAAATGGAAATAGACTGGAGCCGCATTGAGCGAAGCAGCACAACCTTTAGAGGAATAATCCCCAGTCGGGAAGCGTGCTGCACAGGAAAAATCACACTGGATGTGGTGTTCGGCACGCCGGATAATTACAGGTCCGAGGAGGTCACATTCCAAGTGGCCCCGTTCAGCAGCGGATACCACGCTCTATTAGGGCGAGAGGCATTCACAATTTTTCAAGCTATACCCCATTACAGGTACATGAAGCTCAAAATGCCCGGGCCCAACGGAATCATCACTCTTGCTAGTGACCCGGACATAGCACTCCGTGCCGAAAATAAGACGGCCGCACTAGCCCTTGAGGCACTATCGGAAGCCCTAGCGGCCGAGGAACTGACGGCGCTGCGCCCCACGGTGAACAGGGACGATGTGATACTCGATAAAAGATCCAAGTCCACCTCCTTTAAACCAGCGGACGAAATAGTCAAATTCCAAGTCCACCCAACGGACCCTAAAAAACGGCCTCCATCGGGGCACAATTAAACCCTGATGTAGACGCCGCACTACGAGAATTCCTACACGAAAATTGGGACATTTTTGCCTGGCACCCTTCAGACATACCAGGAATCGCACGCCTGCTGCCGAGCACAGCCTAAACGTCCTAAAAGGATTCAAGCCAGTCAAATAGGCTCTTCGGCGTTTCTCCGAACCTAGGATACAAGCCATGGGAGAGGAGCTAGCCAAACTATTGGAGGCCGGATTCATCAGAGATATAAAACATCCGGACTAGCTAGCAAACCTGGTGATGGTACCAAAGAAGGACAAATCCTGGTGCCTATGCGTCGATTTCAAGGACCTCAACAAGGCTTGCCCAAAGTATCCCTTCCCCCTCCCCCGCATCGATCAAATTATCGACGCTACCGCAGGACACGATTCATTGTGTTTCCTCGACGCATACTCCGGCTACCATCAAATCAAGATGGCAGAGCCTGGCCAAGCCGCAACGGCATTTATCACCCCATACGGCCCATTCTGCTTCAACACAATGCCCTTCGGGCTCAAAAACGCCGGTGCAACATATCAGCGCATGATTCATACATGTCTGGCAAACCAGATCGGCAAAACAGTGGAGTCATACGTAGATGATGTGGTCATCAAAACCAAGCATGTCGAAACTCTAGTAGACGACTTGAGGCTCACATTCGATAATCTTCGAACATATGACATCAAGCTTAACCCGGAAAAATGCGTTTTGGCGTACCAGCCGGAAAGCTCTTGGGCTTCATTGTATCCGGTAGAGGAATTGAAGGAAACCCAGCCAAGATCCGAGCTCTGTCACAATTGGATATCCCAAAGGACCTCAAACAAATACAAAAATTATTTGGATCTTGTGGCGGCTCTAAGCCGCTTTATCTCCCGCTTGGGACAAAAGGCATTACCCTCTATCGCCTCCTCCGTGCCGAACACTTTGAGTGGACGGATGCTACCACGGCCGGACTCGAAGAAATAAAAAGCCATATTGGCAACAAACCCGGTCCTGGCCGCGCCCAACATGGGCGAGCCAATGCTATTATACATCGCCGCAACTCATCAAGTTGTAAGCGCGGTGCTCGTTGTCGAACGAGAAACGGACGATTTTCCCCTTCAAAAACCAGTTTACTACGTGTCCACCGTCCTCACTCCATGCAAGTCACGGTATCCGCATTATCAAAAGATAGCGTACGCGGTGTTTATGGCATCCCGGAAGCTGTGACACTACTTTCAAGAGTGTTCGATAACAGTAGCCTCCGAAGTACCTCTTAACGACATTATAAACAACCGCGACGCGACGGGCCGGATTGCCAAATGGGCCATTGAGCTCCTCCCGTTTGACATAACCTATAAGCCATGGCGAGCCATTAAGTCGCAAGTTTTGGCCGACTTCGTCGCCGAATGGACTGAAGCCGAACTCCCTAAAGAGTACGACACATATTCCAACTGGATCATGCACTTCGACGGCTCCAAAATGTTGGCTGGTCTGGGGCTGGCGTCGTTCACGGCGTCCCCAACAGAGATACAGTTCAATACATACTCCAGATAATGTATACGGACTCCAACAACGCAGCCGAATACGAGGCCCTTCTACATGGTCTCCGGATGGCAGTATCCATGGACATTCAACGCCTAGAGGTGCGCGGGGATTCGAACCTCGCGATATCCGAAATAAATGGAGACTTTGATGCCAAGGATCCGAAAATGGCAGCTTATCGCAATGTCGTCCTAAAAATGTCAGCTCGGTTCGAAGGGCTCGAATTTCGCCATATAGCTCGAGAAAACAATCAGGCAGCAGATGTCTTGGCACGCATTGGCGCAAAGCGCGATGCCGTCCCCCCCAATATCTTCTTCGAGAGGTTGTTCAAGCCATCCGTAGTATGGGAAGGGGAGTCCGGAAATAATAGCCCGGACCCAACATCACTGCCTAACACCGATCATTTTGACACAACTGGAGGCTCTGCCGACGAAGTAACATCTTCAGCCCACGTAATAATGGCAGTCATTTCCCCGTGGACGGAACCATTCCTAGCCTACCTAACCAGGCAGGAACTTCCCGAGGACCAAAATGAGGCACGCTGAAGTCCATGAGGGAGAGCTTTATAAGAAAAGCACGACCAGAGTCCTTCAAAGGTGTATCTCCAAGATGAAGGCGAAATCTTAAGCTGAAATTCATGCCGGACTCGTGGGCACCACACCGCAGCCCGGGCCCTTGTAAGCAAGGCCTTCCGTACAGGATTTTATTGGCCGACGGCCCGGGCAGATGCTCAGGACTTAGTCCAAAGATGCGTCGGTTGCCAGCTCTTTGCTAATCAAAGCCACATGCCACCCACCGCCCCCCAAACTATACCCATCACCTGGCCCTTCGCGGTCTGGGGGCTTGACATGGTTGGACCCCTTAAAGGAGGAACCCACAAGCAAAAATACCTACTGGTCATTGTGGATAAATTCACCAAATGGATAGAGGCTAAGCCTGTTAAGACGGCCGAATCCGGACTGGTGATAGACTTCATATCAGGGGTCGTACACCGTTATGGTGTCCCCTACAGCATCATCACTGATAACGGCACGAACTTCACGGCCGACGAGGTCAAACTCTGGTGCAAAAACATAGGCATCAAGCTCGACTATGCTTCAGTCTATCACCGTCAAACTAACGGTCAAGTCGAGCGAGCAAATGGTCTAATCATGAGCGGCATCAAACCTAGATTAGTGCGGTCCTCAAGGAATCTAACACGACCTTTGGGTAGAGGAGCTCGACTCCGTACTGGGGGCTACGGACCACGCTTGAATCGCACCACCGGATTCACACCATTCTTTCTGATGTCTGGTATGAGGCAGTACTGCCCTGCGACATAATTCATGACTCACCTCGCGTGCGCATGTACGAAGAAAGAGAAGCCGAACTTGATCGGTAGGACAGTTTGGACGCCTTGGAGGAGGAGCTTGACGTGGCAAAAGCCCGTTCCGCATTCTATCAACAGAAGGCTCGAAGATATCAAAGCAGAGAAGTACGGGCCAAAACTTACAATGTTGGCGAGTTAGTTCTACGCCTGCCGGACAAGAAAAAGGACAAACTCAAGCCCAAATGGGAAGGTCCCTTTATTATCGACCAAGTCCTGACCGGTGGAGCGTACCGTCTGCGAGATGCATCGGATAACCGACTCGAGCCGAACCCATGGAACGCAGCCCGTCTCCGAAGATTCTACGCCTAGCGCCGGATTCTGAGTTCGTCTCCTTCCTCTGTCTATTTTTTTTACACATTAGCTGTCTTATATTTCTCTTCTTCTCCCTCTTTTTCTCTTACAGCCTTTAAAGGCTCGTTCGCGCATTGTTCGCACACACATGACGCTCAATCCGCTCATTATACCTCGGGGCTTCTTTAATGAAGCTTATTTGTACGGGCTTTATGCCTAACACATGTGTAACGCCCGCATGTACTTTTTATTCACCATTATATGCATCGATATGACTTAAGTTTTGGCCAAGCTGGGTTGCACGGCTCCTGTGCTTACCTCTCACGTTCCCGATTGTTCGGCTAGGTGGTAAAGGGAGCACCTCTGCGATTATTCTTGCCCGAGTCAGCCGGATGTGTACCTCAGATCGGGTGAAGCCGAAAGCTAAGCGTTCTTAAGGAATATTCGTCGATGAACTAAAGATGATTTCTCACTTATTTATTTATCTGCACCCAGATGCTTTTCTGCTTTTTTCGCAGTCCGGGCATGCACTTTAAGGCATGCCTCCCAGGGAAAGGAACCCCTAACAGAACTATTCTTCCTGGAAGATGTTTCTTACTAACCATGTAATATAACATAACTAGTTGGGCACTTGTCTGTTCAAGCACTAATGACCCCTACGCCTGGTCTCCACGCATGCCCCGGTTCTTACATGACCGTGAGGGTATTCGGACACACTCTAGAGTATAGGGTCCCGAGGTTGAAGCGAAAAGGTCCGCCATCACAAACGATCTACAATCCGGCTAGAAGGCATTTTTACATGTCATCTTAAATTACATAGTCAATTTGACTGGGTGTATTCCTCCTCAATACCATCTAATAGGCTGTCTAGTTTACAATCCTGTTGGGAATACTTTGCGGCCAATTCTACTTGGCCGTACACTAAGCTCACAGGGATCTCCTTCCCATCGGGTCCCACAGGTCCGACCTCGGCCATGTGGTTTGGGTCAGCCTTCGTGTACCGCGTCTTCACCATGGCCCAGGCCTCCCTGGCGCCTTGACGGCAGGCCGATATCTTCCATAATCGGAAGCGCCGCCGCGCTCCCTTAAGCCTCTTTGCAAGCTCACCAAGGCCTTCGGGCAGGGAGATAGATGGCCACAAGGCCTGGGCGACGCCTTTCATCACCTGCCGAACTCGTTCGTGCAGTTGTAAGAGCTCAGGAAGAAGGTCACCCGTAGAACCGGGCATTTCCTCTGCAAGACAACTTGTGAGCATACCTACAGACATAACTCTGTTAGTCGACTTCCTCGCCGAACTCTTTTTCAAAGTTCATTCAAGCACTTCATCTCGTGGTTCGCCTCCGCTTCTAGACACAGCTCTGGAGCCTAGCCGGTGGAGGCTCGATTAACAACCTCACGGATACAGTCCGGCGAGCGCTCTTTTTCCTGAAGAAAGCACGAGCATTAGTACGCCTTCCAGGAATAAAACCTGGGAGTAAGATGGCACGCCATACCGTTGCACCGGCGTCTCAATCTGGACCGCACTTCTTTTCAGCCTGCTGGGCCTTGCTGCCCCTTGTTGGCTAGCCACCGCAGGCTCGGCCTTCCGCCTCAAGGGCTCCCCCTGCAAAACACCATTGATATACGGTGATCAAAAATAAGCACAGATGGATCATTTTCAAAGTATTGGGACTTGGTCTCGATTACTGTGAGGCGGAAGTATTCCGGGTAATCGGCCGTAATGGCGACTCAAGGCATTGTCGATGCTCGATTGGTAAAATACCCCATCGATCAACTCCACGGAGATGTCCGGATCCTCTTGGGAGGCCGGATCGAGGGACCGCTGGATCCTCGGGTTGTGGAGGAGGGCTGCTTATATCCTTACGGCCCGGCGCAATTCTGCGTCGAAATCACAAGATAAGGTACTTAACTATGGGAATATGGAACAGATGGGCAAAAGAAGTGTCCGCTTACCCAGCTTGGAGGATTGTACATAGAAAATCCGCCTGTGGATTGACGCGGAGGAACTCCTCCTCTTCTCCCTTGTACAATGCGGACAAGGCCTTCGTCGAGCAACAACCGATCCGGCCCTTACGGCTGCAGCAGGTGGCATCATCCTCCCGTTGAAATCCCACATGGCGTGGCCTCTATCTGAAGCGGCTGCACTTCAAGATAATGCATGTGGCCATGACCCGATCATGGCCAGTCCGGAATGAGCTAACAACCTTATCCGGCTCATCGTAGAGGACGTCCTTGTCATTTTCCTCACGAGGGCTCCGTGGACGCCCGGCTTGGGCGCTTCTTCAAGGGAGCATTATTGAACTCGGGAGGCCGATCCGAACAGGTCCGGCAGAGGACATCTTCTATATAAAACCATTCTCAAGGCCGGTCTTGGACGCCTTCCTTGGGGTTCCGGATAGATATCCGTCTCGGCGATGCGCCATAGTTCGCTCCGCCCACTTGATATATCGACCCTCCCCGAGAACGGGGCACAAGGCAGAACAGCTTCTTCCACAGCGCGAAATGATCCTCGATGCCCAAGAACAGCTCGCAAAGGGCTACGAAGCCCGCAATATGCAATATGGAGGCAGGCGTAAGGTTGTGCAGCTGGAGGCCGTAGAACTCCAGGAGCCCCCGGAGAAACGGATGAATTGGAAATCCGAGCCCTCTTATTAAATAAGGGACAAGACATACCCGCTCTCCTTTGGAGGGATTGGGGACGCTCTCCGCCTGCTTTCCGCCATTATAGGTGGCGAGTCCGGCTCGAACCAGGACCATGAAGGCTGGGGGAAGAAATCCCTTGGTTTGGAGCGTCACTAGCTCGCTGTGTGGGACGGAACATCTCTCCCAATCTCCAGGCTGAAGGCTGGGAGAGCGAGAGGAGGAGCTGCGTCGACTGGCCATGATGGAATGGATTTCTGTAGGATGCGCTTCAATGAATGCTCGCGAAGGGAAGATGGTGTGATTCGGATCTAAATCCTCGTCTCTTTTATAAGGCAGCTTATTTGCGTAGCTAGGGGGGTAAAAGTAAAAACACCCTGGCTTTTCATATTCTTTTGACACGTGGAAGATGGCCATTATTGGGCGCGGAAGCCAAGGAGCGCAATATTCATGAGAAGCCGGACACTATTCAACAGGTACACAGAATTTGGAGAAGAACCCGCCTTGCAATGCCGAAGACAAATCTGCGCGCCGGACTCATCGTCATTGAAGCCTGGTTCGGGGGCTACTGAGGGAGTCCCGGATTAGGGGGTGTCCGGATAGCCGAACTATAACCTTTGGCCGAACTCCTGGACTATGAAGATACAAGATTGAAGACTTCGTCCCATGTCCAGAAGGAACTTTCCTTGGCGTGGAAGGCAAGCTTGGCGATACGGATATGTAGATCTCCTCCCATTGTAACCGACTCTGTGTAACCCTAACCCTCTCCGCTGTCTATATAAACCGGAGGGTTTTAGTTCGTAGGACGAACAACAATCATACCATAGGCTAGCTTCTAGGGTTTAACCTCTCTGATCTCGTGGTAGATCTACTCTTGTACTACCCATTTCATCAATATTAATCAAGCAGGAGTAGGGTTTTACCTCCATCGAGAGGGCCCAAACCTGGGTAACAACATCGTGTCCCTTGTCTCCTGTTACCATCCGCCTAGATGCACAGTTCGGGACCCCCTACCCGAGATCCGCCGGTTTTGACACCGACACTTGGAGATATCGAAAGATATTCTTAACTCCCGTCCAATGGCGTTTAGTAGGAGTTGCGCTATGTCTAGCTAGTAAATTCACTTCAAATGCAATATCAAGTCTGGTGCAATTTGCAAGATACATGAGCGCTCCAACGGCACTGAGATATGGAACTTCAGGTCCTAATATCTCTTCTCCATTATCCATTGGTCTAAATTGATCTTTCTCTACGTCTAGAGATCGAACTTCCATAGGAGTTTTGGATTGATAGGATTTGTCCATATTGAATTTCTCCAATATTTTCTGGATATAGGCGGTTTGATGAACCAAAATACCCGAGGGAAGGTGCTCAAGTTATAATCCTAAGCAAAATTTGGTTTTACCAAAATCCTTCATCTCAAATTCCGTCTTTAGGTGAATGCGTGCTTCATCAATATCTTGTGTGGTTCCAATGATGTTCAGATCATCAACATACACAGAAATAATGAAAAATCCAGTTGTGGACATTTTTATGAAAACACATGGGCAATCATCATTATTGGAGTATCCTTTTTTCAAAAAGAACTCACTAAGTCGGTTGTACCACATGCGACCCGACTGTTTTGAGCCGTATAAAGACTTATTTAGTTTTACACAAGATATGCTATGCTTTTGCGTTTGGATTCGGGATTGGGACTCCATCAGGAACCTTCATGTATATGTCCGAATCAAGTGAACCGTAAAGGTAAGCGGTCACTACGCCCATCAACTGCATAGATAGACAATTTTGCACTGCCAAAGATATAAGATATGGGAAGGTGGTTGCACTCATTAGTAGAGAATATGTTTCAGTGAAATCAATGACGGGTTTCTGCGTGAAACCTTGTGCTACGAGCCTTGCTTTATATCTCACCACCTCGTTGTTCTTGTTTCTTTTACGAACAAAAACCCATTTGAATCCCACAAGGAAAACTCTGGGAGGTGTAGGTATTGCTTCAGTGAATACCTTTCGTTTATTGAGCAAGGCTAATTCTGCTTGGATTGCATCCTTCCATTTAGGCGGTCGGGCGTTTCTTGCACTCTGCCATGGTCTTTCGATCATGATCAGTGAGAAGGGTATCTGCAATCTTCTCAACAAAATATATCAACAGTCGTAGTCTTACGGTCAAATGATTCTCCAGAATCAACATAGTTGATAGAAATTTCCTGCACCCTTAGTGACTCCTCGTGATTTCCCAATACGATTGAGTCTGGGTGTTCCGATGTCCCAGTTAGTTTGTGCACAACTGAGCTAGGTTGTGGAGGTTGTTCTTCCACTGGGTTTATATTACCCATTTGATGATTATCAACGCTAGGTTGGTTTACATTTGCTGGTTCGGTGAGTTTCTTTCTCTGTTTCCTTTGTTGCTTGTGAGGAGCTGAATCCTGTTCCGTGGCCGTACTTCTCCCCCTCTTCCTTTGAACAGGGGGTTGAGTAGTTTTGTTGGTACCTCCACTCTTTCGGTAGCGCTTTTTAGCAGGATTGTAGGATTTGGTAACACATTTATAGTCAGTAAATGAATCTGGCAGGTTATTTGCAATGTGTTGCAAATTAATTATTTTCCGAACTTGAAGTTCAGTTTCTTGAGTACGTGGATCAGAGGAGGAAATGCCTTGGGCATTCCAATCGATTTCCGGGCATTCTTTTTGGTACTTGATGTCTCCCCCTAATGCCGGGAAATGGTCCTCATTGAAGATGCGATCGGTGTGACGGTTGTGAACAGATCCCCGTGAGGTGTTCAAGGTACTTGATTATCACGGTGATTTGTACCCCACATAGATCCCTAATTTTCTGTGTGGGCCCATGGATGTACGCTGCAGTGGTGAGATTGGCACATATGTGACGCATCCGAATTCACACAGATGGGAAATATTTGGTAGGTTTCCACGTACTAATTGCAGAGGGGAAGTGCTGTGATATGCAGTTGGTCGCAATTGGATTAAGTCAGCAGCGTGTAAAACTGCGTGACCCAACAAGAAGTTAGTAAATTGCAATTCGTTAGTAAGGGTCGTACAATGAGCTTAATTCTCTTAATTAGAGATTGGGCCAATCCATTTTGAGTGTGGACATATGGGACAGAGTGCTGAACTTCAATGCCTAATGCCATGCAATAATCATTGAAAGCATGTGAAGAGAATTCAGCAGCGTTGTCCATTCAAATTGATTTAATTCGATTCTCGGGATAATGAGCTTGCAATTTGATAACTTGTCTCATTATTTTGGCAAATGCATGGTTTCGTGTAGATAGTAAACACACGTGAGACCATCGTGTAGATGCATCTATTTGAACCATGAAATACCTAAAAGGTCCAGACAATGGTTGGATCGGACCACAAATATCACCTTGAATTCGTTCAAGGAATTGTAGTGGTTCTGCTTGAATTTTAAGATATGAGGGTCTTAAAATGAGTTTCCCAGTAGCACATGCAGTGCACATAAAATCTGAAGATTGTGGGAATTTAGCTTCATTTAAGTCATGACCATTGGAATTGCATATAATTTTCCTCATCATCCCTATACCAGGATGACCAAGGCGGTCATGCCAAGTTTGGAATCATTGACATTCTGAAAAATTACCTTATACGCAACGTGCTCTACGCGTTTTATGTACGTGTAGTACAATCCTGATGATAAAGAGGAATTTTCTCAAATATAAGTTTGCCATATCCGTTGTCTTTGGTAAAGAGGAGATATTCCTCTTTGTTATCTTCATAAGTTTCAATGTGGAAACCATTTTTGCGGATATCTCTATAACCTATGAGGGTACGAGTTGAATCAGGATACAATAAAGCATCCTCAATTACAATTTGTGTACCCATAGGGAGGGTAAATATGGCACGTCCTTTGCCAACAATTACCGCATCGCGTCAGCCGATTGTTAAAATATCTCCATTCAATTTTGTAAGAGTTTGGAAATACTTTATTTCCCTAAGTATAGAGTTTGTGGTGCCACTGTCCACAAGGCACATTTCCTCCTCCATTGGATTGACTCCCGTAGAAATTTATATATTAAAAATGTGGAATTTTCAGTTTAATGAAAAACACTTTATTGGATATATAGAATACATACAAATTTTATTGATATCAAAGTGCTGATACAATATATATTGTGTTTTTACAATATAGAATGATGACAATAACAATAATAATATGTTTTTATTACAACAATCTGATGGATGTAAACAAATAAAATATCTAAATGGAGTCAATTGACTAGTCAAAGTCCCCGAACATGTCGGCGGCGTATTCGGTCATCATATTCTCCGTGTCCATGGAGTCCTGCGATATATGGAATTCCTTGTTGTTACTTGGTGCTCCTCGAACATCTTGCGAACAACCAGCTTCCTTGTTATTATCAGGTTGAAGATTGAAGTGAGCTTCATATCTTGCTCCTTGGGCAGGTCTCATTCGTCCCATGGATTGCGTGTAGAGGATTACCGGATGTCTTGGGGTGCGGCATTTTTTGGTGACATGCTTGTAGCATCCACATTTGTGGCAAAGTTTAGTTTTATCAAACTTAATCTTTGTTATGCCCTTCCCCTTGTCTGAATTTTGTGGCTTGTTCTTCTTGTTGTGGTTGCTCTTACCCTTGAAGTTCTTGTTTTGGCCTTTGAAAGAACCATTGAACTTGGTATTTTTCGAAAATTTGCATGTACTTCAGGCAGAGGAGCGGCCCCAACTGGGCGTTGATTACTACTCTTTAGCATAAGTTCATCGTGTTTCTCCGCCTGGAGGAGCACATGTATAAGTTCAGAGTAAACTGTATAATTGCGGGCACGATATTGTTGCTGTAGGATCCTGTCAGCTGGGAGCATAGTGGATAGAGTCTTTTCTATCTTATCTGCTTCTGTAGGCTCCTTCTCGCAAAACCGCAACTTTGAACAAATTTTATGAACCTCATGATTATAAGCTCCGATCGATTTGAAATCTTGGAGTCTTAAATGGGTCCACTCATGACTAGCTTCAGGAAGTATAACCGCCTTTGCTGTTCATATCTAGTCTTAAGTAATTGCCACATATTGCTTGGAGATTCCTCCATCAAATATTCAGATTTCAGATCTGGATGGATATGGTGCCTTATTATGTATAAAGAAGCATATTGTTGTTGCTCGGTTAACTGTGCAATTCCCTCTTGGGGAGGGTCTGCAGGAGGTATGAGTGCAGCTGCAATTCCATGGGATGAAAGACTGATTTTAACATCCATAGCCCATGTAGGATAGTTGTGTCCGTCGAGCGCAAGCTCTTCAAATTCTTTGACGGTCATTTTGTCCTACAAGATTGAGAACCAGATATTCGATCAATTTACTTGTATGTAAATTAAAATCATCATGGTCATGTTGTAATAAATTTTGCAATTGTTGTGAATTCAAGTAAATGCTTGAACTTTGTTTAGATTATATAAACATTTGCATATTAATTCTATTCGAATTAAGTCTATTTTTGTGCTACATATGCATTTTTGGACTTAATTGATGGCGAATTAATATTTGAGTTGCAAGAATAAATGATTTTCAATTGCAAAATAATATTATTGTACCATTTGTACATGTTATAGGGATTGCAAATTGCAAACACACTTGAACATATAATGATTTATAGAAATAATATGGTTTAAACATCAATACACAATTTAATTGATTACAATATATAATCACATCGAGATACAAGGTCTAAAACATGACAAGTACTTAATTACAGCACTGGTAGTTGAACCTATCTGCGAATTCCCAAATTTACGGGGCTAAAACATGACAAGCACTAAATTAGTACTAGTAGTTGGACTAATGCATGAAATCTCGATAATATAAGGATATTTCTGCAACCTAGCCTATAACCCGTTGGGTTTTTTTTCTGGTCGTTGCAACATGGGCCACAGCCCATGAGGCCTTTCGGCCCAGGCCCATGGCAGCGCCGCTGATGGAGACATCGAGCGGATAAGGGGGACTGGGAGGTGGGGCGGTTGGGGTCAATTCCCCATTCCACCACCACCATCCCAGCGCCGCGATCTTCAGAGGAGGACGCCCGCAGCGTGGCCGGGAGTTGAAGCTTCGCAGGGCCTCAGGAGCCGGAGCGGAGGCCGGGCGGTGTTGCTCCAGCCGCCGAAGCGGCGAAGGATCCGGCGAGCCGCCCGGTGGAGGCGTTTCGCGGGCTTGCCGGGGCGGAGGCGGCGGAGATGTTAGGGCCTTTGGAAGGCAGCGCCGCTTCCTCGATCTTCACGCCGGTGGCAGTGTTGAGGTCGGGGATGGTGGCGCCGGTTCGCCGGTCTCCGCCGGCGTGGTTGGCTCGGCTTCACAACGGAGTTGAGCCATCGCTCCTTCTCTTCGCTCGGCGTCACCTCCCACTCAATCATGGCGGGCAAAGGCCATAGCCTTGGAGGGGCGAAGTGCTCCTCGTCTTCGTCGGCAAGGCGTCGGCGTTGGGAGGTCCAGGTAGGCGGCGGCTCATCGATGACCTCCGGTTCCAAGTGGTGGAGTGGCCGGCGGTGGAGGGCACGGCCCGTGCCGTGCACGGGCGTAAATCACGGGCAGGGCAAGGGCCGTATCCGTGCATCGGATGTAAGGCCACGCCTGCATCCATGCCATTGCCGAAGAAGATCCCGGACGATGGCGGGGCACGGGCGGCGATGTAGAACTCCTCTCGCCAGAACGGGTTGCAGCCTCGGCAGAGCCCAGTCCATTGGCGGAGCGACGAAGGCCGGCATCGGGGTGCCTGGTAGGCGTGGTGGACGGCGGCAGATGGGTTGCTTGGTCACCGCCGCTCTGCGGCGGCGGGGCCAGGATGATCTGACGACCACGGGCGACCACAACGACCACGACGGGTTGCTGCTCGGGCCCCAATGGCGAGGAACACCAGCACTGTGGCGTCTGGCAGATCGACGGATCTCCCATCCAATGGATCGAACAAGGGCAGAGGCGATTCTATGCAGGTTCATCCCTGCCATCTCACCTTCTCGTCTTTTCTTGTTCGTGCTCTGTTGGTCGAGGCTAGCGTGGCTGATAACGTGTAAAGATTTGATGGAAAACTTATTTTATTGATTCGGGCAAAGCCTTACTTATACAAGGATTTGGGGCGCCTTCGGAGAGGCGTCCGTTTACAATAGGCGCCTGTGACGCGAGAAGACGCCCGCACGGACGTTCGCGTCCGTACGGCGCTTTGGACACACGTGACGACTCTTAGCGCTAATGACGTTGCTTTATTCTTAACAGTTAGTGCTGCAAACGAGTCTAGTTCGAGCGATTTGAACTTGGCTCAGCTCAACTCATATTAAAATTCGAGCGAGCTCATACTGAGTGAAGCTCAAGGCCGAGTTGTAGAACATGACTCGCGCTCAGCTTGTAACGATCTCGGGTCGATCTCGAGCTAGTTTCGAGCTAAATGAGATGATAAAAATTATAAAATCTATAACTATTATTTAAACTATATAAGTCACACCATGACATAAAAAAGCATTACAAAAATATTATTCCAATCAAAACATTATTCAAAGATCCTTCTTTTTTTAGGACGCCGATATCCACCACACGTGTGGCATAATAGGCATTCGCCCACACACCGTGTGTGGCATGAGCAGTGGGCAGCCCACGGGCTGTGTGTGGGCGAACAGTAAAATTGCCCTGCGTGTGGGCGTGGCTACTCGTGCCACACGCCCAACAAGTACTACTCATCATCCCCACTCCGTATGCGTGTGGTACAAGCAAATATGCCCACACGTCCTGGCGCAGCTACATTAGATACCCGCGGGATGACGATTTAGTTGCCATCCGGGATGGCAGATGTAGTTATCCGGGATGGCAAATGTGGTTGTAAAAGCATGGCAACTCTCTCTGTTTTGGTTAACTATAGTTGCCATGTCTAATTTATGGTAGTTGCCGCGTGTAATCAAACAATAGTTGTCGTGTGTGATTAACTACTTGCCACATATGATCAAACAACAGTTGGCATATGTGTTTACCTAGTTGCCACGTGTGGTTAATCATAGTTGCCATGTATGTTTATCTGATTGCCACGTACGCGCAACTGCAGTTGCCGGCTAGCAAACTAATCATAGTTGCCATGTGTGTTTACCTAGTTGCCATGTACGCGCAACTGCAGTTGCCATCCAATAACGTACGACTGTCGTGTGGGCGAAAAGCAATTCGCCCACACGCACGTGGACTAGGTGGTGGCTGTGGTGGCTGTGTGGGCAGAAACTAGTTCGCCCACACAGCGCAGCTGACAACCGCGTGTTGTGGGGCGTGTGGGCGACCTCTCCAACGCCCACACACCGGCCTTGTCCTACGTGGCACGCGAAAACTGCCTCGGTGTGTCAAGGTTCGTGCAAATTTAACTGGACGGTGATCCAAGCATGTGGGCGAGTTGCAATATTGCCACACGTGTGGGCGTTAGTGTTTTCGTTTTTTTATATGTAAACTATAGTACCAACTAGATGACGTGAAAGTAAAAAAAAGGCTAATTTCAACCGACGGTACATCCATCTCATCATGCTCGGGAGAGCTCATCTTGGCGGATGAAAGAAAAGAAAAACGATTACAAGGAATGACATGATTATTAACACATGGTTGACCACGCACCATAATAAGCTCTAAATTTTCTCTACACTTAATTAAGCTTCCATGTTTTATGGTAAATAAAATGGAGAAAAATCCTATACGACCTATATGGTAATAAATTATCCTATTTCCATTTAATATATGACATGATCATTTAACATAAAGATATTATGCCGAGCCATCGAGCTAAAATCGAGCGAGCTACGATTGGCTCAAGATCGGCTCGTTTCTTGACCGAGCTACAGAAAGTGTTCATACTCAGCTTGTTTGTTTCCAAGTCGATCTCGAGTCAAGCCAAAAAACGAGTCGATCTCGAGCGGCTCACGAGCCTCAATCTTTTCTTGCAGCCCTAGCCTCGGTAAGGCCGATCATTCCTTGCAACAAAAACCCAGCCCCTTGAAAGAAAGGGAAGTTTGACGGATCGCCCCATCACAATCAGGGTCAATTTTAGCATGGAACGCCCGCAGCAAGGAACTGATCTTTTCACTTTCAGAGATTTGTATTGCAACCCGTACGTGTACAGACAGAGCTGCAAGAGACCACCTCCTGTAAGCAAATGATACAACCTGAAACCTCAACCTGACACAACATGAGACACAAGCAAACGATACAACTGACAGGTGGGCTTGCCTTAGCGGGCTTGCTTAAAAGGCACCAAGCAAATGAACCGCAAGAGTAACCCAACACTAATTATTAATCCAAGCAAGTCACCGTATCCTCATACAGATGGTAGACAGGTAAGTTTGCAAAGGCCAGCACAGAGGGCCAAATTATTGAACATATAAAGGATGAGCTAGTGCGCCCAACTAGCGGCCCGAGCCACGTCTCCTTTTATTCGCTAGTGCACGATTTCTATCCCGAGCGCCAGCATCCTCTCCTCTCCCTTTCCCCTCGCTCACTTCCTCCTCCCTCACCCGTAGAACCCTAGCCGCCTTTCTCCCGCAGCACCTCAGCCGCCTCCTCCCTCTCCACCCAGCCGCCTACTCCCTCTCGCCCAGCGCGGACAGCCTCCTAGCCGCCTCCTTCTCTTCCTCTTCCTCTCCCTCAGCGTAGCCCCTCCACCTCCCTCCTCCGTCAACAGCGCCTGGTCCAGATCGGGCTCAGGTCGTCTCCATGGAGAGCAGGGGTGAACAGCGGGAAGCAGTGGGGAGAAGCGAGCGGCAGCCAGCAGGGAGAGCCACGACGATGGCCGGCGTCAGCTGCCACTTACTCCTCGCCGCACAGGCGCCCTTGAGGCTGAGCCAGCCGAAGCTTCCTGGCCCATGAGCGGTCGCTCCGCCCACTGGCCGCCCCCCGTCCATGTGCTTCTTCTCGGGACGCCGACGCCACGGAGCTCGTCAAGGTGCCCTCTCGTACCTCTTCACCTCCTCCATGCGTCCGCCTCTATTCGATTTGGTCCTCTGATTCAGCTTTCTCACACAAGCGGATGGTTATTGTGCTCTGTTCGTGTCCGTGCTCGTGCAGCTCCCTCTCTGCTGCAGGAGGATTGGATTGGATTGGTTTCTACTTGCTCTATTATCTGTTTGAGAACCTGAGATGCGGCCCTCCAAATCTTCTGTCCCAGAAGGTGGATTTGAGAGTGCAGAAGGGTCACCTGAATGTGATTTGGAGGAAGGAGTTGTCCAGGAATCAAAATGTTATTATTTTACTATTCTGCAGGGGAGAATCTTTTAGTGTTTGGGATTCACACCCTGCATTGGTAAGGTCTGAATTTAACATCCACTTTTAACACTAGGATCCTCAAGTGTTTCAGTTCGTATTTAGCAGGATCACCTTGAGCAGCGACTCAATTAATATTCTCACTGATCCAGTTTACTCAAGAACTTCTGAACCAGTTCCAGGACTCCTATGGACTAAGGTACTCTAGCTGCTTGCATCTTTCAGAGGATCTAATTAGAACCAATTCTATGTGTGGTTTATATTTTTAGAACTATTAGTATTCACTCTGGAGAAGTGCAAGCAGGAGCTGACTTCAGTTGGAATAAGTGTGCTAGAAAATGTGGCCAATAGATTGTACGTCGGTAAAAAATTGGTCCACTGTGAACTAAAGGAATGTTGTATAGGTTGTTACAAATCTACAATAACCAGCTTAGCAATTCACTAATGACTTATGGAAGCACACCCGATGCTAGAGACCAGAACAAATTATCATTTTCAGATTGGTAGTAGTTCCCTGAGATTATTGTGTGCATTTCCAATTGGTAGTGGTCATTCCTTTTAAGCAGAGTATTGTTCTGTCGAAATTGGTGATCTAAGCTACAAACTAATTCGCGTGCTCGAGAGCGACTCTAATTTACTTTGGAACCCTGGTTTTTGTGTCTTGATTTTAGGGATGGAGTTATTGAGAGCCAATTTAATCAGGTTCTGAACATTCAGGTAGCTCAGACCATGGAGGTAAACATAAAAGGTATTTGATTTATCATGATCCAGTTACAGGCATGCATGGATTTTTTTTTGCAAGCATTATATATCTTTGAAGATTTGCCATTTTTTCAAGTTCCTTGTATGCTAATCGGTAACCTTTAGTTTTGGATGTATAATAAGTACCTTCTGCTGAGCAAAGTGTGTCATATTCCAGAGTATCTTTTTCATGTATAATAAGTACCTTCCAGGCAGCTAATGAAGATGTATTTTTTTCAGCATGTGCAAACTAATTTTTGGTTATATCTATTTTGATTATGTGTTTGTATATCTGACAGAAGTAGCTCTTTTTTGTTTATAAATATGCGCTGGACCATCCAAAAATACTTCGTTCAAATGCAGAGATGCTGGATGTAGTATCTGATTATCTCTTCTCCATTTTTGCATCATGTATGCATCTCACATTCTTTTTACAACTTGTTCCCATTCAGACTTTCTTTCCATTGTTTGTCTCTTATACTGTTTCTTGAGCAGATGAACACTCCTATCTCTGCATTTAAGGGCAAAGGGCAGGCTATTATGCCTAAAACACCTAGGTATCAACCTTGCCTTTTATATTCTATCGTATAGTCTAAAGATTATTTTTCCTTTCCTTGTAGCTAATGCATTTTGGTGTTTTAAAGCAGTAAATCACCATGCCCAAAAAACTCTCGCCGCAAGCTTTTTACTTCACTTTCAAAGATCACGGATGCTGGAGTTAAGCAAGCTGACCTACCTGCTTCTGTTGCCAATGTTTCTGCCGAAGCTGTAAAGAGTGTTTCTACTGAGGATGTGGTTGAACCTGTATCCGTGCCAAAGGTTCGATCCCCTTTCATATGCAACTACCTTCCTCCTTGTTCAAAAACATGCTTGATCCACACCAATGTTTTGTATCAGGAAACTAAAGAAGGCAGTCAGGAGGCTGAAACCACAATTGTTGAAGATGGAAAGAATGTTCTTCCTGAGCCAATTAAAAACAAGAGGTAAAGACTTGTAGTCCATTACATTCAATAAGTTCAGTACGAGGTATATCATGATGATTAGTGTACTTACTTAATCGTGCCTTTTTAGAATGCAGAACCTAAAAGCTGTTCTCTTCTTAACCAATGCATGTGATGGCGTTTCATCAAACCATATTTTAAAAGCTGCTTAATTGGAACGTCTTAAATACCCAGTAAAACAGCCTTTTAGCTTCAGGATGCTATGTACTCTGCTTGCTATCGGTAGACGCTCTTGTTTCAGTTCTGATACTTGTGAAGCGACCCTTGCTGCTACATGAAAAATAGCTTGCTTCATACTCCATCCGTTCCAAAATAGTACAAAGTTAGTACAAAGTTGGGTCATCTACTTTGGAACCGAGGGAGTATATGCAACTAAATTAGCATATAATTAGATCAATTCTATTTTTTTTTCTCAGTTACCCTGCCGCTAATTTATGTTGCCGCTGTTTATTACATCAAATATATGGTTCTTCCTTCTTTCTATATTCTATGCCTTTTGTTGTTTATACCGGTGCTAGCTATACTGATATGCCTCTTAAATTTACTAATGCCTGCGACTCAGGGAGTAACTGCTGCTGCCAAGGCAGCATTCCAAAGAAAGCAAAGCAGTAGTTCTTCAATGGACTAGGCTAGCCGTGTAATATGGTATGGCCATCTCTTCTTAAATTCTATTCCTGCTGCATACACAGTACATGAGAGGCTGCAATAAAATGACTATACTTCATGTTCTTCCTCGGATATCTTCTATGTTCTGCTTGCTTATCAAGCTATGTTGTCTGCTAGATGGATATGCTGTTCAAGAGAGCTTTTCAGCTCTTCTGCGTCGCAGCAGCAGTTTAACTGTCGGGTCTGAAGATCGTCGTTCCAGGACACTTTTGAGCATGCGTCTGATATATTTTGTGCACCTTTGTAAGGCAAGACTGTAACTCCTGCAAAATTATGTGAAGCCACTATCATGATACCATCCTTATTTATGTCTTCGAACAAACCAGTTACTATGCGTTGTAGATATTGCCGTTAACCCTCCTACCTTATCTCCTTCCTTATGACAATTTCTGCTCATTGTACATATCGCTGGCCCATGCAACCTGCAATCATCGTCAATGTCGTTGTGCTGTGGATGCCTTCTGCTTATGAAGTTTCTACTCTTCTCAAAATCATTGTACTGTGCAAGGCATCTTGTGTCTTTTGCTTGCTTCAATGATTTTTGGTTACTGCTGAACGTGCTCATTTACAACCTATCCTCCTTGTCCTATCTACTTCACAGGCTAGGCATCGCCTTCCGCTAAGGTTCCTTTCACCCTTCTTTAAACCCCAACAAGCATTCATCAAAAAATTAAAGATCTTGGTTGGTGATTCGTTTCAATGGCCGGTATAGTAAGGCTACATCAATTATCATAAAATGCTTACAAAAATTATTCTTCATTTCTTCTTGCCTGCCCTTGTTTCACAACCTAATACTGATTGATCAGGTATATTGCAATGAGTGCTTTATGTTTTGTCTCCTGTTATTTTTTGATTCCAGTATTCATACTCTCAGACACCTTTGATATATATAGGAAGAAGAAAGTATTTGCTCCAGACGAAGATGTCTAGCTTGCCTGTGTGCCGTAACATCAATCAGTGCATCGGGCCCAATGTTTTCTATCATTGGAACCTTGATGATTTATCTCATTTGAACATAATCTAACCCCTCTGATTTTTGTCAGTACATGATTGTACACCTCCTATGCCCGCTTAATTGTGTGTTCATCAGCTCATCCGCCAACTTTTTAGGGAACCTCTTGCTTCTCAAATCATAATCATTAATACCAATATTATTCAGGATGATAATGAAGATCTTCTTTGCTGGCCTTTAGCTCCCAATGGTAGCTGTTCTTCTAAACATGCTTATAAAATTTGTTTACAGGACATTCATGCTCATCCTAGAACAGCTCCTACTCAAGTCGACACTGATTTAAAAAACTTCCTTAAAGTGATGTGGAAAAACAATTCCATGCTCCCTAAAATCAAAACTTTCGCTTGGCGTCTTCTTAGTAAAGCTCTGCCTACTGGTATGAGAGCAGGTAAATTTTCCAGTCATATTTCTCAAATTTGTTCTAGATGTGCGCATCACGAAGACGATTTCCATCTTTTTTTTCCTTTGTCACTTTGCTAGAGCTGCCTGGTTTGCGCACCCTTGGTTTATTAGATCCGACACTCTGGTTCATAATCATGTTTCTCTCCTTTCAGCCATTACTTCTTTTCTGAATTCTGGTCATCCTTTTGCTTCAATGTAAAATATTTTCAATTTCTTATGGTGCATTTGGAAAGCAAGGAATGAGCTCCTTTTTGAGCGCAGGAAAGTACACCTGAACAAGATTCACATCATGGCTGCAAATACAGACTGCGCGCTACAGGCTGAGGCACTGGTGT
This sequence comes from Aegilops bicornis, assembly GCA_021605145.1. Taxonomy (NCBI): domain Eukaryota; kingdom Viridiplantae; phylum Streptophyta; class Magnoliopsida; order Poales; family Poaceae; genus Aegilops; species Aegilops bicornis. Next base: position 299,767 of record JAHIAL010000141.1, on the reverse strand, counting down.
CGGGACAAGTGTACAACAGTTTTTCAGACAGTCTGAATAATGAACAACATATACCTGTGCAGGGTACAACTATCAGGTCTGATCTCATCATTAAAGGGACTAAAATTTATTCTGATGCGGCCTTTCGATCTTCAAAATTCCAGGTATTCTGAGGGGACAAGTTGGTACAGGTATTGGAATTTACTTTTCTATTCCCGTTGATCATGGTGAGCTTAATATTCAGATTCAGGCTTCTGCCCCCACAGATCCTACTCATGCAGAAGCCAAGGCTCTTTCTTGCGCTGCTCTTATTGCAAACAAATTGAATGTGCAGCAACCTACTTTTTTAACTGATTGTCTTCCTCTCGCTTCTGCTGCTTCTAAGACCATCTCCCACCCTGCTACTCCTTGGAATATTAGAAATGAATTAGCCTCTTTTAATAGCATTTATTCTATTCTAAATGCTCAGGTGTCCCACATTTCCAGGAATCTAAATGGAGTGGCTCACAATCTTGCACAACAGGTGTACCAGGCTTCAGATCAGCGACTGATAATTTGTTCTACAAGATCACATGACACAAACCTCTGTCCTGTTGCGGCTGCTCTAGCTCAATTCTCTGGCACAGGGTTCCAACTACACAAGGTGTATTGCTACTAAAAACAGCACTCAAAGCAAGGGTCCTCCTACCTGCAAGAATTGCTGGACTCTGGTGTTACCACAAGCATATGACAACACATCTCTACCGCTGCTGGTGGTCTTTTCTTTAAGCTGCAGTTCATTTGGTTGATTAGTTTTCAACCTATCTTTGCTTCTCCATTGCAGTCTCTTTTTCGGGCTCTATCTCTTATTCTTCAGTCTATTGCCCCTGTAACTTGTAATGACCCCATAAGCTGTCAATGGAAATTTGGGCACCTTTCAGGTGCCTTGCTTTGTTCAAAAAAAATTTGTGTGTTCATTTTGTTAATCAAGAAGCATCTGATTTTATGGCTGGGTGCGTTGAAAATATATAAAACCTTTCTTCTTTTGGATAATTTGTTTCCCTTTGACCAATCTTTGTTACTTGCCTACACATCTGTGCATAGCGTGCTGCTCTAGCGCGACCGCTTCGTGTGCTGCCTCGAGTCGCGGCACCACTATGCCCGCGCCGAGGTGGAGGCCGCTGCCACTCTCGACGCCCTCCGCTGCGCGCTCTCGCCGGCGGCGTTCGCAAAGCCTTGTTGCGGCACTGCAAGTGTTGCCCCCCTCCTCCCCAAGGGCAAGGTGAAGGAAGGTGCATCTGTGGTTCTTCTGCAGCTCGCAGCGAGGATTGTTGTGTCCAACCTGCACAAGAATGCCAAGAAGTCCTTCTCGAAGACGTAAGCCACGGCGCATGTTTCTGCCATGATTTCCTTCATTTGGATTTCGTGGATTTAGGTGTTGAAAAATTATGGGTTGTGGATGCAGGATTAAGGACATGTACCTGCACTACAACGAGAGATCCGGGTTGCTTCTTTGTGGCTTCCAAACTTGAAATGTTTGTTTAGAAGTTAGTTTAGTTTTTTGTTGTGGATTCACAGCTTCTCACATGTACCATCCTTTTTAGACCTTTAGATTTCCAAAAAAACTAAATGAAGATATGGTGGTATTGTCTCAATAGTACAACTTAAAGCCTTCTATGCCTTATATTTTCCTTGAAATTTGCTCTTGAAGAATCATGTATCTATGTTAGATCCAAGATCCGGTGAGAAAAGGCGGCTTCCAAGCAGAGGATGCGGGAGTGTTGGTCACATTTGGTTTTCAACTTGGGTGTCTAAATATTCTCACAATACTTGGCTCCCTCTCGGCCTTTGCGCCCATTGGCGCAACGAGTCATCTAGTGGGTATAGCACATAACAGACCCCGTGAACAGCATAGAACTTGGAAGAACCTACAGCATACAACCCATTTTCTGCATCTCGGCCAACGGAATTCAATCCTAGATACCTGCAGAACAGCCAATTTCATCAGTCAAATTAAAGTTATGTATCTCAAGACATTCGGAGAAAAAACATTATACTCCCTCTATCCCAAAATAAGTGTCTCAACTTTGTACTAAGTTTAATATTAAAGTTGTACTCCTCCGTCCGAATATTTGTCATGATAAATGGATGTATCTAGACATATTTTAGTTCTAGATACATCCATTTTTATGCATTTCTGCGACAAGTAATTCGGGACAGAGGGAGTACTAAGCTTGAGACACTTATTTTGGGAAGGGAGTAGTTATGTATCTCAATTTTTTGTACGACTCAAACAGTACACATTAACTTCACTGGTCAATGGACATGCCAAATGCTCCGAACTGAACCGTCTCAGCGGCCAGCATCAGCGGACAAAACCGACATTACAAAACAGAGAATCGCTACAGGAGAACGGTTCATTTTTACCACCACACCTTCAACTCTTATTGTTAGCATATTCTCAAGTTTTTAGCTACATCTGTTATTCCGTTCTCAGTGAAGGCAAAATCAAATAAAATCAGTGGTCCAAATAACTCCACTACAGTGAAATACTGGATATCCTAGCTTATCGAATCATTTGAAATATTCCTTGTTATCATGGGCACACAAGGGGCTCATGGGGCAGCAAACCAAAACCATCTAGTTTAGAGCTCATAGACATACTTTTCAGAAATGTACGAGCTAGCTGGTCTCTCACAAATAAAATTTAATTGAACTCATGTAGTAGAAGCCCCAACTAAGGGATTGTGCATTGTCTTATTAATAGACACAGTTCCCTCGGCCCAAAATAGATGCATTATTCTTTCTTCACAACAACAAAAGCAATGCTTTGACCACTAGTTTACTGATAATATTAATATGTTAGTAAAAAAATACAATTTGTGACAAAAGCAGTGTTTACAGTGAATCTGTTAGTCATGCCATTTCGATCATATGTTTATAAAGTCTTAAACACCAAAAGTGCAGAAAATAGACTGCCCGGCAAAGCATTGATACATATAGCTTCGACCAGACAAATCATGTTAGTGGATCATGGCAGATTACATATGCAAAATAGATAGACACTGAGAGATATACTGAGAATAATATTTAAGCAAACTGCCTTGCACTAGAACAATCATCCGTAAGACTGCAATAAATTGAGCAAAAGGATAAATAGAAATACAAAAATTAATGAAAGCATACTCTTGAGTATTCAGACAATCATCAGTTCACTAGGTACAAGTACAATAACGAACCAAAATAAGCAGCAATGTGAAATGATATAGTTATCCCGTTTATATGAAGGAAGCATGAAGCAAATGGTCATGCATAGTTATCAAATACTCACGTAGAGGTAACACCATATAAATCGCATTAGGATTTGATAGATCCATAACCACAAAAAACTAATCAAAGGCATGTAGCAACTAGTAGAAGTAAAACAAACAAAAAATACGTCCATGAAGAACACAAAAGAGGACCTATTGATTATGTTACCACTTAACATATTCACAAAGAGGGGAAGGGTAATGAGTTTTGAGTCATCTGGGAGCTAGAGGGAGAAAACCCTGCATTATCAGAAGGAACTGGGGGAGTACTAAGGAGGAGGTAAACTGAAAGCATGGCAGTTCGATTGAACAGGAAGGCAACCGGAAGTATTCACATCCAGTAGAGAGGATAGAACATTAGCAAATAAAAGAGAAGTCAGGTGGTTAAAGGCATAAGGAAGAGTAAGTCAGGAGGTGACCGGGTGAACATGTAAGCAAAGAGTTGTGGATGATAATAAACAGATGAAGACAGTTTGCTAGCTCTGACTTGAACAACAAGAATTACAGAAGTGAAACTAAACAATAGACCAATTGCAGGCCATCACCTAGCTGCAGAGAATATACAAAACTATATACCACTAATAGATTTTTTTTCTAACAAATCATAATCATTACATAGAACGCCACCACACAAGAATCAGAATAGAAATACTACAGAAAACAATCGCTATATGTTGAGGAGGTCATCAAGCAGCAAAAGGAACAAGTGATATGACACTACTTAAACTTGTTAACTCAACAGGAAAGGATGAACCATATATGCGATGAACCAACTATCAAAAATTAGTGATATGACACTACTTAAACTTGTTAACTCAACAGGAAAGGATGAACCATATATGCCATGAACCAACTATCAAAAATTAACTTGGTTTTGTTACAACGAATATGTGAAGACATGCTTTTACCTGCAGCGTAGACACTTCTGAATGGATGATAATGAGAAAGGGGGTAGGTTCCAGAAAGCTTCTTGAACTTCATTGACTCAAGATGGACCGTAAAGACGATGTGATCTGTCCACACGAATACTACATTGTTTTCCTCCTCGAGCCCTGGTATCAACATGTCAGTCTCCTCAGAATTCAGAGAAAGTAGCTTGTCCAACTCAATGGTTCTTCCAAGCCCCTATGAAGCGACACCATCACAATCAGTCTTCATCTTCCACAATTGGATGCTGCAGTCTGTCTGGATGAGTAAACCAAGGCCACCACCCTCTGCCCGCATAATCAAGAACATGTACTGGCCCTCTTCAAGGATATGCACCGGCACCCGTATCACAGCTAGGCTTTGCTTCTCCAAATCGAACTCAAGAATTCCATCCATATTCCCAGCAAGCTTCCAGTAAAGGGAACCCCAACCAGCACAGCAGGCCTGTCAGTAGAAACCAAGGTGGGAGCATCACTCATTAGAACGTCAGACGGAAGCTGTGTTGAGACGAGATCACCCCATGCGCCGGTCTCTGACGAGTAAACGCAGGCCAGAGCTCGATGGTGTTGCTCGTCGTCGTTGTCTGCCACTGCCAACACCACTTGGAAGTGTTGGGCATCGTCTCCGGCGGCACGAGCACGAAGCACCGCGCCGTTGATCGCTGTCTTCTCTGCATGTGCCACAACCCCCGGGGGCACGTCAAGGCGATGCTGGTCGCCGGTGACGGGGTCCCACACCAGGATCTGGTTCTTAGGTTTGTTGAAGACGAGCACCAGGCCATGGCGGCATCCGAGGGACATGAACTGGTCGCCGTCGGCGCGCGGCAAGGAGAAACGACCGGGGGAGACACCATCCGGGGCGTCGAGTGGGTACGAAGGGCAGGGCGTCATTTCTGCGGAAGAAACCGAGGAGGGGAGGGCTGCGGCGGTGGTGGATGCGGAAGCGGCGGGAGAATCCTGGGTCGGAGACGAGGAGACGCCAGTGCTTGCAGACGGCGGAGGCGCGGGGCAGGGAGGAGGGCTGCGGGGGCAGGCGGACGAGGATCTCGGGGAGCAGATCGTCGTCTTCCAGTGGCCTCATCGCTGGCGAGGGGGGGTGGGGGTGGCGGCGGCGGCGGCGGCGGCTTCGCCCTCTCTGCTCGTGCGGGCTGTGCGAGATGTGGTGGGTGGAGTCGAAGCAGCAGCAGCCCAAAATGAAATGTGGAAATGCATCGGCCCAAAGTCACACTGAAGATAACCTTTTGTATCTTTTTTTTGTCACATATCTCTCCTATCTACGCTATCTAAATCTGCTCTATTATTAAAAGAGCAAACATGAATTCCTTTATAGCCACATCAAAAAAATATACATAGAATTATTAGGGACATCTGATCAGTCCAATTAAATCACATCTGACGGTATCTGTCACACAAACTAATGTCTCGATTAAATGTTCTCTGCGGCGGACCACCTCGCGCACTCTCTTCGTCCTCATTTAAGCGGGTATTACTATCCCATAATTCTCTCTCTATCCCCACGATACATTACCGCCTTTTTTTGTTGTCCAGTGGGTGTGGATTGCGCCGTCGTTGCCGCACCTCCTCTGTTGTCCCATGGGCACGCAGTGCAGATCACCGCCACCGTTGCCGCTGGTCCTCTCCTTCTCCATGGGCGCGGCGTGGATTGTCGCCGCCATCGTCCACCTCTTCTGCTACCCCATGCAAGAGAAGCACTTTCACAATCACGAATATTAGGGAATTGATCTCTGGATTAATAAATTCTTGATTTGTAGGCCTACATTGTTGTCACGGTGGTTGTTGTGTCTTGGGTAGGAGAACCAGGAGCAACTCCTCCATGTTCGAACGCTGGCACGCTCTCTAGCCCGTGCATGCAGCCATCTTCAGCAGCTCCTCCCTTTTCTTCTCCACGTGCTCTCGAAGTCCACCAGGTCCTAGATGTAACGACCAAACCTCGAAGGATTTGAGTCTCTGTGCTTACCGTGCTAGTCCCTGGATCGAACTCGCTAGCACACACAGTATAAATGAATACCAGAATAGCAAGTGCATCATATATTACAAAAAATGGAAATAGACTGGAGCCGCATTGAGCGAAGCAGCACAACCTTTAGATGAATAATCCCCAGTCGGGAAGCGTGCTGCAGGGAAAAATCACCTTTGGATGTGGTGTTCGCACGCCGGATAATTATAGGTCCGAGAAGGTCACATTCCAAGTGGCCCCGTTCAGCAGCGGATACCACGCTCTATTAGGGCGAGAGGCATTCACAATTTTTCAAGCTATACCCATTACAGGTACATGAAGCTCAAAATGCCTGGGCCCAATGGAATCATCACTCTTGCTAGTGACCCAGACATAGCACTCCGTGCCGAAAATAAGACGGCCGCACTAACCCTTGAGGCACTATCGGAAGCCCTAGCGGCCGAGGAACTGACGGCACTCGCCCCACGGTGAACAGGGGACGATGTGATACTCGATAAAAGATCCAAGTCCACCTCCTTTAAACCAGCGATTGAAATAGTCAAATTCCAAGTCCACCCAACGGACCCTACAAAACGGCCTCCATCGGGGCACAATTAAACCACGATGTAGACGCCGCAGACTACGAGAATTCCTACGAAAATTGGGACATTTTTGCTCGCACCCTTGAGACATACCAGGAATCGTGACGCTTTCTGGCCGAGCACAGCCTAAACGTCCTAAAAGGATTCAAGCCCGTCAAATAGGCTCTTCGGCGTTTCTCCGAACCGCGGATACAAGCCCTGGGAGAGGAGCTAGCCAAACTATTGGAGGCCGGATTCATCAGAGATGTAAAACATCCGGACTAGCTAGCAAACTTGGTGATGGTACCAAAGAAGGACAAATCACGGTGCCTGTCGTCGATTTCAAGGACCTCAACAAGGCTTGCCCTAAGTATCCCTTCCCCCTCCCCCGATTGTATCAATTTTTCGACGCTACCGCGGGACACGACTCATTGTGTTTCCTCGACGCATACTCCGGCTACCATCAAATCAAGATGGCGAGCCTGGCCAAGCCAAGAACGGCATTTATCACCCCATACGCCCATTACTGCTTCAACACAATGCCCTTCGGGCTCAAAAACGCCCGGCGCAACATATCAGCGCATGATTCGGACATGTCTGTCAAACCAGATCGGCAAAACAGTGGAGGCATACGTAGATGATGTGGTCTTCAAAACCAAGCATGTCGAAACTCTAGTAGACGACTTGAGGCTCACATTCGATAATCTTGAACATATGACATCAAGCTTAACCCGGAAAAATCACGTTTTTGGCGTACCAGCCGGAAAGCTCTTGGGCTTCATTGTATCCGGTAGAGGAATTGAATCAAACCCAGCCAAGATCCGAGCTCTGTCACAATTGGATATCCCAAAGGACATCAAACAAATACAAAAATTGACTGGATGCGTGGCGGCTCTAAGCCGCTTTATCTCCCGTTTGGGACAAAAGGCATTACCCCTCCATCGCCTCCTCCGGCGCACCGAACACTTTGAGTGGACGGATGCTACCACGGCCGGACTCGAAGAAATAAAAGCCATATTGGCAACAAACCCGGTCCTGGCCGCGCCCAACATGGGCGAGCCAATGCTATTATACATCGCCGCAACTCATCAAGTTGTAAGCGCGGTGCTCGTTGTCGAACGAGAAACGGACGATTTTCCCCTTCAAAACCAGTTTACTACGTGTCCACCGTCCTCACTCCATGCAAGTCACGGTATCCGCATTATCAAAAGATAGCGTGACGCGGTGTTTATGGCATCCGGAAGCTGTGACACTACTTTCAAGAGTGTTCGATAACGGTAGCCTCGAAGTACCTCTTAACGACATTATAAACAACCATGACGCGACGGGCCGGATTGCCAAATGGGCCATTGAGCTCCTCCCGTTTGACATAACCTATAAGCCATGGCGAGCCATTAAGTCGCAAGTTTTGGCCGACTTCGTCGCCGAATGGACTGAATCCGAACTCCCTAAAGAGTACGGCGCATATTCCAACTGGATCATGCACTTCGACGGCTCCAAAATGTTGGTCGGTCTGGGGTGGCGCTGCTCGACGTCCCCAACAGAGATACGATTCAATACATACTCCGAGATAATGTATACGGACTCCAACAACGCAGCCGAATACGAGGCCCTTCTACATGGTCTCCGGATGGCGGTATCCATGGACATTCAACGCCTAGAGGTGCGCGGGATTCGAACCTCGCGATATCCGAAATAAATGGAGACTTTGATGCCAAGGATCCGAAAATGGCAGCTTATCGCAATGTCGTCCTAAAATGTCAGCTCGGTTCAAGGGCTCAATTTCGCCATATAGCTCGAGAAAACAATCAGCAGCAGATGTCTTGGCACGCATTGGCAAAGCGCGATGCCGTCCCCCCCAATATCTTCTTAGAGAGGTTGTTCACGCCATCCGTAGTATGGGAAGGGGAGTCCGGAAATAATAGCCCGGACCCAACATCACTGCGTAACACCGATCATTTTGACACAACTGGAGGCTCTGCCGACGAAGTAACATCTTCAGCCCACGTAATAATGGCAGTCATTTCCCCGTGGACGGAACCATTCCTAGCCTACCTAACCAGGCAGGAACTTCCCGAGGACCAAAACGAGGCACGCTGAAGTCCATGAGGGAGAGCTTTATAAGAAAAGCACGACCAGAGTCCTTCAAAGGTGTATCTCCGAAGATGAAGGGCGAAATCTTCTGGCTGAAATTCATGCCGGACTTGGCGGGCACCACACCGCAGCCCGGGCCCTTGTAAGCAAGGCCTTCCGTACAGGATTTTATTGGCCGACGGCCCGGGCAGATGCTCAGGACTTAGTCCAACGATGCGTCGGTTGCCAGCTCAGGACTTATTCCAACGATGCGCATGTACGAAGAAAGAGAAGCCGAGCTCGATCGGTAGGACAGTTTGGACGCCTTGGAGGAGGAGCGTGACGTGGCAAAAGCCCGTTCCGCATTCTATCAACAGCAGGCTCGAAGATATCAAAGCAGAGAAGTACGGGCCAAAACTTACAATGTTGGCGAGTTAGTTCTACGCCTGCCGGACAAGAAAAAGGACAAACTCAAGCCCAAATGGGAAGGTCCCTTATTATCGACGAAGTCCTGACCGGTGGAGCGCATGCCGTCTGCGGATGCATCGGATAACCGACTCGAGCCGAACCCATGGAACGCAGCCCGCCTCCGAAGATTCTACGCCTAGCGCCGGATTACGAGTTCGCCTCCTTCCTCTATTTTTTTTTTACACATTAGCTGTCTTATATTTCTCTTCTTCTCCCTCTTTTCTCTTACAGCCTTTAAAGGCTCGTTCACAAGCATTGTTCGCAGACACTTGACGCGCTTATCCGCTCATTATACACTGGGGCTTCTTTAATGAAGCTTATTTGTACGGGCTTTATGCCTAACACATGTGTAACGCTTCCGCATGTACTTTTTATTCACCATTATATGCATCGATATGACTTAAGTTTTGGCCAAGCTGGGTTGCCTGGCTCCTGTGCTTACCTCTACGTTCCCGATTGTTCGGCTAGGTGGTAAAGGGAGCACCTCTGCGATTGTTACTGCCGAGTCAGCCGGATGTGTACCTCAGACTGGGTGAAGCCGAAAGCTAGCATTCTTAAGGAATATTCGGTCGGTGAACTAAAGATGATTTCTCACTTATTTATTTATCTGCCCCAGATGCTTTTCTCGCTTTTTACAGTCCGGCATGCACTTTAAGGCATGCCTCCTGTGGAAAGGAACCCCTAATGTAACTATTCTCCCCGGAAGATGTTTCTTACTAACCATGTAATATAACATAACTAGTTGGGCACTTATGCATGTTCAAGCACTAATGACCCCTACGCCTGGTCTCCACGCATGCCCCGGTTCTTACATGACCGTGAGGGTATTCGGACACACTCCGGAGTATAGGGTCCCGAGGTTGAAGCGAAAAGGTCCGCCATCACAAACGATCTACAATCCGGCTAGAAGGCATTTTTACATGTCATCTTAAATTACATAGTCAATTTGACTGGGTGTATTCCTCCTCAATACCATCTAATAGGCTGTCTAGTTTACAATCCTATTGGGAATACTGCGGCCAATTCTACTTGGCCGTACACAAAGCTCACAGGATCTCCTTCCCATCGGGCCCCACAGTCCGACCTCGGCCATGTGGTTTGGGTCAGCCTTCCGTGTGCAGCGTCTTCACCATGGCCCGAGCCTCCCTGGCGCGCCTTGACGGCAGGCCGATATCTTCCATAATCGAAGCGCCGCGCTCCCTTAAGCCTCTTTGCAAGCTCAACAAGGCCTTCGGCAGGGAGATAGATGGCCACAAGGCACGGCGACGCCTTTCATCACCTGCCGAACTCGTTCGTGCAGTTGTAAGAGCTCGGGAAGAAGGTCACCCGTAGAACCAGGCATTTCCTCTGCAAGACAACCTGTGAGCATACCTACAGACATAACTCTGTTAGTCGACTTCCTCGCTGAACTCTTTTTTAAAGTTCGTTCAAGCACTCTGGCTCGTGTTCGCCTCCGCTTATGGACCTGGCTCTGGAGCCTAGCTGGTGGAGGCTCGATTGGCAACCTCGCCGGATATAGTCCGGCGAGCGCTCTTTTTCCTGAAGGAAGCACGAGCATTAGTATACCTTCCGGGAATAAAACCTGGGAATAAGATGGCACGCCATACCGTTGCACCGGCGTCTCAATCCGGACCGCACTTCTTTTGACTGTTGGGCCTTGCTGCCTTGTTGGCTAGCCACCGCAGGCTCGGCCTTCCGCCTCAAGGGCTCCCCTCGCAAAACACCATTGATATCGGTGATCAAAAATAAGCACAGATGGATCATTTTCAAAGTATTGGGACTTCGGTCTCGATTACGTGAGGCGGGAAGTATTCCGGGGTAATCGGCCGTAATGGCGACCAAGGCATTGTCGATGCTCAGTTGGTAAAATACCCCATCGATCAACTGCACGGAGATGTCCGGATCCTCTTGGGAGGCCGGATCGAGGGACCGTTCTGGATCCTCGGGTTGTGGAGGAGGGCTGCTTATATCCTTTACGTCCCGGCGCAATTCCTGCGTCGAAATCACAAGATAAGGTACTTAACTATGGGAATATGGAATAGATGGGCAAAAAGAAGTGTCCGCTTACCCAGCTTGGAGGATTGTACATAGAAAATCCGCCCTGTGGATTGACGCGGGGGAACTCCTCCTCTTCTCCCTTGTACAATGCGGACAAGGCCTTCGTCGAGCAAAGAACCGATCCGGCCCCTTACGGCCGCAGCAGTGGCATCATCCTCCCCGTTGAAATCCCACATGGCGTGGCCTCTATCTTTGAAGCGGCTGCACCCCTCAAGCATAATGCATGTGGCCATGACCCGATCATGGCCAGTCCGGAATGAGCTAACAACCTTATCCGCTCATCGTAGAGGACGCCCTTGTCATTTTCCCTCCGAGGGCTCCGTGGACGCCAACTTGGGCGCTTCTTCAAGGGAGCATTATTGAACTCGGGAGGCCGATCCGAACAGGGTCGGCGGAGGGACATCTTCTATATAAAACCATTACGAAGGCCGATCTTGGACGCCTTCCTTGGGGTTCCGGATAGATATCCGGTCTCGGCGATGCGCCATAGTTCGCCCGCCCACTTGATATATCGACCCTCCCGAGAACGGGGCACAAGGCGTAACAGCTTCTTCCACAACGCGAAATGATCCTCGATGCCCAAGAACAGCTCGCAAAGGGCTCTGAAGCCCGCAATATGCAATATGGAGGCGGTAAGGTTGTGCAGGTGGAGGCCGAGAACTCAGGAGCATCCGGAGAAAGCGGATGAATTGGAAATCCGAGCCCTCTTATTAAATAAGGGACAAGGCATACCCGCTCTCCTTTGGAGGGATTGGGGACGCTCTCTGCCTGCTTTCCGCCATTATAGGTGGCGAGTCCGACTCGAACCAGGACCATGAAGGCTGGGGAAGAAATCCCTTGGTTTGGAGTGTCACTAGCTCGCTGTGCGGGACGGAACATCTCTCGCAATCTCCAGGCTGAGGGCTGGGAGGGCGAGAGGAGGAGCTGCGTCAACTGGCCATGATGGAATGGATTGTGAGGATGCGCTTCAATGAATGCTCATGAAGGGAAGATGGTGTGATTCGGATCTAAATCCTCGTCTCTTTATAAGGCAGCTTATTTGCGTAGCTAGGGGGGTAAAAGTAAAAACACCCTGGCTTTTCACATTCGTTTGACACGTGGAAGACGGCCATTATTGGCGCGGAAGCCAAGGAGCACAATATTCACGAAAAGCCAGACACTATTCAACAGGTACACAGAATTTGGAGAAGAACCCGTCTTGCAATGCCGAAGACAAATCTGCGTGCCGGACTCATCGTCATTGAAGCCTGGTTCGGGGGCTACTGAGGGAATCCCGAATTAGGGGGTGTCCGGATAGCCGAACTATAACCTTTGGCGAACTCACGGACTATGAAGATACAAGATTGAAGACTTCGTCCCATGTCCGAAGGGACTTTCCTTGGCGTGGAAGGCAAGCTTGGCGATACGGATATGTAGATCTCCTCCCATTGTAACCGACTACTGTAACCCTAACCCTCTCCGGTGTCTATATAAACCGGAGGGTTTTAGTTCGTAGGACGAACAACAATCATACCATAGGCTAGCTTCTAGGGTTTAGTCTCTCTAATCTCGTGGTAGATCTACTCTTGTACTACCCATATCATCAATATTAATCAAGCAGGAGTAGGGTTTTACCTCCATCGAGAGGGCCCAAACCTGGGTAAAAACATCGTGTCCCTTGTCTCCTGTTACCATCCGCCTAGATGCACAGTTGGGACCCCTATCGAGATCCGCCGGTTTTGACACCGACACTTGGAGATATCGAAAGATATTCTTAACTCCCGTCCAATGGCGTTTAGTAGGAGTTGCGCTATGTCTAGCTAGTAAATTCACTTCAAATGCAATATCAAGTCTGGTGCAATTTGCAAGATACATGAGCTTCCAACGGCACCGAGATATGGAACTTCAGGTCCTAATATCTCTTCTCCATTATCCATTGGTCTAAATTGATCTTTCTCTACGTATAGAGATCGAACTACCATAGGAGTTTTGGATTGATAGGATTTGTCCATATTGAATTTCTCCAATATTTTCTGGATATAGGCGGTTTGATGAACCAAAATACCCGAGGGAAGGTGCTCAAGTTATAATCCTAAGCAAAATTTGGTTTTACCAAAATCCTTCATCTCAAATTCCGTCTTTAGGTGAATGCGTGCTTCATCAATATCTTGTGTGGTTCCAATGATGTTCAGATCATCAACATACGTAAATAATGAAAAATCCAGTTGTGGACATTTTTATGAAAACACATGGGCAATCATCATTATTGAGTATCCTTTTTCAAAAGAACTCACTAAGTCGGTTGTACCACATGCGACCCGACCGTATTGAGTCAGTATAAAGACTTATTTAGTTTTACACAAGATATGCTATGCGTTTTGCGTTTGGATTCGGGATTGGGACTCCATCAGGAACCTTCATGTATATGTCCGAATCAAGTGAACCGTAAAGGTAAGCGGTCACTACGCCCATCAACTGCATAGATAGACAATTTTGCAATCGCCAAAGATATAAGATATCGGAAGGTGGTTGCACTCATTACTAGAGAATATGTTTCAGTGAAATCAATGACGGGTTTCTGCGTGAAACCTTGTGCTACGAGCCTTGCTTTATATCTCACCACCTCGTTGTTCTCGTTTCTTTTACGAACAAAACCCATTTGAATCCACAGGAAAACTACGGGAGGTGTAGGTATTGCTTCAGTGAATACCTTTCGTTTATTGAGCAAGGCTAATTCTGCTTGGATTGCATCCTTCCATTTAGGCCAGTCAGAGCGTTTCTTGCACTCTGCCATGGTCTTTCGATCATGATCAGTGAGAAGGGTATCTGCAATCTTCTCAACAAAATATATCGACAGTCGTAGTCTTACGGTCAAATGATTCTCCAGAATCAACATAGTTGATAGAAATTTCCTGCACCCTTAGTGACTCTTCGTGATTTCCCAATACGATTGAGTCTGGGTGTTCCGATGTCCCAGTTAGTTTGTGCACAACTGAGCTTGGTTGTGGAGGTTGTTCTTCCACTGGGTGTATATTACCCATTTGATGATTATCAACGTTAGGTTGGTTTACATTTACTGGTTCAGAGAGTTTCTTTCTCTGTTTCCTTTGTTGCTTGTGAGGAGCTGAATCCTGTTCCATGGCCGTACTTCTCCCCCTCTTCCTTTGCACAGGGGGTTGAGTAGTTTTTTTTGGTACCTCCACTCTTTCAGGCGCGTTTTTATCAGGATTTTAGGATTTGGTAACACATTTATAGTCAGTAAATGAATCTGACAGGTTATTTGCAATGTGTTGCAAATTAATTATTTTTCAAACTTGAAGTTCAGTTTCTTGAGTACGTGGATCAGAGGAGGAAATGCCTTGGGCATTTCAATTGATTTCCGGGCATTCTTTTTGGTACTTGATATCTCCCGCTAATGCCGGGAAATGGTCCTCATTGAAGATGCAGTCAGCATGACGGGCTGTGAACAGATCCCCGTGAGGGGTTCAAGGTACTTGATTATCACGGTGATTTGTACCCCACATAGATCCCTAATTTTCTGTGTGGGCCCATGGATGTACGCTGCAGTGGTGAGATTGGCACATATGTGACGCATCCGAATTTACACAGATGGGAAATATTTGGTAGGTTTCCACGTACTAATTGCAGAGGGGAAGTGCTGTGATATGCAGTTGGTCGCAATTGGATTAAGTCGAAGCGTGTAAAACTACGTGACCCAACAAGAAGTTAGTAAATTGCAATTCGTTAGTAAGGGTCGCATAATGAGCTTAATTCTCTTAATTAGAGATTGGGCCAATCCATTTTGAGTGTGGACATATGGGACTGAGTGCTGAACTTCAATGCCTAATGCCATGCAATAATCATTGAAAGCATGTGAAGAGAATTCAGCAGCGTTGTCCATTCGAATTGATTTAATTCGATTCTCAGGATAATGAGCTTGCAATTTGATAACTTGTCTCATTATTTTGGCAAATGCATGGTTTCGTGTAGATAGTAAACACACGTGAGACCATCGTGTAGATGCATCTATTTGAACCATGAAATACCTAAAAGGTCCAGACAATGGTTGGATCGGACCACAAATATAACCTTGAATTCGTTCAAGGAATTGTAGTGGTTCTGCTTGAATTTTAAGATATGAGGGTCTTAAAATGAGTTTCCCGATGCACATGCAAAGGTGCACATAAAATCTGAAGATTGTGGGAATTTAGCTTCATTTAAGTCATGACCATTGAATTGCATATAATTTTCCTCATCATCCCTATACCAGGATGACCAAGGCGGTCATGCCAAGTTTGGAATCATTGACATTCTGAAAAATTACCTTATACGCAACGTGCTCTACGCGTTTTATGTACGTGTAGTACAATCCTGATGATAAAGAGGGAATTTTCTCAAATATAAGTTTGCCATATCCGTTGTCTTTGGTAAAGAGGAGATATTCCTCTTTGTTATCTTCATAAGTTTCAATGTGGAAACCATTTTTGTGGATATCTCTATAACCTATGAGGGTACGAGTTGAATCAGGATACAATAAAGCATCCTCAATTACAATTTGTGTACCCATAGGGAGGGTAAATATGGCACGTCCTTTGCCAACAATTACCGCATCGCGTCCAGCGATTGTTAAAATATCTCCATTCAATTTTGTAAGAGTTTGGAAATACTTTATTTCCCTAAGTATAGAGTTTGTGGTGCCACTGTCCACAAGGCACATTTCCTCCTCCAGTGGATTGACTCCCGTAGAAATTTATATATTAAAAATGTGGAATTTTCAGTTTAATGAAAAACACTTTATTGGATATATAGAATACATACAAATTTTATTGATATCAAAGTCTTGATACAATATATATTGTGTTTTTACAATATAGAATGATGATAATAACAATAATAATATGTTTTTATTACAACAATCTGATGGATGTAAACAGATAAAATATCTAAATGGAGTCAATTGACTAGTCAAAGTCCCCGAACATGTCGTGGCGTATTCGGTCATCATATTCTCCGTGTCCATGGAGTCCTCACGATATATGGAATTCCTTGTTGTTACTTGGTGCTCCTCGAACATCTTGCGAACAACCAGCTTCCTTGTTATTATCAGGTTGAAGATTGAAGTGAGCTTCATATCTTGCTCCTTGGGCAGGTCTGTTACGTCCCATGGATTGCAGGTAGAGGTTTACCAGATGTCTTGGGGTGCGGCATTTTTTGGTGACATGCTTGTAGCATCCACATTTCTGGCAAAGTTTAGTTTTATCAAACTTAATCTTTGTTATGCCCTTCCCCTTGTCTGAATTTTGTGGCTTGTTCTTCTTGTTGTGGTTGCTCTTACCCTTGAAGTTCTTGTTTTGGCCTTTGAAAGAACCATTGAACTTGGTATTTTTCTGAAAATTTGCATGTACTTCAGGCAGAGGAGCGGCCCCAACTGGGCGTTGATTACTACTCTTTAGCATAAGTTCATCGTGTTTCTCCGCCTGGAGGAGCACATGTATAAGTTCAGAGTAAACTGTATAATTGCGGGCACGATATTGTTCTTTGTAGGGATCCCGTCACCGGGAGCATAGTGGATAGAGTATTTTCTATCTTATCTGCTTCGTAGGCTCCTTCTCATAAAACCGCAACTTTGAATAAATTTTATGAACCTCATGATTATAAGCTCCGATCGATTTGAAATCTTGGAGTCTTAAATGGGTCCACTCATGACTAGCTTCAGGAAGTATAACTGCCTTTTGCTGTTCATATCTAGTCTTAAGTAATTGCCACATATTGCTTGGAGATTCCTCCATCAAATATTCAGATTTCAGATCTGGATGGATATGGTGCCTTATTATGTATAAAGAAGCATATTGTTGTTGTTCGTTAATCGTGCAATTCCCTCTTGGGAGGGTCTGCAGGAGGTATGAGTGCAGCTGCAATTCCATGGGATGAAAGACTGATTTTAACATCCATAGCCCATGTAGGATAGTTGTGTCCACGAGCGCAAGCTCTTCAAATTCTTTGACGGTCATTTTGTCCTACAAGATTGAGAACCAGATATTCGATCAATTTACTTGTATGTAAATTAAAATCATCATGGTCATGTTGTAATAAATTTTGCAATTGTTGTGAATTCAAGTAAATGCTTGAACTTTGTTTAGATTATATAAACATTTGCATATTAATTCTATTCGAATTAAGTCTATTTTTGTGCTACATAGGCATTTTTGGACTTAATTGATGGCGAATTAATATTTGAGTTGCAAGAATAAATGATTTTCAATTGCAAAATAATATTATTGTACCATTTGTACATGTTATAGGGATTGCAAATTGCAAACACACTGAACATATAATGATTTATAGAAATAATATGGTTTAAACATCAATACACAATTTAATTGATTACAATATATAATCACATCGAGATACAAGGTCTAAAACATGACAAGTACTTAATTACAAGACCTTTGGTAGTTGAACCTATCTGCGAATTCCCAAATTTACGGGCTAAAACATGACAAGCACTAAATTAGTACTAGTAGTTGGACTAATGCATGAAATCTCGATAATATAAGGATATTTCTGCAACCTAGCCTATAACCCGTTGGGTTTTTTTTCTGTCGTTGCAACATGGGCCACAGCCCATGAGGCCTTTCGCCCGAGCCCATGGGCGCCTTGTTGATGGAGACATCGAGCGGATAAGGGAGACTGGGAGGTGGGGCAGTTGGGGTCAATTCCCCCCATTCCACCACCACCATCCCAGCGGCGATCTTGAGAGGAGGACGGCCCCCGCAGCGTGGCCGGGAGTTGGAGCCTACGAGGCCCAGGAGCCGAGCGGAGGCCGGGCGGTGCTGCTCAGGCCGCCGCCAGCGAGCGAGGATCGGCGAGCCGCCGGTGGAGGCGTTCATCGCGGGCTTGCCGGGGCGGAGGCGGCGGAGATGTTGGGGCCTTGGAAGGCAACGCCGCTTCCTCGATCTTCACGCCGGTGGCGATGTTGAGGTCGGGATGGTGGCGCGGGTTCGTCGGTCTCCTTGGCGTGGTTGGCTCCGCTTCTAGCGAGTTGAGCCACTGCTCCTCCTCTTCGTTCGGCGTCACCTCCCACTCAATCATGGCGGGCAAAGGGCCATAGCACTGGAGAAGCGAAAGTGCTCCTCGTCTTCGTCGTGGGCGTCGGCGTTGGGAGGTCCGGTGGCGGCGGCTCGCCGATGACCTCGGTTCCGGTGGTGGAGTGGCGGCGGTGGAGGGCACGGCCCGTACCGTGCCGCACGGGCAGAAATCACCGGGCAGGGCAAGGGCCGTATCCGTGCAGACGAGAAGGCCACGCGCATCCATGCCATTGCCGAAGAAGATCCCCGACGGTGGCGGGGCTCGGCGGCGATGTAGAACTCCTCCTCGCCCGAGGCGGGGTTGCAGCCTCGGCGAGAGCCCGATCCATTGGCGGAGCGACGAAAACCCGGCATCGGGGTGCACGGTAGGCGTGGTGGACGGCGGCAGATGGGTTGCTTGGTCACCGCCGCTTTCTGCGGCGGCGGGGCGAGATGATCCCGACGACCACGGCGACCAATAGCGACCACGACGGCTGTTGCACGGGCCCCAATGGCGAGGAGCACCTGTCTTTGTGGCGTCTGGCAGATCGGCGGATCTCCCATCCAATGGATCGAACAAGGGCAGAGGCGATTCTATGCAGGTTCATCCCTGCCATCTCACCTTCTCGTCTTTTCTTGTTCGTGCTCTGTTGGTCGAGGCTAGCGTGGCTGATAACGTGTAAAGATTTGATGGAAAACTTATTTTTATTGATTCTGGGCAAAGCCTTATTTATACAAGGATTTGGGGCGCCTCCGGAGAGGCGTCCGTTTACAATAGGCGCCTGTGACGCGAGAAGACGCCCGCACGGACGTTCGCGTCCGTCTGACGCGCTTTTGGACACACGTGTGACTCTTAGCGCTAATGACGTTGCTTTATTCTTAACAGTTAGTGCTGCAAACTAGTCGAGTTCGAGCGATTTGGATTTGGCTCAGCTTAACTCATATTAAAATTCGAGCGAGCTCATACTGAGTGAAGCTCAAGGCCGAGTTGTAGAACATGACTCGCGCTCAGCTTGTAACGATCTCGGGTCGATCTCGAGCTAGTTTCGAGCTAAATGAGATGATAAAAATTATAAAATCTACAACTATTATTTAAACTATATAAGTCACACCATGACATAAAAAAGCATTACAAAAATATTATTCCAATCAAAACATTATTCAAAGATCCTTCTTTTTTTAGGACGCCGATATCCACCACACGTGTGGCATAATAGGCATTCGCCCACACACCGTGTGTGGCATGAGCAGAGGGCAGCCCACACGGGCTGTGTGTGGGCGAACAGTAAAATTGCCCACACGTGTGGGCGTGGCTACTTCGTGCCACACGCCCAACAAGTACTACTCATCCCCACTCCGTGCGTGTGGTACGAAGCAAATATGCCCACACGTCCTGGCGCAGCTACATTAGATACCCGCGGGTTGACGATTTAGTTGCCATCCGGGATGGCAGATGTAGTTATCCGGGATGGCAAATGTGGTTGTAAAAGCATGGCAACTCTCTCTGTTTTGGTTAACTATAGTTGCCATGTCTAATTTATGGTAGTTGCGCGTGTAATCAAACAATAGTTGTCGTGTGTGATTAACTACTTGCCACATATGATCAAACAACAGTTGGCATATGTGTTTACCCTGAATTGCCACGTGTGGTTAATCACAGTTGTCATGTATGTTTATCTGTTTGTCACGTACGCGCAACTGCAGTTGCCAGCTAGCAAATAAATCATAGTTGCCATGTGTGTTTATCCAGTTGCCATGTACGCGCGCAACTGCAGTTGCCATCCAATAACGTACGATACCGTAGGTGGGCGAAAAGCAATTCGCCCCACACGCACGCGGGACTAGGTGGTGGCTGTGGTGGCTGTGTGGGCGAAACTAGTTCGCCCACACAACGCAGCTGACAACCGCGTGTTGTGGGGCGTGTGGGCGAGCTCTCCAACGCCCACACACCGGTCTTGTCCTACGTGGCACGCGAAAACTGCCTCGGTGTGTCAAGATTCGTGCAAATTTAACTGGACGCTGATCCAGGCGTGTGGGCGAGTTGCAATATTGCCACACGTGTGGGCGTTAGTGTTTTCGTTTTTTATATGTAAACTATAGTACCAACTAGATGACGTGAAAGTAAAAAAAAGGCTAATTTCAACCGACGGTACATCCATCTCATCATGCTCGGGAGAGCTCATCTTGGCGGATGAAAGAAAAGAAAAACGATTACAAGGAATGACATGATTATTAACACATGGTTGACCACGCACCATAATAAGCTCTAAATTTTCTCTACACTTAATTAAGCTTCCATGTTTTATGGTAAATAAAATGGAGAAAAATCCTATCGACCTATATGGTAATAAATTATCCTATTTCCATTTAATATATGACATGATCATTTAACATAAAGATATTATGCCGAGCCATCGAGCTAAAATCGAAGCGAGCTACGATTGGCTCAAGATCGCCTCGTTTCTTGACCGAGCTACAGAAAGTGTTCATACTCAGCTTGTTTGTTTCCAAGTCGATCTCGAGTCAAGCCAAAAAACGAGTCGATCTCGAGCGGCTCACGAGCCTCAAGCTTTTCTTGCAGCCCTAGCCGCGGTAAGGCCGATCATTCCTTGCAACAAAACCCCAGCCCCTTGAAAGAAAGGGAAGTTTGACGGATCGCCCCATCACAATCAGGGTCAATTTTAGCATGGAACGCCCGCAGCAAGGAACTGATCTTTTCACTTTCAGAGATTTGTATTGCAACCCGTACGTGTACAGACAGAGCTGCAAGAGACCACCTCCTGTAAGCAAATGATACAACCTGAAACCTCAACCTGACACAACATGAGACACAAGCAAACGATACAACTGACAGGTGGGCTTGCCTTAGCGGGCTTGCTTAAAAGGCACCAAGCAAATGAACCGCAAGAGTAACCCAACACTAATTATTAATCCAAGCAAGTCACCGTATCCTCATACAGATGGTAGACAGGTAAGTTTGCAAAGGCCAGCACAGAGGGCCAAATTATTGAACATATAAAGGATGAGCTAGTGCGCCCAACTAGCGGCCCGAGCCACGTCTCCTTTTATTCGCTAGTGCACGATTTCTATCCCGAGCGCCAGCATCCTCTCCTCTCCCTTTCCCCTCGCTCACTTCCTCCTCCCTCACCCGTAGAACCCTAGCCGCCTTCTCCCGCAGCACCTCAGCCGCCTCCTCTCCCTCTCCACCCAGCCGCCTACTCCCTCTCGCCCAGCGCGGACAGCCTCCTAGCCGCCTCCTTCTCTTCCTCTTCCTCTCCCTCAGCGTAGCCCCTCCACCTCCCTCCTCCGTCAACAGCGCCTGGTCCAGATCGGGCTCGGTCGTCTCCATGGAGAGCAGGGGTGGACAGCGGAAGCGGTGGGGAGAAGCGGCGCAGCAACGGGCTGGGAGAGCCACGACGATGGCCGGGCGCTACCAAGCCACTTACTTCCTCGGGCTGGCGCCTGGGCGAGGTCATTGGAGCCCGCGCCCGAGCTTCCCGTCCATGAGCGGTCGCTCCGCCCACCGGCCGTCCCCCGTCCGCGTGCTTCTTCTCGGGACGCCGACGCCACGGAGCTCGTCAAGGTGCCCTCTCGTCCCTCTTCACCTCCTCCATGCGTCTGTCTCTATTCGATTTGGTCCTCTGATTCAGCTTTCTCACACAAGCGGATGGCTGTTGTGCTCTGTTCGTGTTCGCGCTCGTGCAGCTCCCTCTCTGCTGCAGGAGGATTGGATTGGATTGGTTTCTACTTGCTCTATTATCTGTTTGAGAACCTGAGATGCGGCCCTCCAAATCTTCGGCCCCAGAAGGAGGATTTGAGAGTGGAGAAGGGTCACCTGAGTGTGATTTGGAGGAAGGAGTTGTCCAGGAATCAAAATGTTATTATTTTACTATTCTGCAGGGGAGAATCTTTTAGTGTTTGGGATTCACACCCTGCATTGGTAAGGTCTGAATTTAACATCCACTTTTAACACTAGGATCCTCAAGTGTTTCAGTTCGTACTTAGCAGGATCACCTTGAGCAGCGACTCAATTAATATTCTCACTGATCCAGTTTACTCAAGAACTTCTGAACCAGTTCTAGGACTCCTATGGACTAAGGTACTCTAGCTGCTTGCATCTTTCAGAGGATCTAATTAGAACCAATTCTATGTGTGGTTTATATTTTTAGAACTATTAGTATTCACTCTGGAGAAGTGCAAGCAGGAGCTGACTTCAGTTGGAATAAGTGCGCTAGAAAATGTGGCCAATAGATTGTACGTCGGCAAAAAATTGGTCCACTGTGAACTAAAGGAATGTTGTATAGGTTGTTACAAATCTACAATAACCAGCTTAGCAATTCACTAATGACTTATGGAAGCACACCCGATGCTAGAGACCAGAACAAATTATCATTTTCAGATTGGTAGTAGTTCCCCTGAGATTATTGTGTGCATTTCCAATTGGTAGTGGTCATTCCTTTTAAGCAGAGTATTGTTCTGTCGAAATTGGTGATCTAAGCTACAAGCTAATTCGTGTGCTCGAGAGCGACTCCAATTTACTTTGGAACCCTGGTTTTTGTGTCTTGATTTTAGGGATGGAGTTATTGAGAGCCAATTTAATCAGGTTCTGAACATTCAGGTAGCTCAGACCATGGAGGTAAACATAAAAGGTATTTGATTTATCATGATCCAGTTACAGGCATGCATGGATTTTTTTTGCAAGCATTATATATCTTTGAAGATTTGCCATTTTTTTCAAGTTCCTTGTATGCTAATCGGTAACCTTTAGTTTTGGATGTATAATAAGTACCTTCTGCTGAGCAAAGTGTGTCATATTCCAGAGTATCTTTTTCATGTATAATAAGTATCTTCCAGGCAGCTAATGAAGATGTATTTTTTTCAGCATGTGCAAACTAATTTTTGGTTATATCTATTTCGATGATGTGTTTGTATATCTGACAGAAGTAGCTCTTTTTTGTTTATAAATATTCGCTGGACCATCCAAAAATACTTCGTTCAAATGCAGAGATGTTGGATGTAGTATCTGATTATCTCTTCTCCATTTTTGCATCCTGTATGCATCTCACATTCTTTTACAACTTGTTCCCATTCAGACTTTCTTTCCATTGTTTGTCTCTTATACTGTTTCTTCAGCAGATGAACACTCCTATCTCTGCATTTAAGGGCAAAGGGCAGGCTATTATGCCTAAAACACCTAGGTATCAACCTTGCCTTTATATTCTATCGTATAGTCTAAAGATTATTTTTCCTTTCCTTATAGCTAATGCATTTTCGTGTTTTAAAGCAGTAAATCACCATGCCCAAAAAACTCTCGCCGCAAGCTTTTTACTTCATTTTCAAAGATCACTGATGCTTGAGTTAAGCAAGCTGACCTACCTGCTTCTGTAGCCAATGTTTCTGCCAAAGTTGTAAATAGTGTTTCTACTGAGGATGTGGTTGAACCTGTATCCGTGCCAAAGGTTCGACCCCCTTTCACATGCAACTACCTTCCTCCTTGTTCAAAAAACATGCTTGATCCACACCAATGTTTTGTATCAGGAAACTAAAGAAGGCAGTCAGGAGGCTGAAACCACAATTGTTGAAGATGGAAAGAATGTTCTTCCTGAGCCAATTAAAAACAAGAGGTAAAGACTTGTAGTCCATTACATTCAATAAGTTCAGTACGAGGTATATCATGATGATTAGTGTACTTACTTAATCGTGCCTTTTTTAGAATGCAGAACCTAAAAGCTGTTCTCTTCTTAACCAATGCATGTGATGGCGTTTCATCAAACCACATTGTAAAAGCTGCTTAATTGGAACCTCTTAAATACCCAGTAAAACAGTCTTTTAGCTTCAGGATGCTATGTACTCTGCTTGCTATCGGTAGACGCTCTTGTTTCAGTTTTGATACTTGTGAAGCGACCCTTGCTGCTACATGAAAAATAGCTTGCTTCATACTCCATCCGTTCCAAAATAGTACAAAGTTAGTACAAAGTTGGGTCATCTACTTTGGAACCGAGGGAGTATATGCAACTAAATTAGCATATAATTAGATCAATTCTATTTTTTTCTCGGTTACCCTGCCGCTAATTTATGTTGCCTCTGTTTATTACATCAAATATTTGGTTCTTCCTTCTTTCTATATTCTATGCCTTTTGTTGTTTATACCGGTGCTAGCTATACTGATATGCCTCTTAATTTTACTGATGCTTGCAACTCAGGGCAACTGCTGCTACCAAGGCAGCATTCCAAAGAAAGCAAAGCAGTAGTTCTTCAATGGACTAGGCTAGCCGTGTAATATGGTATGGCCATCTCTTCTTAAATTCTATTCCTGCTGCATACACAGTACATGAGAGGCTGCAATAAAATGACTATACTTCATGTTCTTCCTCGGATATCTTCTATGTTCTGCTTGCTTATCAAGCTATGTTGTCTGCCGCTAGATGGATATGCTGTTCAAGAGAGCTTTTCAGCTCTTCTGCGTCGCAGCAGCAGTTTAACTGTCGGGTCTGAAGATCGTCGTTCCAGGACACTTTTGAGCATGCGTCTGATATATTTTGTGCACCTTTGTAAGGCAAGACTGTAACTCCTGCAAAATTATGTGAAGCCACTGTCATGATACCATCCTTATTTATGTCTTCGAACAAACCAGTTACTATGCGTTGTAGATATTGCCGTTAACCCTCCTACCTTATCTCCTTCCTTATGACAATTTCTGCTCATTGTACATATCGCTGGCCCATGCAACCTGCAATCATCGTCAATGTCGTTGTGCTGTGGATGCCTTCTGCTTATGAAGTTTCTACTCTTCTCAAAATCATTGTACTGTGCAAGGCATCTTGTGTCTTTTGCTTGCTTCAATGATTTTTGGTTACTGCTGAACGTGCTCATTTACAACCTATCCTCCTTGTCCTATCTACTTCACAGGCTAGGCATCGTCTTCCGCTAAGGTTCCTTTCACCCTTCTTTAAAACCCAACAAGCATTCATCAAAAAATTAAAGATCTTGGTTGGTGATTCGTTTCAATGGCCGGTATAGTAAGGCTACATCAATTATCATAAAATGCTTACAAAATTATTCTTCATTTCTTCTTGCCTGCCCTTGTTTCACAACCTAATACTGATTGATCAGGTATATTGCAATGAGTGCTTACTTATGTTCTGTCTCCTGTTATTTTTTGATTCCAGTCTTCATACTTTCAGACACCTTTGATATATATAGGAAGAAGAAAGTAGTCGCTCCAGACGAAGATGTGTCTAGCTTGCCTGTGTGTTGTAACATTAATCAATGCATCGGACCCCAATGTTTTCTATCATTGGAACCTTGATGATTTATCTCATTTGAACATAATCTAACCCTCTGATTTTTGTCAGTACATGATTGTACACCTCCTATGCCCGCTTAATTGTGTGTTCATCAGCTCATCCGCCAACTTTTTAGGGAACCTCTTGCTTCTCAAATCATAATCATTAATACCAATATTATTCAGGATGATAATGAAGATCTTCTTTGCTGGCCTTTAGCTCCCAATGGTAGCTGTTCTTCTAAACATGCTTATAAAATTTGTTTACAGGACATTCATGCTCATCCTAGAACAGCTCCTACTCAAGTCGACACTGATTTAAAAAACTTCCTTAAAGTGATGTGGAAAAACAATTCCATGCTCCCTAAAATCAAAACTTTAAGCTTGGCGTCTTCTTAGTAAAGCTCTGCCTACTGGTATGAGAGCAGGTAAATTTTCCAGTCATATTTCTCAAATTTGTTCTAGATGTGCGCATCACGAAGACGATTTCCATCTTTTTTCCTTTGTCACTTTGCTAGAGCTGCCTGGTTTATGCACCCTTGGTTTATTAGATCCGACACTCTGGTTCATAATCATGTTTCTCTCCTTTCAGCCATTACTTCTTTTCTGAATTCTGGTCATCCTTTTGCTTCAATGTAAAATATTTTCAATTTCTTATGGTGCATTTGGAAAGCAAGGAATGAGCTCCTTTTTGAGCGCAGGAAAGTACACCTGAACAAGATTCACATCATGGCTGCAAATACAGACTGCGCGCTACAGGCTGAGGCACTGGTGTCGGGACAAGTGTACAACAGTTTTTCAGACAGTCTGAATAATGAACAACATATACCTGTGCAGGGTACAACTATCAGGTCTGATCTCATCATTAAAGGGACTAAAATTTATTCTGATGCGGCCTTTCGATCTTCAAAAATTCCAGGTATTCTGAGGGGACAAGTTGGTACAGGTATTGGAATTTACTTTTCTATTCCCGTTGATCATGGTGAGCTTAATATTCAGATTCAGGCTTCTGCCCCCACAGATCCTACTCATGCAGAAGCCAAGGCTCTTTCTTGCGCTGCTCTTATTGCAAACAAATTGAATGTGCAGCAACCTACTTTTTTAACTGATTGTCTTCCTCTCTCGCTTCTGCTGCTTCTAAGACCATCTCCCACCCTGCTACTCCTTGGAATATTAGAAATGAATTAGCCTCTTTTAATAGCATTTATTCTATTCTAAATGCTCAGGTGTCCCACATTTCCAGGAATCTAAATGGAGTGGCTCACAATCTTGCACAACAGGTGTACCAGGCTTCAGATCAGCGACTGATAATTTGTTCTACAAGATCACATGACACAAACCTCTGTCCTGTTGCGGCTGCTCTAGCTCAATTCTCTGGCACAGGGTTCCAACTACACAAGGTGTATTGCTACTAAAAACAGCACTCAAAGCAAGGGTCCTCCTACCTGCAAGAATTGCTGGACTCTGGTGTTACCACAAGCATATGACAACACATCTCTACCGCTGCTGGTGGTCTTTTCTTTAAGCTGCAGTTCATTTGGTTGATTAGTTTTCAACCTATCTTTGCTTCTCCATTGCAGTCTCTTTTTGGGCTCTATCTCTTATTCTTCAGTCTATTGCCCTGTAACTTGTAATGACCCCATAAGCTGTCAATGGAAATTTGGGCACCTTTCAGGTGCCTTGCTTTGTTCAAAAAAAATTTGTGTGTTCATTTTGTTAATCAAGAAGCATATAATTTTATGGCTGGGTACGTTGAAAATATATAAAACCTTTCTTCTTTTGGATAATTTGTTTCCCTCTGACCAATTTTTGTTACTTGCCTACACATCTGTGCATAGCGTGCTGCTCTAGCGCGACCGCTTCGTGTGCTGCCTCAAGTCGCGCAGCCACTACGCTCGCGCCGAGGCGGAGGCCGCTGCCACTCGGCGCCCTCCGCTGCGCGCTCTCGGCGGGCGTTCATAAAAGCCTTGTTGCGGCACTGCAAGTGTTGCCCCCCTCCTCCCCAAGGGCAAGGTGAAGGAAGGTGCATCTGTGGTTCTTCTGCAGCTCGCAGCGAGGATTGTTGTGTCCAACCTGCACAAGAATGCCAAGAAGTCCTTCTCGAAGACGTAAGCCACGGCGCATGTTTCTGCCATGATTTCCTTCATTTGGATTTCGTGGATTTAGGTGTTGAAAAATTATGGGTTGTGGATGCAGGATTAAGGACATGTACCTGCACTACAACGAGAGATCCGGGTTGCTTCTTTGTGGCTTCCAAACTTGAAATGTTTGTTTAGAAGTTAGTTTAGTTTTTTGTTGTGGATTCACAGCTTCTCACATGTACCATCCTTTTAGACCTTTAGATTTCCAAAAAAAACTAAATGAAGATATGGTGGTATTGTCTCAATAGTACAACTTAAAGCCTTCTATGCCTTATATTTTCCTTGAAATTTGCTCTTGAAGAATCATGTATCTATGTTAGATCCAAGATCCGGTGAGAAAAGGCGGCTTCCAAGCAGAGGATGCGGGAGTGTTGGTCACATTTGGTTTTCAACTTGGGTGTCTAAATATTCTCACAATACTTGGCTCCCTCTCGGCCTTTGCGCCATTGGCGCAACGAGTCATCTAGTGGGTATAGCACATAACAGACCCCGTGAACAGCATAGAAATTGGAAGAACCTACAGCATACAACCCATTTTCTGCATCTCGGCCAACGGAATTCAATCCTAGATACCTGCAGAACAGCCAATTTCATCAGTCAAATTAAAGTTATGTATCTCAAGACATTCGGAGAAAAAACATTATACTCCCTCTATCCCAAAATAAGTGTCTCAACTTTGTACTAAGTTTAATACAAAGTTGTACTCCCTCCGTCCGGAAATACTTGTCGCATAAATGGATGTATCTAGACATATTTTAGTTCTAGATACATCCATTTTTATGCATTTCTGCGACAAGTAATTCGGGACAGAGGGAGTACTAAGCTTGAGACACTTATTTTGGGAAGGGAGTAGTTATGTATCTCAATTTTTTGTACGACTCAAACAGTACACATTAACTTCACTGGTCAATGGACATGCCAAATGCTCCGAACTGAACCGTCTCAGCGGCCAGCATCAGCGGACAAAACCGACATTACAAAACAGAGAATCGCTACAGGAGAACGGTTCATTTTTACCACCACACCTTCAACTCTTATTGTTAGCATATTCTCAAGTTTTTAGCTACATCTGTTATTCCGTTCTCAGTGAAGGCAAAATCAAATAAAATCAGTGGTCCAAATAACTCCACTACAGTGAAATACTGGATATCCTAGCTTATCGAATCATTTGAAATATTCCTTGTTATCATGGGCACACAAAGGGGCTCATGGGGCAGCAAACCAAAACCATCTAGTTTAGAGCTCATAGACATACTTTTCAGAAATGTACGAGCTAGCTGGTCTCTCACAAATAAAATTTAATTGAACTCATGTAGTAGAAGCCCCAACTAAGGGATTGTGCATTGTCTTATTAATAGACACAGTTCCCTCGGCCCAAAATAGATGCATTATTCTTTCTTCACAACAACAAAAGCAATGCTTTGACCACTAGTTTACTGATAATATTAATATGTTAGTAAAAAAATACAATTTGTGACAAAAGCAGTGTTTACAGTGAATCTGTTAGTCATGCCATTTCGATCATATGTTTATAAAGTCTTAAACACCAAAAGTGCAGAAAATAGACTGCCGGCAAAGCATTGATACATATAGCTTCGACCAGACAAATCATGTTAGTGGATCATGGCAGATTACATATGCAAAATAGATAGACACTGAGAGATATACTGAGAATAATATTTAAGCAAACTGCCTTGCACTAGAACAATCATCCGTAAGACTGCAATAAATTGAGCAAAAGGATAAATAGAAATACAAAAATTAATGAAAGCATACTCTTCGAGTATTCAGACAATCATCAGTTCACTAGGTACAAGTACAATAACGAACCAAAATAAGCAGCAATGTGAAATGATATAGTTATCCCGTTTATATGAAGGAAGCATGAAGCAAATGGTCATGCATAGTTATCAAATACTCACGTAGAGGTAACACCATATAAATCGCATTAGGATTTGATAGATCCATAACCACAAAAACTAATCAAAGGCATGTAGCAACTAGTAGAAGTAAAACAAACAAAAATACGTCCATGAAGAACACAAAGAGGACCTATTGATTATGTTACCACTTAACATATTCACAAAGAGGGGAAGGGTAATGAGTTTTGAGTCATCTGGGAGCTAGAGGGAGAAAAACCTGCATTATCAGAAGGAACTGGGGGAGTACTAAGGAGGAGGTAAACTGAAAGCATGGCAGTTCGATTGAACAGGAAGGCAACCGGAAGTATTCACATCCAGTAGAGAGGGGATAGAACATTAGCAAATAAAAGAGAAGTCAGGTGGTTAAAGGCATAAGGAAGAGTAAGTCAGGAGGTGACCGGGTGAACATGTAAGCAAAGAGTTGTGGATGATAATAAACAGATGAAGACAGTTTGCTAGCTCTGACTTGAACAACAAGAATTACAGAAGTGAAACTAAACAATAGACCAATTGCAGGCCATCACCTAGCTGCAGAGAATATACAAAACTATATACCACTAATAGATTTTTTTTCTAACAAATCATAATCATTACATAGAACGCCACCACACAAGAATCAGAATAGAAATACTACAGAAAACAATCGCTATATGTTGAGGAGGTCATCAAGCAGCAAAAGGAACAAGTGATATGACACTACTTAAACTTGTTAACTCAACAGGAAAGGATGAACCATATATGCGATGAACCAACTATCAAAAATTAGTGATATGACACTACTTAAACTTGTTAACTCAACAGGAAAGGATGAACCATATATGCCATGAACCAACTATCAAAAATTAACTTGGTTTTGTTACAACGTAATATGTGAATACATGCTTTACCTGCAGCGTAGACACTTCTGATTGGATGATAATGAGAAAGGGGGTAGGTTCCAGAAAGCTTCTTGAACTTCATTGACTCAAGATGGACCGTAAAGACGATGTGATCTGTCCACACGAATACTACATTGTTTTCCTCCTCGAGCCCTGGTATCAACATGTCAGTCTCCTCAGAATTCAGAGAAAGTAGCTTGTCCAACTCAATGGTTCTTCCAAGCCCCATGAAGCGACACCATCACAATCAGTCTTCATCTTCCACAATTGGATGCTGCAGTCTGTCTGGATGAGTAAACCAAGGCCACCACCCTCTGCCCGCATAATCAAGAACATGTACTGGCCCTCTTCAAGGATATGCACCGGCACCCGTATCACAGCTAGGCTTTGCTTCTCCAAATCGAACTCAAGAATTCCATCCATATTCCCAGCAAGCTTCCAGTAAAGGGAACCCCCAACCAGCACAGCAGGCTTGTCAGTAGAAACCAAGGTGGGAGCATCACTCATTAGAACGTCAGACGGAAGCTGTGTTGAGACGAGATCACCCCATGCGCCGGTCTCTGACGAGTAAACGCAGGCCAGAGCTCGATGGTGTTGCTCGTCGTCGTTGTCTGCCACTGCCAACACCACTTGGAAGTGTTGGGCATCGTCTCCGGCGGCACGAGCACGAAGCACCGCGCCGTTGATCGCTGTCTTCTCTGCATGTGCCACAACCCCCGGGGGCACGTCAAGGCGATGCTGGTCGCCGGTGACGGGGTCCCACACCAGGATCTGGTTCTTAGGTTTGTTGAAGACGAGCACCAGGCCATGGCGGCATCCGAGGACATGAACTGGTCGCCGTCGGCGCGCGGCAAGGAGAAACGACCGGGGGAGACACCATCCGGGGCGTCGAGAGTGGGTACGAAGGGCAGGGCGTCATTTCTGCGGAAGAAACCGAGGAGGGGAGGGCTGCGGCGGTGGTGGATGCGGAAGCGGCGGGAGAATCCTGGGTCGGAGACGAGGAGACGCCAGTGCTTGCAGACGGCGGAGGCGCGGGGCAGGGAGGAGGGCTGCGGGGCAGGCGGACGAGGATCTCGGGAGCAGATCGTCGTCTTCCAGTGGCCTCATCGCTGGCGAGGGGGTGGGGGTGGCGGCGGCGGCGGCGGCTTCGCCCTCTCTGCTCGTGCGGGCTGTGCGAGATGTGGTGGGTGGAGTCGAAGCAGCAGCAGCCCAAAATGAAATGTGGAAATGCATCGGCCCAAAGTCACACTGAAGATAACCTTTTGTATCTTTTTTTGTCACATATCTCTCCTATCTACGCTATCTAAATCTGCTCTATTATTAAAAGAGCAAACATGAATTCCTTTATAGCCACATCAAAAAAATATACATAGAATTATTAGGGACATCTGATCAGTCCAATTAAATCACATCTGACGGTATCTGTCACACAAACTAATGTCTCAGATTAAATGTTCTACCGGCGGACCACCTCGCGCACTCTCTTCGTCCTCATTTAGCGGGTATTACTATCCCATAATTCTCTCTCTATCCCCACGATACATTACCGCTCCTTTTTTGTTGTCCAGAGTGGGTGGATTGCGATCGTTGCCGCCGCACTCCTCTGTTGTCCCATGGGCACAGTGCAGATCACCGCCACCGATGTCGCTGGTCCTCTCCTTCTCCATGGGCGCGAGCGTGGATTGTCGTCGCCATCGTCCACTCCTCTTCTGCTACCCCATGCAAGAGAAGCACTTTCACAATCACGAAGATTAGGGAATTGATCTCTGGATTAATAAATTCTTGATTTGTAGGCCTACATTGTTGTCAGGATGGTTGTTGTGTCTTGGGTAGGAGAACCAGGAGCAACTCCTCCATGTTCGAACGCTAGCACGCTCTCTAGCCCGTGCATGCAGCCATCTTCAGCAGCTCCTCCCTTTTCTTCTCCACGTGCTCTCGAAGTCCACCAGGTCCTAGATGTAACGACCAAACCTCGAAGGATTTGAGTCTCTGTGCTTACCGTGCTAGTCCCTGGATCGAACTCGCTAGCACACACAGTATAAATGAATACCAGAATAGCAAGTGCATCATTTATTACAACGTATAATCCAGATTATATAAAATAAAATAATATGCATAGCACATGGCTAGCTTTATTCAATCAAACAGCGGAAAAGTAGCAGAAAATATCGATAAGTCCCATCATAGCCCACTGGCGATGCCGAAAAGTGTACTCATGACCCTAACGGTACCTTTTACTCTTAAATCTGAATATCCTGCAACATGAGACGTTGCAGTCATATAGGTCAATACTTTGAATGTATTGGCAAGTTACATAGGAGTAATAATATAGCAGACCTACATGTATATGCATAGTAACAACAAAAGGAAGGCTTGGGGGTTTATTTTGCGGAAAGCTGATTTTGTCCTCGTAACTACCTAATAGTCAAATTTTTATTTAGTTCTTTTTTTACTACAATTAAATACACAAGGTTGAGTTGGCAAAATCAACTCCAACCTACCCTTTATTAAGTTGCCCACTGAAAGATCGTGGATGTCGCCTAGAGGGTGGTGAATAGGCGCTTTAAAATAATTACGGTTAAGGCTTGAACAAATGCGGAATAAACCTAGCGGTTAATTTGCCAAGCACAAAACCTACAACAACTAGGCTCACCTATGTGCACCAACAACTTATGCTAAGCAAGATAAACTACTAGGTGAAAGCAAGATATATGACAAGAAACAATATGGCTATCACAAAGTAAAGTGCATAAGTAAAGAGCTCGCGTAAGAGATAACCGAGGCATGTGGAGACGGCGATGTATTCCAAAGTTCACACCCTTGCGGATGCTAATCTCCGTTTGGAGCGGTGTGGAGGCACAATGCTCCCCAAGAAGCCACTAGGGCCACCGTAATCTCCTCACGCCTCGTGACAATGCAAGATGTCGTGATTCCACTAAGGGACCCTTGAGGGCGGTCACCGAACACATACAAATGGCAATCCTTGGGGGCGGTCACCGAACCCGTACACTTTGGCAACCCTTGGGGCGGTCACCGGTACTGCCAAATTGCTCAGGCGATCTCCACAACCTAATTGGTGACCCGACGCTGTCTTGGGAGCTTTACACCACAATGATTGAGCTCCGAACAACACCAACCGTCTAGGGCGCCAAGGCACCCAAGAGGAACAAGCTCTAGGGTTCCCAAACACCCAAGAGTAATAAGTTTCTCAAACTTCACTTCCACGTATCACCGTGGAGAACTCAAACATATGCACCAAGTGCAATGGCAAGGGCACACGGAGTGCCCAAGTCCTTCTCTCTCAAATCCCACCGAAGCAACTAATGCTAGGGAGGAAAATGAGAGGAAGAACAAGAAGGAGAACACCAAGAACACCAAGATCTAGATCCAAGGGGTTCCCCTCACATAGAGGAGAAAGTGATTGGTGGAAATGTGGATCTAGATCTCCTCTCTCTTTTCCCTCAAAAACTAGCAAGAACCCATGGAGGGATTGAGAGTTAGCAAGCTAAAAGAAGGTAAAGAATGGGGAAGAACACGAGCTCAAAGGATAAGGTTCATTGGGAAGAAGACCCCTTTTATAGGTGGGGAAAATCCAACCGTTATGCTCACAGCCATGACAGGCGGTACTACTACTGCCGACCACAAGATTACTACCGCTAGTGGTAGCGGTACTACCTCAAAGGGTAGCGGTACCATCGCTTGCAAGCGGTACTAAAAAATACATCCATCCTACCACACCGGACTTGTGACGAGTTTTTTGGTCCTGAATGAAGTAGCCACCAAGTAGCCGGGTAGTCTTTGCTCCAAGCGGTAGTACCGCTCCCAATAGCGGAAGTAAAAAATTACATCCACTCCAAGTGGTAGTACCACTTCCATGAGCGGTAGTACCGCTGCAACTTTTATAAGGATACCAAAACTGACACAACTTCTGCAAACGGACTCCGAATACAATGAAACCAAGTTTGTTGGAAAGCTAGCGACAAGGGCTAACACAATCTTGATAGAAATAACAATAAGAAGCAAATTAGAAAAGTCCCATAAGAAAATGGTGAGAACCCTTCCTTGAATAAGACCGGTAAAACTTCCAACACCGAAAACGCAATAGAAGAAGCATGTGAACTCCGTTTTCGATGTAATAGAGCTTGTCATGAAGATAACCACAAGCTCTAAAACGTCAAAAGAAAATACAAATAAGAATTAAGAAAGATGATGCAAGGATGCAATGGTTTGGGCTCTCGGCGAACGATACAATCAAGCTACTCACTTGAGAGCCCCCTTTGATAGTACGGCTATCGATCCTATAACCCGGTCTCCAAACTACCACCATGAGACCAGAAAAATAGAAAACCTATCAAGGTCAAACCTTTGCCTTGCGCATGATCCACTTGAGCTAGATGATGACGATCTTGTCCTTCTCAAGATGGACCACCTTTCTTGATTGCGTTGTGTCGATGAAGACTAGATGATTGCTCCCCCATACTCCACTATGGGTGAGCCACTCTTCAGCACATCTTCACAAGTCCATTGAAACCACAATGGACGACAAGCTTCAAGCACTTGATCTCTTCTTGATGCTCCATTTGAACTTGCACACGGCAATCTTGATTACGATCACCACTTGATGTCATCCTCTCCATGGGTTGAGTGATATCTTCCTCTTGACGCAAGCCCATGAACACATACCTGACCCCACATAGAACTCTCACATAGACCATGGGTTAGTACACAAAGCACAATGGACAATGCTTACCATACCATGGGATCACTTGTCCCTCTCGGTACATCTTCTACGCTTTGTGAGTTGATGAACATGATTCACTCTTGACTTAGTCTTGATCAACCTTGAATCTTTCCAACTCTCTTCATTTGGATGATGTCTTGAAGGTAAACATGAATGATCACACAATCTTCTTCTTCACGACATGCTTGCAATAAGCTCAACACTCACATGACCAATCTTTGGATAATTCCTTAATAGCACCTTGGTCAACTCATAAACTCATTGAAAGCAACACATGGACTTCAAGAAAAGCCTATGGACAAATCCTTCAAATATAACTCAAGACAACCATTAGTCCATATAGATTGTCATCAATTACCAAAACCGAACATGGGGGCACCGCATGTTCTTTCAATCTCCCCCATTTTGGTAATTGATGACAATCACTTTCAAGAGAGTTTATATAAGGAATTATGCATCACCATGCAATGCAACAACCAATGATGCATGAGAATGGGATGCAAATTCTTAGGAACAAAACTCTCTGAAACTCCTCCCCCATTGGCATCGATTGCCAAAATGGGTGAAAAGCTTAGAAGGCCAATATAAAAAGTGTTCCTCCATAAATTGTGTATTTCTCACCAAGAGAGTGGAATGCAATACACATGTCCAACGGTAAATACTTGGAGGAAGACAAACTACATTGAGGCACAAAGATTGCAAATGAATGATATGCCACAAAGACATAACAAAGAGAGAAACAAGCAATCAAGCAATCAAAAGATACCAATTGAAGCAAGCAATCAACGGATATCAATTGAGCCAACTAGACCAATGATCCTACGTGCCACATGATTGAAATAAATTATGATATGAGCAAAGGAGTGTTCTAGAGAAACTACAGAAGCTCCCCATGATTTGCGCAGAGTTTAGTTTTGTAATTGGATACAATGAGCACAAAATAGGATCGTCACTCCCCCAAGATCAATAGAACATCACGACAAGTGCAAGAGAGCAACAGAGTGTTCTAAAGACACTAGTGAAGCTCTCCATGATTTGTGCACTCCTTACAATATTTGCATTAGGATACCAAGTGCACAAAATAGGATCATCACTCCACGAAAATCAATAGAAACTAACAACAAGTGCAAGTGAGCATGTAGGAAACAAAGCCTAGCACTTGCAACAATCAAATGGTTGAGCAACATATAAAAGAGGCAACTTAAGAGTAGGCTCAACCAAAATGTGTGTGTGAGTCATAGCAAAGCACTTGAGAAGACTAATGTACGGATGAGCATTAAGCATCAACATAGTCTTGGATAGTGGCGATACAAGGTGCATGACATGTCCTCCCCACACACACCAAGCAAAAGGGTTCACAACCACACTAAAAATGCAAAATTAATAACCAACACTTGTGACAACCCATGGTGAAGATAGAAGATGAAAGTCTCATCAAGACGAGGGATACCAATTAAGATGGCAAAAGCCTCGTAGAGATAAGCATGAGGAAAATAATCTTCACCACACAAGAGTGCATCAAGATGCAACGAGATAAGATACGCACTCAAGGCAAAAGCTTTCACGGAGCCACCAAAGGAAAAAAAAAAGAAAAGAAAGACAAGGTGGAAGTGAAAGAAAGGATATCATCTAGATATGCAACTTCTCTCAAGTGTATAAGATTCTAGGTAGACGAAATCATGATGATATATATCTACAAAGAAGGATGTACACCCGAAATAGTTACAACACGAGGAACAAGATATCCAAAAGGAAGTCATACATATACCAATAAGATATTTGCTTGGAAGCATAGCACATGGCTGGATATGGTCTTATTGTATATATTGAAAAAGGAAACAAGTATCACAAGATGGAATGAATAGCATGCCAAGATGCAACCTACACAAGGTTGAATGCAAGAAAATAATGCATGAATAGATACTTGTTACCGAGATATCATTGGAAGGATGTAGAAGAAACCAATTGAAGGTAGTAGATAGTAGTTCATTGAGCATCCTAGCTTGACTCCAATAAGCACATGGTGACACCACCTTCCTTGTGAGTGAGCCGAGCATCCAATGCATCTCCAATTGTTCCTAGAACAACAACACAAACAAAATGGTACCCAAACTCATTGGGACCAAAGAGTTAGAAACACCAATATACATAGGACAAACTCCACATAAATATGTGCATATAGAGAAGGAAATGAATTTCATGCACATCTCATCCAGTTTGAGACTTGGTGGAGTTTCCCTATATATTGGGTCAAATAAAGAAGGCATGCCATAGAGACTACATGAAGTAAATATGCATGCTCAAGACCTTCAAGAACCGATGCCAAATGACAAAGAAAAACCAAGTGAAGAAAAGATACCAAATGAATAAAACATCACTTGGAGGACATCCATAATAGATACATCGAGGAATGAGATATCCGTTGATACACTCAAAATAAAAGATATCAAACTCCCAAAGAGAGGATGGTTCCAAACAAACCAAGCTCTCTACAAAGTTTCATGATGGCACAAAGTACCAAAATGAAAGCGGCTTGCCTTCCACCAACACACACTTGATAAGGATCGCAAGATGAGTGTTTTATAGAAAATAGGATAGCTCCCCAAGACTAGTGCATTATAGAGAATTTGCATTTGAATACAAAATGCACAAGGTGGGATCACCACTTTCACTATATCTAGAAAACACTAGACAAGATCAAGAAATAAACAAAGATCCAGAAGTGGTATGGAAGACAAAGGGAGTTGATACATTCCTTGGCAAGAGAAAAGGCAAATAAAAGCAAAAGCCAATGTAAAGATGATCAATAAATTCAACCACACAAGTGAGTACCAATTGTCAAAAGACAAAGAAGTAAATGGAAATAATTCCCGGTGGTAGATAGCAAGGATATCCGACATCATCTTCACACCAAACAAAAAGCAAATTGCAACTTGTAGAGCTAACATGCCACCTAGGAATAAGATAATTTACAATATCAACTCTAGGTGACAATGTATCAAATGTACACATTTTTTAGGCTAGTAATATACACATAGCATATTACTCCCCCATAATGTCATACCAATTAAGGATAAACAAGAGGCAAATAAAAGGATCCAACAAGAGATAATTAATGAACTATTTAGAATTTGAATTTCTCATGAGAAGACATACCACATAGTGACTAGATAATCTTGAAATATCAATACTA
Organism: Aegilops bicornis; assembly: GCA_021605145.1. Taxonomy (NCBI): domain Eukaryota; kingdom Viridiplantae; phylum Streptophyta; class Magnoliopsida; order Poales; family Poaceae; genus Aegilops; species Aegilops bicornis. The sequence goes on along the minus strand of JAHIAL010000141.1, from coordinate 261,229 downwards.
TATAGGATTACTCATGTACACACATTTATAGGATTGTGAGGTGCACAAAGCACATCACTCCCCCATAATGGGATATTCCATTAATCTCTCACAAGAGCCAACTAAGAAACAAACAAGAAGCAAAAGGCTCAACGCATGACACACGCGTACATGATGTGCAAACCAACACACACATACTTGATTGCTCAAGATAATCAAGTTGGAAGCACAACATATACAAACACATGCAAGGAACGAAACCAAACATGCAAAGGGGCAAATAACTATCAACGTAAACACTTTAAGCACGAGTTACCGCAAGGAGGAACATTGGATATAAGATAGAAATGATAATCCGAATGACTTGGCTTGAGACAATAAGAATGATGAAGTCCCCTTAATTCTTCATAATGTAGCCAAGTCTCCAATGACCTCCAACAACACCTATTGATCAAGTATGAGCTAGTTGGTCCCCAACCAAGTTGGGTCCTAAGAGGTTAGTCACAATAGGCTTGGCTACCTAAATGGTTCTTTTCTTGACACCACTTTGAGCACCAACAAATTTGGCAAACACATTGCCAACCTTATCCTTCCCAAGAGAATAGATATCATCAATTAGAATAGGGTTGCACTACTAGGGAAAACCCTAGTAGTAGCGTTGGTATTTTGCCTATCAAGATGTAACGGACGACGCCACATCGATAAGGCGCTACAGCTAACGTGTAGCAGTAGCACCTGTCGTCCCACGCTACTGCTATACATGGATAGCAGTAGCGCGCTTTGGTGAAGAGTGCAGCGCTTTTTAGAAGGAAGCGCTACTGCTAACTTTGTTCCCCTCGCTACTACTAGTTTTATTATTATTTTTCTGCATATTTGTTTTGTATTTGAATATGCTTTATACAATAATCTGTAGCATATCATACACATACAAATGTAATCATAGCATATACATACAACTAGTCTCATCTAATCATGTCATCATCATAATCATCATCCAACACAAAGTGGTCTCTCGTCATCATCTCGAAAATAGCGATACAAGTCTCGATTACTTGCAACTACATCGTCATCCATATCTAAACAATGATATACACGAGAAGAGCTATCACTTTGAGTGAGAGCGAAACTATGCAGTACATGAGTTCGTATCCCTCTCTCGCATTAGCGTGAACCTAAACTAAGTACTGCATGTCGCTCGGAAACCGGAAACCGGTACACCTGGTCCTGACACTCCGGCCACTCGTCGTATATATACTCCTGGTGTAGCACTTCTTCGCCATCGATGATCTATGCACCTGCATCGTCACATGAGTCGATGATATGCAACATATATAGTTGAGCAACAGAAAGAGACAGACTTGGCAAAAATAGAAGCAACATATCATAAGCATAAATAACAAAGTTGATCGTACCCAAAATGCCCTAACTAGAGTGATCATCGCTAGTCGAGGAGGACGGTTTAATTATATCACAAATAAAGTTTCGTCGTGCATAACTCAAAGTTTCGTCATACAAAAAGTATGGACTAAACGGACACATTGTCATATATCGGCAATCACTCCAGCATGTCGTGCCATCCATCCAAGTCAGGGAGATAGTCCCCGAGCCTAGTGAAAGGCTTCAGGTCGAGACGCTGAGAGGCTACCCGTGTTCGGACGTATTCCCGCGACATTTGTTCTTCTTCATAGAACATCCCTGTTTTTCCGACGACCTCCATGATGATTTGGGCAAGTTCGCGCTGGATGTGATAGAACTCAGCTCGAAGCCGATGATCCTCGATATCTCCTACGTTCTTTGCCCATTGCAGAATATGGGCATCGCCGGATGTAGGTGACATGTGAAGGTTCTGGTGATCCCGTCTATACTCCTGCATGTGGTGTAGGACATAGGATCCATCATTAAGAGAATCACTTTCGGTTCTTTGGATGCGGTGAAGTCGATCTTATGGCCGAAGGCGGGCCTGTGGCCCCTTCTCTTCTTGTCCTTGACCTCTCCACCCCGTGCGTCGTAGTAAAACATAGCACTGTCGAGAACATCCTTGATGTGGGTGTAATCCTTTTTGTTAATGTTATTCGACGAGTCCAAGTAAAGAGCGTGGGAGTATCGGGGGTAGAGGATGATGAGGACGGCGCGCCCGCCGCTGCGCAAAATAAATACACCTCAAATTAATTAGCCTCCACCGTGTAAATGAATGATTGAAATCGAGGGAAGGATATCCGTGCGGATGACTTACAGGGGATGATAAGGCACGAGAATCGCCTCCTTGTCCTTATTGGCGAGCATGAAATTGATGATGTATTCCCTCGCATATTCACGATGCTTTGCGCAGACTCCCAAGAAGCCCTCGTGCATGAAGTATGGGTCAGCGACACAGATATGAGGTATCTGCTCAACCCCGATGATGTAGTTCATATGCAAGGCATAAAGGCGGACAAAAATAAAATCCAGCTTCTTCACGTGAAACATGTCGAATATGTAATCGAATCGAAGGAAGAACTTATCTGCGGGGAAGAAGTCGACGTACGACAATTGTCGCAGAACGTTAACCACGTAGAGTGGGTATCCTGGATCTTTCGAGGCGATGAGGCCTTTCTCTATCCACAGCACATCGTGATGAAGTCTCCTTAGATCGCCGAATCTGGCCCCTAGCGTTGTTGCGGTAGGATTGGTTGACCGGGGATATGCCATTTATCCGCACCGGGGATATCTATACGGTCTTGAACCCAAGGCTGCTGAGGCGGCTGGATCATAGAATCAGCTTTCTTGCCTTTCCTCGGTCTCTTACTAGGCTTCTTTGCCGGAAGGTCGTCTAGAATACGTTGAGCCTCCGGAGGCGGCAATTCAGGCACCGACTCATGATGCTCAAACCCTGAGTAGGCGCCGGTATAGACATACTGTTGAGTGCCATCGCCATCCTCATCCTCATCCATGGCGACGTCATCATCGACTAATGGAGCTTCTTCCTTACCCCGTCCGCTATCACCCAACCAGACACCCGACGCTAATTGGGTAGGTGGGGTGTTGATGTTCATACCTTACTGAGGCTGCGTGCTCGTGGGTGTGCTCCCGGCCGCCTCCAGATGAAGCAGACTCTTTGGCCACAATAGGACCCACCCATTGCAACAATCACCAAGTCGCCATGGGGTTTCGTCGTCATCCCCCACTAGTACCAGAGGAGGCAAATTCTCGTGGCCCGGTTTGACACTGGCCATGGAAACCTTGAAAAGGCGTTCGGGGATCGGTGGCTGTGGAACAATGGCTCCTTCGGCTTCATTATCGTCGCCTTCCCCACGCCCACCTTACAGTCGCCGATGGTGTACAATATGGTGCACGGGATTTCGTCGACTCGCAAATAAATATACGTGACGTGAGACATCCGAAGGCAACGAAAGCGGGTGACAGATACCGTGAGGGCGTCAAGCTCAGCCAATAAAGACGAAGCACCGCCGAGCACGCCCAAGGAGGAGCAGTCGGGAGCAGTGCAGCTGCAGGTGCTGGTGCAACGCTAGTCGAGCTGCTCCCCAAGAAGTCGGCAAGGGGAAAGTCGGCTGCATTTTTTTGTGGATTTTGCTTGGTCCAATTGAAAATGGCCGGAACCAAGGATGTAGACATATCTACAACCACCTGTTTTGCGGCAGCTACCGCTATTGTGACTGTCTGAGATGATTTCTTCTCAACCGAAATCTCAACCTTCTTGTCGACGTTTTCTTCAGTTAACCTCCGTCTCTCCATTCTCTCCTCCGTGGTCTCACGGTAGTACTTCTTCCATGTGGCGCCGTCTCCGACACAGTGCACGCGTCCATACGATGGTCGAGTCTCCACCGGGAGTCGTTTCAATATGTTCAACGCACGGTTGAATGGAGTGTACCACTTGGACGGCGAGTCGCTTTCGGCCGCAATCCTGTGCTGCTATCTCTGCAAAAGGCACAAGGATCGTTTACAAATATGACTAAGTGTAGTCAAATTGATCAGAAACTAAAAGTACCAGCAGTCTCATGAACTCCGTCGTGACCGCGTTCGTCTCGAAAACCTTCTTCACTAGGTCCCAACGGTGCCGGGCCCTGAGGACATCACGCTCCTGCGGGACGGTGAACTCCACCAAGGGGTCTGTGATGCCCAGACTCGCGGCTTCCGCATCCTCCTTGGCCCATATGGACCTCTTCCGCCGTAACCACGGCTTAGAGTGGTGGCACCCAATGTTCCTCTGTTGAATCCCCTTCATCTACTTCGACTTTTTTTGGCATCTTCGTCATCGCAAGCCGCCTTGAATATTTCAAAGTGCTCTGCCGTGATTGTCGGATTATCCTTTACAATCTCGGAGTAGGGTTCCTTTTTGTCGATGATCCTTGCTTTCACCCTTGTTTTCCAGGCGGCCAACGCGTTGCTAAACTTGGACATGGCGTGTTTGTTTATCTTCTTCATCGCCGGGTCCTTTTCTGGATCTTTATATTACTTTTCATTCCGGGCCGGGAACAAGAATATCTGGTGCAGCTTCTTTAGGAGGGAGGGCCTCATATTATCTATCTTCTGTAGTTTCTCATCGTTGATGGTGGTAGTTGTCTGTACGATGCAGCCTATTTGATTGCCGTAGCATGTGCGCGCTTCCGCAAGCGCGGTTGGCTCAAAATTGCCGTCGTCCACCTCCGTGACCACCAGTATAGTAGTCCTGAGTTTGTTAGGAAGCCGTTGCCTCTTTGCTTTCGGTTTTACACCGGCTCCGCTCCCCGAGGCAGCGCTGGCCCCAGTCTTAGCGCCGGTCTCGATGCCGGTCTGAGTCTCAGCGCCGGTCTCAGCCTCAAAGACCGGTTCACGTGTCGGTCTCGATCCCGATGCGACGGTGGGCCCGACAACAACATCGGTTGATCATCGACAAGGCTCAAAAATTAAATACGCCGCCCGGTGAACATCGTCATAATAACCAGAACCCTGTCCTTCATCGTTGCTAGCCATGTTTCCTATGATTAAATCTAGTCAATTCATTCTAGACCTAATAAAATGAATAATGACATAAAAAATACTATGTTTTGCAGGAATGTTGACTCCTTCCTGGTGCAGCAAATCCCGGGCACTCGATATGTCCTAGTTTGTAGCACAAGTGATGCCGAAATTCATGGAAAAATTCGGCATGACCTTTGCTAAAAAGTGGACAAATCGAGAACCCTGAAATTTGCCGGAACGGAAATGAATCAACATTCCGGCAAAACATAGGCCACTCAGCTTCATTCCCTGGAAATAACAAAAAGCCACTTGGGCACAATCGAACCACTTCAATGAAAAGATATAACATGCCCACTTCAGTGAAAAGATATAATCAACAATAAAAGTCTAGGAAGGGATCTTCTTTAAAATAAAACTTGCCTAACATCTTTTCCTAGAAAAATAGTGGTCAAAAATAATTTTTTCCTCTAACCTAGCGAACCTAGTTAACCTAGCTTGTTAACCTAACGAACCAAATTAACCTAGCTAGTTAGTTAACCTAGCTCGTTAACCTAGTTTACCTAGATAATTAACCTAATTGAACTAGTTAACCTAGCTAGTTCTCTGTCAAAGCCCTAAATAATTTTTTTCTTAACCTAGGTAATTAACCTAATTAAACTAGTTAACCTAACTAGTTCTCTGTCAAAGCCCTAACTACCTTTTTGCACTAACCTAGAAAATTAATCTAATTAAACTAGTTAACCTAGCTAGTTAGTATGTCCAATGTTTGTGCTATGCATCGGAGAGAGAGAGAAAGAGGAGGGTTGCTTACAGACGATGGCTCCGGTGGTGGCGAGGGAGGCAGGGGCGTCTCCGATGACGGTGAGGGAGGCAGTTGTGGCGAGGGAGGCAGGGGCGTCGAGGGTGGCTCCTGTGGCGCCGAGGGCGGCTCCGGTGGCGTTGATGAGGCCGCGCGGCTCCGGTGGCGTTGGGAGTGGCTCTGGTGGCGTCGACGGCGCGCTGCTCTGGTGGCTCTGGGGGCATCGACGTCGGCAGGAGGCAAGCGCGGCGAAGTGGCGACAATGAATTGGGGACACTGGCGAAGTGGGGGCGAGGATTTTGGGGAGAAGTGGTGGCCGGGTGGAGGGAAACCGCTGGTTAAGTGAAACATAGAGGTAACGCGTTAAAGGTTTAGCTATAGCGCGTTTCACAAAACGCGCTACTGCTAAACCTGTCTCTGTTTTTCCCTTTCTCATCTATTTTTCTTTACATTTTATTTTTTTTCTCTCTCTTTTTTCTATTTCTTTCATTTTCATTTACTTTTCTATTTGTTGTTCGATTTATTTTATTTTCGTTAGCAGTAGCGCCTTTCTACGTAAACGCGCTGCTACAATAGGCATGGCGGTAGCGCGGTTTAAATAAGAACGCTACTACTATGTGTAGCTTAGCGCGGTTTACTTTTCTATAGTCGTGAGAATTTTAGTTGTAGCGCGTTTATAGTCAGGCGCGCTATTGCTACGTTTGTATCTGTAGCGCCCTTATCCTGCATGCGCTACTGCTATTTAGCACTAGCGCGCTTTTTTAACAAGCACTACGTATTGCTAAAGTTTTGTGTATAAGGTTTTTCTAGTAGTGTTGGATAAGGTACCATTTGTGCATGAAGAAGCGACATGACCTTTTTCACGACATAGGTAGCAACGTCTACTCTTTACTTTCTTCTCACCTGATTTCTCAACTTGAGAAGCATTAGCTTGAGTTTTCTTGGGAAGAGGCCTTTCTTCAACTTGAGGTTGAAAATGAGAGTGAACTTGTGGTCGCTTCCCTTGTTGCTTGTCACTAATGGCCTTCTTCTTCAAAGGGCAAGATCTAACATGATGCCCTTCAATTTTGCACTTGAAGCAAATGATCTTGGCGAAATTCTTGACTTGTTTTTGGCCCTTCTTCTTGTTGCTCTTGGACTTCTTCTTCTTATTGGAGTTGAATCCAAGTCCACCTTTGTCATTGGGGGACTTTTGCACGCTCAAGATATTGTTGAGTGTGGATTTCCCTTCATGACTCTTCTCCAAGTCATTCTTCAAAGAAGTGACTTGGGCCTTGAGCTCTTTGATTTCCTCTACATGGTTAGTCTCAACACAAGTACTAGAGGAAGTATAAGCTTCATCGTTAGAGCAACAAGGCAAGGAAAGCAATTCATCACGAGATGTACCAACATTGTGAGTAGATGAATTACAAGGACTAGCACATGACAATATAGTATTTTGACTAGAAGTAGTGCTAGTATCCACATGAGGCTCACTAGATGTTACCTTAGCAATCATGGCCTCATGAGCTATCTTTAGCACATTATGGGATACTCGAAGATCATCATGATAGCTTGAGAGCTTTTCATGACTATCTTCCAATTTCTCATATTTGCTACTCAACATTCTCCTTCAAAATGGATGCTTCAGTAGAAATAGAGTTAGTAGCACAAGCATCATCAATAATAGCAAGAGGAGAAGGCAACTTGGCAAGCTCTTTAGAATATGAAGCTTTAAGTTGTGCATGATACTCGGTGAGTTTGATGAGCTCACTCTTAATGACCCTTGAGCCATTTTTGAGGTGCCCAAAGTCCTCAAGGAGTTTAGCATGCGCAACTTCAAGCTTCTCATTTTTAGTTTCAAAATCATTGGCCATCTCAAGAGCTCTATCATGAGATTCCTTCACTCTAGATAGTTCTAGAGCAAAAGTCTCCTCAAGAGATTCGGAGGTGGTTTGTTCATGTTCAAGAGCTTGAGATAGCTCATGATCTCACTTGCGTAATCACGCTCATGAGCTTCCATTTTCTCAATGGTGAACTCATGCTCCTCTAGATGAGATTCCAACTCCTCAATGTATTTCTTGCCCTCAATGGCAATAGACATGATTTCCATGAAGTTGGAACGAGCAAGTTTATTTTTATGAAGAGCTTTAAAAATCATTTCCCCCTTAATTTTTAAGGAGGCAACATTATCATTCTCTTCATCATTATCCTCATCATCATTAGCATTAACATCATCATCAAGAGACATATAGGGGTTCAAAGTAGGAGATACCTTTGAAGCCTTAGCCATAAGGCATAAAGCAATATATGATGATGTAGGATCCCTTGAAACACCATTTGAAACCACATCTTGTTCCATGGAGTGTTGGGTTTCCTCTACATTGTTAGCACAACAACTCGAGGAAATATATGCATTTTTATCATGGCAACAAGATATAGAAAGCATATCATTATGAGATTTATTCAAGCAATTTCTACATGATATGCACAGACTATCAACACAAGCATGTGAAACATGTAAGGTGCACGAAGTGTTAAAGTCCAAAGATGGAGCATTGCAATAAGATAGTGATGAAGAGTCATCAACGATAAGCACACTATCATCATTGCAATGACCAACACTACTCACCATAACATTACCTTGTGGAAATCCACATGTAGGTGAAGTAGAAGAAGTTGAGAAGGCAACACGGCCGGAGGTGGAGGGAGAACAATCATCCCCACAAATCTTGGACACACTATATTTATATTGAAGCTTTGTCCACAACTCATGAGCATCCTGGAACGGCATGAGTTCAAACATAACTACATTGCTCAAAGCATCGAAAAGCACATTAGAAGCTTGAGCATTGAGATAAGAGTTTTTCTCATCCTCTAAAGATAATCTTTGGGGATCCTTTGGAGGATAAAACCCATATCTACAATTCGCTCTAAATTTGGGTCCATGACCCTAAAGAGATTAAGCATGCAATTACCCAAACATCAAAATTTGTGCCATCGAAACTAAGAGTGTCAGAGAATATTAATCCCCTAATCGACATCTTTACTCTCTAGGAGGTTAAGCCTAACAAAGAGAAACGAGGCTCTGATACCAATTGAAAGATCGTGCATGTCGCCTAGAGGGGTGAATAGGCGCTTTAAAATAATTACGATTAAGGCTTGAACAAATGCGGAATAAACCTAGCGGTTAATTTGGCAAGCACAAAACCTACAACAACTAGGCTCACCTATGTGCACCAACAACTTATGCTAAGCAAGATAAACTACTAGTTGAAAGCAAGATATATGACAAGAAACAATATGGCTATCACAAAGTAAAGTGCATAAGTAAAGAGCTCGGGTAAGAGATAACTGAGGCACGCGGAGACGACGATGTATCCCGAAGTTCACACGCTATGGATGCTAATCTCCGTTTGGAGCGGTGTGGAGGCACAATGCTCCCCAAGAAGCCACTAGGGCCACCGTAATCTCCTCACGCCTTCAAACAATGCAAGATGCCGTGATTCCACTAAGGGACTCTTTGTGGGCAGTCACGAACTCAAGACAAATGGCAACCCTTGGGGCGGTCACGGTACCAATCAAATTGCTCTAGGCGATCTCCACAACCTAATTGGAGACCCGACGCTTGCTTGAGCTTTACACTACAATGGTTGAGCTCGAACAACACCAACCGTCTAGGGCACCAAAGCACCCAAGAGGAACAAGCTCTAGGGTGCCCAAACACCCAAGAGTAATAAGCTTCTCAAACTTCACTTCCACGTATCACCGTGGAGAACTCAAACCTATGCACCAAATGCAATGGCAAGGGCACACGGAGTGCCCAAATCATTCTCTCTCGACCTCACGGTACTACCGCTAGGGGTAGCGGTACTACCTCAAAGGGTAGCGGTACTACTGCTTGCGAGCGGTACTCAAAAATACATTCGTGCCTACCACCGCTGGACATGTGATGAGTTTTTGGTCCGGCGGAAGTAGCCATGGAAGTAGCCCTTGATAGTACTGCTCCAAGCGGTAGTACCGCTCCCAAGAGCGGAAGTAAAAATTACATCCGCTCCAAGCGGTAATCTACCGCTCCCACGGCAGTAGTACCGCTGCAGCTTTTATAAGGACACCAAAACTGACACAACTTCGCAAAAAGCAGACTCTGAATTCATGAAACCAAGTTTGTTGGAAAGCTAGCGACAAGGGCTAACACAATCTTGATAGAAATAACAGTAAGAAGAAAATTAGAGAAGGCCAATAAGAAAATGGTGAGAACCCTTCCTCGAATAAGACCGGTAAAACCTCCAACACCGAAAAGCGCAATAGAAGAAGCATGTGAACTCCGTTTCGATGTACTAGAGATTGTCACGAAGATAACCACAAGATCTAAAACCTCAAAAAAATACAAATAAGAATCAAGAAAGATGATGCAAGGATGCAATGGTTTGAGCTATCGATGAACGATACGATCAAGCTACTCACTTGAGAGCCCCCCTTGATAGTACGGCTATCGATCCTATAACCCGGTCTCCAAACTACCACCATGAGACGGAAAAATAGAAAACCTATCAAGGGCAAACCTTTGCCTTGCCTTGAGGATCCACTTAAGCTAGATGATGACGATCTTGTCCTCCTCAAGATGGAACACCTTTCTTGATTTCGTTGGGTCGATGAAGACTAGATGATTGCTCGCCCATACTCCACTATGGGTGAGCCACTCTTCGGCACATCTTCACAAGTCCATTGAAACCACAATGCACGGCATGCTTCAAGCACTTGATCTCTTCGTGATGCTCCACATGAACTTGCACACGGCAATCTTGATGACGATCACCACTTGATGTCATCCTCTCCATGGGTTGAGTGATATCTTCCCCTTGACGCAGTTTCTCCATGAACACGCATCTAACCCCACATAGAACTCTCACATAGACCATGGGTTATTACACAAAGCACAATGGACAATGCTTACCATACCATGGGATCACTTGTCCCTCTCGGTACATCTTCTACGCTTTGTGAGTTGATCAACTTGATTCACTCTTGAATTAGTCTTGATCAACCTTGAATCTTTCCAACTCTCTTCATGGATGATGTCTTGAAGGTAAACATGAATGATCACACAATCTTCTTCCTAACGACATGCTTGCAATAAGCTCCAACACTCACATGACCAATCTTTGGATAATTCCTTAATAGCACCTTGGTCAACTCATAAACTCCTTGAAACCAACACATGGACTTCAAGAAAAGCCTATGGACAAATCCTTCAAATATAAATCAAGACAACTATTAGTCCATAGAGATTGTAATCAATTACCAAAACCAAACATGGGGGCACCGCATGTTCTTTCACCTACAAATATTATTAAGTGTCACATCTGTCAAGATGATCCAACAACTGTAATGGCGTAGTCGCTCAAATTTATCCATAACCGGGGACACAGCTAATCATGATTAGTTTTTAATACTCTGTAGAGTTTTGCACACTTTACCCACTAGAATCAACCCGAAGATTGAGAAGAAGTCTTTCAAAAGTAGTCACCTCCGCCCACCGGCAGCCGGTACACCTACTCATATCTACATCTGCTAGCTTACCTGGGCGAGGATCCGACAGCCTACTCAACTAAGGCAGAGCCCATTTAGCTAGTGGTTGTGCATGGAAGCTACTAGTCACTAAGTTTGTCTGATCTTTTGAGCCCGGGCGGCCATCCACTTACATTCAAAGGGTATAAACCATGATGTTCTTGAAACCACCAATCAATACCAATTCCGCCCAGAGGTGAATTAAGTCCTAAATTACTACTCAATTTGTTATATATACGTATAATCCTCACAAGCTCAATGAATACACGAACCACCCCCTCTGAAGCATTAGCAAACTACAACTACCACGATTCGCAAAGGCGGAGATAGCTCAACAACATAGCCAAAATATATAATAATCCTATACATGCATATATTCATAGTGTGATATAACTACATGCATAGAAAACAATAGGTAAAGGATGATCAACATGTAACTTGCCTTGGTTCTGGTTCGAGAAGTCACACTCACAGCGGTAGCTCGCGTCACACTCCGGACAATCTACACGTTTCACACAATCACCGAATCTCAAATAATACCAAAATAGAACCAACAGCAAGAAAACCATTTTAAAACTCAAGAACATCATCATAAAAGCATGTACAGAACACCTAAATTGCACTACAATCACAACGCAAAAAGAATCTCTCAATTCCGACAAACAGTTTGAGAGTTATGGCCTCCGGAAGGTTTCATTCAGATTCGAACGAATTCAAATTTGAAAAGTGAAAACATGTGCAAACTTGGTACTGTGATAATGTGCTTGTTTTTGTGAGTGCATAGGAGAAAGAAACACCTAATTTGGGCATATAGGTTAAAAGATATAGCTAATGGAAGTTTAGTTGAAAATCTGATAATAAAACAAAAACAACAGAAATCTCCTGATCTGTTCATGCGTTTATTGTAGCAACTTCTGTAGCCTCGTCACGTGTCAGCGCCCGATTGGTCAAGAGCTCATGCGAGTGCGTGTGCTCACCAGAAAAACAGAGGAACGGCGGCAGCGGGTCAGGCGTCGGCGATGGCGACTCTCTGGTGAGTCTCCGGCAAGGTAGAAGTGGTGGGTGGAGGTGGCTCCGAGCGGGGAATCCAAAAGAATGAACTGCGGGCGCTAGGGCTTACTAACGGCGACGAAATCAACCAGCGAACGACGGCGAACTCCGAGCTTGACGGCGAGATCCGTTTTCGCCCAACAGCGCGTGCGTCAACGAAGAGGATCGGGACGGGAGCTGTGGGGTCTCCCCTAGGGGTTTTGCTCTCGTACGGCATGTCGGGCGCGCTCGAGGTGAACCAGGGCGCCGGGTCGAGTCAAGCTCGTGCTCGGGTGCGCGAGCGGTGCAGCGGCGCGTCCGGCTCGGGGAAGGAGATAGGTGCAGGGTCCACCCGTCAGCAATTTGAAGACGAGGCGACGGGCTGCTTGGCGTCGCTGCGTACCGGGATTCGGTCATTTCGGTGGGCCGATGGCGGTCTTGAGGGTTAGGTGGGCAGCGGGGTTGGCTCTTTGGGCAGCAGAAGGTTGCTCTTTTTCTAAACAACAGTTATAAAAACATAATTAACTAAAATAAAAACACAAGAATAAATTCTAAGAAAAATACTGCAGAGACACACAGAGAAATAAAACCTACTAATATAAACTACAGGAACCCTAGTTCCTCAACTAATGCAATTTTGGGAAATCATTTTTATGCAATAGGCCACACAAAACAGCAATAAAACACTCAAATAAATTTTTTTTGAGAATATGAAAAATACCAAAACAAATCAGCTAAACTGGAAATAATATTCTGCACATTATGAAAAAATTTAAAAACAGGGGATAAGTCATGTTATCTCCACTCCAATAAATTGCCTTTGTTGCATAATGATTTAATATTACCGAAAAAGCAAATAATGCAAATAAAAATATGGGATGCATATGCATAATCTATTAACATCCAAATTAGGAAAATTGGGATGTTATAAACCTACCCCCTTAAGATGAATCTCGCCCTCGAGATTCGGGCTAACTAACAAATAGGTGTTGGTGATCACCTGAGATCTTCCTCTCATTCCCGTGTAGCTTCCTCCTCGTATGATGATCCTTGAACCTTGCATAACTTAATTGTCTTGGTGCAAGTAACTCTCTCTTGTCTCCATAATCTTAACAGGCTTCTCCTCATATGTTAAATCACTTTCCAACTGAATTGCCTCAAGTGGCACTGTGTCCCTCAATGGAACATCCATCATCTCTGCGTGGCACTTCTTCAACTGAGATACATGAACCACATCATGAACTCCTGACAAAGATTACAGCAACTACTGGTGATAAGCTACCTCTCCTCTACGCTCCAAGATCTTGTAAGGCCCCACAAAATGTGGTGCTAACTTACCCTTAATTCCAAACCTCTTCATTCCACGAAGTGGTGAAACTCTAAGATATGCACGCTCTCCTACCTCATATGTCACCTCCTTACGTTTTGCATATGCATAACTCTTCTGCCTTGACTGTGCTATCTTCAGTCTATCACGAATCAACTGGACTTTCTCCTCAGCATCTCTGATCAAGTCTGGTCCAAAGAACTGACACTCTCCAACCTCATCACACATCAATGGTGTCCTGCACTTTCTACCATACAATACCTCATATGGTGCCATCTTGAGACTAGCACGATAACTGTTATTATATGAGAACTCTGCATAAGGTAAATTATCATCCCAAGCTGGACCCATAGTCCAAATCACAAGCTCTCAACATATCCTCCAAAATCTGATTTACCCTCTCATGCGCCCATACATGCGTGGATGGGAAGTTGTCTTGAACTCCAACTTTGGTGCCCAAGGATTCATGCAAGCTGACGCAAAAATTTGGATGTGAACTAAGTACCTCTATCGACACTACCTTCCTCGAAACTCCGTGCGGACAAACAATTCTAGACATATAAATTTTTGCTAGTAAAACCTTTGGTATAAGTAGTCCTTACCGGGATGAAGTGAGCAACCTTAGTCAAACGATCAACAACTACCCAAATAGAATCATAACTCAGACGAGTCTGGGTAGACCTGTAATGAAATCCATACCAATCTCATCCCACTTCCAATCTGGTATAGGCAATGGCTGTAACAAACCTGCTTTGGTCTCGATGTTACCTTTAACTCTACGGCACACATCTGCGTTGCAATATATCCAGCAATTTCCCTCTTGAGCTAGTCCACCAAAATCTTTCCCTCAAATCCAAATACATCTTAGTATTACCTGGGTTAATAGAATAAGGTGAATCATGTGCCTCCTGAAGAATCAACTTCCTGATATGAGCATCCCGAGGTACACAAATACGCTTCTCAAACCATATGGCTCCATGTTCATCCTCATGGAAACCTTCTGCCTTACCTTTAACCATGTTCTCTTTTATCTCACAAATCTCCTTATCACACTTTTGAGCTTCTCTGATCCTATCAAGCAAAGTAGGCTTTACCTCAAGTGTTGCCAAATATCCCTTAGGAACCATCTCCAACCTGCAATTTCTGAACTGTTCACATAACTCCGGTGGCATATTATCAATATTAATTGCATTAGCATGGCTCCTACGACTCAATGCATCAGCAACAACATTAGCCTTACCAGGATGATACTGCACATTCAAATCATAATCCTTAACAAGCCCCAACCATCTCCTCTTTGAGGTTCAAATCCTTTGAGTAAAAATATACTTCAAGCTCTTATGATGGGTAAATATATCACAATGATATGGCCTCCAAGTTTTAATGCATGCACAATCGAGGCTAACTCCAAATCATGTGTAGGATAATTATGCTCATGATTCTTAAGTCGACGTGAAGCATATGCAACAACTTTACCTTCCTGCATCAAAACACTCCCAAGTCCTTGACGAGAAGCATCACAATATACCGGAAGTCCTTATGTATATCCAGGAAGAGTTAAGACTAGTGTTGTAACCAAACGCTGCTTCAATTCCTGAAAATCGGCTTCACATTCATCGGTCCAAACAAAATTCTTACATTTCTTCAACAATTCAGTAATTGGCTTCGCAATCTTGGAAAAGTTCTCAATAAACCTCCTGTAATAAGCTGCAAGGCCCAAAAAGCTGCGAATCTCTCCAACTGATGTGGGTGTCTCCCACTCCGTAACTGTAACAACCTTAGATGGATCAACTGCAACTCCATTACGTGACACAACATGTCCAAGGAATGCTACCTCGTCCAGCTAGAACTCACATTTGCTGAATTTGGCATACAGTTGATGTTACCTCAATTTCTCCAATACCAAACGCAGATGCACCTCATGCTCTTGCTTACTCTTGGAGAACACGAATATATCATCAATAAAAACAACCACAAATTTATCCAGGAACTCCATAAACACCTTGTTCATCATATTCATGAAGTATGCAGGTGCGTTAATCAATCCAAATGACATAATAGTATATTCATACAACCGATACCTCATGGTAAAAGCAGTCCTTGGAATATCTTGCTCACGAATCTTCAATTGATGATAACCAGAACGAAGATCAATCTTAAAAAACACGGTAGCTCCCTCCAACTTGTCAAATAGATCATTTATCATAGGCAAAAGGATACTTATTCTTAATGTTTACCTCATTCAAAGAGCGATAATCAACACACATCCTCAAGGTCCCATCCTTCTTCTCCATAAACAAAACTGGAGCTCCCCAAGGTGACGAACTTGGGCGAATAAATCCATGTTCCTGCAATTCTATTATCTGCTTCTTCAATTCCTCCAACTCTTGAGGAGTCATTCTATATGGTCTCTTTGCAATTGGTCCAGTGCCTGGTATTAAATCAATAAGAAACTCAATATCTCTATCTGGTGGCATCCCTGGCAACTCCTCTGGAAACCCATATGCATAATATGATCAAGCCAACAAAACACAACGACGAATAACACCAACAAACAAACAACAAACAACAAACAATATGAATATATATATATATATATATATATATATATATATATATATATATATATATAGTTGAATAATTTCGGCAAGATGTAATTTAACACACAAACTACCAATCAAGCAAACAATCTAGTATCTTCATACCATGATAGTGGGCATAATCAGATATGCTAACACGATAACGTTGCAATATAAACAAACATGAATGGTGGTCTCGGCATTAGTTCCTACTTAAGTATTCAATATACTTGGGGGGTTAACTAATAAGCAGGTAAGAAGTATAGCTAGTTTATAAAATAATTTTCACTCCCTATGGCTTTTCTAATCCATTTTTAGGGTCACGTCCTACAACAACACACTGCTCTAATGCCATCTCGTAACGCATCAAGACCTCAAAGGATTTGAGTCTGTAGCTTACAGTGCTAGTCCCTGGATCGAACTCGCTAGCACACATAGTATAGATGAATACCAGAATAGCAAGTGTGTCATTTATTACAACATATGATCCAGAGTATATAAAATAAAACAATCTGCATAGCACATGGCTAGCTTTATTCAATCAAACATCGGAAAAGTAGCAGAAAATAACGATGAGTCCCATCATAGCCTTCATGGCGATCTTTGAGTCTGGAGACTCACGACCCTATGATTACCTTACTCTTCGTCTGAATATCCAACATGAGACGTTGCAGCCATATAGGTCAATACTTTGAATGTATTGGCAAGTTACACAGGAGTAATAACATAGTAGACCTACATGTATATGCATAGTAACAACAAAACACTACTAGGGAAAAGCTTATAGGCAGACGCTTACTAGTAGTGAGGGTTTATACCCCTCGCTACTGCTACTTACTAGTAGCGCGGGTTTTTACCCCTCGCTACTACTAAGTTGACAGTAGTAGCGCGGGTTTTTAACCCTCGCTACTACTAAGTGGTCTCTACCGTGCCCCCCGGGGCATGCCATAGTATTAGCGAGGGGTATAAACCCGCGCTACTACTAAGTTGATAGTAGTAGCGCGGTTTTATACCCCTCGCTACTACTAAGTACGAGGTAGGTGAAGTCCCCATATCCTCGGCCGAATCCCTCCTCTCTCCCTCACTCTCCCCACTCTCTCCCATTCCCCTTTTCCTCCCACCCATCCCCAAATTCGGTGACCTCCTCTCACTCGGTGTCTCCCGACGCGGACAACGGCCATGTCCAGAAGGAGGCTGCCGCTGCCGCTGCCGGGGCCGCCGGGTCCGGCACGGAGGGCGGCCAAAGGGGCTCGGCCCGAGGCTGGCCAAGGATCAAGCGGTGAGAGCTCTGCTTCAGCTGACGCGCCGCCGACTCATCTCCCACCACTCGATGTGCGATCACGTCCCCTCTGTTTGGCGCCGGGTGTCAATCACTTGCGTGTTTGGCCAGGCTCTGCAGATTCCGATGGCGGGGAGGACGACGAGCGGCAGCAGGCGAAGCAACAACAACAGGACGAGCACGAGTAGCTTCATCTAGGTTTAAAGCGTCGGCTCCAACTTCGGCGGCCACCAGTGAGTTCCTCCTCCTACTCCTCTCTATCTCTCTCTTCCTCATTCAAATAATTTTCTCTTCTTTTGTGGCAGCAGTAGATGAGAGGTGCGCGAAGCGAGATGGGTCGGGAGCCACCATCACCATGGACAACTTCAGCCCCTCCAGGACCAAAGCAGCAACCATGGTTGGAGAAGATGATGGCGCCCAGCAGCAGCAACCATGGATGGATTTTTAATTCCCAATTAGTTAGTAGTAGCGGGGCCTTGACCTGCGCTACAACTAAGTAGTGGTAGCTGGAGCGTCAACCACGCTACTACTATCGAGTAGCGATGGCGAGGGTTATACACGGCGCTTCTTGCTACAAGTTAGTATGGCGTCTTATCGATGGCAGGGTGCCAGCCATCGATACACCCAAAACCAGCGCCATTGCTAGGCTTTTCCCTAGTAGTGAAAGGAAGGCTTGGGGTTTATATTTGCGTAAAAGCTGATTTTGTCCTCATAACTACCTAATAAATAAATTTTATTTAGTTCTTTTATTACTACAATTAACTACACAGGGTTGAGTTGGCAAAATCAACTCCAACCTACCCTTTATTAAGTTGCCCACAAATATTATTAAGTGTCACATTTGTCAAGATCATCCAACAACTGTAATGGCATAGTCGCTCAAATTTATCCATAATCGGGGACACGACTAATCATGATTAGTTTTTAATAATCTGCAGAGTTTTGCACACTTTACCCACTAGACTCAACCCTGAAGATTGAGACGAAGTCTTTCAGAAGTAGTCACCTCCACCCACCGGCAGCCGGTACACCTACGCATATCTACATCTGCTAGCTTACCTGAGCGAGGATCCCACAACCTACTCAACTAAGTCTGAGCCCATTTAGCTAGTGGTTGTGCATGAAAGCTACTAGTCACTAAGTCTGTCTGATCTTTTTAAGCCGGGCGACCGTCCACTTACATTCAGAGGGTATAAACCATGATGTTGTTGAAACCACCCATCAATACCAATTCCGCCCAGAGGTGAATTAAGTCCTTAATTACTACTCGATTTATTATATATATAATCCTCACAAGCTCAATGAATACACGAACCACCCCCGTCTACAAAGCATAGCAAACTGCAACTACCACGATTTGCAAAGACGGGAGATAGCTCAACAATATAGCCAAAATATATAATACTCCTATACATGCATATATTCATAGTGTGATATAACTACATGCATAGAAAACAATAGGTAAAGGATGATCAACATGTAACTTGCCTTGGTTCTGGTTTAGAAAGTCACTCTCTTGACAATAGCTCCTCGTCGCACTCCAGACAAATCTACACGTTTCACACAATCAACAAATCAATCACCGAAACTCAAATAAAACAAAAATGGAACCAACAGCAAGAAAACCATTTTAAAACTCAAGAACATCAGCATAAAAGCATGTACAAAATACCTAAATTGCACTACAATCATAACGCAAAAAGAATGTGTCAATTCCGACAAACAGTTTGAGAGTTATGGCCTCCGGAAGGTTTGATTCAAATTGAGCGAATTCAAATTTTAAAAGTGCAAACTTGTGCAATTTTGGTACTGTGATAATGTGCTGGTTTTTGTGAGTGAATAGGAGAAAGAAACACCTAATTTGGGCATATAGGTTAAAAGACATAGCTAATGGAAGTTTAGTTGAAAATCTGATATACTCCTAAACAAAAACAGCAGAAATCTCCTGATCTGTTCATGCGTTAGTGTTGCAACTTCTGTAGCCTCATCACGTGTCAGCGCCTTGATTGGTCGAGAGCTCATGCGTGGGTGCGCTCACTGAGAAAAAGCAGGAGGCGGCGGCAGCGGGTCGGGCGTCGTGACGGCGGCTCTCTGGGCGAGTCTCCGGCAAGATAGAAGTGGTGGGCGCAGGCTGCTTCGAGCGGGGAATCCAAAGGAACGAACTGCGGCGGCTAGGGCTTACTAACGGCGACGAAATCAACCGGCGAACGACGGCGAACTCCGAGCTCGACGGCGAGATCCGTTTTCGCCCAACTGCGCGTGCGTCAACGAAGAGGATCGGGACAGGAGCTGCGGGGTCTCCCGTAGGGGTTTTGCTCACGTACGGCAGGTCGGGCGCGCTCGAGGTGAACCAGGGTGCCGGGTCGAGTCGGGCTCGTGCTCGGGTGCGCGAGCGGTGCGGCGGCGCATCCGGCTCGGGGAAGGAGATAGGTGCGGGGTCCACCCGTCAACGGCTGAAGACGAGGGGGCGACGGGGCTGCGCGTCGCTGCGTACCGGTTCGGTCGGCTGGGCTGGGCCGTGGGCAGTGCGGGGTTAGGTGGGCCGCAGGGTTGGCTGCTGGGCTGCGAGTGCTGCGTTTTTTTTTCTAAACAACAGTTACAGAAACATTATACATACTCTAAACCTGGCCAGGTTTCTTTTATCATGTTTCTTTGACTTTTTTCTATCAGTGAAAAGTGAGCCAATGGGGACACGCCACGTGCTTTAGTGGAGGATCTGAAGGGGCACGCACCTGTGTGCAGTTAGCATTTGCGGCAAGGCTTTCTAAATCGGTTTGCCATTGGCTGCATGGGTGTGCATGATGTGCAGTTTCTACCGGCATGCATGCGCGATTCTTCGTCCGGTTCGCTTTTGCTTCCATGCAACGTATCTCGCTCTGACCGTTTATATTTAATAATGCTGGTTGTTTCGAACTTGGATTTCCTTTCTGCCACGTGTGCTGTTGTGAGGTTGGCTGCCGCTTCGTCGTGCTTTCTAGGCCTGCTCTATGATCGGCTGCCGCCTTTCTCTATTTCTTTGGTTGCTTCTTCTATTCATGTCGTGGCTGCCTTCAAATTGTCCTTCGGTTCCTTGTTGCTTCCTATAAATACCGGCCTCTTTCATCCATCTTCTTTCCATCCTAGTTCGAGCTGGCCGCGGGCTCTGTCTTGCATAAGAATTAGGGATGGTTACTCCTATTGCCGTCCTGTCTGGTCGGGGATGGCAGGCCGCCGTCCGCCTGAGAGGTCGCGAGCTCGAGGCAACCCTGGATAGACCGGGCAGGTTGTCGGAGGCTCCAACGCGGTCCTCTGCGACGCGTGACTTGTAGCTTGGGAGTTTCCTGGCAGTAGTCAGCGATTTGGGCGCCGCCAGTCCATCGTACACGACGAAGATGTGGGCGAGGAGCTGGAAGGAGGAGCGGTCGAGACCATCGACCGCGGCACCGTCGCAGGCGACCATCCAGAGCAGGACACGTTAGCAGGTGCAGCTCTTCTGGGCATTCTTGGATTCTAGGCACTGCTTTCATCATTGGTTCTGGTTGTTTGGAAGTTCTATAAATACGGGCTTTCCTTCTTTCGTTTTTCCTTGCCTTGGGGTGACGAGAAGAGCACGGAAGGAGCCGGTGAGGGAACCGCACTGCACACGGACGGCGGGGTGAGAGGCCGGCGCTGAGTTCGCGTGAAAGCTCTCACCGGATGTGCTTCTCTTCTACTTTTTCCAATCCTTCGCACCCGACATGTTCGCCTTGATAGTCCGTCCTCGCCATCGTCAACTATGCATGCTCTTTTGTTTGCCAGTGAAGGATGATGTGCAGCCGTTGCCACAGTGGGTACACCGGCCATGGCGCTGCCGACTCCCCGGGCGGGTCCATTGCGATCTCCTGGAGTCTGGACAGTCGACTGCCTCTGGGTCGTTCCACGCGGGCAGAGCGAGAGCGACAACTACTGCGGCGAGGCAGAGGTCTAAAGGAAAAGCTGAAGTCGGTTCTGAGCGACGCCATCCAGGTCGGTGGCCGTGCGAGCCGCTGGTTGCCACACCGTTGACTCCAGCGGCAGCGGCGACTCTCACAACGGAATGCTCACCCTCCTCGGTGGCCACGATGAGGCTATCGTTGCATGCCTCGTGCCGCTTTTTGCCCACTTCGGTCGTCCTATCTACACGGGTCGGCCCGGCAGCGGCGAGCAGTAAAATCACCAGCGCCGTGTGACGCCTCGACGCCTGTGTGGTAGATCCCGGGCTGCCGGTCGCGGACGGTGGCGCGTTCTGCCCTTGCGCGATGGCGGCGGCTATGCCGGCATCGAGGAAGAAGAGGGTGGAGGGCATGTCCTCCAAGAACCTGATGGTTGAGTGCCGGCGTCGTAAGCGCCTCAACAACCGTGAACCGTCTCTACAGGCTTCGCTCGGTCGTGCCCAGGATCATCAAGGTAAAGACCAATCGTCAATCGATCGTGGAAAATTAATGGGTAGAATATTGGGAGTAAATCTGAATGTGTGTTTTTGTGGACATCTAGATTGACAGAGTGTCGATCCTGGGGACGCGATCGACTACATGAAAGAGCTGCTGGAGAGGATGTGGCGACTGCAGGAGGAGAGGAGGACGCGCATCCGCAGCCAGCGTGTTCCAGCCTTCCAGGAGCTGAACCCGACGAGATATATGATGGCCAGGAACATCCCCAAGATGAGTAATCTAGGCGACTAGGCATCCACTGTCGTCAGCGGAGAGCTGGGACATTCCTGCCGTAGAGCTTCAGAAAATGGTGATAGCAAGAGAAAAGTTGGCTGGTGGTTGCAGACTTGCAGTTCGAGGTGGAGCGCAAGGCCGAGGGCCGCGGCCACGGCAACAGCTGGGGTGGAGGTCTACTGCTCCGTTCTCTTGCCTACTTTCTTGACCCTCTCTTTACAGATGCCTAATTCCTTCTTGTTTCTTCGGTCTACTTATTAAACGTACGCAGTGCTCTCAGTTAGTAATTTAAAGCGTACACACTCGATGACATGTTAAGTTGATTCTTTAGTTTCTATAGATGTAGTGTTACTTATGGTCGTTGCATGTTCGAGACACGTATCTCTGGTCAGGCCGCTCCCAACACATAATGAGTAGTGAAGTGCCAGCCATGAGATCCATGTGCCGACGATGCAATTCTTACACACAGCAAGCTTAATCTTAGACCATATATATCTTTACTCATGTGGTAGTAGTTCACTGAAATAATCTCCTTGCCATTACACTATTTCTACAAAAGCCTAATTTCAAGCTTTAGTTTCAGTCTGTCCACTTAGATTAGAACTAAAATTCTAGAACAACGGACTATACGGGTTTTTTCTATGGGATTCTTCTCGCTAACTGATCTCCATCCCCCTGATTTTCAAGGGTATGAGCCCCTCACCCGCTTTTCTTCCAATCAATTGAACCCAGCTAAGCATCCTGTAAATTTAGTAAAAATCTGCCCGTGCGTGTAGCATTGCTCATATTACTCCCTCCTTTCCATTTTATTAGGCGTATTAACTTTTGCATGCATTCCCAAAATATAAGACGCATGCAGCCAATTTTCTCTCTTGATTAGTTATGGACACCTAAAGATTGCTAATTTCGTGGAGATTGTGGTCAACGAGATCGTGCGCCTCCTCCTTTTTTTTTCCTGGGTCATGGATGCTTCCCTCAGCTCACGATCAACTTGTGCGTTAATTTATTTGCTAAAACTAATGTGCCTAATAATATGGGAAGGAGGGAGTACAATATAGTTATACACATACCCTCTCTTTAGTTTCTAAAATGTACACCATATTTTAATCCATTTCAGGATTATTTGTTTCAATTTTTCCACCTGGATTACTCAACAGTTTCACTCATAATTTGACCAAGTTTTGTATATTACCCTCTTTTCAGTGAGGATGATGCCGGTGGACACTTTCACGGCTATGACGACGCCTCTTGCCTCGCCGCTGTCGTGTGAAAACCCTAGCCCCGCCGCCGGGCACGTCCATCCTCCCCTCCCCTCCGCCGCCGCTAGAGGAGGTCACCAGGCGAAGCCCCAAGCGGCTGATGGCTGCGGCGGAGGCTCTCTTCTCTTCCCTCCCATGCGGATCGGTGAGGCGGGTCATCCATGGCGCCGGGCGCTTTTCCCGATACGTGTCGTGGACGGTAGCGTGGCGTATTAGGTGACGGCGCAAGCCGGCGGCGTGGTGCTGGGCGGCGGGTGGTGGAGCTGCTAGGCTCCAAGAAAGATCTGGTGGCGCCGGCCATTCGATGGGCTCGCAGGCTCATGGCGGCCTTGGTCGCGGTGGCCGGCGGCTCGGCCTATCGGCGGCGGCTGGATCCCGGGGCGGCGGCCCTGGAAGGTGGCGGCGGGTGAAGCTCGGGCTTCCCGCGGCAGCATGGGGTGGTGTTGTCCCTATCCAAGGCGGATCTGCATCGCCGATCTCGTGGTTTTGCCGCGGATTGGTTCAGATCAGAGACGATGATGAACATGCGGGATCCATCTCGGTGTTTCTCGCGGTTTGGCGAGGTGGGGTGGGAGCCCTCCTCCCAGGCTCCAGTGGTGGCCAAACTCTTCACTTGGTTGGCTCAGGTAGATGCACTGCTTTGTCTTGCTATCAAGCTTGGATCTCTCGTCCCTTGGAACATGTACAAATGCCCTGCAACCAAAGACCTTCAAGTGCTTGTATGATACCTCCTTCCTGACCAAACTCTACGAGGAATATCACTGCAAGAGGAACCGAGGGAGATAGGTTCACCACATACATAGCATTCATCAATGCTTCATCCCAAAATGAATTAGGTAAATGAGCATGAGAGAGCATAGCTGTGACCCTCTCTGTAAGTGTCATGTTCATTCTCTCTGCAAGACCATTGTGCTGGGGTGTCTTTGGTGGACTCTTCTCAAACCTGATGCCAACATTTCTACAATACCTTCAAAAGGACCTATGTATCCACCACCATTGTTTGATCTCACGCACTTCAATTTCCTGCCAGTTTCTCTTTCAACTTTGGCATGGAACTCCTTGAAGGCTTCAAACGTTTGGTATTTGTGTTTCAGCACATACACAAAAACCTTTCTGGAATGATCATCAATAAAAGTCACAAAGTATAATGCTCCACCATGAGATTTTTCAGTCATGGAGCAAGCGTCAGTGCACAATATCAAGAACATTATCTGCACGATATGGAGGGAGTGTACGAAATGCAGCCCTATGTTGTTTGCCAGCAAAACAATGTGCATGGGGTTTCAAGGATATACCTTTCAACTCAGGGAGGTACTCCATGCGAGCAAGAGCATGCATGCCCTTCTCACTCATATGCCCAAGCCTCTTGTGCCACAATTCAACCAAGTGTCTTTTTGACAACATTCAACACCTCATTGCATAACTTGGTTTTAGTCACATAGAGATTATTTGCTTACTTCCTCGAGCCACAATCAAAGAGCCTTTGGTGAGCTTCCACTTTCCTTCACCAAAATAACTAGGATGTTTGATATCATCAAGCTTGCCCACTGACAACAAATTCAGCCTTATGTAGGAACATGCCTCACATCATCGAGCACCAATCTGCAACCTTGTGTTTGTTTCAATGCATATAGAGCCCTTGCCAACAATTGTCGACGAACCACTATTTCCCATCCTCACTTGGCGGTAACACCACTAGTGTAAGATGTGAAATACTCCTTGTGTGATCTGATGTGGAAGGACGCACCTGAATCCACAACCCAACTCATGGCATCATCACGAACAACACTATAGCAATCTTCATCTTCAATGACTAGATAGTCCTCATCTGTTGAGGTCATGGCTGAACTGCTCTCAGCCTTTTGCTCGGTTTTCTTTGTGAGTTTCCCCTCTGCAAGCTCTCTTGTGTACTTCTTGCACTCGCTCTTTATGTGTCCCGGATTGTCACAATGAAAGCAAGTGATATCTTTTCTCTGTTTTGACTTTGATCTCTCCCTGGATTTGCTTTTGCCTTGCTGAAATCTTGTATTGCTGCGTCCACGGTTCTCATTCTTCCCATGGGTTTCAGCCACATACACATCAGAAGAAGAGGCATCACCCTTTTCCTTCTTTCTGGCTTCTTCATTCAGCATACTATTCTTCACCATCTCCAAAGTCAACTTCCCATCCGGAGCTGAATTGCTAAGTGACACAACAAGCGTGTTCCAACTATCGGGCATGGAACTCAAAGACAACAATGCTTGCACCTCATCCTCAAAGTTGATCTTCATGGCTGAAAGTTGATTTATATGGCATTGGAAGACATTTAAGTGCTCAATCACACTTGTGCCATCTCGGTACTCAAGCTTTGCAAGTCTTTTGATCACGAGGCCTTGTTTATTGATGTCTTCCTCTCATACATAGACTCCAACTTCGCCACATCTCATAAGCATTTGTGTCATTTGCAAGATGGTGGAAAATATTGTGGTTGATGTACAACGAATCATACCTACTGCCTTTGTATGCAACACTCTCCATTCTTCTTCCATGACACTGTGGGTATCTTGTCTTTCTGGCTGGCTCATAAAAATCCTTGCAATAAAGGATGTCTTCCATCATGGGCTTCCATAATGAGTAATTGGAAGAATCAAGTTTTATCATGCCACTTGTAGTAGCGCTTTCTTCCAAAGCCATTGTGAGTAGCACTTCCAGCAACAATCAAGCAACTGAGATTTGCAACCTTCTAAGCAACCAAGGCTCTGATACCACTCTGTTGGGAATTAGCACACAAATGCACTTGTGGTTAACTGAAAACCGCAATGATGAAACAAGTAATCTCAGCACCACATCATGTACTAATTCAAGGATCGTTGCTTAGCACGGAAGGAAACATATGCGAGTAGCATATATGGAGGCAGAAAATGTTACTCAGCAGGCAAGACACTCCTCAGCCTAGTGTCTTGTGGTAGGAGTAAGTTTCTGGACAGCACCAAGCATCAACAAAGAGACACCAGATTTTTACGTGGAAAACCCCTCAACTTGAGGGAAAAAACCACAGGCAAAAGCCACCCAAATCCTCTTCCACTATTATCAAATGTGGGATACAACAAGTTCTTCTCTAGACAGCACTAGAGGATCTCATACATCAAGATTTCTGAATCTTGGATGAACACAACAAGATTTGGGGCTCAAGAACTAGGGATTGGAACAATCTCACCAAAGATGGTGGAACTGAAGCTTGAAGGAGACAAGGTAGTGGATCTGGACCATCACAACCTTGGGGAGGAGCTCCTTGCTTCTTCCTTCAATCTTCCTCTTCTTCCCTTGCTCTCTTGGTTTTCTCTCTTCTTCTCTTGGAGGATGAACTGATTTTCGTCACTCTTGGTGGTGGCTGCTGGATGGAGGGTAAAGCATCCCCATCCACACATGTGCAAAGTCCAAAATGACCTTAGGTCATAACCCTAATGGGTGGTGGGCTTATGCACCTCTTTGGGCTGCCTAAAAAAGGCCTCAAATGATCATCTCCTCACAGCCCACATAAGGAGGATATCCCAACATCAACCAATGCGCACCTTTTAATTGCCACAGAAATGATATCCTTAATTATTCCCTTGTACACAGTGCCATTGCCTCCATGTCCAAGAATCAGGCTTTCAGCAAATTTATTTGTTGCTTGTTTCAGTTCTGCTTCAGTAAATACTGTAAATGAAAGTCCCTGATCTGATTTCATCTTCTCAAACAATAGCATACCTCCGTGCTGCTGAAAATACCTTTTTTTCACGTTCGCAAGCTTTCTTCTCTCAAATATTACACGTATGCAGAAGATGATAATCACCAGAATGACAACACCGATGCTAATGCCTGTAGAAATCAACATGAAAGGCGTTTCTGTTAGTCAAATTGATCCCACAATGTATATACTAAAAGCATATAAAAATTTTGGCTGTGGTAAAGTGGATTAAACGGTCGTGATGCAGTGTAATTATACCTTCTAAAAAAATTCACTGCTTCTTGTTTCTGGACTTACTTTTTTGATTTTTATCAATTTTCCTCATTTCATTTATTTATTTTAAAGCTTCCTTGGACAGACTTGTTGCACGCCCAACACAAGTAGACACACCACTATGTGCTTCCCTGGGCTGTGGTAGTTCTACTAATTGGGACCTCTTTTACTAAATGTGATTAATATCTTTATGTACAGTTGGACATTGTTTCCTACACAAGAAAACAAATGCTAAAAACATCTAGTAGTTTACCTATGATTAGGGTGATGTCTGGGTTACAAGATTTTGTTTCCATTACAAATTTTCTGCCTGGAGAACATGAACAATAATACCCTCCTATAGTGTTGTGGCATGTTGCAGACTTTGGGCATATACTTGAATTCTTCTCGTATTCATTGACATCTGCAACAACAAAGAACCAAATTATTTGGGGTCAAGTGATTGATTAAATAGTAATGCATGAAAAAACCCCGGCATCTGTGTATTCGCAAATACAGACTTTTGAATGGCATAATAAGTGTAACGTTTGCCATTCTTCCACCAAAGTAAAAATGAGGTAAATATTCTAATTAGATGAAAAAAAGAAGCAAAACAGATTGTAAAACTCAAGTATTTCCAGGCATCAAAATCGGGACACACAGTAAGTAATGGTACTTTCCTTACAAACTATTAACAGGAAACGATGATCTGTACCCTGTATATTACTCATAAAACGATTGACATGGTCTAAAGATGCACAGGGAGCAAAGAAATGAACTTGCATCTGCATCCGTCAAAGAGGTAGGGGTTCCCTTCATAGCCGCTGGTGCAGTTGCATAGATACCCTTGGCCATCGGTCGAGTTCACACACATGTTGTTGCTGCTATGGCACGCGTAAGAAGGCATGTCTCTGGCCACTTCACACGTTGCATTTCCGACCACCCAGTCCAGCACCAGTGGCTTCCGCCCATCGTTGGTATCATTGAACCTTATAGTTGTTATGTAGTCCGAGCTGAAACTAAGGGCGTGTTCGGGAACCCTCCCGCTTCTCAAATCCTCAACTCCACGTCAGGAGTGCAGCCGAACGGTCTAAATCCCAGCTATGGGCGAGAGAAGCTGGCGAAACTCGCAGTGTATTTTTTGAGGAGTCGCGGAGCTGGGAAAGTCGAGCTCCTCCGAAACAGAGAAGTTGGAGTTGCCAAGAATTACAAGTCTGTGCCACCGCTAAGTGAGTTTACATTGCGTACCGGTTCGTTCGTTCGTACCAAATATTACAAATCTGTACCACCGCCAAGGCAATTTCTTCTCCTACCACGGCTTGATGGGCTGTCACAGCTAGTTGGGCTCTCCTGAGCTGCTATTTCTCATAGCTAGGTGGGCTGGCGGCCTGTTTCAACGACCAGAATAGAAGCTGCGCTACCGAACGGATCGAGCGCTCCAGAATTTTTCTCGAGAAGCTGGCTGTTGGCAGGCGGCGACGGAGTTGAGGATTTTGTGGCTGGGGAGGGCTCCCGAACACGCCCTAAATGTCTCTGTCTCCACCATGGTGGCATAGCCACATGGGTTGAAAAGCGTACTATTGGAATTATGGTAAACGTCATAAAAACTGAAGCTATAGCCCCTTAGACCCTTTGGTATATTGTTTTGGCAGCAGCCTGCGCCAACACAAGAACCATTTGTCAGTGCTGCCGGGCTCTCACACACCGCTGCGCATGCTGTCGTATACTTTGCAGTGCTTCCCAAGTTGTTGATGTATGCGAGCGTGTTGCAGCCAATAACTATGAGCTTGTTGTGTACATAGGAGAAGCGGTACGGGCTTTGCGAGAAGTCAAGGGACCAAGCGTTGTGTACCATTGATCTTGAAGTTGTATTGTAGCAGTATGTGGAGATGTCGCCGAAAACACGGACTTGACCGCGGGGCACTGAGATGCTCAGAACCTCCACCGCCTGAACAAACATGAACGGCTTGTCGGTTCCATCGGCAGTCCTCCGGCAAATGATCTCGAAACCTTTAATAGCACAGCCAATACTAATACCAAACGGATAAGGGATGTCGACATCACCACATTGTGTTTTGCATCCGGGGCCTGGCTGCGCTGATGTAGAGGCTAGGTGCAACATGGCTGCAGCAACTACCAGTAGCACGAAAGCCATGTTACTTGTCTGAAACTGGAGTTGCCAAGAAGATTCCGCTTCACAGCACTACAGGAAAAGAGAAAAAAAAAAGTCAGCAAACTAATGGCCATTCAGTTCAACTCTAAAAGTTGCAGGGGACACTTCCTGTGTACTTTTCATTCCTATGCTGTCGAAATATACCTGCAAATTTTAGCATGGCTGGACAATTTTAACAATGCTTTGTAAATATCAAGGTACTATAATCTTGTCCTACCTCCATTCCTAAATACAAGACATTGGGGCGTCTTATATTTAGGAATGGAGGTAGTAGATGAAATGCTGTGAAAGATTCAGTTGAGCTTGCAATTTTAACATATAAATGACAGAAAATATATTAATGCTACAAGGCCTTTTCATTTTATTTTTTTGAGGGGAAGGCCTTTTCATTTTTGTTTGACTGTCTGCATGTCTAGATTCAAATTATGCAAGAAAAGTTTCTTGCCTTTGGAATTCTGGCACTGAATTCATATGCATGACTGTACTGCCTTGCGCAAATATGAAGACCATGTTTCTCAGTTGTAAGGTCTTGGTTGTTTGCACAGTTAAACAGTCTAATATTTACTTCTTAAATACAGATAATCCTGTGCCGGAAGATTTTGCTGCTGTCCTGGCCATCTTGAAGACGTTTGGTGATGCATCCAGGCTGAGAACTAACATTGCGAAGAGTGTGGCTTATCCTACTTCCTGTGATGGTATCGAATTATATTGTATACTGTATGATTTTGGTGGAGTGCAAGCTTATTGGCCATGGGTATCTGGGTTTGCCTGTAGGGTTCAGAAAGCCGAGCTACAGCCGGTTATGCTTGACTAGGCTACCTGCAAGCTCTCGCCATGGAAAGAGCGACATCTCAACAGGACTGGAAGACTGGTGCTTATTAACTGGGCGGTGACTGCAACTTGCTGCTACCTATTTCCTGACAACCTTGTGAATTGGAAGCGAGTGTGCGCGCCAAAGATGTTCAGTCGAGCCCTTGGGCTGTGGTGGGAATGATTCAGGTGGGATGATGATATAATGGCTGGGGTGTGGTGCGCAGTGTGCTCATCTGCCGTCGACGACACTTGTAAAATGTAGAGGTAGCCACCACTCCAAACACATATACGAGTACTACTTACAAACAAGGGACTCCGAACAAATAGGATCGATCACCATTCATGATTCAACAATATTGTACTATTTACAGTCCTATTTTTGAATATTTAGAAAAGGACAATGTAAGAAAATCACATAAGTAGCATTTATGCATTACCAAAAAAGCCGCGTTGGCGCCAACCTTCTTTACAAGGGCGAGCATTGACTTGATGAAGCTCAGCTTAACAAAACTTCTTTTTTTGCTAGAATATGGCTTACCAAATAATTGTAAGATCTGAAGAAACATACTTAATGCTTTTACAACAAACATGTACTGTAGATGTGTTGTGAACCATATAAAATATAATTTGTTATTAATGCATTTTTTAGCCACACAAAAAACATATAGCGGATGCAAATTGGACCTACTATTTGCGAGTGTGGATCCTCAAATTTTTGTTTAGCTTACAAATAGAAGTATTCTTCCATACAAAATTTTAAAGAATATACAACACCTACAATATGTACGTGTGTAACAAGATGTAATTTTTGAATTTGCCCCAAACAAAAAATTTCTTTTTGGCAAACAAATACACTTGCCTTTACCGATCGTGGGCTTCAGTGTCCAGCACAGTTTTAGGCTGTCAGCATCATTTCACTACGCTCAGTTTTCGAGCCTATCCTTCATGGCATCCACGGTGCTTAGAGGCCTCTAAGCTGGGACCCATGGCCGGCTGCTATAGTCAGCTCAAAACTTTGTAGTGTATAGCAAATTTTCTTTGCCTCTAAGGTGTCCCTACAATGTGTAGAATACTATTTTTCAAAGGAACCATTTTCTATCTGCTTGAGACACCCCCATCTATGACATGTAGGGTCAGTGTAATATTTTATTAAAAGAAAAGACTTGGAGGCAGCCTCCAAGCATAGCGTCCATGCTTAACAAATTTGAGCCAGAGGCTATCTCCACAGTGTATGGCACCTGCCTCTATGGCCATAGAGACTGCCTTAGAGGCAGCAAAACGTCACATTATGGAGATGAGCAGCCTTCGCCGCCACTGTAGAAAGACGACCTGTTCTCTGAGATTCTCCTCTGGCTACCCCCACAGCCGTCCTCCCTCCCCTGGGTTGCGCCTCCCTCGTCTGCAAGCATTGGTGCTGGCTCGTCTCCGATCCAGGTTTCTGCCACCGCCGCAACCCTCCCCCTCCTCGGTTTCTTCCAAGTAGACCATGAGATCTCCTTAATACCTACCCTCAACGCCAGGGATTGCCTCGCCCAACGCTTCTCCTTCTGACCTGACGGCAGCCACCTCCGCTTTCTCTCCCTTCGTACATGGCCTCGTACTCATCTTCCTTCGGAAGCGTCTCCAGCTACTCATGTGGGACCCCATCACCGGCGACCAGCACCACATTGCCATTCCCACGGTGTTTGCTACAAAGAAAACTCGGATTAGCGTTCCCCTTGGTTCGACATGGATGAATCCCCAATCAGCGGGGCGGTGCTTTGCTCTACCGCAGACGGCCACCACTTCCATGTGGCCTTGGTAGGCAACAGTGAGAGACAAATTATGCAAGCGGTGTATGGGGCAATCTTATCACAACACCGCTTCAATCTGAGGATTATGCCCATTTTCGCATCGGGGTTTCTACGGTCAAGCCTGCTATGCTGGTTGGGCATTCTCTTCTTGGTTGCTTACGGGAGTTTGGATGAGATCCTTGAATTTGATATGGATAGGCAAAAACTAGCGGTGATACCTATGCTAGTAAATGACCTCAGTTGTTTCCACTTCTCGATGATATTGGCATATGGCGGTGGACTTGGTGTCTTCACTTTGTCAGGCTGCAGTGTCCAATTTTGGAATAGAAGGACCAATTGTGATGATGTTGCTTCATGGGTATTTGGAAGAACTATTGAAATTGACAAGCTACTTCACTTGAAAGCAGAAATGATACTAGGGTTTGCCGAGGACAATAATGTGGTTCTCCTGTGGGCAATTGACGGTCTTGTCATGTTCCATTTTGAGTCACTACAGTTTGAGAAATTCTTGGGAACCAACATCATAGCTCACCTTCACTTAATTGAAAGTTTCTATACTACAACTAATTAATGCCATGCTTTACATCGTGGATATATTAAAACCATGTTCTTTTTCATAATTGATTAACAAAATACCATGTGCACCCTTTCGTGTTAAGAAACTTCTCCGCAGGTGGACCCCACCCATGCCGGCTTGAAGGAAAGTCTGCCCTCGATCAAATCCGGCGTGCAACCAGCAGAATCTCTTTTTAAACCGATCTCCTTCCATTACCCAGACCCTTACTTATTACTCCTACTATGTTATTTTTTGTTGCACACACGCAGTGCAATGAGATCTACAACGCCACTCTTTCGTGTCAGAACTCACGCTACTGCTAGAAGTTAGTTGTAGCGCCGTATTAGTAGCGTGGGGACACACGCTACTGATAGGCCTTTAACCCACGCTACTGCTAGAGTTTTCCTAGTAGTGCGCGGGCATCTCCACCATGGCGCCAAAGCATGGAGTTTTCCCTCGGCAGCTCACCCGTGCCACCACAAGGCACGTAGAGACGCCGAGGCGAGCACAAGCCTCTAGATCTGGATGTGGACATCTCCGCTATCATCTTCAGACAGGGGCCTGAGCCATCAACCGCTACACCCCTCGTCGCTCAGACGACCATGAGGCATAGCCACCAGCACCGCCATGTTGCCCACTGAAGAGCCAATCATGCGAACCACCATCTACCCCAGCCATTGCAGGTAGAGCGGAAGGCACCTCCTACCACACCTAGCTCGGCACAAACCACCAGGTCTGGATCGACACCTCCACTATAGGAAGCACCGACACTTGCGTTCCCAGCCAGTCCCAGTGGACCAAGGGGGAACAACCCAGTGATTGTCAACGGCCATCACCGAGGGGGTAGCTCGCATGCCACCACACCCGTAGCCATAGGCACCAATCCATCTAACGATATAGCAGCGCCAAGAGGGCCTGACTTAGACCGACGCTTGACAAGCCGCATGAGACAAGAAGGGCACAAGGTATCATCAGCGAGGACTAGGTTGACCCTCACGAACCAAAGACGCCACGGACATCACCCGCAACCATGAACCAGATTTGCGCTGCCGCCTTAGCATGCCAATGACACGGAAGACACCGCCGACAAACCGTAGCACCTGCACCGCCACATCATCGCCTGGAGGACCCCGAGAAGCGCCACCTGACAGCCACCGCCAGTGTGAGAGGCCATCACCCGCCGACGTGATCCACCTCACAGCCGAGAGCCCCACCGAGCGGCCGCCTCCTCTACGCCACATGCCGGGCCACTGGAGGCAAATCCAATTGGATCTAGTCATAGACCATCCCGCACTCCACTTCCGCGTGCAACACCACCAGCCCTCCCAGCTTTGCCGCAACCACTCAACACCACGTTGCCGTCGTGCACCATCGCCGGTAGCGAGCCGCCGCTCTATCGCGACCCAAATCAGGGGTTGCCCCCCGCGCCCTTGGTTGCTTGCACCATCCGACCATGATGCGAAAGGGAAGAGGGCCTTTGCCGTCGGCATCGGCCGCCTGGGCTTAGCCCGGCGGAAACAAAGGGGAGGGAGGGAGGTCTGGCCGGACCTGGCGGCTAGGTTTGGGGCTCCTCCCGTGTTGCCCGAGCGGGGACGACGCGGGGACCTTTTTTTAGCTATTTTACAGTTGTGCGCTGTGTTACAGTTTGTTGTTGTTGTTGTTGTTGTTGTTGTTGTTGTTGTTGTTGCTGCATTCGTAATTACTCCCTTCATAAAGAAATATAAAAGTGTTTCGCTCTTATATTTTTTTACAGAGGGACTAGTTTCATCTCCTGCTAGCCGGCAAGCACAACAGATGTAGTGTGGTTCGCTCCATGTCATGCATGTGGGTGCAAGGATGAAGAGCTACGGATGGAGCACTTGCGCGCAAAGGCTGGCCCAAGCATGGATGCAAATCCAGCCAGCGACTGATGCTCAGATCGGATGGATCGATTATTTGCGGCCTCTCACAAGAAAAGGAGACGCGCGTATCGCCTCGCCATCGACAACATGTCCAGCACTAATATGAACCCCATTAGCAAGGCACCGGCCGACATGTGTGCCGTCTGTAAGCCAGCATGGGTGCCCCCCCCCCCCCCCCCCCAGTATGCGTCTTTGCATGGCGTCTAATCACAAATTCCCTTGCGACAATGGAGAATAAGGCTAAAAACAAATCTGAAGGTCACTAATATTTGTGTCTTATGTGGCATGGAATCCGAGGACACGTACCATGCTATGTGCAGATGTCCGCTTGCTCGTATGCTGTGGAAAGAGATGGCTGCCTCATTCAGCATGCCACAACTTGAGAATATTGCAAACGCTCCCCCCTCCCCGTCCTCCGTGCTTCGCCCCATGGGCGGCGGGAGGAAACCCTAACCCGCCGCCGCCAGGTCCCCAGCCTTCCTCCCCTCCTCCTTGCCGTCGCCTAGGCTCGGTTGAAAGCTCCGCCAGCCCGGGCGGGCGGCGAAGCGACTCGATCTCTCGCGGGGCGGGGCGGCGCTGGGCGGCTCCCTCCGTGCGTGGGCGCGGTGCGGGCGGCAGGCGCCTTGGCGGGCGCGCTCCCGCCGTGGTGGGCGACGGTGCATCAGCGGCTGGGGCGGGTGGTCTTGCGCGAAGGTGGCGGCGGCGGGTTGGTCTTCGACCAGATCTCGCAGGCGTCATCTTTGTGGCGGAGCGTGGGCGGCGTGGCTCCTCTCGCTTCGGCTGCGGTGCTCGCCGGCGGGGTGGAACGCCGCCGCCCAGCGGGCTGGCGGGATCCGCCTGCCTCGGTGGGCGCTTCGGCGTCGGTGACTTGGTGGCGGTGGTGGTGGGCGTGCCGGCGGATCTCGACGCTTTGTTTCCGGCGGGCGGCTTGGTTGGGATCGGCCCGGCGTGGCGGCTGCTCGGCTGTGGGCTGCGGCGGCGTTTCCGCGGTGCCGCGGTGGCATCACGCGGCAGTTTGGCGGGTCGACCGCTGCGGCGACGGCTGGTTTCTCGGCGTCGGCTCGTTTGTAGGCAGTCGTTTGAACCTGCGATCCTCTCCCTCATCGCGGCGTTGCCTCGTCGAAGGCAGGTCCTCCCGGCTGCGATCCATCACCCGTCTCGCGCCCGCAGCAGACTGCTCCTTCGCGCCCGGCAAGACCGACCCGTCTCGCGCCCGGCAGCGGGACCATCCCGTCTCGTGCCCGGCGGCGGACCGGCTCCGTCTCGCGCCAGCGGCGAGACCGACCTAGTCTCGCGCCCGGTGCCGTTGGGCGGGTCGATGGAGGTTAGTTTTGGCCGCCCTCACGGGTCTCGTTCTTTGAGGGGCCATCCAGGTGCGAAAAGGTGGGTCCTTTCCGCTCGTTTCTTCGGTTGGGGTAGCAGCGGGCCTCGGGTGAGGTGGTATCTGTGCAGGGGAGGCCGGGCGGCGGCCTGGTGGTGGCTCCATCGTGCTCTTGGGCAGAGCCCGTGGATTAGTGCTGCCGGTGGCCATGACCATATGGGTGGCGTGGTCGCCCGTGGGTGTGGCGTTCGGTGGCGATGAATGTTGGCGGGGTGAAAACCTGCTCTATCCTCAGACGGACCGGGCGGCGGCGTAGCTTCGTTCCCTTCTTGAAGGCGTCGTCGCGGCTCTCATCGGCCGGTGTGTTGCTCGGAGAAACTCCGATCGTCAGTCGAGGCGGTGGCGGTAGCGTTGGTGTCGTAACCTTCTTGAAGGCGCCGCCTTGGAGTGCACAGATTCGTCATATGCGGCTCCATCTCTTGGCGGTGGCGTTTGCGGTGGAGGACCTCGATTGCTTTCTGTTGTGCTAGGGTGGTGTTGCTGCGCTCAGTGCCTATGTATCCCGCCTTGGGTGTGTGCGTGTGTTGTGATGGGGTGCGTTTGTACTTGGACTCTGGTTGATCATTGCTTTATTTATAAAGCGGGGCGAAAGCCTTTTTCGGCAATATTGCAAACACTGGTTCTGAATGGGCTTTGCTTCTTCTGAACGAGTGCTTGGAAGAGCAGCGGCTGCAAATACTCATGACCTTTTGGCGTACATGGCATGTCCGCAACGAGATTACCCATCACAAGCCGGCGCCAACTATTGAAGCTTCTCGCAGATTCTTATGCAGTTACATTGACAGCCTCATGTGCATTGCACAACACCCCCATTGCGATCTGGCTAAGGGGAAAATGGTGGTAATTAACTCACTACAAGAAATCTGTTAATACGTGACGGTACTAGTCCGTCACAAATGAATGGAAAACTGTCATGAGTGCCCATGCATGACGGACGTGAAGTCCGTCATGTATATCGCGTCATTATTTGACATCATGCCTTCCTTGACGGTTCTTGACCGTCATGGATCTGCCCCAAGCCCGCCCAGGCCCAAACCATTGTGACGGAAAAAGCTGTCATAGCCTGACGCCACGTTGGATTTTCGATTCGCCAAGTGGAATGATGTGGCTGCCCATGTGGATACTACATTTCGTCACAGAAATTGTCACAAATGTACGCACAATTTAAATATGGTCCAGCCAATTTATTTTGTCCCAATTTTGACACAGTATATTTTTAGCCAATTTTGGCCCAAAGAAAAAGTAATTTCAAACAATTCACGCAATATGCGGCCATTTGTATGTATATATTTTTCTCAAAAAAAATCATGTGTGTATATACAACATAGCAGTTTACAAATCCCTCCATGTAATGATAATTTACAACACTAAATATCACACAACAAGGTTAAGAAGCGGTACAATCCAGTTTACATCAACAAAACATATAAACTTTTGAAGCTGTTGTTGAGGTTCTTCGTCGACTCTCCTGATGCAACTATCATGTCCTGGCGCGGATTATGATGGGTAGCACTTTGTAGACCACTACCCAATCATACCTAGCATATTTAAAAGAACATTAGATTTTTGCAGATTCATAGATAGTAGGGACAACAGTATTACAACATGTGTAAAAAATGTATTACATGTCCACTTGGCCAGTATTAAGAGTACTATTACTTATAACAGGAAAAATAATGAAATGAAACAAACCAGTATATTTGTATAGAAGGTGACAAGACCTACAAATATAATTAATTACATGGGTTACAAATTACTTCATGGTTATTAAGGTACAAGCTAAATCATACAACATGAACACCAACTGAACATAATACTAGTACTAAGTAACCTTAGTTTATGCAAGCTAGAATACTTCTTGCACCGAATTAATTAAGTAGGACGTGGGATCTCAGGGGACTTGCATGTATGTCATGTAGTAACAATCACTAAGCTGTTTTGATGGAATTGCACAAGGCAAGATTTTTTTGTTTTGATGTGATCAAACATCTCAGCAGCACATGTTAAAGACACGGCAAGGTTTGGAACTAACACAATCCAATTTACATAAACAGAACATGTAAACGATTGAGGTTGTTATTCTGGTTCTCGCCGTCGGCCCTCCTGATGGTAGCCCGCTACCTAATAATACCTAGCATATTTGTACCAACAAACTATTTGAGGTTGTTATTGAGGTTCTTGACGTCAGCCTTCCTAATAGTAGCCCTCTACCTAATACCTTAGCATATTTACAACAAAATTAGACATTAGATAGTAGAAATAAGAGATTAGAACAAACATAAAAATAAATGACATGCTTTCCAAAATTCTTAAAACATACCATGGCTACAAATGATAATATCATTATATACTATAAAACAATAATAATCATGTTGTTGCTTAACATTAATCCAAATAGAAGTGTGTCAAATGGAAGTCTATTCAAGTTGACATTTAAGTGACAACGTAACAGAAGATAGATTTCAGAACTCCTAGTACTCAGCAGCATTGAGGGCATATAAATCCACGGGAAAATGGCATCACTAATAAGCAATATCAATGGGGCAGAGCCGCTGCTCGTCGACCCGGCCGGCGTAAACTTCAAATGTTCATGTGTCAACAAGTTCACTCATGAAACTAAATATTTTTCAAGGATCTGAAAATAGCAACCAACACTTGCTTGACACATAAACTTCAATTGGCATGAAAAATACCTAACTCTGAACTAGATCAGCAAAATAGGCCTAGTTCAGTGGTAGTTTAGCTGGGGAATGGAAATAATGAAGAAATAATAGGAGTGGCAGTAGAGAACCAACCCCTTGTTGATCACGGAGCAGCTCCATCACGGCCATCGTGGCTGCCCGCCCTCTCAAGCTCTATTCTGCACCATGCAGCAGTGCCATCAAGACCTGCATCCCAAAAAACATAGATCATAATTAGGGAAATTAGAATGTTAAGTTATCAAAATAAAAAAAGAGGGAATAACATCAACAATATTTAGATAAAGCAGTAGGCAGCAATCCCCACTTGTTGGGGGAACTATTGCTGAGGTCGACCTAGATATGGAGGTAGGGAGCAGAGGAGTTGAATAAGAAATGTGTGTGTCATTGTGTTGGAAAGTTCTAGCTCGGTGTGTCTCCAGGTTGAGAGAGTGAGCAAACACGTACGTTGTCTTGGTACAAGTACTAATAAGTGCAGAACTAATAGTAGTCGTACTACTATAAATTGACTCACTCATACATGTGTTTAGTACACAAATTGGTATGTTTAAACTCTGTATTATTACTGTAGGACTGCCACACTGTAAATGTAATTTTCTTCTTAGATTCAGATTAAACTAATTCTGGTATATATATTCACCGAGCTGCAAGAGACAGTAAGAACAGAAAAAGAAATGCCTAGGGAGAAAACACTAAACAGAACATGTCACGATGTTAATACATTAACAGAAAATAAACTGATTACGTTTATTCATACTGAATTATATTTTGATAGAAAATAAACTGAATGAATACTGAACACTTGGTTATATTGATTTAAAGAACAGAGATACACCAAACTATTGGAAAAATCTAAACTCAATTAGATTTGGTAGAGAACTAACTGAAATAGTTATTGATAGAAGGTCGCATCTGCAGCCGGTTGACGAACATGTGCAGATATATCTACTCGGTACCCTGCAGTGTACAAGATGGAGAGAAATCTCAATGTTAAAAGGTTCAGAGAGGAAGCACGACACACACAACATACTGGCTGTTGCACGCACACATCTCACTAGTAGACATGCCGGAGCCACCGATTGCCGCTGCTGCCGCAATGTCATCACGCACACACAACGCACCCTACAAGTTGGGGAAGGCAATACCCACGCTTAGGAAATCGATCAGAGGGAGGCCACGCACCAGCCATAGCCTTCCCAGCTTGCCTAATCTAATGGCTGGTACAACTACCAGTGTAGGCAAATGAACCGGCGATCGCAGCTGACAACACAAGGCCATGGTATCGAGGAAGCCAAAAGGAGGGAGGGCAAGGCAGCATCACTAACCGGTCGCGATTAGGTGCGGCCTCCACCGAAAGCAATTGTGCTAACGGCCACCCGACGGTAGCTCCGGTCCGACAAGACCTATGTCGTTCAACCGTCCCCGGATCTGCGTCGCCGGATTTATAGCAGCAGCCGAGGCCATGGTATTGAGGATGGGAGAGGATGGGGAAGAAAGAGGCTGTAACCGTGGAGGTGGGGTTGGGTGGAGGAAGGAGAACCAGAGCGGTGGGGGTGCGGGGGCGGCGTAAAGGAGAGGATCAGAGAGAAGGGAGAAGATGCTGGGGCGGCGGCGGTGGGAGAAAGAGATGCGGGGAAGAAGAGGCCTAGGGTTAGCTTTTATACGGGGAATGGGTCAGGCGGGCTTCGGCGGGCTTCAGCGGGCTAGGGGCTGAACTAGGCCGGTTGATGACGGTTTATCAAAACGTCAAGGGAAATCCATCATGTATTAACCGATTTCTTGTAGTGACTCAAGGACAATGCCGCCGACAATCCATGGTGAGAAGCACCCCGGCTTCCTGCACATGCCCGCCGGAGCGTTGGACAAAGCATCCTGCTGGATGGATTAAACTGAATGTTGATGGAGCTTGGAGGGAGTCGGACAATACTGGAGGTGCTAGCATGATCCTTCGCGACCATACCGGGGCAATCATCTATTTTTCATGCAGGTTCATTACTTCCTGCGCTAGCTCACTTGAGGCGGAGATAGAAACATGTAGGGAGGGAATCGCCCTAGCACTAGAGTGGAGCAACAACGAACCATTCATACTGGAAACTGATAGCACCACTGCAGCCAACATGATCATGGAGATGGACCAGAATAGATCACCTGTAGGAGCTCTAGTTGGCGAGATAAAAAGGGTTCTTTCTTTAGGCGCAGAGCATGTGATATCAAATGTGAGTAGGAGTAGAAATAAAGTTAGTCATATGTTAGCTCAAATTGGACTTTCGATCCCTCATACTGCTGTTTGGTTGCGGAACGGACCTGTTGAGATTGGCACCTTATGCCAGCAGGATTGTAATGAGCCACCCTGATTAATACAATCCTTTCCATTCGCAAAAAAAAGGAGACGCGCCCTTCTGCACAAGGCCATTGAGACGCATTTCTTTTGCCGTTGTAGCACCTCATAATTCTTCCGGAGTCTGCAACCCCCTCTCAAAAGGACGACTACATTTAAAATATAAAAAATATATGACAACAATAGCATGGGCTAAGAAAATTACTTGTTGAATATATGAATTGAATTCCCAAAATTTCTATTGTTAAGGTGACCCAAATCTTGTGATTTTAAACTATGGTTATTGATATATTTTTCTAATCAATCGTGTATGTCATACGTGCGGCGGTAACTAGTGATAGAAAAAGAAAATTAGCCGATTGGATCTAGATGTGGTGGACTGATTGACCAGCCAAAGTTGGTAATTTAGAGCATGGCTAGCTCTCATCTAAATAAGAAATAACTATATCTCATCGATCTAACTGTTACATGTTGGATTTTGCGCATATTCATGGGATTTTTTTTATTTCTTGGTTTTATTAATCAAATAGCATAGGAGTTAGATCGGATGAGACATTCAGGCAGTATATCATCCAAATGCATGATGCGTGCCAACTTGTGAAGAACGTAATGGATATTTATATGAATTTAACTTCATGGAAAAAATACAGGCGCATCGTTTAGCTAGTTATTACACACAGCCTCCTCGTCACAAAGGTACAAACGACGGAGAGGCAATCAAACACATACTGATTTCACAGTTCATCTCTAGGGCGTCTCCTGCAATAGTCAGCACAGCATGAGGTACATGTCGTGGGCAGGGACGGAGCCAGGAATTTCGTATAAGGGGGGCGAGTCAAACAATTGAGTTCTTATGGACTGAAGAGTACCGACTAAAGCCTAAACACATGTTGATTTTGCTGGTGTAAATACTACAAAAATACTACCAATTCGTCTACTTCGACAAGAAAATTTCAGTTTCTAGAATTAGTTATATATAAAAGGGACGCGTCTAGCCGGCGGCCGGCTGCCCACTAGCACTCCGTGGTGGCCGGCCAAAAAAGGTAAGTTTTTGTCTTTTTAACTCATATTAGAAAAAGTAAACAGGTGTGGACATATGTGAAGAGGATAAATAATTGCAAAGCATCTATGTGAACAGATGTGAATGTATTTAATTTGTGTTTTCAGTTTTTAAAAAAACCATAACTTCCAAAACCGGCGTGTCGAAATTAAAATCCGTTTTCACTTTTGGAACCCCGTGGCGTGCTCTTGAAACTAAATCCCGCATGGCTATGTTTTGTGGAAAAAATTGTGCAATTTTTCTCCCGTTTTGTGCAAGCTGCCTAGCCGTCGGTTGTGCAACTACACGACAGGGATGTGCAACTTTTCTCTATACCGTAAACATGCATATTTCAATGATGGTGCAAAACTAATTCCTTCTAATGAGATGTGCAACTGCCTGTTACCAGTGCCAACTGCATAGTAGTTGATCTGCAACTTTTCCCTGCCCGTGGATGTGCTTCACACTTTGCTGCATCGGCCAACAACCTAACGGTGGATGTGCAACCCATTATACCGCCACGGCCAACTGTCTAACTGTGATTTGCAACTTTCTCTTGTACCCCATGGATGTGTAGTTTTCCTGCTAGACACGGCCCAAACCACCCCCTAGTGAGTTTTGCAACTTTAGCACTCTGTTTATATGCAAACTTTTTACTACCCTCATGAATGTCAATTTTTTACCATTCAACTATCCCTGCCTGTGAGATGTGCAACTTCGTATATTGTCCCTGGCCAACTACCTAGCAGACTATGTGCAACTTTGTTTGTTGGTCCCGCCAACTGAAAATACAGGTCCACAAATAGAGAGCGTAAGGAGTTGCACATTGACTAATAGGCAGTTGGCTTGAACAATAGACTAAGTTGCACATATCCCTTGCAGGGGAGGTGGGGGTAGGGTGTGCCAACAGTGAAAAACTACGCATCCACGAGTAGGGAGGAGGGTTGCACAACGACTACTAGGTAGTTGGTCGGGACAGTAGACTAGTTGCACCATATAGCACCTAAAGTTGGCATCGAAAAATTTCGTTGAAACATACCCATGTGGGATCTAGTTTCAAAGATCTCGCCACGAGAAATCCAACGGTGAAGACGGATCTAAATTCCGACGCATGGTTTGAAAGATATAACTTTTAAAAATTTAAAAACCCGAAATAAATAGACATGGATCTGTTTTCGTCACATGCGACAAGTTCGACCGCATTTAACGCTTTAGTAGTCACATGCACTAGCAGACAATACATGCATGTATGCATGCATGCGGTAAGGATGTGACCGCTCGTTCTCTCCAACGAAGGCCACAAGACTTTTAAGATTTCAGGATATAAAAGTTGGTATATAATACTATAACTAATTGATTCCAAATTCAATGATCATGTCAATGATTCAACAGTCATTCTTATTAGAATTTTTTAGATTTAAAGATGAGGTTAATTATCAGAGTGGACATACCATAGAGGCATGGAAGACGTCATGTGCCATCAGCTTTGTGGCCGCTCATGGTGGCGTTGCTTCCCCATGTCAATCCAATCCTGGCGTTGCTTCCCCATGTCGATTGGTA
The DNA here is from genome assembly GCA_021605145.1 of Aegilops bicornis. Lineage (NCBI taxonomy): Eukaryota > Viridiplantae > Streptophyta > Magnoliopsida > Poales > Poaceae > Aegilops > Aegilops bicornis. The sequence goes on along the minus strand of JAHIAL010000141.1, from coordinate 217,615 downwards.
ATCTAAACCGCAATGATCAATTGGATAAAACTATGGATCGGGAGATGAAATAAGGGGTGAAGGACTAACCGTGTACCTATAGGTGGTCCTCAATCAACGCTCTTTTGATCTTTTCTTGGAGGCTGGACTGGCGCAAAATTTGCCCTAGCGGCGGTAGGGAGGCCGGACTGGAGCAAATTTGCCCTAGAGGCGGTAGGGAGGCTGGACTGAATCTGCGCACGTTTCAGGTTCAGCGAGCGATAAATCAGGTCGATGGCAGCAGCCAGGAAACGAAACGAGAACGTGCGTCCTGCTGCATTGGCAAGTCCGTGGATCCTGGCATTATCTTCGATGGTGGGCTTTTGTTTTCTGGGTTTTGTTTTGCTATCTGGTGTACTTACATGGGTTGGGCCCGAGGGGACATTCACGTTACGTTACACAGGGCAATGGGACAGGGGGGCGAATCGCCTAGTTACGTGCCTAATTACCGATCTACTGAATCGCTATTAAGGAGGAACGCATTCGTTGGGGGAATCGTCCCTGGTCGTGGGTAGAAGCAAGCATTTAAATCCTCGATGTCCGGACTAGCAAGGATGATGCTCTCTCTCCTAAGATGGGTCAGTGCTCCGATGAAGGTGACGACTTCTAAAACGTGTGCATGTGATGTGTAGGTCTGCTGCATCAGCTGTTGGTCCCAATGCGTTATGTGGATGAATTGGTGACGACACCGGTTTTAGATATGAAAAATGAAAGCACTCCACATTATCGAGTTTATAAGTGTGAGTAGTGGCTTCGGATGAATTGATGTATTTTTTATGAGACCTTTATGAAATATTTAATAAAAACGGATGCATGCATCAATTGATGCCGATGCAGGAGGTTTAGCCTCCTTTTCTTAAAAAATAGAAATCCACGCCATCTTTGGCGCGACGACAAGCGGGTTCTTGCGCGCGACCTGCTCGCGCCCGGCTGCCTTATAATAGTCGAAGAGGCAGACGTGTGCGTCGGCATGGCGGTGCGCGCCGCAGCAGGTGGCCGTGGCCCACCACCGGCACACAGATCCCAGCAGCCCCACCCTTTGCTGGCACGCATTGCATCGGTTCTTCGTCGCCCCCGCTGTCTTCTCGGCCGTCTCCTCCTCGCCTCCAGCTTTCGCCAGCTTCAGCGACCTGAGGCCGGACATGACGGCGGCGTCAAAGGCCATGAGGTCCAGCAGCTGCTGCCGTTCCTTGTAGCAGTTGGAGCAGAGGTCGTTTCTGGCCGCGCCGCTGCCGAAGAACCCGCAGCCGTTGGCGCACGGGGCCGCGCCGCCGCCGGCATGCTGCCTCGCCTCCATGTTCTTGGTCGTCGGGCGAGGGGCCAATCGATTTACGAGCAGGTCTCGCGCGACGTACGTACTCTCGCCCAGAAGGTTGGTTGCTCGCGATGGCCTCTCTTGGAGAGTTCGTTGCGTAGCGAAAGCCGGGCGTGTGTCATCGTGGCCTTTTATACTGTATATACTAGCACTAGCGACCTTCTCGCTCTGTACTCGAACTCGGAATCCGAGCAGTGCAAGGAAGGAAGCTAGACCTCCTGAACCCAGGCAATCCGGTCTCACAACGTACGGACTGTGTTCTTTTCAAGACTAGAATCCGCAGCAGCACACTAGGCAGTGGTGCACACGAGCAAAGTGGCAGGCAGACATAAACACAAGCTAACTTAAAGACCACATGAAATAAACTTAACATTAGTTCCATATATACGAAGAACATTATTGGAGCGATACAATCACCAGTTACAATCGGGAGAAATAGATGAATTCTTTCTGTTACATCACTACAACTATATGAAGATGCAAAGTTTTCTACCTTCACTACTTTGAAGGTCCACCGGTAATGTTCTCATAAAAGAACTGCGACCACATAACTTCTTGTTGCACTGCATTACTCTAAGAACTACCTGCAAGATATATAATCGAAAAAGATGGAAGCAACCTTCTATTCATCACATTTACATTTTTTAGGAGTTCACCGCAATTACTTGGATATATAGTTACAAAGAAAATCTTGATGGTTTGTCGGGTCTTCCCAATTGTTTTTTTTTTTTTTGAAAGATCTTCCACATCCACATGGCTGGAACAAAAATAAAAAATAAAGACAAGATCGTGAAAAGGTAGATGTTTTAAGCATAGTGAGACCCGGAGGATCTCGTTGACTTGAAGACATCATGTTGAGATATTGTTTGGTCCATTTTTACCAGAAGGCAATAATTATCGGTAAAACTGGAAAGAGCTATTTCTTGAAAATAGTACTCTCTCGAGAACAATAATCTACACATAAACAATCAAACACTTGACGCAGATAGAAACCCAATACATATATTTACAGAGACGCAAAGGTACTGAAGATTATGCGAACTGAAGACTGTAAATAAGTTGAGTCACAAGCACTGGGAATTTAATGATTAGCAGTATCTCAATCAGAGTGAGTATGCACATGGCTAAAAAGACACGATTGTCACATAAGTAGCAAACAACTCCGGAGAACAATTTCTGAAAGGGTAGCAGATGGTGTTTCGTAATGCTGAAATTAAAATGTTCCAATCAAACCCAGGTATTATTCAAACTTCACAGAATTGTGATCTGCCACATTAGAATAAATCTGAGGCATACCGTTGATCATCCGAGGACCAAGCAATCACACGAGACACGACACCGAGATTTGTTAACGAGGTTCACCGGCTACATCCCCGGGGCATGACTACGGGCGCTCCTCCCCATGACACCGTCACAATACTGCACCCTGGCGCCCTAGGCTCGCCACGCCGCGGCTCCCGATGTGCCCGTGCTATTATGTTGGCATTGGTTACATCGTGTGTCTATCCCGATATATATGAGAGGCCTAGGATACAGGTGTCCTATTAGGACACAACTCCTACCCTGTCTACACACACAGTCAAACCAAGTCCAATCAGAACCTACCTTGTACAATAATATTCGACACAATTCTAACAAACTCCACCTTGGCGAATATTCTTCACCACCTTGAATTCATTCATGCATCGAACCCCCTTGTGCATTGGACTTGAGATACGCCATGAGCACCGCTGCTACTCCCAGACTCCATGTGACTCCACCTGCAACTTGTAGTCCCTCCTTTTCTTGACCACAGTCAACACTCGAGCAAAATTAAGTTCCTTGTTACTCTAGTCCGTGCTCCCAACTTTCGGAGAATCCGTTCAACGTCATCACACACCGACCACTGTCTGCGTGAAAGTGAACAACTCACATATTGGACGCCACATATAAGAGTTACCTGAACTCAACGTCACCGCTCTTTCTTGACTGCTTGTCTGAAACTTGAAAGAATTTCACCGTCCCCCTGTGTCACCCTGAGTCAAATTCGCAGTTGTCTCACCCTTCTTTCGGATAGTCTCTGGCATGTCCCACAGCTATAGCACTCCGCCTCCTTCTGTATTTGTCATCCGCACTTTGCCATGTGCACTTTGAACACCCACAGAATATCTGACCATGTACTCTCTCTGTTTTGACAAATCCAGACTTTCCGCCACTTTCTCAGATTCTCCCTGGTCACCTCATGTCCATCAACCGGCACCGATAGACCCAGTCACCAACTTGAATTCAGTTCTTGTCAACACTGCTTCAACGCCCCCTTGCACACTTTATCCGCCATACATGTCCGACCACCGTGCCTTGGCTTGTCATTTGTGTCTCGCTTATCGCGACGCCTCGCCGCTATCACTGGCGTCCGAGCCTCTCGCTGCCCCTGGTCGAGTCTCCCAGGTAGCTAGCCCCACTATCTCAACTCCCCTCGCAGAGAACCATCGATCATCACCGACCGATGCCGAAAAGTGTCACACCTCCATCGAGACCATTGGCGCCCAGTCCGATCCACGTGTCTCTCGCTTTACCCGGCTGAAATAGGCTTCCGACTCTCCGTTAACTTACGCCGTAGCCCCTCCATCAGCACAGAGTGTAGTCATTCATCAGACTCCAGCTCCACCTTCAACATGACTTCATGGTGGTTGTACGTGCCACCTTCCCGCGCCTTGTCGACTCCAAGCTCTCATGTGCACCGTCTTGAATCAACCCTGCGCCATAGTGCATCCGAAGCCGCACAAGCCCTCGAGCCCTCGCACCACGTGTTTCCACGCCCAGTCGGCCACCATCAAGCATCACGCTCCTATGTCGTTGTCGCTGAAATCACCACCGTCTTCTCGCTTTGACCAACATCCATGTCGATCCATCGACCGGCCCAAATCCTCGACCCAAACCGGTAAAATTATCCGATTGCAGCCATGCTCCACCATGCGTCATGACCAGCCCGCACATCTCAATGCATTGCTCGGCGCCTGTGTTTGCATGATCCCGCCACGACGCCGCTTCCAGGTTCCTCCTGAACTTTATACGCACGTCTTTCGTCCTTTGTCGTACACACTCCGAGCACTTCCCGCAAACATGACCCACCAGAAAAAATCTCCATGCAAACTTGACCCCACGGATACTTTCTGCATAATTTTTCTTGTTGCCATTTGCTAGTAACTCCTGTGTACGCGTAGACCTTTAATCCAGAACTTGTCCATTTTCATGGCAGCCTTCTGTGTCCCCTTAGCATAATAGGACCAAAAACCTTTATTGATTCCACGCCAACGCTCCTTGACATCATGCATGCACGTCAGGACTTCGTTCCTTTCCCTTTTGTAATAACAAATCTCCGGCTCAGCAGTCAACGTAGCACCGATCCAATCCTGCCGCAGCATTGCCTGCACATGCTCGTGCCTGAGCCGCACCAGGCCTTTGCCTTGCACCCGAGCACCCGTGGCACCAGCTCTGCCTTGTACTCAACCCGATCGGTCTCTAGCAGTACACCAGCCCGGCTGGGCCTCGTCACCATCCTGGGCCGCAACAGGCCTCCACGGTTTGGAGCACACACGCTTGGGCCTCCGCCAGCGCCCTTCGATCGATCCGACCGTCCTGCTGTCTGCCTGCCCGGTGCGACGCGCCGCCGCCGCTTCCGCTGTCGCCGCTTGCATGTGATCTGCTCGATTCCGATTGCTTCTCTATCGTACCGCTCTTCGACTTCGACTCTGCTGTTTCCCGTCGCCTTGACAACTCCGATAATCATCGTGACAATCCACGACCCGATCTCCAGCGCCTCGGTGACTACAGTCAATACGTCCACGAACTCCGCGGCATCCTCCACATCAACAATCCGCAGCCTTCTTGTAACCTTGCTCATGATACCACTTATTAGAATAAATCTGAGGCATACCGTTGATCATCCGCGGACCAAGCAATCACACGAGGCACGGCACCGAGATTTGTTAACGAGGTTCATCGATATGGCTACATCCCGGGGCATGACTACGGGCGCTCCTCCCCATGACACCGTCACAATACCGCACCCTGGCCGCCCGGGCGCCGGCACACGCCGCCGGCTCCCCCGCGTGCCCGTGCTATTATGTTGGCATAGGTTACATCGTGTGTCTACCCCCGATATATATGAGAGGCCTAGGATACAGGTGTCCTATTAGGACACAACTCCTACCCTGTCTACACACAGTCCAAACCAAGTCCAACTGTAACCTACCTTGTACAATCATATTCGACACAATTCTAACATTAGGTCTCGTACTGTATGAGTGCCACCCATTTTACCCACATCGGCATGCTCTCCCCCGCCGGCACCGCCAGCTTCCCATCACCGCTGGTCCGCTGTATTCCTCTCTCTCTCTCTCTCTCTCTCTCTCACACACACACACACACACACACACACACACACACACACACCTGTGCTCTCCTCGCCCCAACTCCTCCCGACCTCCACCCCGCAACCGCCTCCTCCTCCGTTTATGAACACCGGCCTCCCGCCTGCCTGCCCTGGTGAGCTCGTCCGCGACCAGCGCCGGCCTCCATCGTGCTTCACCAGGCGGTCTCGCTCACGAAAGTTGTACCTCCGCATTTGGCGTGACACGGCGGACAAGTGGAGGCAAAGGGAGGTGAGGCCGACGGCGGTTACCGAATCGATGAGAGGGGTCGAAGGAAGCTGTAAGAGGCGGCATCCATCGGTATGGGGAGGCGACGACGGGAGGTGGCCGGCGGCAAGGCGACTATGCGTCCAAGAGGGAGGGTGGCGGCGGAGACAGAAACCCTAGCCTGTCACACTTTGGACTGGGGCAGAGCGAGGGGAATGAGGGATTGTCTTTTTTAGGACAGGGGAGGGGGGAAGAGAGATTGGGTGGGAGAGGAAGATGTCGCTGGGCAATGTGAAGTTAATTTTTTTTATGGTAGCAAATTACTTGCTGGCACACAGTCGGTGCACAGGCGCTGAGGCCCAGCCTTGAAGCTTCGAGGGAACGCATGCCGGTGTGAGAAACGGCGTTGACCCGACAAATAATCATGGACAACACGTCATATACACCTCAAATCGCTGAGAGCGCATGATTTCAAGGGAGCTTAGAATCTGTACTGAAGCGGCAGCGGCACGCAGTCGCACACACGAAAATTACTAGTGTACTACTCCGGTACTCCCTCTGTATCAAAATATATGTGGGGTGTAGTTCAATTTCTCCAGCGACATATATTTTGGTACGGGGTGAGTATTTCTCTTTCGTACTGATGCGTGTTTGTGTTGCTTGTGCATGCATGACGAGCAAGGTAGGGGCTAGCTGGAACAAATTTCTGCAGCCATACAACACCTCCAGCAATGGCATGATTCAACGGGAGAGCTAGTTACGTTGGGCCAACAATGGCGTAACTGATAGAGAGCCTTATTAGCACAAAATATATATGCTAAGTCGATCTGTTCAAAATAATCATAGTAGTCATATGAAAAGCTGCACGCACACCGTCGCCGCGACCGCGAGATCAACGAGTGGCGGAAGATTCGACAAAGCTAGCTCCTCGGCGGCTCTTGAGAGTGAGAGGCCACCGCCGAAACGCATCTCATACACAAAGAAGGAAGATGCAACAAAGACACATATTGCAGATGAGATGTAATGAACCGAGCTTTGCGCCACCACAGACGAGTTGCTAGAGTGGAAATCAAATCAAGTCACTGCCAAGATAAACAAAAATAAAAAATTGAATCAGACATGGTGCGACTAGCTGTTCACGCTCGTGATAGTGCATATGGATGCCACTTCATCTAAACCCACATTGTCCAAAACTGATATAATCAAGGGGCCTGGTGAACTCAGGTGGAAACCATACGGGTCAAAAAAATAAGTGGAAATCACAAGTCGGAAGGGGATGGTAAGTGAGAGTCTCATATTATTTTCAGGGTTCATGTGAGCACCTTGAGCCCTCTCTTTTTATCAGCAGTATTGCAGAATTTAGCATCGTACTGCCGCACATCATGTCATAATTTTAGTACTTTGCATATAACTAAAAACCAGTACCTTGTGAAGCACCTTGCCAGAATATCCATTCAACATACTCCAAACTTTTTCTACATGAACTAAAACACATATTAGAGATAATCCAAAGTTTAATATTTTTTTACGACCTTATTTGCTACTTTTGGGGTTTAAAATGCATTTTTGGCAATTCTCATTAAAAAATAACCTAAATGTGATCAACAAAATGTTAAATTTTCCATGGGCTCATGATATGACTTTAGGAGATAGGTGAAAAAGCCTCAAGAGATTTGACAAAAGTGTGCTTGTACTTTTCTTTGTAATTGGTAGAATGCTTCTTATACTTAAAGTGAAGCTATAATGTTTCTAGTGACCAACTATTTTCTTTGTACATGTAACTTAAAAAAAACACTAGGACATACACTTTACATTAGTATTGAACTATTGATAAATATTTCCACTCTTCATATGATAGTTTCTTTCTAGTACTTTGCATATACCTAAAAACCGGTATTGTGTGAAGCACAGTGCAAATATATTTACCCAACATACTCCAGATTTTTTTTCTGCATGCACTAAACCATTGATTAAAGATTAAAGATAATTTCAAATTGTAAGCTTTTTTAGATACCATTTGCTAGTTTCTAAGATTAAAAATGCATTGTTTGCATATTTCATCCAAAGAATAGAAACGAACCTAATGTGATCAACAAATTATAAACTTTTGCATGGTATCATATTTTGTGTGTGGGCTCTAGGTGAAAAAGTCTCACAATGTGTGATAAAAGTTTTTTTCTACTTTGCTTTATAATGGGTGGATCTCCTAGGATGTTTCTTTGATATTCAACTTAAACTAGGATTTTTCAAGTGTCCAGTCACAAATTTGATTAGTCGTGGAGACGCGGGCGCGAGGAAAGCTCCGCGAAATTTCTGCTTCAACCGACCAACAAAGCGTGAAAGGATGGAGGCGATGAATTACTCTACTCTGGCAACGCATGGCGCACTGGCCATGGCTGTGGAAACGGAAACCACCTATTTGTAGCACGAAGAGGACGTCGGAGGGACGTGGTACGTAGTACGCGCTTTTGCCTCAACATGCAAGCATATGTGCTGCCTCTGTCCATCCAGCTACTTTACTCATCAGCTGGCCAAAGGGATGACGGGTGTTCACCAATCACCATCACACGTAGTACGTACGTATTTCACTTCACCTCAATATGCATGTGACCATCCATCGATCGCTCGGGGCACGGTGACTGATCAACGCGCGTTGCCACTCCGCGGCCTAGCAACACACGTAGTACGTACGTATTTCACTTCACTACCATGAATGAAACTCTTTTAGTACTGAACATTAACTCTTTTATTGTTTGGCTCCTATTTTTTCTAGCTGTCGGGAAAATGTTTCTGAGAATTTTAGTACTTTAAAACAAGTTACAATCCTTACAAGGAATTACAGGCGACACTTTATCAAGGCACTATGAAAAATTGCTAGGATTATGGCACTCATGATATAGCTAGTCGGATTTGACAATAATGGCGCTTCTGATTTGCTCCCTCCCGAAACCCGTATCATGCTAATCGCCGTTGTTGATGTTAATGTCTTTGTTGTCATTGATTGCTTCAATGTAGTATTTTGGCTATTTGCTTCCGAAATGTTTCAATTGTTTCTTAATATTTGGTGTAATTTGTGCCAACTTGATATTAGTTCATTTCTCTGTATCAAATTTTTTTTAATAAATACATATTATCATATAATAATAATTTTTATAGTGGCAAGAAGAAATTAAACACTCGGTTTTGGTTGGGTGCATACTGAGGTGACAACAACTACTCATCCAAATGCATCATCTATCTCGAAATAGGCTTTAGCCCGCTTTATAGATAAATCATAGGTCCATACAAACATCCAAGTCTCGAGACGCGAAACAACGGCTGGGGCCACAACATAAGCATGCCCAAGAATCATAAAAGAAATCATGAAAAAAGCAACCTAGTGGCAGTAGCCATGCGGCACTACGATGAAGAAGGCCGACGAGCCGTAGCTGTAAGCGCCCAAAGATGGTGCCGAGCCGGGTCGGCTGTGACGCTGCCTCGATAACGGGTGCCGTGTTGCGTAAAAGCGAATAATCATAATCGAACGAGACATATAAATCCCAAACATGCAAAGTGTCCAAGATCTTGGATAGGAAGGCACAAGAAATTAGCCTAATTAATTTCGCAATGGATCAACCGGACGCCACTACCAGAAAAGCTGGGGTTGCCGACGCCAAATCTATGCCGCACGGCCCTCGCCGACATCTATGGACCTATGACGACGGCCAAGGGTAGGCCGTCAGGCGTAGAAATGTACCGCTTAAGATACATCCATCTATGCCGACGGGCTGCCGGCATAGACTAGGCCGCCGGATCGCCGAGGTACGCCACAGTGGCCCGGCTGGCATAAGATAGGGCCGTCGGCATAGCCCGGCTCACCGCCCGGCCGGGCCACGACCATTTGACGGCTGCTGATCTCACGCGCGACGGCAAGAATGCTTGCCAAGATATCTGCGGCAGGGTATGTCTTACACGGCATAGCCGCCGGCATAAGCGCCTCTGCCACGCCATCGATCCGTGTGCCACGCCACGTCATCGATCCGTGGGACAACCTCCGTGTGTAAGATATGCCGGCTCAGCTGCATACGCTTATTTTACTTAATTTTTTAATTTTACTTTGGTTATACATGGCGGCAGGTATGCCTCACGGCACTGACCGTCGGCATATAGGCCCCTTCGCCACGCCATCGATCCGTGTGCCACGCCACATCATCGATCCGTGGGACAACCTCCGGTAGTTATTACAGAGATATGACGGCCCAGCCGCTTTCAAGATAATGCGGTATTTTACTTTATTTTTTATTTTTACTTGGTTTTGTTATTTGTAATTTATTTTAATTTTTGTTTTTGCATAAGATAATTATGCCTTATCTAAAAAAACATACCCAATGGTATATCGATTGCCCCCCGTTACAAACGTCGCTATCGCCATGTCACAGAGGGGGAAACCGTCGATTGTGGAAGGAATTCTAGTTGGTGGGGATTCGGGTGTAGCTATGTCACCGAAACATTGCACGGGTCCCGATGCATATGTGAAAGTGTTCATGCATGCGTAGACGCGCGTCTTGGGGCTCCAGGGTGGGGAGGTCCACTGGTCAAAGCCCGTCCGTGCAAAGTCAAAGGGCTAGATCGCGTGGTCAAACGCTACAGGGTTAGGCGGGAAGGGGGGCACTGGGGGGTAGGAATGCCACCGGAGCGTCGCACCGGGCCCTCATACATGCGGGGTGGTGGGGTGACATGTCCGAAGAGGCGGCACGCTGTGGGTGTGCCCTCACGGACGGCGGCCAAGACTTGAGGCGGAACGGTGACTTCCTGAGGGAACGGACGTTTGTCAAACGCCGTTAGCGAGCGTTTCAGGCGATCGTGGCATGGTTTCACGACGGCGGCGACACCTGCAGTAGACGCCTGCGTTCGCCTCTACTACCGTGTCAACGCCAGACGTGAGGGGGACATGCCCGAGACGGCCCCGCCTCTTAGGACGCAAGCACCACACCACCTCTCATGTATGGCGAGGGGCTCCGGCGACGCCTCCTATGGCATTTCTACCCCAAAGGCCCCCTGGCCCCGCCTAACCTCAGAAGGCTTGACCACGCCGATCTAGCCCTTTGACTTTGCACGACGTGGCAGCCACCAAAGGGACCTCCCCACCCGTTGTGTTAGGTCACCCATAGGAACACTCGAGCAACATCCGCTGCACCCACAAGAAGATCCCTCTCAGGTAATTCGACGCGTCTGCTTCTCCCTCCAGTGCAAAAGGCGGCCGTCTGCAGGAGTGGGGCACACCCCGGACACGCTTGCCGCCTCTTCTGGACATACCACCACACCACCTGACATGTATGAGGGCCCGTGCGACGCCCGTGGCATTACTACTCCCCAGGCCCCTGGCCCCGCCGTGGTAGACCACTGGCGTGGCTGCCGCTGTCCCGAGGAGGGAACGCCACGCCGTGGCCTGAGGGTATCTTTGGGTGGGTTGGGCGAATCGTGTTGGGGGTGCAGCTATGGTCCGGGCTACGACAACCATGTGAAAAGGTCCACCGCTGCACTCCAACCGACGGAAGTCAAAGAGCTAGATCCGTGGTCATCCGTGTGTTAGGAGTTAGACGGGCCGAAGTGCGGGAGGGTAGCAATGCCGCCAGTGTTACGGTGGGCCCTCCTATGCTTGTCTTGGGCGAGGTGGGACTATTTTTACAAAGCAGGCCGAGAGTCACACATATGTCGTAATAAAAAAATGCAAAGTATCTATGCCGACGGCTTAACCACGGTCAAGATAGCAACAAGACATGTCCACCTGGATCGATGACGCGGGCAAAGGGTTGTGCCTATGCCGACGGCCAGCCGCTTGCGATAGGGGCCGACCTTTATCTCCTTGCGGTTCGCCCCCACCACCCACTCGCCATCTCCCTTCCTCCCCGACTCCACACCGCCGCCACCACCTCCGCTCGCACTGAGCATCGCCACACGGCTAAGCCACCAAGGCCTCGCTACCGAGGTCCGCCCGCCCGAGCCGCCACACACGCGCCGCCACCGACGCCGCCCGCTGACCACGCCTCCCGACCACATGGCTCAAGACCGACCTCACACCCCCGGCCTGACTCGCCTGACCTCGCCCCGCCTCAACTCCCGCCGCCTCGACCTCCCCGCCTCCCTCGCCTCACCTCACCCGCCTCACTGACCTCCCGCCTCGACCCTTCGCCTTGCCTCCCGCCTAACTCCCGACCGCCCTCAAGGTGATTCTTTTGAAGTTTTAGTGTTTTTAGTAATTTTGTAGCTAGTTAGATATAGATAGTTAGATAGGTATTTAGGTAGGTATCTAGATAGGTAGATACATAGTTAGATAGGTAGATAGTTAGATAGATAGTGAGATAGGTAGTAAAAAATTTTGGTTAGATGAGATGCTATATGTTGCATACCTTGAAAAAAAAATTGGTCACGATGATGAATATGTGATGGCGATGATGAATATGTGATGACGATGATGAATATGTGATGGCGATGATGAATATGTCATGACGATGATGAATATGTTATGAGGATGATGAATATAGGTAGTAAAAAAATTTGGTTAGACGAATAGGTGATAATGATGATGATGAATATGTGATGACGATGATGAATATATTGTTAATGTTGTTAGTTTTTTTGCCTACATGATGCAAAAATAAATGAATGCATGTTTAAATGTTTTAAATATGCTCTATGAGTTGTGATGTTCTATTTTTTGTCGCGATGGAATTTACGGTGCTTTGTGGTTTCGCATTTCATTGGAGTGACCGTTGTCCGACGCTATTGGTCCCTCCGAGCATCCCTCCGCTGTTCGACTACTTCCTCTATAGCCGAGGGTGAGCTACAAGTCCATCTCCTCCAATTTTTCATATCACTAGATTTCATTCTCAAGTCAATCGACGTAACCTAGGCGTCTCCCGTCCGAAAGGTTGCATCGATAAATATGCATTCAATTGCATATTTATCACCACAACTCTTCGGATTGTCCAAATGCTTTTCCATGGATACTCGAGGATGTGTAGATTGGGTATGTTCTCCATGTTTTACCCCGTTCCGAGACAGGATTTCGGCGGCGCCTCCCCCTTGTTCTCCGGAGCACATTCTCTCGGCTATTTGCCGAGACGTGTATCTGGAGAACAGCGGGGAGGTGTCAAATTTTGTCTCTCGAACGGGTAGAATGGAGAACGACTCAATCTACACATCCTCGGTGGGATTAGGACCCATCTTTACCTATTAGAGATGTAGGTGGATTAAACGCGTAGAAACTGAAAATTTGATGTGATTAATTTAAGTGAATCCTTAATTATGTTGTGTGGGTTGCAAAAGCAGAGGGTGGCAGATAATCGATGGATGTACAAAGGGTTTTATCCGTTTGAATCGAGTAACATCGAGTGGGATCACGAAAACCGATGTGTATTTGAAGAAGATATTCCGTCGTCAATGAGAATTATCCCACCATGCCTCAGGCGAGATGTGATGACGCCACCGTGAGAAATCGGATGGACATGAGTGAGCACCTTCGCACGCACGGATGTATGCCAAACTTTGACATGCCGCCGATAAACATAGCCGAGCAGGACTGGTAGAGAGGAGGTGATGCGACAACGCATCGATGGATATGAGGACGACGGGGTCGAGAATGCTAGATGATGTCATTGTTGCGTAAACGCAAATGCGACACCTTCAGAGAATGAACCGGAGGAGCCGGAGGCAACCGCAAAAGGCCTTCTTGGAGGTCTTGGCCTCGTTGAAGAAACCTCTTTATGCGGGTGCGAAAATATCTCACTGGATGCCATCTCGCAATCGATTGCAGGGCCAAGTCTGAGTATACCGTAGCTGTAAACGCTCAAGCATTCCTCGGGAGTATGGGCTAACAGCCTCCCCGAGGGTCATGAACCGAAAAGCATGTACGATACAAAGGAAATCATGAAGGCACTCTCTATGGATAATGAGAAAATAGATGTTTGCCTCAAGAATTGCCTTTTTGTTTAGGCACGAGTATCGGATGACAAGTACTGTAGGAAGTGCGGTTCGTCTCGGTACATTGAGGTGGTCGGTGAGGATGGTGAGAAAAAGCAGCTAACCATCCCCGTTAAGGTTCTTCCGTATCTTGATTTTATAAAAAGACTGCAGCGCCTTTTCATCACAAAGGAGTCTGCCAAAATGATGAAGTGGCACAAGGAAGGTATAAGGTACAATCCAAAAAAAATCGTACATCCATCGGGAGGGGAAGCATGGAAGTCATTCGATGAAGAATACCCCAAGGAAGCAACAGGCTGGGAATGTCGAATAGCCATATCGGTGATGGGTTGAATCCATATGGTATGTCGTCCAATCCATATGTACCGCTGGCCCGTGTTTGTAATTCCGCTCAATCTTCCTCCCGGTGCCCTAATGCAACGGAAGACCATGTTCTTGTCTCTCATCATTCCGGGGCCTAAATACCCGGGGAAGCAATTGGGTGTGTTTATACAGCTGCTTGTGGATGCTTTGCACCATTCTTGGTACTTTTCGAGGTTGACATACGACCGGGATCTGCAGAGAAATTTCTTGATGAAAGTTTGGTTGCACTATTGCATGCATGACTTTCCCGGCTATGCTCTATTCTGCGGATGGTGTACAAGTGGTAAGATGCCATGCCCAGTGTGCATGCAGGCTCAGCGAATGATTTGGCTGAGTAAAGGGTGGCAAGTATGTAGCCTTTGACCTGCATCGACAGCTTCCTCCCTCCGAGACCATCCGCATAAGGAAGACAAGAAGAACTTCACGAAAGGCCGGGTTGTTCATGAAGTAACCGAGATTCCAACATTTTCGGGGGCAGATGTTCTTGCTCAGCTAAAAGCTCTCAAGCCTAAAGTCAAAGGCAAAGCCAAAGGCTTCGAGGGATATTGTGAGACGCACAACTGGACTCACATTACCCCCTTCTCGCAGCTTCCCTATTTCAAGGACCTCAAACTTCCTTACAATATTGATGTGATGCACACCGAAAAGAATGTGGCAGTAGTCCTTTTCCACACGATCCTCAACATTCCCGATAAGACGAAGGATAACGTAAAGCTAGAGCCGATCAACGAGAGAATTTGTGATAGACCACGCTTTGAACATGAAGCCTCCACAGCGGTCGAAAAAACTGGTTAAAGCCGATGTCGATTTTGTCCTTAAACCGCCAGAAAAAAAGAAGTACTTATCTCTGGCTGAAACAAATTTTGAAGTTCACCGATGGTTATGCATCGAATATAAGTAAGGAGTCAATCTTTCAACGGGCAAAGTGACCGGCTGAAGAGTCATGACTACCATGTATGGATTGTGCGGATAATGCCGGTGATGGTTCGAGGCTATGTCCCCGAGCATGTCCGGCGTAGTGCTTGCCGAAGCTTAGCCATTTCTTCCAACGCCTGTGCTAAAGAAGTAAGTAAAGAGGTGATTGAAAAATTGCATAAAAAGGCACCGGAGTAGATAGTCAAGCTAGAGAAGATCTTTCCGCCAGCTTCTTTACTCCGGCGACACATCTCATTCTCGCACCTCATGAGCGAGGTATTGTTGGGGCCACTGCAAAATCGCTGGCAAGACGCTACGAGAGGCAGAACAAGCATCTCTCGACGGAAATGTGGAAACAAAGCTAAGATTGAAGCTTCCATAGCCGAGGCGGTTATCCTAGAGGAGGTGTCGGACCTCGTGACATCATACTATCTGCACCACGCTCCCCATCTGCATAACAAGGTGCCTCGATACAATATAGAAGAGCCCAAGTATCAACCTGTGCTCGATCTATTCAACGCATAAGTTGGGAGGGTTGGGGCCTCGAAATCTTATAACATGCCACGACAAGAGTGGGAGGACCTCATGTTCTATATCTTGCACAACATCAAGGAAGTTGAGGAAGTGTGGATGAGGTAATACCACTACACCATTCCTTTATGTCTTCCACATCATCATGTTTCATGTTCACTTAGTCCCGGTCTAACACCGCTTATCTTTTTTTAGTGATTTCGTTCAAGAGGAATGGACGGGAGTGAATCCTCCTACTGACGCGGAGCCACTTACTCTTCTCCGTCATGGAAACCCTGGACGTAAACATTTTGTTGCTTGGTTCATGGAGAAAGTAATTTTCCACACTCCCCTATTAAATACCTACTTCAACATTTATTAGTTAACCGAACTAATGCACGCAACAATTTCCATTATACTTGTAGGAAAAGATCCGAACATATCTATGGATGATGAATTGAGATGGGTTTCCATGGGTTTTGACCCTGCCGTCATGACATGTAAAAAGTATGATGTGAATGGGTATCGCTTCCATACAGAGGAGCACCAAAACAGCGCCCGATCCCAAAACTATAAATACTTGAGTGTACACCCCGGTCAAAATTCAAGAGACTACTACGGAAGGGTACAAAATATATACGAGGTTAAATTCCGCAGGGCGTGAGACCCTAAAGTCCGCCTTGTTCAAATGCCGATGGTTCGATCCGCGGAGGGGGTAAAACATACGCCTTCCATTGGTTTGGTCGGTTAAACCATCAACCGTCTATGTCGGAGCCGATCTCTTCATTTCGGCTACCCAAGCTACACAAGTATATTATCTTCCTTACCCATGCCAGAAAGTGTATCTAAAGGGTTCGGAAGTTGTGTTCAAGGTGTCACCACATGGTAAGCTACCGGACCGAATGAAGACGATTACTACAACATTAACCCCATGACATACGAGGGAGTGTTCTATCAAGAGCAACCTGATGATGATGATGATGATGTGGTTAGAAACGATGACGCTTAGACCATTGGGTGATGATGATATGGACCCAAACGTCGACGATGCACGGAATGATGGTGAGACCATTGTCAATGAAAATGACATACTTATGCTAGAAAAGTTAAACGAAGACTGACGACGAGGAAGAGCCTCCACCTCCGTCGGACAAACGAAGATGATATGATTGATAGTGATGATGAGACGGACCCGAAAGAGGTTACAACGGTGATGATTCATATGGGTTCTAGCAGATATGCGTTTCAAGTCTTTTTTCTATAGTTTAGGAATATGCCTTTTATGCATTTTATTAATGTGTTTATTATCATGCATTTTTCTTCATTTCATTAATTTACTAATTGCTTTTTCTCTTTTCAATGCAGGTTCTGTGGAACATGGGCAAGGGGAAGGCCGACGGGCGTGGGTTTCCTACGCTAAGGTCGCCGGCCGACCTAGTCGGAGTGGTCGAGCACGTAATCCTCCCCTCGGCTACTTGACGATGACTCCTCACAGGAAGGTCGAGGGGAGAGGTGCCCCAGAGGAGGAGGGGCGGGGAGAGCCTCTAGAGGATGAGGTGCTGGGGAGAGCCACTACAGGGGTCATGACGCGAAGAGCGCACCCTCACCGACTTTGGGGTGTTGTCTTCGAGGCCCTCCTCTTGTGTGGTACACTCTTGGGTGGTGGTGGTGGTGGTGGTGGTGGTGGTGGAGGAGGAGGCACGCGAGGAGGAGGAGGAGGAGGAGGAGGAGGAGGAGGAGGTTGGGGAGGAGGGAGGAGGAGGAGGGTGGTGGCGGGGATGATGGTGGTGACGGAAGGGGTTGACAACAAGGGCTGGCTGCGTGGCAACGCAAAGCTACCAAAGCAGGTTCCTGCTACTAAGGAGAAGAAGTGGCTCATTGAGCCCACGGGAAAAGAGTAAGTGGTTCATTATTTTGCTTGTCACATGCTTATTCCGGTTGTTATTTATTTTGCTTGTCACATGCTAATAGTTCATTCTTTTGCAGCAACTGGATATATTCTAAAGGGGTCCGTATTCCCAACGGCCTCATCACCGCCTTCTTACTGAAGTTATCTTCGCGGGGTTGTACTTTGTCTAGATCCGGTCGCAAAGCCGGACCGTCGGGTTTTTGGCTACCAGTGGGACCACTGGGAAGCGGCCCTCCACGCGGACCATGAGACCCATGCCAAGGCCGTGATCACTACTTTCTGGGTGAGTTCTCTTCAGAAGCACAAGTCCATTCTAGTTTCATGAATGATTTAACTCATGGCTTCTTACATTCTTGTTTCATGCATGATTGTAGAAATTCTATCGAGTTCTTCCGGAGCACCTGGTGGCTAGAGCGGGACAGATCAGGTCTGCGCCAATGCAAGAAGAAGGCCCGCCAGATGCTGACGAGAAAGCGCTTATGTGGCCATCTCGACATACTACCATGACGTTCTTGGTGTGAAGATGACCAAGGAAGAAGCGCTGGAGGATGGGCATTACCTTCAGAGAGGCCCGAAGTACTTGGCGTGTAAGTATAAAAGATTTTCATTATGCTTTCATATATTATGCTTTCATTACCATGTGGTACATTTCACCGCTTCATGTTGACATGCCATTATGCTTTTATTATGTAGGTATGTCCAAATTGGTGTTATGGAAAAAGACGAGTCTGGCGGCATTGGTGGATCTTTGGTGTGATGAGGCTGGAGCCTGGGCGGCTATGAGAATCAAAAATAAGGCTAACCGAGGGAAGGAGGGAGTACATGCTCAGGGAAACCGAAACCACTATCTCCACAAGGCAGTTAATGTATGACTAACCCCATTAAACATTCTTCTTCTTCTATTTACCATCACTTTCTTATGTATGACTAACATCCGCTTGGTGGTGCAGAGGGAGAAATCAAGGCGACCGCTCTCTCACACATGCAGGCGTGGGAGATCGCCCATATGCGGAAGGACCCCAAGCCTGGCGAGCCCAAGTACTACGGCAAGAAGACCGCGGGGAGGAAGAAGGCCTACTCCGAAGCGTATCTGAAGTTACATCCGGACACACCTAACCCCATTGCGGCAGATCTGGACGAGAGGGCGGTGGTGATCATGGGGCCCAAGGAGCACGGTCAGGAGGCGGTTCTCGATGCTGTGGTTACTCCGACTATCTCCTACACACAGCTCCGTCGGATCGACACGAGCTCGAAAGCGTGACGAGCCGACCAAAGGACTAAAGGTACGATCCCTCTTTCAGGAGCAACAATCTGTATGTATTTTCCCTCTTATCTTCATTGCTCACTTTATTTTCCGTGATCTAGTAGTTTTATGAGTTCCATCATGTCATACCATAGGCCTACAGAGTACACACGCCAGGAGACCATGGCGTGGCATCGTGAGGCTTCATGAACACCAAGTGCAGAGGGATCGCCACCGGAAGGCAGCTTTTTCGTGAAATGGCGGCCACAGTGTCCTCGCTGCAGCCAAAGACACGCCCTCCAAAGACAACCAAAGGTCACTTGACCTTTGAGGAGTTTGTGGCATAGAACTCTGGCCCCTCGCCGGTTAGTTCATCCCCAATCTATTCACCCAAAGCATGTCATGCCTTTCAACACAGTCATATATCCCGTTAATATGTCTTTTCAACATGAATGGAGCAGTGGATCTACCATTGGCGGTGGTCTTCGCAGACTCCGGAGACACGGAGCCCGACCACCCAATCCACTTGAGGCGGAGGTGGAGGCGGTCTTGGCGGTAAGCAGTGGCCGCTAGTAGTGACGCGACACAGGCTTCGGCGGTCTTGGCGGTGACGACCTCCGCGGTGCTCGACGTCCTGGCGCTTAAGCCTAGTGTGTGGTGATGATGCTTGAGATGACTTGTGTGTGGTGATGATCATTTAGAGACTTGTGTGTGGTGCTTTTCTATATGCTTATGCTTATGTTGGTTGTGATGATGATCATTTAGAGACTTGTGTGTGTGATGATGCTTATGCTTACGTTCTTTGATATGTGCTGGTGATATGTCTTTGTTATATATGTGCCGTTATTTGAATTGAACTGATTTGAAAACAAGCGTAAAAAGAAAAAATCGGAAGCAAACTATGCCGACGGCTATACCGTCGGCATAGGGTGCCACGCTTGCCGCCGAATCGGGAGCTCTGGGCACACCTATGCCGGCTGTACCGGTTGTCGCCAGATGTTTTTTTGTTTAAGCCGACGCCAGCCGGCATAGGGGTGCCACGGTATGCCCCGCTAGCCTAACTTAATGGTGGCCGCCGTTAGGCGTGATTGTATTCGACCCGGGCCGCCAAGATAGATTCCACGGCCCCGCCGGCGCAGAAAGCATATATGCCAACGCTTTTCTATGCCGACGGCCTCCACGGCTGTGCCGACGCATATGTTGCCGACGGTCCCTATGTCGACGGGGACCGTCGGCATAGGTCTATCCCGACGGGACTCAGGGCTATGCTGACGGCCTTGGCTGTCGGCATAGGGGGCAATTCCGGTAGTGACTAGCTTAGTTGAATCATTTTCGATCACGACTCAGCTAGGAAGACGCGGGCGCGACGAAGGTTCCGGGAAATTTCTGCTTCAACCGACCAGCAAAGCATGAAAGGATGGACCACTGGCCATGGCTGAGGCCGGAAACGGAAGCCACCTATTTGCAGCAGGAAGAAGACGCGGCGTGGTAGTCTGGTAGCGGTTTTGACTCAGCCATGCAAGCATCTGTTCAATCTCCATGGTGCTAGTACGTACTCAGCTGGGAAAACGAACGACGGGTCCCTCCCTCACGCTTCCTTCCTCTTTTTTCTTCCTGCAAGCAAGTCACTGCCAAGATAAACAAAAGTGAAAAATCGAATCAGACATGTCACGACTAGCTGTTCAGGCTCGAGATAGTGCATGTGGATACGGGATACCACTTCATCAAAACCCACATTGCCCAAAACAGATATAATTAAGGGGTGAACTCAGGTGGAAATCGTACAGTTCAAAAAATAATTGAAAACTTCCATGCAAATAATAATAATAATAATAATAATAATAATAATAATAATAATAATAATAATAATAATAATAACAATTGAAAACCACACGTCAGACGGGGATGGTAAGTGACAGTCTCGGAATATTTTAGGGTTCATGTGAGCGTTGTGAGCCCTGCTTTTTATCCAGTGCTAGTGCTGAATTTAACATCATACTGCCACTCATCATCTCATTATTTCTTTTTAGTACTTTGCATATAACTAAAAAGCAGTACCTTGGGAAGCACCTTGCAAGAATGCTCTAACCTTTCTCTACATGAAATAAAATACCGCTCACATTGAAAATATAAAAGCGTTGCAGTTTAAATGAGCAGCAAGAACGTCTTATATTTTGGTACAGAGAAAGTATATATTAGAGATAATGCCAAATTTATGGGTTTTATATCTCATTCGCTACCTTTGGGTTTAAAGTACATTTTGGATTTCTGTTAAAAAGGAATAACCTAAATGTGATCAAGAAAATATTAAAGTTTCCATGGGCTCATACTATGGCTTTAGTAGATAAGTGAAAAGCCTCACCAAATTTGACAAAAGGTCTGCTTTTTAATTGGTGGATCTCCTAGGATTTTTCTTAGACATTCAAGTCAAACTATAAGGTTTCTAGTGACCAATTATTTTATTAGTGCATGTAACGGCAAAAATAGACTAGAGCATATAATTACATTAGTATTGATAAAATTTTTATTGGAGTATTATACTTCTACTCTTCATATCACAATTTTTGTCTAGTACTTTGCATATACCTGTTAACCGGTACCTTGTGAAGCTCAATGCAAAAATATTTACCCAACATACTCCAATTTTTCTCTGCATGAACTAAATCATTGATTAAAGATGATGTCAAATTGTAAGCCTTTTTAGATCTGATCAGCTTCTAAAATTAAAATGCATTTTTGGCAATTTGAATCCAAATCAACAAATTGTAAAGTTTTGCATCGGATCATATTTTGTGTGTCGGCTCTAGGTGAAAAAGTCTCTAGAGCGGGCGAGATCATATAATTACAATGTGTGATAAGAGTTTCTTGTACTTTATTTCATAATGGGTGGATCTCCTAGCATGTTTCTTTGATATTCAACTCAAATTTTGAGTTTTCTGGTGTCCAGTCAACAAATTGGATCAATCATGGAGACGCGGGCACGAGGAAGGCTCTGCGAAATTTCCGCTTCAACCGATCAACAAAGTGTGAAAGGATGGAGGCCATGAATTACTCTACTGACCATGGCTGTGGCCGGCGATGCCGGAAACGGAAACCAGCTATTTGCAGCAGTAAG
This sequence comes from Aegilops bicornis, assembly GCA_021605145.1. Lineage (NCBI taxonomy): Eukaryota > Viridiplantae > Streptophyta > Magnoliopsida > Poales > Poaceae > Aegilops > Aegilops bicornis. Next base: position 195,646 of record JAHIAL010000141.1, on the reverse strand, counting down.
AGGACGTCGGAGGGACGTGGTACGTACTACGCGCTTTTGCCTCAACATGCAAGCATATGTTGTGCATCTATCCATCCAGCTACTTTACTCATCAGCTGGCCAAAGGGATGACGGGTCTTTCTCACCTCCACCTTCTCTCTCTCCACGGCCGGGTGTTCACCAATTACCATCACAGGGACGATCTGGGCAGGCTATCGCATGGGCCACGCCCTGCTGGCTGTGGCTGCCACTGCAGGCGACACGAGACACTACCGCAAGCAATATGCATGTGACCCATCCATCGATCGCTCGGGGCACGGTGACACACACAATGTGAGTTTTCTGTTCTCTGTAAACACATGTCCTGATAGGTGTCCGAGTCTGTAAAAGATAGGAAAAGTTCAGGTCTCGTTTGAAGTCGTTTTAGGGTCAAACTCTTAGAGATAAATAGTGTTTTAAACCTGGTCGGTTTGTGATCAGGGTCACGACGTGTTGGGCACGAATAGTAGGCCGAGTTGGTCGTGAGGTCGGCTCCTTGAGCCCTATATAATGTGAAATAAAGACCCAAGAAAAACTGCGCGTTGGCAGTACCAAACCTTCTCTGTTACGATCTGTTTCTTTTGTTCTTCGTCTACCTCCTGCGTTGTTCGATCTTGGAGCTAACACGTGGCATCAGAGCCTTGTTGTGATCGCTTAGTACCCGGTGATCATGGTGGATTTATTTACTTGAGCAAGCAGAGGGCTGCAGCAGAAAGTTCAGGGGCGGCTAAAGCACTTGTCATACCCGGGACGTCATACCACTACTAGGGAAAACCTTATACACAGAAATTTATCAGTAGCGCGGTGTAAAAATGGGCGCTTATTGCTAATTAGTAGTAGCAAGGGGTATAAAAACCGCTACTACTAAGTTGATAGTAGTAGCGCCGGGTTTATAACCTACGCTACTACTAAGTGATTTCCACCGTGCCCTCTGGACCAGCCATAGTAGTAGCAGCGGGTTATAAACCCACGCTACTACTAAGTTGATAGTAGTAGCGCGCGTTATAAACCCCACGCTACTACTAAATGGTCTCAACCGTGCACCCACGACATGCCATAGTAATAGCGTTGGATTAGCGTGGGGTATAAACCTAACGCTACTGCTAAGTTATCTCCTTGCCGCCCCACCTCAGCCTCTCACCCTGCTCTGCCTTTCTCTCCCGACGCCTCTCCTCGTCCTGCACTCCCCACGTTTCCCCCAACCAACCCCGCCGCCACCGCCGACACCGACGACCTCCTCTCCCCCAAGCCCACCGCCGGCGCCCCCCACCTCACGCGCGGATCCTCCTCCTCGCCGTGCCCTTGTGCCGGCCCCAAACCCTAACTAGGGGCCCCCTTCTCCGGGCGCGGCGCGGCGCGGGGAGGGCTCCCTCTTGCCCGCCGCTGATGAAGACGGCCCGCCGGAGGTCCTGCTACTTGCTCCTCCGACCCTCCTCCTGCTGCTGCTAGTGCGGACCGACGCCATGGAGGTGAGGTTCCCCCTTATCCTCTCTTTCTCTTCACCGCAGGCAGCCCTTGACCCCCTTGGATTCGATTTGTCAGGCCGTGTGCAGGCGGGGAAGGATAGCGTGGCGCGCCTGGTGCGCGAGCTCGATGGCGCCGGCCTGCCCGTTGAGCGCGTCCGCGGCGTCCCCGCCGAGTTCATCAAGGTCAGTGCGGCTCTCTGTCATGACACCAACACCGAGGCTCACTGCTACATGGTTACTTCTGAATACCGACCAACTTGTAAAAATTCACTGTTGGATGTGAATTGTTCTGCAGAAACTGGGTAACAGATGTAAGACTCAGAAAATGATTAACAAGGTAATGGATTTCATTTCATCATCATTGGATTTAGTTGCTCGTTCGTTACTTTTAGTCGTTGGTCAGCAGGTGAACCTGCTAACTTGGAACTGAAGTTCTGAAGGTCTTTTTTTCCGCATGGTCTGAAACTCTGAAGGTTGACAGTGAAACATCACCATATATCAAAACTGCACAGGATGAGGATGCAGTCGGGAAGGTGTATGGTCTGAAATTCTGAAGGATTCAGTCATTAGTAAGCACGAACTGTATGAGCCAATAATCAACCTGTTCCAATGTTGCACGAAACATGTTTTAATTAGCATTGGTATACATTCAGAAAAAAGACTATGCAAACATTCTTGCCTTAAACTAACAAAGTGGAGCAAAGAAGGTGTGTTGCATGCACAATATACAGCAACTAAAACATACCAGAACATAAGATTCTCTTCCACCCAAATTCTTAGTCTCGTGAAACTGAAACACGGGATGTGCAGTCACTGGGAAGCCAATGCACACATGCGTCAGTGATTAGCCTGTAACAAATCTGTTCTTTAGTGGGTCCTATTATTTTTCCCTTTCTAAAATAAGGGAAAGAATTGACCAACTGACCTTTTCTGATAGATGGTCTATGAAGAACTGTGCAGCTCCTTCAGGACAGCAAGACATATGCTTCCTTTACTGTTACTCCCTCCGTTCCGATTTACTTGTCGTGGTTTTAGTTCAAATTTGAAGTAAAACCACCGCAAGTAAATCGGAACGGAGGGAGTATATAGTTTGGATGCAACAACAAAGTTCTGAATTCCAACAGCAGAACTGACGGTTGGCTGTCATGGTTCTGCAGAATACAAGTAATGAATGTAAGACTCCGAGAATTATGGTTCAGCAGAATCCAAGTAGTGAATGTAAGATTCTCACTACTTGTTTTTTGTTTAAGGATCCATTCACCTAGTTCCTAGTTTTGATGGCTTTTGTTCTGTTTGTTTACAGATCAAGTCTTTCATTGCCTTTACCGTGTTTCTTAAAGACTTTGGTGGTCTCCTTTTCATCCTCAGCAGCTCGTTCGGAGCGTTCGTACTGGTGTGTACTCTTCTTCTGAATGCACTGTATCAAGAATTATTTCATGTTAAGGGGTTATCAAGATGCATACTATTGTGGCTGCCATTAAATGTAGACTTGCAGCACCATGTCTTCTCAAACTAATAAAAAGGAAGTATTGTTGCCATGCCATTTAGGTAGTTTTAACAATTTTAGTGTGTCCATTTTACTGGCTGTAAAATGCCAAATCTGGCATTGTTGCTGCTTCGATGTTTGATCTTCATACATTTTGCTTCTGCAATATCCTGTTGTAGCATCTGACAGTGGAATGCTTTAACAACAACCTTCCTGAAAGATTCCAAATGTGGTGGCAGGTTATTCTTATTGTTTAACCACTTGATAGGCTCATGTCTGTTGAGTTTGTGCAACTGATTTGCTGCAGTCCAAATTTACGTGTTTATGCTTATATTTATTGTTTGCATATGTGACAATGCAACAGTTCTTTGAGGCATCAATCCATGATAACTGAGCATATGGGTTTACGCTTAGATATAAAGAAACCAAATATATATTCTGTCTTATTATACGGAACCAATTATATTTAATCCATGTTAAAGGCCAATTCGGGCATTGTAGCTGCTTCAGTATTTGATCTTCATATATTTTGCTTTTGCAATATCCTGTTCTAACATCTGAAAATGGAATACTTTAACAATATAATATTCCTGACTTTCTGCAACTGATTTTTGCTGTAGTCCAAAATTATATGTTTGTGTTTATTGCGCTTTTTAGTGTGTTGATATTTGAAAGGGGAATAGGGCAACGTGTTGCACTCTTGCCTTTGATAGAGCACTATATTTTATTGTTAACCATGCTATGGTTGAAACTCCTTTTATTCTCGCTCATATGATATTGCTCATCCTTTTGTTTTCGTCCGATGCCTCCTATATTTAGAGTAGAAATATTCTTAATTTAGTGTTTCTTGAACATGGCCAGGGCAATGGATAAAATCTACTCGGATAGTTGATGAGGGAGTACATGCTAAGTTGAATTTTTTCCCATGGATTTGCTTATCGTGAGGGTGCTTGCAAGGATGCAGAGGGAGTGGATTATTTGGAGAGATAGGGTGCCACTGTTTGGTATTTTTATGCATTTTTGTTTGCTTGTAACTGTGTTTGCACTAGCTAGGAGTAAGTGACTTGGCAAGAAGTGTAGGTGTTTTAATTGAAGGCATGAAAAGCCATGACAATACGTATGCTCTTACAGGATGTGCTCTAATGCCGCTGGTTTATTATAAATCTTGGATTAGTAATGATGTGTAATGCTGCTGGTTTATTGCAAATATGTGTTTGTTTTAGTTGGAATTGTATGCATAGAATGGAATTGGTGGATTTTATTTTTTTAATTCCTAATTAGTTAGTAGTAGCGTGGGAAAACACCAGACGCGCTACTACTACTTCATTAGTAGTAGCGTGGGTTTGCATCCAGGCTACTACTAACTTTTTAGTAGTAGCGTGGGAAAAAACCTGAGGCGCTACTACTATTTCATTACTAGTAGCACGGGTTGCACCCGCGCTACTACTAAACTGTTACTAGTAGCGTGGGTTTCACCCGCGCTACTACTAACGATTAGCTGTAGCGCGATACTAGTAGTGCGAGTACCCGCGCTGCTAGTAGCCTTTTTACCCGCGCTGCTAGTAGCCTTTTTCCTAGTAGTGTACCCTCGTTTTGATCGGGGGAACTTTGGGGTTTGGAAGGATCTAATGGAGTGTGCCCTACGAGCCGCTGAATTCTGGGTTATCGTCGACCTCGGCGGCAATGCCTACAGAAGGACCGCGCTACCTTTGCAAGGACAGGCAAAAGAACGGCGCTCTATTCTGTGATGCCGATGGACGTTCTTCAAAGCATATCATCGCCAAGGAAACGGTGAAGGAGGCATGGGATACCTTGAAGCTGCTCTTCGAGGGGCATACCCGTATCAGGCAAGCGAATTTGCAAACTCTTTTGAGGAATTATGAAACGCTTGTGATGACTGACGATGAAACCGTGGATGCTTTTGCTTCGTGGGTGATGACGTTGGTCAATGGAATCATGGCTTGGAGAAAAACCCGACGGAGACTTCAAAGTGGTCGAGAGATTCTTGCGGCTGCTCCTCCCCTGCTACATGCAGATCGTGGACGGCTATTGGAGCAAAGGTGTCGACCTGACTATGTTGACGGTTGATGACCTCGTTGGCCGCTACAAAGCTCATGATGAGAGGATGCGCCATAGCCTCGATGATGCTAGGGACGGCGAGCAAGTCATGCTCACGAGGGCGCAGTGGCAATTGTTGATTGCAAGGGAGAAGAAGGCTGGCGAGGGCTCAAGCAACACTCGCCAAGATCATGCGCCAAAAGAACAGAATAAGAGGAACGCGGGGGACAGCGCTCCAAAGAAGAAGAAGTTCGATAAGCGCAAGATCAAGTGTTATAATTGTGCCATCATGGGGCACTTCAAGTCTGAGTGTAGGAAGCCAGCGAAGGAGCAGGCATATATCGTGAAGAAGGGTGACATTGATGATGATCAAGCCAACATGCTGCCGTGTGAAATCTGTGAGTTTCAGAGGTGGACGACAGATGCAAGTAGCTGAAACTGCTGCACTTGTGGAGAAGAAAATTTATCTCCACGACGAAGAAGAAGAAGAGGGCCGGAAATTTTTGGTACCTTGATACGGGCGCAAGCAACCATATGTCGGGGATAGGACCCAATTCAGCGAGCTAAGCATGACTGTTGGAGGGACGGTCAGGTTCGGTGATTTGCAAAACAAAGTGCCAATCTTAGGGAGAGGCACCGTGGTCTTCAAGCAAAGAGTGGTGAACACAAGATTCTCACAGATGTTTATTACATTCCCATGCTAAAGACAAACATAATTAGTTTGGGACAGCTCAAGAGAGGGATTGCAAAATTGTGCTCAAGATGGATATTTGTGGGGTTATGATCACAAAGAAATCTCATGATGCGTGTGAAGAGGTCTCAAAGCAGAATGTATGTCCTGAACTGGACAAGGCACAACCGTGTGTTTGCTAGCAAAGTTTGACAAAACAGCGTGGAAGTGGCACTCACGTTTTGGTCACTTGAATTTTCATGCATTGAGGAAATTGGGAAAGCAGCAGATGGTGAGTGGACTGCCCATGATTGATCATGTTGATCAGCTTTGCACTGGATGTTTAGTTGGCAAGCAAAATTCAGAGCTTCAAAAGCTTTGGAGCTGGTTCATGGTGATTTATGTGGACCCATTACTCCGGTTACCCCATCTAGGAAGAAGTATTTTTTGCTCATAGTAGATGACTACAGCAGGTATATGTTGTTAGTTTTGTTGAGGAGCAAAGATGAGGCACTTGAAGCTTTCAAAAAGGTAAAAATTGCAGCTGAGGTTGAATCAAGAAAAGTTGAAGGCATTAAGGACTGATCGAGGAGGGAATTTACCTCTAATGAGTTTAAAGCTTATTGTGAGAAGCATGGGATTAAGCGGTACTTGATGGCACCCTATACTCCGCAGCAAAATGGAGTCGTTAAGAGGAGAAATCAAACCAATTTAGCGATGGCCAGAAGTATGTTGAAAAGCAAAAAAGCTACCAGGGAGATTTTGGGGAGAAGCCGTGACTACTGCTGTTTATTTACTCAATAGAGCTCCGACAAAGAGTGTTGTTGGAATGACACCGTACGAGGCATGGTGCGGTAGAAAACCCTCGGTTGATCATCTTCGGACTTTTCACTACTAGGAAAAGGCCTACTAATGGCGCACCTAATTTGGCCATTAATGGCGCATTAGTGGTGCGCCATTAGTGCCACGCCATTAGTATATCTTACTAATGACGCACCACTGGTGCGCCATTAGTATTCTGGCATACTAATGGCGCACTGAGATGCGCCATTAGTATATCCAAAAGTGCGCCATTAGTATGCCTCCCAGGGGGCCATGTATTCCCAGGTGCTTTGGCAAACTAAAGGCGCACTAGAGCTAGATTCGCCATTATTAACATCGGCATACAAATGGCGCACTTTTTAATGATGCTCCATTAGTATCTTTTGGCATACTAATGGCACAATCGTGATGTGATGCGCCATTAGTATGAATATTAGGTTTTTATTTTTTTATTTTCTGTTTTTGCACTGTGTTACAAAATGTGTAATTGGACAAAATATAGACAAAGACACAACAACAGATTCATCGAATACAATAGAAGATTAATCTCTGAATACAATTCATCATATTAGTCTCGAATACAATTCATCATATTAGTCTCCGAATTGAAAAGACAGAACAAAGATAGAACATTATATTACAAGTCTCGAGACCGCATGAGTAGCGAAGTTTGTCTTCACATTACAAGTCGATATCGATCATCTAAACTACCATCACATAGAAGAGAGCTGCGGTCAACACGATGAGCATCATCACGATGAAACTCGCTCTTCATCCGGTTCCTCCAACGCCCCTCCCTCTCCCGCTAGATAGCGGGCGATCTAGAATCGACCTCGCCCTAGTGGTGTACCCTTTGTAATCAAGTATCGCTGAATCGGTGAACCTGTCTCCGACACTCCTCCCGCCGTCCGAGACTCCGAACCTTACCCTTGTACACGACATACCACGGCATCGCTATGCACTAGCCAAACGTAAACGTTAGTACCAATTCACAGACAATACATAAGCAATATATAAGTATGCAACAGTAACGATCGGAAGAGAAAAGCAAGACATTAATAGCATCGATTACATCTAAGTTGAACGACTCTCAAAACCAAAGAGACGTACTACAAGTTCATTAAAGTTTAATTACAACATGAGCCAATCGATGTTTCGTAATCCAGACACAGCATCACCGCTTTCGACTCGACTCAAGGGACCGGAGCGTGGATGAAGCCGCCGCTCATCGTGGGAGTCATGAAATAACGGGTGTTGTCACCTGCATTTGTAGCATTGTGTCGATGTCACCGTTGGACGGTTGATTTCTAAGGTAGAACTGCCCCGAGGTACGGCGACATCTTGATGGATGATTTCCGCAAACTCCATCGGATGCGAAAGAATTCTTGTCCGATGTCCGCGTCTGGATTGCCGACACGCCGCGCCCAATCTTTGAGTTTACCTCGGTAGCAGAAGTTGATGATGGTCTCGCATAATCGCCCGCATGTGATGGATGGCGTAGTAGGCACCCTTCCGACCGCCAGCGGCTGCTTGACGCAGCGTAACGTCAGACCGTGGGAGAACACGTGCTTGCCGTATTTCATTTAATAGGCTCGGTGAAGGTGCCTCCAGACTTGGCGAGCCGGGGAGAACATCATCAAGAACCTTCTTGACATTTGTGTAGTCTACGCTCAATCGACGGTCCGGTCGAAATACGTGGGCCATGGAATATTTGGGGCTTAGGAGGATGAGCGTGCAATGTGTCACTGCAGAAAACACGGAATGTTAAAAGAAGAACGATCGAAATCTAAGAATTCATATGTTACGGGCCGGTTGAGGGGAGGACTTACTCGGGAAAGTAAGGCACGAGGAAGTTATCCTTATCTTGGTTTGCCAGAATGACGCCTTCGAGGTAAGAACTCGCGACTTGCCGTTCCCAGCGCCGCCCAAGATCTTCGCACGCATGTAGAAGGGGTCGACTATCACGATGTCCGGGTCTTGTCGCCAATGATCCGCATCTCCATACTCAGCGAAAATAGCCGAACGAAGGTGTAGTGCAGCGGATGAAGGTTAAACATAGCAAAGATGTCATCAAACCGCAGGACGATCTTACCCCGATGTCGCCATCCACAAAGCCCTTGCCCTCTCGGCACCTTGGCCACGAAACCGGGTATGCCACATCCTTCTCTACGAGACGCCGCTTCTCCAAAGAAAGAACACATCGTCAGCGTACTCAGCATAGCACCGGTTGCAAGATTGAGCATATTTGGCGGTAGCATCGCCCTACCCGCCACATGCACCCTCCTCGAGATATCCTTAGGTGAAGGTGGCCCGCCCCGAGCACGGATCGCATTTCTTGGTGCCGGCTGGCTCGCACCCTTGTTAGTCTTTCTTTGCGTGCCTTCTTCTTCTCCTGTAATGGGACCGAGTTCTGCCTGCTGCACCGCCTTCTTGAGTGTGTTGGGGCTGATAATATTTCGCACCACGCCTACCGAGGCTCAGTGAAGTCGGCAAATGGAGGCGTCTCCTCGAGAGCTGAACGGGCAGCGACGCTGTTGCAACTTGGCTTCTCCGCGGTACCAGCTAGATCGCGCACGCCTTTTGTTGGGTTGGGTTCTTGAGAAGGAGGCCCCATGAAGTCGCCATCGCATCCATGATCGGCAAAAGTACCGATCGACGTTGGCAAATGTATCGTCGTTGCCGCTGCTCGATCCCGTGCCATATGCATGTTTGGATCGATGGCATAGGGATGTCCGCACCGCTGGCGGCGGTCTTGCCATGGGGCCGACTTGGCGCCGCAGATCGGGCGGTGTTGTCTTTGGGTGGTCTCCCTCCCCAAACGAATCTGCTCTTCGCCAAAGCAGGGCCAGCTCAGCAGGCCGAGGGTCATCACGTCATCATCGCCGGCCCCGACGGGTCGATTCGAGGTAACAACTCGTCGCAGCTCGGCAGACCCGAACCAGTTCAACCCTAAACATGTTGGGTGGCATCCGGGTACCGTGGAACAAGGGTTGCCCGTTGAACGATTTTGCCCTTTGGCGACATCGACCAACTCGTTGTTCACGGCGCGTGAGAGTGCACGGAACGTCGGGCGGCGCCCGCGAAAACATGTAGGGCGTCGAGGATGCCCAAATCAAAGGCAAGGAGATGAAGTCCTCGGCCGAGAGAGGCTTAATTAGTTACCGTGATGATGGTGTTGAGCTTCGGCTAATGTTGAGGCACCGCCAACGGCGGGCGCAGCGATTGACGGAGGGCCGCTTTGTTGCAGAGGTGCCGCCGACGACACCCGGGTGCATTAAGCTCCCGTGCCGCGCCCGAGACACCAATGCCGCCTCGCCGGAGACACCAATGGCCCCGCCATCGCATTCTCGCGAGTTGCTGGCCGTGAAGCTAGGAATCGGGCGGCCCTGACGCCTCCGCAATCCACACACTCAACCCCTCGATCAAGGTAGGCACAATGGCGTGATCGCCGCCCGAGTCGTTGTTCCACTTGCTCTTGAACAATCTCCGAATCCGCGCCACCTGTGCCTTGAGTTCTTGAACCTCGCTACCGGCTTTCCGAGCTGGTCTTTTTCTCCTTTCGCCCACCATCGTTATAGTATGACGACCATTTTGTCGACAAGCCTTTGCCGCCACACGACCACCGACGCCGGCCATCGAGCTTATCCTTGTTCTTCATTACATTCAACGCCTCTATTTAGAGTGGTGTCCCAAGGGTTGCTCTTAGTCGACCCTGCCGCCATCGCTTTTCGATGCCGCTGGAAGGAATGTGAACCATTTAGAAATTTGGCTTCATTAATTAGAATGCAACCATATGGAGCTAATTACCCCGGGGTGGTATTCCTTACCGTAACAACCTCAAGCGCCCTGGTCTTCGGATCCGTGGTAAGCTCCTTTGTTTTCGGGTCCTTCTTGTACCGGCCCCGACAAAGTTCCTGGTCCGCTTGTCACCAGATTTATCGAAGAGGGGCGGTAGGCCTTGCTCGGCACGCCCGCTGGCCCCTCCTTGTCCCATATAGGCTCCGCCACTCAGAACCGGCCGACCGAGTGTGTGTTCCCTAAGTTCAGCTCCCGCATTTCTTTCCCCACCGACTTGATTGGGAGTTTGCGGTGCTCGAGCAATTGATCTTGAAGTCGCTAGTAGTCATCTTCGGTGATCGAAGGATTTTTCTCCTTGATCTTCTCATAACTCTCACCTTTCTCGATCATTCTCTTCACATTGCTTTTCCAAGTAGACAGGGCCTTGCTCATCTTCGTGAGGGCAGCATTGTTCACTTTATTCCCTTTGAGGCTTGTGTTTTGAAAGCAGCGGGAACTTGTATCATTCGTGCAGCTTCGTGAAGAGGAGGTTATGCAAATTCCCTCGGTCGGGATGCCTCGTGTTCTCGGTGTTGATCGAGACGGTGCTCGGAGAATGCACCCGAGCTGAAGCGAGTACCCTTTGACTATTCGCTCGGGCGCCGTTGGATTCCCGCCGAGTCCACTTCAAGAACTTCCTCCTTGAGGGTGCGGAGCACGGTCGAGCGCCGGTCCTTCCGCTGCCTCTTACATTGGCTGCCATCGTGTGCGCGCCGCCATCATCGATGGTGGCATCCTCGGCGGCACCATCGATGGTGGCATCCTCGGCCTTTCCATCGGTGAGTGGCATCGGTGGGGTCATCCTCGGCGGTACCATCGGTGGTCTCAGGATCGGTGTGGAAGGCGGCGCCCTCATACAAGTGAGGTTGTTCCTCCATCTCTGGGACAGCTCCTAATGCCTTGCCGTCAACCCCGGCCTCATCGTTGTGGGCCATGTTTCTCTCTAAATAGAAAAAAGTTTGGTCAAAAGTTGGTTATTGTCAAGGAACAAGATCATGGTCTCATCATTTAGGGTTTGTCGACACCGAGGCATCCTAAAATCTAAGCTTTTATCATTGAGGGTTTTTCGACGCCGAGGCACCCTAAAACCCTAAGCTTTCATCATTTCGGTTTTTATCGACACCGAGGCACCCTAAAAGCCATGCATTAGTCACAAGTACGCCGGCACTTGATCCTATTTAATTAACTACTAAGATACCCCGCCCATGCATTAGTCACAAGTAATTTCATATGTCCTATTTTTAGCAAAGTCATGCTAAAATTCACGGAAAATTTCAGCATGACCTTTGCTGAAAATAGGACATATGGAAAATTCCAATTTGCCGGAACGGAAGTTAATCGACATTCCAGCAAACTCAAGGGCCTCTCGGGTGGACAAGGCAAAAAGGCCTCCATCACAACATGGAAAAATATATATCAGCAAACTCAAGGGCTTTTGCTTTTGCTTTTCAAAGTGCCAAATTGTAGCTAGTACCAGCAAATTAACATCTAGCAGCAATCTTCCTAGTCTAAGCATCATCTGACCTCGTAACTGCATGCAGTTTGGTTCAATTAAAAAAGACCTGGTAATCTGTACCAGCTACCACATTGTTCACGGACAGCTACCAAACTGTTTACGTATCAAAACAACATGGTAGCTGTAAATGTGGCAAAGAAGCACAATAAATCTGATAAGTTGGTATACAGCTTCGTGTTCCATACAAAGTCAAATGCCAATGGGCAAATAAAGTAAGTAGCTAGTTAATTGCCTTATTTTCAGTGTAACAAAAAGTATGGAAAGCATGAGGGTTACACTCTCATTATAGGAAAATTTACACTGTTATTAGGGAAGTTTTATACTGTAATTACATATAAGAAGCATCAGTGGCTACACTGAAAATTGCTGAGCTTACACTAAAATACATCTCGCACCTTTGCAGGGCTTGTACACACACAAATTCAGTTAGATGATCTAACAATCGACAAAATAAAGGAAACACCTGCTGAACCAATACATGTAGATATGAAAGCACAAGTTACTAGCATTTGCCTAAAAACTACATAACTAGGATATGAAAGCACAAGTTACTAGCATTTTCCTAAAAACTACATAACTAGTGGACCAACTCTCTAGATCATGGGTGCTCGGGGGAAAGTAGCACAAACAGACAATGCAAACAACCAATCAACTAGTGAAGCCAATCAAGAACCTAGAGATATAGCTAGCAAACTGAGAAGCACATGTAGAGCAAGAGCAGAGCAGAGCAAAAGAATAAAGCATCAACTTTGTCAAGCGTATGAAATTGCTTAGGTTCAACAGAAAACAAAAATGCCCTGTCAATTTTCAATGCCCTGTTTAATTGACCAAACAAGTGTTTTTATAGGCATAATACAGAAAGCACAGCCCTGTGATAAACTAAACTGATAGCACCTCTGCATTTAATATCGATTGATGCACGCAGCCTTCTATTGTTGCATAGTTATTTATTTATTTTATTTGTGGTGTATTGCACAAGACTCTAGTGATTCTTGGTGAACTGTGGAAGATTAAAGTACCAGATACTAACCATTTCAATAAATATTAAATGGCCAAAAAAGGCATCATTTGATGAAGCAAACTTGAAGCAGTAGATTAACCAAAAATAAGCTTAACCCTTCAGATACTAACCATTTTATCTAGTGTATAGTTTCTTTGTTTCAGATAGAACCAAGTTTCGTGTGTTCTAGGATCTTCCTCTGTTTTCACAGGATCTTGTATTTGTTCACAAGATCTTGCTGAATACTCCAGTACAGGAGGTTGTATGATTCTGTGTGAAAATATGCAAAATATAACATGAAGAGCAGAGCAGAGCTGGCAGAGTGTGTGGAGTACAAACAGATTTTGATGATGATATATACCAACAAATTTAGACCGGTGATGAAAACAAACAGAAATACTTCACACAACACAACACCACCTGCTAATGCTATGCACTTCCGAATAATCGCAAGCCATGTGCAGCTGTACTAACAAAGAACATAGGAGTGCTACCTTAAAAAAATTGATCCTGTGCCAGCAGGCTTACAGAACATAGGCAGATAATATCACGATGAATACTGCCACCTAAAGCTTACGAACAAGTGGCTAACAAGAGCTGCATAAAAAGACCACGATGAATACTGCCACCTAAGCAAACCGTCTCATAGAGGCTAATTAAGCAAAAAACCCTTTTCTCTGCTCCCCAGTCTGATCTTCTACCGCCTTCTCTTAGATGCCCTCCTAGTTTTTGTGATCGGCTTTGAAACATAAAAGGATGCAGAACCATGTGCCGAGTGCGGATGAGGGGGAGAGGAGGAGGGGGAGCTCACGGGCGCAGTGGGGCGCGGGGAGGATGTCGGGGACGACGACGACGCAGGGGAGGAGGCGACGAGGTCCGGGTGGTGGTGGTGCTCGGCGACGGTGGTGTGGACGTGGCGGCGTCCGGGCACGCCCGGCTGACGAAAGCTGACGAAGGCGATGGCGTCCAACAAGGTGGGGCGACGGGAGAGCGGCGCGCCCGACGTCGGGGCCTCAAAGGCGGTGGTTGGAGAGCTGACGGGGATTTGACGGGCGCCCGGGCGATGGGCGCAGGGGCAAGGCGGCGAAGGCGTCGAGGCGGTGGGGGCGGCGTCGAGGCGGGCGGGCAGCAAGGCGTCGGGGAGAGGAGAGGGAAGGGATCGAGGGCGAAGGGCGAGGGAGAGGGATAGGTGGGCCCGGAGGAAGTATGGATGGGGGCGGCACAATACTAATGGCGCACCACACCTCGGCGCCATAAGTACATCCATACTAATGGCGCACCTCACCGTGCGCCATTAGTATTTTTTTTGATTTCTGCCGAGCTAACAGGTTATCTCCCACCTAACCTGATCCACATCAAGTTCCCTCTACTAGCTCGACCGGTCAAGAGCAGCCTCACACCAGGAGGTCCTGGTTCGATTCCTGTGCTCCACAAATTTTATTATGCATTAAAAATGCTGCTTGATACTTACTTGTGTTTAAATATGTTCAAACTTGTTTAAATCATAACAGTAATATTTTTTATAAGACAGTAATATTTTTTTAAAAAATATCATCAAACAAAGAATGCCGGTGGAGCGGGGAGGTGGGGGGTGCGGGGGTCGGCGGCGGTTGAGTAGGGAGGGGTGCGGGGTGTCGGCGTATGTGTTGAGTAGGGAGGGTGCGGTGGTCGGCGGCGCGTGTTGAGTAGGGGAGGTGCGGGGGTGGGCGTGGTTGAGTAGGGGAGGGTGCAGGGGTCGTGGGCGGCGGTTGAGTAGGGGAATCGAGGGTGCGGGCGGTCGGCGGCGGCCGTGGACCGGATCCGGCGAGGTGGGATAGCGATCGAGATGGAGGGGATCGAGATCGAGTGTCCATGAAATTAAAAAATATTCATGATAGTTCAAAAGTGCCCATGAAATACAATCGAGAAATGAAGTTCACGATTTAAATACAATCGATCTTAGCTAGCTATCTCTTCACAATCTTCTTGCCCTTCTTTTTCGCAAATGGAGTTCTTCTATGGAACGGACGCCCTTTAGGTAGGGTGGTCATGCTTCTTCTTGTGGTGTATGCTGCTACTTCATCATCGCTGCCATGTTTGATCCTCGGGCCGCCGTGCATTTGTCAAGTCTTGCTCATTGGCTACTCCATCCATTCCGATGATCTTCCTTTTGCCTCTCTCCTCACGACAACACGACCGGGCTTTGGCGGGTCGGTAATGAAGAAGCATTGGTCCACTTGGGAAGCCAGACTATGGCTCATTTTTCAAGGGTGACGCTTATACCATGGGTCTTGGATTTGGCTTCGGGTATAACCATGGTGGTGAAATACCGTCTTCTTTTATGACGTTCTTGGCCCATCTCGACACGGAATATCGGGACCTTCTCTCCAACAGAGCTCAGCTCCCAGATCTCCTCGATCCCTCCGTAGTATCTGTCCTTGTCGCTACCGTGTAGGATTCCATCGTTACCCCGGAGTTCGATAACCATCGCTCTTCATGTCCTTGGCCTCGTGTAGAATGTGTGGTCATTGATATCGTGACGCCTCATAGGTCATCAGGTTGTGCTCGGCGCTCGTGACAAGGCGAATATGAGTTGTTCTTCCGCGAAGAATCCTCATGTAAAGGGTACGGCATGAAGCTTCGCTTGAACCAACGCGTGAAACATGAGTTGTGCTCTTTGAGTATATCTCCGCCCAGTCCCTCTGTTGGCCTCGGTCATTGTACATCTTCTTAATAAAGGTTTTGTGCTCTACCACCCAAGGATCGACTCACGCCTATGTGTTGTAGCGCCGACTAGGTTTGCTCTTTCAAAGTCGGCGTAGTCGACCAAGTCGACATGCATTTCTGGGCGACCCTCACGGTAACCCCATCCAGCGAGCCTGCCGAGGTGCTCGCTGACGGGCGTACCAACGGGTTCTCGATGCTCAGATAATTCGTGCAAGAGGAGATGCACTCTTCGGTCGAAAAGCCCCGGCTATGCTTCCTTCTCGACGTGACATGTTGCTAACGTATCCTTTGATGACACCATTCATCCTTTCGAACGGCATCATGCTGTGCAGGAACGCCGCCCGAGTTGGATGATATCCTCCACTATATGGACTAGCAGATGCACCATAACGTCAAGAATGCGGGCGGGAAGTACATCTCAAGCTCGCATAGTATCACCACGATCTCTTCCTGTAGCCTTCCGAGTTACCTCACGCCAATCGACTTCCGAGAGATGACGTCAAGAAGTTGCATAGGCCAAATAGCTGCTTTCACGGACGCGGCGTGTCCATGATCCCACGGATTGCAATCGGAAGTATCTGCGTCATCAAGACGTGATACCGTGGAGACTTCATCCGCTGAACTTCGCTTCACTGGGTCTAGGTATCTGCTTATCTTCCATGCGTAATCAGAAGGAAGTTTTACTCCTAGGAGGCAGGTGAAAACTGCTCGATCTCCTCCTGACTTAGAGTGAAGCACGCGGGAGGGTAGTCATTTCCGGTCTTCTTGGCCTTTTTGCCTTTGGCGACGACTTCTTCGTGGTCCCGTCACTCATCATCATCATCATCATCATCATCATCATCATCATCATCATCATCATCATCATCATCATTAGCGTGAAGCTCCCGCCTCGATGCCCATTGATTTCAAGTTCCGCCTTGCTTTCGGCCCATCTTTGGTCCTCTCTCGGCATGTTGAGTAGGGTACCAAGCAGACTCTCTGACACGCTCTTCGTGATATGCATGACATCAAGGCTGTGAGGCACACGGTGGATCTTCCAAGACGGCAAGTCCCGTAAAATGCAGACCTCGCTTTCCATACCTTCAGCAGCGGCTCGGGCGCTTTCGCTTTTTTCCGGCTCGCGCCTTTTTGCTTCTTTCCGGCAAGGCGCAGTCTTTCCAATTTTTGAACAGCTTGTCTATTTCTCGCCGCTCCTCGTGACATGGGCGTTGCTGGGTTCGGTTTCACCATCGAACAGATCCTTGCGCTTCCTCCACGGGTCGTCGCCGCGAAGCCACCTTCGATGTCCCATGAACACGGTTTTGAAGACCCGGGATCTCTATCTAGCCGGGCGATACGCCAGTCATCCACGCACCTTACGCTTCGTAAAATCCGTGGGACTACCCGCCCCATGAGATATCCGTGAATCGAGATAGTCGTGCACCGTCGTGAGCAGTGCGGCTCTCATAGGGAAATATTCTTTCTCTGCGGCGGCCCCACGTATTGGCGGCGTTTCCACAGCATGTCAAGCTCCTCTTTCAGCAGCCCCAGACATGCATTGATGTCGTTCCTCGGTTGTTTCGCCCTTCAATTAGCATACTCATGTGAATGTACTTCCTCTTCATGCACAACCAGGGGGAAGGTTGTACATCCACACAAACACAGGCCAGGTGCTATGTGTGCTTCTCTCGGATGCCAAACAGATTGACTCCATCGGTGCTCGCTACCAAAGACGATGTTCCTTGGATCGCTCCCAAATTCTGAGTCTTCGGTTCAACACTTGCCACCGCTCGCATCCTTAGGGTGACTCAAGATCTTGTCTTTTTTATCTATCTCCGGATCATTTGCGTCATCTTCTCGCTTCTTCTCCTCCCTATCCGCTGCAACGCAGGAGCTTTGCTACCTTAGGGTCCGCGAAATACCGCCGCAGACGAGGAGTGATCGGAAAGTACCACACCACTTTTCGAGGAGCTTTCTTCCTTCTTGTATCGAGTGACGCCAAGACACCGGACATATATGGTAGACTCCGCGTGCTCGTCCCGATAAATGATGCAATTGTTCATGCACACATGGTATTTCACGTGCGGTAAATCGAGAGGACACACGATTTTCTTCGCCTCCTCCAAACCGGTCAGCACTTGTTCCCTTGGGAAGACGTTCGTGCTGTAATGACATGTTCTCGCCGAAGCTACGCGCCGGTAATTTTGTGTTTTACCTTCATCTCCGTGAGCCATGAGCATTACTTTCAAAGCGGGTATCCTCGGCCTGCATCCTTCATACAATGGAGTAACCGCGTCTAACTCAAGTTGATCCATCTTGGCTTTCTCTCGGGCGGCAGATCTTGCGATATCCGACTGATTGACAAGCAGCTCTGAATATGAGGGTCCCGCACCCAGCCCATTGATGGTCCAGTGTCGTCTGCTCCGCCGGCATCAACATCTTCATGATCATGCCCGGCTGCCCGCCCGCATCTTCCTCATCATCATGTCCCGTGCATCTTCTACATGATGACCGTCGTGATCATCTCCTCGGGATTCTTCGTCTTCTCGCCTACCGAGCCGCTGTGGTTGTCTTGCTGCCCTTCCTCATTTCTTGCCCGCCCCCATGGACGACTTCGTAGTCATCTTCATCACCTTGCCACCGATAGCCATCCATGAAACCACGCGAAGAGCAGGTGTGGTCCCGCACCTGCCGGAATCCGGGTCCGCAATAAGGCTCTTGACTTGCATCTTCGACACGGACATCTTATCTCCGCCTCGTTCTTTTGAAGCATCTCAGCCTTCGCGGACCTCAAAAACCTATTCACGATGCCTTCGGTCATCGTATGGACGATGGTCGCTCATGGGTAGAGCAAAACGATATTTTAGAACCAAGAAAAAATTTGGCATGACTTTCCCTAAAAATAGGACCAAAAAGAATGCTTAATGCCAAAATTCTCGCCAAACGGAAATGAATCAACATTCCGCAAAATATTGGCAACTATCGCATTTCAAATACCGGTACACCTCCAAACACAAACACATATGCAACACCACAAACATATGCAACACCACGAACATACATAGATCTAGCTAGGCCATAAAAAGCGCATGTGCACATTTTGTAGGGAGAACAACATAAATATAGCTTCACCCCTTACTTACCTATTAAAACAAGGTAATTTAACCACTTAATTTGAATGAATCTATGGTGGAAATGAGGTGAAAAAGAGGAGGCACCAGACAAGGAGGAGGTGGAGAGAATGAAGTGGGGAGAAAGTGAGTGTGGGTAGGAGAGGCTGTCCAAAATATCTTGTTGCTGCCCACTTACTAATGGCGCACCAGCACTAAATGCGCCATTAGTAATCCAGGTTACTAATGGCGCACCTCCTGGCGGTGCGCCATTAGTAGTTTTGCAAAAAAAAAAATACTAATGGCGCACTTGTCCGCAGTGCGCCATTACTAGTTTAAACTAGTAATGGCGCACGGCTGATCAGTGCGCCATTACTAGTTTAAACTAGTAATGGCGCACGGCTGATCAGTGCGCCATTAGTAGTATTGCAAAAAAAGAATAAAAAATATAATAAAAAAAACAACATTAGTGGCGCACTTTCGGAAGGGTGCGCCATTAGTAGTTACAACTACTAATGGCGCACTTTATCCGGATGCGCCATTAGTATGTTTGGACAGGCGCACTAGTTCAAAAAAAAATTTGATACTAATGGCGCACCGCTTGTTCGGTGCGCCATTAGTAGTTTCAACTCTAATGGCGTATCAGCAGGTGGTGCGCCATTAGTATATACTAATGGCGCACCAACTGTCTGGTGCGCCATTAGTGTCAATCCCATCTATAGCCCTTTTTCTAATAGTGTTTTGATCTATTGCTCATATCAAGGTGTTGGGTGCACACGACGCGAAGCTAGCGGACAGAAGTATACCCACAATTTTGTTGGGCTATGAGCAAGGTTCAAAGGCATATCGAGTCTACAACCCAGCAACGAAGAAAGTACAAGTGTCACGTGATGTAGTTTTTGATGAAGAAAAAGCCTGGAATTGGGACGGCGCAGCAGTGGAGGACCGTCCTACAGGAGGTGATGACATGTTTGTTGTATCCTATCACACTGATCCTGCATGCCACCATCACGACAACGACGTACATGGATATGGGCTTGATGTTGATGACGATCCTGGACATGGCAGCGGAAATCCGGGATCCGGCAGCGCACCTGGAACCCCCATTGCGCTGCGACACCCAGCCACGGCTTGCCCAGCTCCCCTCTACCCCAGGAGGTGGACTGTGGTGGGGTGATGATGATGGAGATGACGGATCAGCAGCTGGAGCTCGTTCAGAAACAGCAGCAAAAAAACGCTGCCGTGGCAGCGAAATCTGGCATGCAATCTGCAGGGACGCCCAGAAACGCTGCCGTGGCAGCCGAAAATTCTGAAGCTGCAGATTTCAGGGATGATGATGATCCAGAAAGCACGGTGGGAGGGAGCGCGATGGGGGAGACTCGTTAGTCCCCTGAGCTGCATCTCGAAGAAGCCGCCAACGCCGGGCGAAGCTCCGGCAGTATTGGATCTTTATCCAAAGGAGGCTCTTCGGAAAATTAATCCTGCATGGATGAAAAGAGAGGAGATCGAATGAAAAAGAGAGGAGATCATTGCTTGTTTTCTGAAGTAGAACCAGCCATGTTCGAAGAGGCGACCGATGAAGAGTCTTGGCGCAGCGCCATGATAGAGGAGCTCGGTTCAATTGAAGAAAATCAAACATGGAGTCTTGTTGATCTTCCAAGTGGACACAATGCAATTGGGCTCAAGTGGGTTTTAAAGTTAAAAAAGATTCACAAGGAGCTGTGGTGAAACACAAAGCAAGGTTGGTGGCCAAGGGGTTTGTACAGCAGCAAGGCATTGATTTTGAAGAAGTTTTTGCTTCGGTTGCAAGGATGGAGTCAGTTCGGTTGTTGATTGCACTAGCAGCTCAAGAGTCATGGTCTTTGCATCACATGGATGTGAAGTCGGCCTTTCTCAATGGAGATCTAGAGGAGGAGGTATATGTGCAGCAACCCACTGGTTTTGTCAAGAAAGGAGAGGAACATAAGGTATATAAGTTGCATAAAGCTTTGTACGGTTTGAAGCAGGCCCCTAGAGCATGGAATACTAAACTTCATAACACTTTGATTTCACTTGGTTTTGAGAAGTGTCCACTAAAGCATGCCATGTATAAAAGAGGTATAGATGCAAGTCGTCTACTCATTG
Organism: Aegilops bicornis; assembly: GCA_021605145.1. Taxonomy (NCBI): domain Eukaryota; kingdom Viridiplantae; phylum Streptophyta; class Magnoliopsida; order Poales; family Poaceae; genus Aegilops; species Aegilops bicornis. The sequence continues at coordinate 174,854 of JAHIAL010000141.1, read as the reverse complement.
GTGTGTATGTTGATGACCTCCTAATCACTGGTGCAAGTGAGAAGGAGATTGGAAGATTCAAGAAGCAGATGAAGGAATTGTTCAAAATGAGTGATCTAGGCTTGTTAAGCTTTTACCTTGGGATTGAGGTACATCAAAGTAGAGATGGGATCACATTGTGCCAAGAGGCATATGCCACAAAAATTCTGGTGAATTATGGCATGGATGATTGCAATCCTTCACATACGCCTATGGAGGCTAAGCTCAAGTTGAGCAAACGGAGTGAGGCGCCGGCCGTTGATCCAACAGATTACAGAAGCATTGTGGGAGCCTACGGTACTTGGTGAACACAAGGGCTGATTTGGCCTACTCTGTTGGGATCGTTAGTAGATACATGGAGCACCCTACTACTGAACATCTAGCTGTGGTGAAGCAAATTTTGAGGTATGTTAAGGGCACTCTAAAATATGGCTGCAAGTACACAAGAAAGAAAGAGGCAAGACCACCATTGGTGGGCTATAGTGACAGTGATATGGCAGGAGACGTGGACGACAGGAAAAGTACTACTGGCGTTGCTTTTTTCTTAGGTGAAAATTTGATCTCTTGGCTGTCATAGAAGCAGAAGGTAGTGGCACTTTCTTCTTGCGAAGCGGAGTACATTGCAAGGAGCGGCTGCGGCGTGTCAGGAGTTTGGCTCAGTAGATTATATGCAGACTTGATGGGAGAACAGCCAAGCAAGCAAGTGAAGCTACATATTGACAATAAATCCACCATATCTTTGTGCAAGAATCCTGTGCATCATGATCGTAGCAAGCACATTGATGTAAAGTTCCACTACATTCATGAGTGTGTAGAAGAAGGGAGGATGGAGGTCGAGCATGTCAATACAAACGATCAACTCATGGACATTTTAACGAAGTCACTTGGGAAGGTGAAGTTTCAAGAGATGCGTGAGAAGATCGGAGTAAAGGCTGTCAAGTAGTCATAACATCGTGTTTAGGGAGGTGAATGTGAGTTGTCTGTTCTCTGTAAACACATGTTTTGATAGGTGTCCGAGTCTGTAAAAGATAGGAAAAGTTCAGGTCTCATTTGAAGTCGTTTTAGGGTCAAACTCTTAGAGATAAAGTGTGTTTTAAACCTGGTCGGTTTGTGATCAGGGTCACAACGTGTTGGGCACGAATAGTAAGCCGAGTTGGTCGTGAGGTCGGCTCCTTGAGCCCTATATAATGTGAAATAAAGACCCAGGAAAAACTGCACGTTGGCAGTACCAAATCTTCTCTGTTTCGATCTGTTTCTTTTGTTCTTCGTCTACCTCCTGCGTTGTTCGATCTTGGAGCTAACACACAAGCATGTAGTGTAGTCGTGTAGAGATACTCCATGCATGAGATAATGACACCCCACATCCACATCCACGTGGCCGGCCAGCAGCAGCGGATGCCCATTATCACGCTATACTCACGAGAGGGAACCGACCGGGTTGTGATAGAGGGCGTGGACACAGTGTCAGTTTTGAAGCTAAAAACGTACGGCATGTCCTTTTGATTATGCGCATCACCCGGCCCATGGAAAATACTACAGCTTTTGTGTCATCACGAAAAGACGCCTTGTGCATTCAGGTACTACAGGTTCCAGCTGAGTGACCGATAATCAACTGTAATTTCGCCAAACACCATTGCACATTTGGTTAGAAGACAAATTCACCATCACTGAGGTAATATGCCATCACCAGATACAAACTTTTAGTTTCATGGACACGGTATGGTGAATTTCTACCAATCGGTTCAGTCAATGAAAAAAAGAAGCTTTTCTGCCGTCACGAAAACCATGATGCTCCACAACCCCCTGTGCACCTATCTATTATTATCCCTGTTCAAGAATTCATCCGATTAACCAGTTAACTTGCCGATTAATCCCTACTTGTGGGGTCACCGAGTAGCCGATAAACCGAAAAACGGTCCAATTAATTGATTAAATGGCCGATTAACTTGCCGATTAGCCGATTGTTCCCCTACTTGCTAGCCAACCGAGCAGCTACCAATTAACGATTTCCTCAACAGTGATTATTATACATCAAAAGTGCGTGACGGGTTAACAAGGAAAAAGAAAAATATGCTTGAAATTCTCACAAAAATCAGAAATATCTGACCTTTAATTTAGTAAATAAAAAATCGCACCGCCGATCTAAACGTTCATGCCTATTTATTTTTTTGCATGAATAATCATGATCTATTATCAAAGTTTAGCAGAACCATAAAGCACCTCAAAACATAATAACAACTACATCGAGATTGTGAGACCGCCGAAAGACCAATACCACCACCAGAAACAGCCGTTGATGCCGCCCCTTTACTGGAGCCGGCTTCACCTTGTCGATGACAAGCGAGAAGTCTTTGTACACGTGCCCCTAAAGAGCAGCGCCCTGGAGCCATAGTAGTCAACGTTAATTGAACCCTTGAGTAGATCTGAAGCACGTGACAGCAAATCTCGCCGCACGACAAGAAACCCTAATGTCACCACCAAGTCAAGGCGTCAGGAATCTACGCGACCATGTCTACTCTAACCCTAAAACCTATTTTTGGGTATCCCGTGGCAGTCGCCTTTGCCATCTCTACGTGACCCTCCATGAACTGATGCCTTTATCACGTATGGCCTTCATGGATTTTCCTCTAGTTCCACCGCTTAAAATATATATGGCTATCTTTATCTAAATGTTCGTGGTTCTACTCTAGTAGGAAAAGCAAAATTGACGGCTAGGGTTTTCAGCTAGAACCCTGACACGGAGAGTATACCCACAACGACGCCACCAAGACGTAAGTGACACATGTAGGCGTCACTGTTGCTGGCACTAAAGCATACAACATTCGCTTGAATCCTCGCCCGTGCCAGCTGAGGCATCAAGGGACCAACCCAACCCGAGGGAAGGTCCACATTGCCAAAGACGAGGCCATCAGTTCTTGACTAGGGAGCCATCATTGCCGGGCCACCAGTGTGCACCGCCATGACCTCCCCTCAACTCCCCGCCATGGTGCTTGCCGCCGCCACGACATCCCTCTAAGCCCTCCCACCCTCTGCCCGGGATGGTACATCTCACTGCAGCTCGCACTGTTGCCTCCATCTCCCGGGAGGTCCTGGCTTGGCCTTGCCAGGGGTCGACGCTCGCCCTTGTCGCTCCTCACATTGGCTCATGTCTTCGCCATCGTTCCAAAATCTAAAATCGACTGAGTGGGGTAAACTTTTCACGCATATGAGATTTAGCAAAAGCGCAGGCATAAAGTGCACTTTCTTCAATATTGTACACATTACCCTTGTATAATTTGGTTGAGTAATAAGTGAAGCACTTTGGTAGCAAAAAAGAAAAGAAAAGGAAGAAGCGCTGCGCTGCGTGGGCATACGCGGCCTCTGTTACTTACGCCGATCGCTCAGCGCTACATATGCCAAGCAACCCCAGAATCCCAGTCCTCGCGTCCGCACTCTGCTGCTAGCTCTGCTGCTCACAACATAATTTGCAAGGATGGGCGACTTCGACTGTGGCGCCATCGACTGCGGCGACTGTGGCGACCTTGACTGTGGCGACTGCTGCGATGAGTGCTTCGACTGCTGCGATGGGCCGTGCTTCTGCTTCGTCTGCTTCTCGGATGCCATCAGCGGCAAGGCACTCCTCTGCATCGTCTGCAGTCTCGTGATCTTCGCCGTCCTCGCCGCCGTGGTCACGCTGCTCGTCATCGCCCTCGTCCCCCGCCGCGTCGGCGTCAGCGTGGAGGACGCGGCCCTCGCCCGCTTCGCCCTTGCCGACAAGAACGCCACGGCCACGGCGCTCGCCTACGACATCTCCATCGCCGTGGCCGTGCACAACGGGAACTGGTTGATGCCCGCCGAGACACCGCGCCGTTCTACACGGAGCTGCTCTTCGAAGGCGCCCGCTTCGCCCGCGTCGGGCTGGCGACCGCATGGGCCGTGGTCCGACCGCGGCGCAGGGAAGTGTACCACGCCACGGCGGCGGCCGACAGCGCGAGCGTCGAGCTGGGGAGCGCAGCGGTGGCGGAGTTCGCCCGGGAGCGCACGGCGGGCCTGTTCCAGCTGGAGCTCAGGGTTCTCGGGGAAGTCAGGTACCGGCCGCACCAGAAGAAGCACAGGCTGGACGCGATCTGCCTGCTAGAGTTGGCTCTGTCAACGGCAACGTCGCCGGCGATGTTCAAGAAGGTCAAGTGCGATGTTCAGAAAGGTCCTGGTCGGCTTTGATGCTCAGGATCGAAGCTAGGTACGGTGGTCGAAGTTCTCTGTTTATTCTCACTGGTCGGATGACTTTTGCACGGCTGATGGTTTATGTTTCTAGCTAGCTATGTAATGTGACTGTTGGTAATTTGGGTGGTATTCACTGGTAGACTTTTCGTTATGTGGCACGTGCACGTCTGATGTAATGTGGCTGTTCTAACTAATGCCCCATGCTCTTGTGGCAATTTGTGTTCTTAGTTCTGCATAATTTGTGTGACTGTTCTAATATAATACTCCGCGCTTGGTGGCCAATGTTTCTAGCCGATGTAATTTGGGGAATTTCGTTATGTGGCACGTCATCGATCTCAAGAATAAGTTTCATCTAACCAATTCATGACATTTCTTCTCGATCGCCTCTAGTATTCAGATCAGATGTCACATTACATTGCTTTTTCTTTCTCTTTGTTAGAACAATCAGATGGGCTTGTCTTTTTCTTGTTAAAAGTGGAAAATCTGATGGCTCATGTCTCTTTTCCTCCTTTAAGTTTTTTATTTTGGTGAATTAGCTCAAACGCAAGTTCTTATTTGGGACGGCCTTAGTTTCTTCTCTATAAGAATAACACGTGTATATTGAGTAGGGCATTTTGAAGTCCGAAGTCCATGCATGGATGCCTTAACTTTGAAAAAAAATATCACACTTTTTAGTTTCAAAATGCTAGAAACAAATATACATGTATACAAGGATGTAATGTATATGTATGTAATATTGCATTAAGAAATACTTTGAATTGCGGGCTTCATAGAAAACAAAATTAGGACTTTCGGGATGAACAATACATAGGTTGAAATCCCACTCCTAGCTTTGTTTTTTATATAGATCTCATTTTAACATATATCATCATGAAAATTTATACACATGCACACTATGTCTCTGGGTATATGTTTTGTTTAAAAAAATTGAAACATAAAAGTATGAATTAGATTTAAAAAATTAAGGCCCCAAGAAGCTCAGCCTCCGGTTGGCATTATGATGTATATTCAATTTTTTTTATAGTTCTAGGTTACCTAGATTTTTTGTAAAGTACTGTCACCTAAATTTGTATATTGCTATGTCTTAAAGTACAATTTTTAGATTTATTCTTGTATTTTCTAATTTCTTCCTTCTTTTATTCTTCTGTTGCTTTGGCTTTAATCAGGGGCAAAGGCATGATTACTCAAATTAGGATGTTGAATGAGAGGCGGTTAGAGCAAGAAAAAAACATTGGTCATATCATTACTGACAACAAATCCACGGTATTACGGTGCCAGTGCCCCAATTGGTTCCGCTGGCTCGGCCACCGACTCTAATTGATGTGACTATTGCCCATTTCTAGTACTCTCTCCGTTTAGGTGAATAAGTCATTTTAGGTTGTGCACTGCGACCAAGGCAGAGGAAAAAACAAGAAAACTTAATGTTATTTTTCTAGTTAATAGCATTGCGCATGTCTTGTTTGAAAGTCTCAAGTCATTGAAAGCATGCACGGCTCACATCTCTTATTGATTGATATGTCACGAAACAAGAAACAAAAAGGAAGTTAATGTACCGTGCCAAAGTATTTTAAGATTATTTAATTTTCGTAAGATGGCTTACACACCTAGACGGAGGGAGTAGCTAATTCATGGCAAAGCACGTCTTTCAAGCCTAAGGAGAAGGCAAACCACTGAAGTGACAGCCCAGGGTGTGTATGCAGTAGGTGCAAAGTAATTAGAAAGTGAGCACAAAAAACTTGGGAAGTTGTAAGAGTGAACAGAGCGGCACAGCTGGGAGCCATGCATGTGCCCGGCCGTTTCCTCAAGCGTGAAACAACTGCAACCATCAATAGCTGGCCGAGAAAAGGAATTTTTACAGCCGAGTGAAAGTGGACTCGATCGTGGCGTCTCTCCTGTGAACGTACATGCGGTCCGCCATCTTTACTCCGGACTTCGACTGAGGAAGTTTAAGTGCTCCTACTAATTAAGTAGCTCTTCCTGCATCTAGTTTTGATTTGGTTGCTAAGCCTGGCTAGCATTAGCAGTCCGAGGCAGCATCTGAGAAGCAGCACTCACACACATATGGCAAATTTGTTGTGGGAGGACGTTCACATGGGCTGTGTGGGTACGCATCATCATCACTCACGTAGCCAGCTTCATCTCTTTCTCTGTGGCCGCTCCATCCATTCCAGGCCCATTTCCGGAAGCGCGAAAGCAACAAGGGAAGGTGACGGTGAAACCTGCTTCACGGGTGCTGGGAACAACTAATTGAAATGGAAGAGCTACTTTCCCTGGATTCAAAGGAGAGGCGGTCCCTAACTATAGCAGGATTTGCCGAGGACAACAATGTGGCTCTCATCTAGACAGTAGTCGTTCTCTTCATGATCCAGCTTGAGTCGTTGAAGTTCAGGAAGCTCTTAAAACCAGCATGTCTGTCTATCACCCATTTGAAAGTGTCTATATTGCAGGGTTTTTTTAGAAAAGGAGGATGCCCCCCGGCCTCTGCATCTGGAAGATGCATGCGGCCATTTTATTGATTATTCTCGAGGACCTTATAAAGTATTACAACAATATGCCTTAATCCGCCATTTTGGCAACATTTGCTGCTACACCTATCCAAATGATGAAGCGTGCTAGCTGGGCCACTACCCAGACCACTCGTCTAAGCCTAACATCAAAATGATGAAGGGGTGCTAGCTGGGCCACTACCCAGACCACTCACCTAAGCCTAACATCAAAAGCCGGAAGCCCCAGCCGAGCCACATACCGGGTCTGGGGTACAAACCGGTCCGACGCACTCATGTGTCGTCGCCGCCGTCTTCCACAGGTCCGTCTTCAGAGCAAATATTAAGGCTTCTACCTTGTCTGGCCACTCACCATCGACGCCACCACGACACCGCATAGCTCCGCCTCTCCCGCACGGGTCCATCGTCACACATCGGACGCCAATCTCCATCGCCATTGCCGCCGTGATACGCCGCCATCAATGAGTAGGATGAAGCACCGCTCTGCCGAGTCCGCAGTGGCTGTCAAGACCAAGCACCGTGGAAGAAGGACTCCGAGGCTGAGCACATAGGCGGCAGAGCGCCAACGCACCGCCACAAGACGAACTCCGACCACGCCACCAACCGCCGCCAAGCAACCAAAGCATCACATCCACCCCAAGCTCACCACTTAACGACACCCCAAGAGGGTGACGACGCCCGAGCGCCATTGCCGCCGATCCGGCAAGGATTTGGGCCGCCCGACATACGAGCTGGGTGGAAGAAAGAGGGAAGGAGGCAACCGGACGGCGCCTACAAGAAGGGTAGGGCGCCTCGGGCGCCGCCGCCGTCAGGGCCAGCACTGCTGGCCTCGGATTTCTCCGGAGCCACCTCCTACCTCCAGCCGCCAAACAGGTACAACTCCGGCGACAAAGGCCGCCCAAAGCAGGACCATCGGAGGCAGCCCTGGTTGAAGTAGACGGAGGCCTTCAAATCTGGATCGGGCGCCGCCGAGACGCCCGCACCACAGCCGCCACCGCCGCCACCACCGCTTCGCTGCCGAGGAAGAACGGCCGTAACCAACGAGCACCGGTCACCGAGACCCGCCGATCCACCAGCCGAGGCCGCCGCCACGGATCCAAAGCCCCGAGGAAGAACGGGCGGCCAGATCTCGCTGCCACCTTCACCGCGGCTGCCGAGCGGCGAAGCCGCAGCCACCTCCGGTGGCGACGAGGGAGAGGAGAGGTGGGGAAGAGGGCCGGCGGCGGGCTAGGGTTACGCCGCCCGAGTCGCCCCTGCGGGAGCGACGCGGGGCCCTGCGGGGCCCTGCGGGAAGGGCTTGTTTGCAGGTAATAGCCATCTTTACAACATTGGTATAAGTTAATTTTTGACACATTGTTGATAGAATATTGTTAATTTTTTTCTTATTAATTTAGCAATGTTAGGTAGTCTCATAACACTATCTTGTTTTGTTGCTTGATGACGTCTTCAACATAATGCGATTATGCTATGCGGTGTTCTGTTCTGGTGCTTGTTGCATGGAAAGTAGAAGGCTGTGGGAAAAAAAACTGCCTGTTTTGCGGGAAAGAAGGAGGACAGGAGGGTTGTTAGTGCTTGGTGGACAAAACTAATCCTGCTTATACCGTTTCTCATTCTAAAAATCGGCTCACACTTGTCTTCCTCCTGCAAACATGGCACACAATCCATGTGTGAGAAACAGAGGGGAGTAAAACAGAAGTCCAGCTTTTCCTCCTTAATCCCCACGCTCAGGAGTAAACATGGAAAAGAATCGCTAGTGATTTGCCTCCTTAAACCCCGCGCTCAAGATTTCACGCCTTTCTTTCAAATACGGAATGAGTATATGTTAGTGGTACCAAATTTACTTTATGTTCTGCCAGCTGGTGGGCTCAATCGATGTACAATTAAGCTCAATTTATACGAAATTGCTCTACACATGACGAACAATGGACGATGTGCGGACGACTAAAGAATCCAGCGGCTGTTGTTCGGCGTTGGACAAGATTCTACGGCTGAATGTAACCATCGTCCACAAATCGTCCAAATATTTGTCGTCCACATAGCACTGCTCCAATTTATATAATTTTTGTGGTTCAAGACAGAACTAGCAAATTGTCCTTATGGTTTTATTATATGAGATATCCATACAATAAAAAATGGATAGAGACAAAGCTCATCCCTTGTTAGTTTTGCTTTAGTTTTCTCTTCTACGCTTCGGTTTTGTTTGCCTTCTGTGTTTTGTTTTTTGTTTTGCGGAGTTTAACCATCTTGTACTCTTGCGTCATCTTGACGTTTTCTTCACATGCACAACGATGCGCATTTTGGTGCGTGTTTGAGAAAAAAATGGTTACCAAGACTGGCAGTTTTTCCTGTGATAGTTGAACTATGCAACATGATGCAGCTATACATTCCTTTGAAAAATAGCACATTTACTGGTACTCGGGCTGGATGAGAAACTAGTCAGATTTTTTTCTAGATGCAATTCCGATAACAAATATAGTTCTACCTGCAGAAGAGGTGGATTCTACCTTGCGGACTCCTTGCCAACGGATGCTGGTACGAAAAGTGTCATCCGATAGTCATTTGAGATGGGGAGTCCCAACTGTTTTTTCTTTCCTTTGTGTTCAAGCTTGTTTCGTGCCAGGATATACAAAGATGGACTGTGGGACTATGTCATGTCAGTTCTGTACTTTGTCTTTGCTCTCGAATGGCTGTTGTGATTTGCGCTACAGAGTTTAATCTCTTTTGAATTTTTGTCGTCTTTCACCGTTTAAAACAATGAAACACCATTTTAGTAGTCAAGCTTGCTCACATGATGTTTATCGATATTAGATTCTCATCTCTTGGAGTGACCGGTAGAGTTCACTGTAGAATGTGGCACCAATAGTCGCATCAATTACAGCTCAAGCAAAAGAGGGTAAAACACAGAAGAAATAATAAAAGCACAAGAACAAATTCTAAGTGGTTGTCTAAATATGGACACACTTCTAAGCTCATGATCAGCATCCAACCATCCTCTTCTTCAAGTCACCATACATGTAACCAACACATGAAAAATTGTACTCCCTTCATCCCAAAATAAGTGTCACTTATTTAGTACTCCCGATGAAGGAGGTAGTACAAAATTGTTTTGGGGCAGAGAGAGTACTAATATGTTACAATTTTTTCACATGTCAGAAAACTAGAGTTTTACATGTTGCAATATAGGAGTACAAATTTAGGTGACAGTAATTTACAAAAAAAAAATCTAGGTAATCATACCACAAAATAAAATCAAGGTAACCTAGAACTTAAAAAGAACTGAATATATAGGGGTTATTGCCCTCGAGAAGAAAATGAGGCTATCCCTGTTAACTGCTTGTGTTTGAGCAAATTTGCCCAAACTAAAACTTAAGAGGAAAAGAGACATGCGATAACTAGCCCATCAGATTGTTCTAAAATGAAAAAAAAAATCGTAATATAACAACATATGATCTAGACGATCAAAATCCTAGGAGCGAGCGCAAGTTGAGGGTAACTTAGATGGTTAGATTTCTCATGGTGGAACCAGCCTATCAGGGTTTCAAGTCCTAGACTTGGCATTTATGCTTGCATTTTCCTAGATTTATTTCAGGCTTATCAATGATGTTCTGCATTTTTTAATAGATTTATTTTAGGCTTTCCGTCGATGTTTGTTTTGTAGGAGGAGACGTTCCCTTCGACTACGAGGCGCATGTGGTGTCGGCTCAATATCTCAGAGCGAGAAGAAATGTCACGAGCAGATGAGCTACATGAGATGCATCACAAGCCTCCTCCGATGGAAGCCTCTAACTTGGATTCCCTGTTAGGCTTGAAACTTGATCTGGGTGTTAGATCCATGCAAGGGCAAGACGATTTTGATATATGATCAGCTGTCCAAGTCTAGCCATGTGTTGTTGCCAGTTAACTCTTTCTCGTGGAGGCCTCGGGATCAAGGGTGGATGGAGATGAACTCTGATGGAGCTTGATATCCTGATGGTGCGGGAATGGTTCTTCAGAATGATCGTGGAGCTACCATGTTTTCATCATGCAGACAACTATTCTCTTGCCGAGATGCTCTAGAGTCGGCACTATGCACGTGTATGGAAGGTTTATCTTTGTCTCTCTAGCATTGTGATTCTCCATTTATCATGGAGATGGTCTCCCATGTTGCTATGAAGTTGATCCAAGCTCGTGACCTTGACAGATTGATCTACACTTCTAGAGTACAGGAGATCAAGTAATTGTTTCTTCGTGAATGAGCCTAACGAATTTTGCCAGAACAGAAGATAGAACCTTGACTTGGCTTGGTTCTGGCCCTACCTGTTGCCGTGGAGCTAGCTTTAGCTGATTGTAATCTTACTGCCACTAAGTACCCTTTGTTTCTAAATATTTGTCTTTCTAGAGATTTTAACAAGTGACTACATACAAAGCAAAATGAGTGAATCTACACTCTAAAATATGTCTATATACATCCATGTGTGGTAGTTCATCCGAAAAAAAAAAAGATAAGCTACGTACATGAATCTTATTCTTGAAGAGCTAGCGTTTCCCAAAGAAAAAAAACGTGCCATGTAACGAACGTCCCCACCGCGCTGGCCGCCTCTTCTCGGGCACTCGGCGTTTAGCTATGTAAAAACGGCGCAAACGTAACAGAAACCACAAACAAGGAAACGTATGATCAAATCCAAGTCGGATTTTAGACGCCAAACTTAAACTGCGTCCAAGCCGGACCCAAGTAGGAGAGGGGGAAATATTCTCGGTGCATACCATGTAAACTGCGTCCTGTGCGTACCCGAGCTGATCTTCGGCGTATATATCTATGTAGTCCGTCTAACCCCCTCAACCAGCGCCAGGAAGCACACCGCCGCACCCACGCCTTCGGCCTGCTACGAATCTGCCTCCTCCCCGCCATGTCCCACGACACCACCGCGCCCGGCTGTGCCCAAGCCTGCTGCAATTGCTGCTGCAATTGGGTCGTGACATCCATCATCATAGTCTCCGTGATGCTCATCGCCGCCTACGCCGTCGTCCTCCCGCTCCGGATCACCGCCGAGGACGCGTCCTTTGCCGCCTCGCCCTCGCCGGGCCCAACGGCACCGCGCTGGCGTTCAACCTCTCCCTCACCGTCGGCCTTTTCACCCCCAACTGGGCCAGGCGGGCCGAGCTCACCGCGCCGTTGGAGTCGGAGCTCAGCTTCGCCGGCGTGCGTTTCGACGGCGCCCGGCTGTCCCACGCGAGCCGGAGGATCGAGATCCACGAGACCGCCAGGTTTCGCGTGGAGGCGGGGCTGAGGGCGCGGATGCGGCGCTCGGGAGCGCTGAGCTGGCGGAGCTGGTGAAGGAGAGCGCCGCGGCCTGTTTGAGTCGCTGGAGCTGAAGATCACCGGGAGGCTCAGGTACAGGCCGGTGCACGCCGGCGGGACCAGGAGGCTCGAGGCCAGGTGCCCGCTGAAGCTGCGCTTGGCCCTGCTGCCGGGCACGCACATGCTTGTGCTGGACCGGGTCATCAAGTGCCACCGACTTTAGGTCTGTATAAGCAGATTGTGATTAATTAGGGTTTCGTCCTGGCATGACGGATCGAGTAGTACTAGTATACTAGCAGTGCAGGTGTGCCTCTGTTTCCTAGCTACTACAGTACGCACCTATATGTTGCTCTTGTGAACAGATTAGAGATGGACATGTCGTGTGATGTGTAGTTATCTATCTAGTCTGGTAGTAGTATAACTGTCACTATGTGCACCTATGTTACTACTAGTAAGCTTGATCCAATGCTGTCACTATGGCAGCAGTTAACCTGTGGTCGTGGGCATATTAGTATATGATTTGACGTACAATCTGATGAAGGGTTTCCATTGAATCTATGTAACCATATATGATTTCACTGCCTTCCTGCTGCTTTGTACTCCCTCCGTCCGGGAATAGTTGTCCCCGCGGGATTTTTACAAAAAAAACCTTCATGTTTGCCCGACCAAACCCGCACTCCCTCTCCATCTTCCTCCGACACCGGCCGACTCCAACGCCGCCCAGCTCCTCCGCGCCATCGTGCCGCGCAGCTCCCCTGCGCAACCGAGCCGCGCTGCCACGCCGCTCCACCACACCGCGCCGCCGCGCAGCTCCCCCACAGCTTCACCGCGCCGCGCCGCCGCACCATCGTTCCGCGCTCCCCTGCACAACCCCTAAAAATCCCCCGTTTCCCTTGTTGCTCGAGCTCGACTCCTCCACGCCGGATGCCGCCTCGCCCACACCGCCAGACGCCGCCCCGCCCTCACCGCCGGAGCTCCCTGCCCCACGCCTCCGCCGTGTTGCTTCCGGCGGTCGGCGGATTAAGGCAGCGGCCTCGCTGGCCCATGGAACCCGCCAGAGTTCAAAGGTCTCCTTTTTCCCCTTCTGCTCCCTTTGATCTCTTGCAATTTTCTTCTTCATCTTCTTCGATTGGTCTACTGGAAACAGAACAGAGGTAAATAAAGCAATCTTTACTGAAAACATAACAGAGTTGCATGGTGGCGTTCGAGGTTGAACCTGTACTGAACAAAACAAGGCTGAGATGGATGGATGGATAGATTGTGTGAGATGAAATATGTGAATCTTGCTTTGTGTCAATTTCAGTTGTCCATCAAGTACTCCATTCACATTGCTGCTGCTCCATCTTTATTAATCCTGAAATAACATCAATGTTGTACTCCATTCAGATTGTTGTTATCTAACTGAATTTCAGTTGTCAATTTTTTTGCACTCACATGCTTCTATCAGTGGTTATCTAACTGAATCTTGCTCATTTGTTTGTAACCTGTAGATGTCATGCTCAATTTTTGGTAAGCTACTCGAGTTGCCAGCAATGCATGCAAAGCGGCAACGGTTGGCTGCTCAGTTTTTCTTGTACTGCCAAGATGGAAGGTGAGCACCAATATTTCTGAAACTAGTGATTTGACACTAGTGAAAATTCAGTTACTGCTTGAGTGATTTGACACTATTAAAAATTCAGTTACTGTCAATTGAATTTGACAGTATAATTCTACATTACACAAGATTCAGTGTAAATCTTCAAAATGAATTGCTGTTAGTACACGATCAATTAACTAATTTGGCATTATTACTCCCTAGAGAACGGATTGTACAACACTGAAAATTACTCTGAATGTACTCCAATTGACTGTATATTCACTGAATGTACAACACCAAAAATTACTCCAATGACTGTATATTGACTGCATATATTTCATTGATGTCAAATTTTATTTATGTGTCAAGTCTGACATCAACTTGTAAGAAGAATAAGGATGAGTCCAAGATCAGGTGATTGAGTGAGTGATGTGGTTGCTGAGGTTCAGACATGTTCAATGAGAACAACTACTGTGGAGATTAAATTTAATGAGAATAAATTCAAATAAATCCAAATAAACCCATCATGTCAGGATTCTTGATCAAATACCCACTTAGGAGTAGTTTGTCATTGTTAAACACAAGTTTAAAATGAATATGCTTCTTTTGCTGTGGTAATCCAAAATGCTTCTTTTGAGTACAGTAGCTGTAAAACTTAGTCTATCTGGAGCTTGAGCTTGTGAGCTTCTTTAGCAAGATCACAGTAAATTAGGACTATACAAACACTTTTACAGTTCTGAACACTTTTCACAAGATGAAGCTCTTGATCTTACAGTAAAACTGTTCTGAACACTTTTCACAAGAGGAAGCTTGGTTTTTTTTCGATCTACACTTTTAAAGTTCAAGGTACTCTTGTAAATTAAAGAAATCAAATGGTGTATAAGTCCTCTTGGAAACTTTAGGTATGTTTGCAATTGGACAAATGGTGTATAAATCCAAATAAATCAAATAAATTCAAATAATTCAAATAAATCCAAATACTTCTATCCTTTCTTTTCCTATCCTTTCTCATTGAACACATGACACAATACATACACATGACACAAGCCATACACATGACACAAGCCATACACATGACACATCAAATACTCCTATCCTTTCTTTTCCTTTTCCCTTTCCCTTTCTTTTTGAGCTTTCTATCTACTCATTTCCTTGTTCTATAATGGCTTTGGTGTCGTGAATTAGCTCAGGACTGCAAGATACACGGTTATTTCCTCTCCAAAGATTCTCAGACGCGTTCCTTATGCAGATGCGGCATCTTGTAGTTGTTTCCTCCTTGATCTTTCATCACTTCCACCATGACTGCTTTTAAGCGTAACGCCATAAAGCTTTTGAACAGCTTATGGGGATCGTAGTTCTCAAACTCCTCCTCTACACCTGTACCAGTTCTGTATATTCATAGGCGCTCTGCAATCGGTTAGGGATTGGAGGAGCAAAGTGGAAACAAAGATCTAGAACATTGAGCTCAGGGCTGTTTGGTGGTTGTTGCAATAATCGAATATTCAGATCTGTCTGTGCCACGGCTTCTAGAAAACCGGCATCATTAGGGAGGACATGCGGTGTTGCATTATCTTGTTGAATGTAGATCGTTGTGTCCTCGTCACCGTCAGGCCATTTGTCTTGAATGGCAGGGATTACTTTATTGATCAGGTAATCTCTGCACACAGGTCTAGTAACTTTGACCGGCTTCAACTCTATTGTCCCCCTATCTCTGTTCTGGCTTGTTCGTTGTGCCTCGGTCTCTTGAGCTTCGTCAATAGCATCACCCTGCTGAGCTTGTTCTTCTTCTTGAGCTTCGTCCTCCTCTTCCGGCATCAAATTCAGATCAATAGCGTCACCCTGCTGAGCTTGTTCTTCTTCTTGAGCTTCGTCCTCCTCTTCCGGCATCAAATTCAGATCCATAGTTGTGTGCTCCTGTCTGATCTCATAACAAGAGTATACAGAAGATGAATGGCTAGCATATAATCATAACAAGAAAACCATGAAGAATCCTAGACAAAAAGCAAAGAAACCAAGAAAGGAAAAAGTAGATATTAAAAGTACTCCTTGTTCATTTGGTAACTAGAGGAACATGAAGGCCCTCCTATTCAAGTAAAGCAAGAAGAATCTAAATTAATTCAAATAATTCCAATTTAATTCCTATTTTCATGTCTTTTTTTATTACTCCAAGACAAAATATGTTTTTCCTTTTTTAAGTACAGTAGTTCTTTGCTTACTAGAGTAGCATCTCCTAGTCCAAGAACTTAATTCTAATATGGAGTATTATTCACACAGAAACACAACAACAAGACAGTCATCAAGAACAAAAAGTTCTGAAGCTATCAATTCTTTTATATAGATTGGGCTAGGATTTGCACAAATAGTTGTCACTTTTTTATATAGATTGGGCTAGGATTTGCACTTGCAGTTAATGATCTGATTGAATGTTTCCAAACAATAGCACATCTATTAACATCATTTCCATTTCCATTTCAGAGAGGAACAACATCAACAAAAACGGATACAGCAGCAACAGTACCCTTGTTTCTCTGAATTAAACTGAATGTCAATGTTACACCCCTATTTCTTTGAACTAAACTGAGTGTCACTGAATTAAACTAAATGTTAATGTTACACCCTTGTTTCTCTGAATTAAATTGATCACATGCCATACAAATAGCACTTGTTACACAAGAATGTCACTGGAGTACATTGACTGAATTTAGTCACTGGAGTACATTGACAGAATTAAACTGAATTGCAATCTAGTCTTTTTTTTCTTCAGATTTTTTCCTCTCTTTTGTTCTCTTGCATCAGCAGAAAGTATCAGCACAAATCATCAACCAAGTGCAGCAATGGATATCAACAGACTGATTGAAATTGCAGTTCAGCAGCAGCAGAAATGGATACTCCAGTGACTAAATTCAGCAGCAACAGTACCTTCTTCAGAGAGGATCAGCAGCAACACGAAGGCAGGCAGCAACACGAGCTCCACCGAAGAGCATGGAGCGTGGGCGAGCGTGCACGCGCACAACCGTGGTAGACACTTGGGTGCCGGCGCCGCTGGTTTTTGTTCACCGGAGGAGCCACGTGACGAGCTCCAGCGGCGGCGAGCGGCGGCCGACGACGACCAGGCCAAATACCAAGCGATCGAGAGGGGGAAAGTGGTCTGGAGGACCGGAAGTTGACACTGATTCCTTAAAACGGCTCGAGGAGGCCAGGGGAGGCGCGACGGCGTCGACCTCGTGTGGGGAAGCGGCGGCCGGAGTGGGAGGAGACGGGGTCGATTCCGTCGATCCACGGCTTCCCAGCAAGCCTGGATCGATGATGGAGTACCTCTTGGTGAGGCGGAGTTCTGATGCCTTTCGGGGAGGCGGTCCAGCTGTGGGCGGCGGTGGGCGAGGTGGGGCGGCGGCGGTTGGGCTGCGTAGGTGGGCGGCGGTGGTTGCCTCCTTCGCACGTGGGCGGCTGCGGCGGCGGCGGCGTAGTTGGGAGGCGCACGTGGTGGGCGGCGCTGGACCTGACGGTGCCTCACGACGGCGGGCGACGGCAGCTCGCGGTGGCGTGTCGAGGGGAAGGAGAAGGGTCGGTTTGCGTCGGATTTAAAAGCCCAAGGGTTTTTGTAAAAAAAATTTGAACTAGGCGTGGACAACTTTTCCCGGACGGAGGGAGTAGTAATTAAGTTGCTGGATGGATTTGTATCGGGCCGTTGGGTTAATTTCTGGGTGTGGAATCTGTCTAGGGTACAAAGTGTAGCAGCTTGGTCGAACGGGGGGAAGCAGACAAGCAAATTCGTCCTGCGGGTGGGGTGGGGTGGCTGCAGGTTTCACCGTCCATTGTTGCTCTCGCGCTTCCGGAAATGGGACTGGAGCAGCCAGCGAGAGAAAAAGAGATGAGGCTGGCTACGCGAGTGATGATGATGCGTACCCACCCAGCCCATGTGAGCGTGGAATTACCATGCGTCTCCCAACCCACACAATTTGCCCATATGCGAGTCTTGCTTCTCAGATGAAGCACAAATTTCATGCCGCAAACAAAAATGAAGAAAAAATCAAGCTTCAGTTCCATGTACCCTATGGCTAAATGGCTATGCTAGTTTAGCAACCAAATCAAAACTTCTCAGAAAGATGGCGGACCGCACGTATGTTCACGGGAGAGACGCCAACCAAACCACGATCGAGTCCACTTTCACTCGGCTGTGCGTTCTCAGAAAAAATTCCTTTTCTCGGCCAGCTATTGATGGTTGCAGACGTTTCACGCTTGAGGAAACGGCCGGGCACATGCATGGCTCTCCCAGCTGTGCCGCTCTGTTCACTCTCACAACATCCTAAGTTTTTTGTGCTCACTTTCTAATTACTTTGCACCTACTGCACACCATCTGGGCTGTCACTTCAGTGGTTTGCGTTCTCCTTAGGCTTGGAGGAAGACGTGCTTTGCCACGAATTAGCTACTAGAAATGGGCAATAGTCACATCAGTTAGAGTCGGTGGCCGAGCCAGCGGGACCAGTTGGGGCACTGGCACGGTAAAATACCGTGGATTTGTTGCCAGTAATGATATGAACAATGATTATAATTTTTTTGCTCTAACCGCCTCCCATTTAACATCCTAATTTGAGTAATCATGCCCTCTGCCCCTGATTAAAGCCGAAGCAACAGAAGAATAAAAGACGGAAGAAATAGGAAAACACAAGAATAAATCTAAGTGGTTGTCCATATATGGGATACAACACATGTAAACCTGCACACTAAATTTTTTATTAATATTTTACAGAAATTTCACATATCTAATAACTGTAGTTTAAGACATAGCAATATACAAATTTAGGTGAGACCGTGAGAGTACTTTACAAAAAATCTAGTTAACCTAGAACTACAAAAAATGTGAATATACATCGAAATGCCAACTGGAGGCTGAGCTTCATGGATGCCTTAATTTAAAAAAATATAATTCGTACTTTTACGTTTTGATTTTTTTAACAAAACATATACCCAGAGACATAGTGTGCATGTGTGTAAATGTTCATGATGAAATACGTTAAAATGAGATCTATATAAAAAACAAAGCTAGGTGTAGCTTTTCAACCTATGAATTGTTCAGCCTCAAAGTCCTAGTTTTTGTTTTTTATGCAGCTCGCAGTTCAAAGTATTGCATAATGCAATATTACATACATATACATTACGTCCTTGTATATGTGTATATTTGTTTCTAGAATTTTGAAATTTGAAAGTTTTGATTTTGATTTTTTTCAAAGATAAGGCATGTGTTATTCTTATAGTGAAGAAACGCCTACTCAATGTACATGTGTTATTCTTATAGAGAAGAAACTAAGGCCATCTCAAATGAGTACTTGCATTTGAGCTAATTCACCAAAATAAAAAAATTAAAGGAGGAAAAGAGACATGGGCTATCAGATTTTTCCTCTTTTAACAAGAAAAAGACGAGCCCATCTGATTGTGCTAATAAAGAAAAGAAAAAATGTAATGTCACATCTGATCTGAATACTAGAGGGCTATCGAGAAGAAATGTCATGAATTGGTTACATGAAACTATTCTTGAGATCGGTGACGTGCCACATAACGAACTTCCACATGAGACATACGGGGAATTATATTAGAACAGCCACACAAATTATGCAAAACTAAGAACACAAATTACCAACAAGAGCATGGGGCATTAGAATACATGAGACGTGCCACATAACGAACAAGTCTACCAGTGAGTACTACCCAAAACTAAGAACACAAATTACCAACAAGCAGAGGGTATTAGAACAGTCACATTACATCAGCTAGCTAGAAACATAAACCATCAGCCGTGCAAAAAGTCACTCCGACCAGTGAGAATAAACAGAGAACTTCGACCACCGTACCTAGCTTCGATCCTGAGCATCAATGCCGACCAGGACCTTTCTGAACATCGCACTTGACCTTCTTGAACATCGCCGGCGACGTTGCGGTTGACAGAGCCAACTCTAACCGGCAGATCGCGTCCAGCCTGTGCAGCTTGTGGTGCGGCCGGTACCTGACTTCCCCGAGAGCCCTGAGTTCCAGCTGGAAAACCCCCGCCGTGCTCTCCCTGGTGAACTCCGCCACCGCTGCGCTCCCCAGCGCGACGCTCGCGCTGTCGGCCGCCGCCGTGGTGTGGTAAACTTCTCTGCGCCGCGGTCGGACCACGGCCCCTGCGGTCGCCAGTCCGACGCGGGCGAAGCGGGCGCCGTCGAAGAGCAGATCCGCGTAGAGCGGCGCGGTGTGCTCGGCGGGCATGATCCAATTTCCGTTGCGGACGGCGACGGCGATGGAGATGTCGTAGGCGAGTGCAGTGGCCGTGGCGTTCTTGTTGGCGAGGGCGAGGCGGGAGAGGGCCGCGTCCTCCACGCTGACCCCGACGCGGCGGGGGACGAGGGCGAGGACGAGCAGGGTGACCACGGTGGCGAGGACGGCGAAGATCACGAGACCACAGAGGATGCGGAGGAGTGCCTTGCCGCTGATGGCATCAGAGAAGCAGACGCAGCAGTAGCCGCAGTCGATGTCGCCACAGTCGAAGCACTCATCGCAGCAGTCGCCACAGTCACCACAGTCGCCACAGTCGATGGCGCCACAGTCGAAGTCGCTCATCCTTGCAAATTATGTTGTGAGCAGCAGAGCTAGCAGCAGAGGGCGGACGCGAGGAGTGGGATTGAGGGGTTGCTTGGCATATATAGCGCTGAACGCTCAGCGTAACAGAGACCGCGTATGCCCACGCAGCGCAGCGCTTGTTCTCTTTCTTTTCCGTTTTGCAATCAAGGAACTTTACTTATTACTCAACCAAATTATACAAGGGTAATGTGTACAATATTGGAGAAAGTGCACTTTTATGCCTGTGCTTTTGCTAAATCTCATGCGTGGAAAATTTACCCCCTCGGTCGATTTTAGATTTTGGGACCATGCCAAGACATGAGCCAACGTGAGGAGCGACAAGGATGAGCGTCGACTCCGGCAAGGCCAGTCCAGGACCTCGCAGGAGATGGAGGCAACGGTGCGAGCGACAGTGAGATGTATCGTCCCAGGCGGGGGGAGGGTGGAGGGGCGGGCTTAGAGTGATCTCGTGGCGGCGGCAAGCACGCCGTCGGCGGGGAGGTTGACGGGAGGACAAGGCGGTGCACAGTAGTGGCTTCGGCAATGATGGCTCCCTAGTCAACATCTGAAAGGCCTCGTGCTGCCAATGTGGCCCTTCCCTCGGGTTGGATTGGTCGCTTGATGCCTCAGGTGGCACGGGCGAGGATTCAAGCGAATGTTGTATGCTTTAGCGTTGGCGACAATGATGCCTACATGTGTCACTTACCTCTCGTCGTTGCGGGTATACTCTCCGTGTTAGGGTTCTAGGTGAAAACCCTAGCTCGTCAATTCGGTTTTTGGGGCTAGAGTAGACACGGACGTTTAGATAAAGATAGCCATATATATTTTCCGCAGTTGAGCTAGAAGAAAAACCCATGAAGGCCAGACGTGATAAAGGCATCAGTTGATGGGGGATCACGTAAAGATGGCGGCGATCGCTAATCGGATACCCCAAAATAGGATTTTTTAGGGTTAGAGTAGACACGGTTGCGTAGATTCCTGATGTCTGCTTCGGGCGGTGATATTAGGGTTTCTTGTCGTGCGGCGAGATTTGGTGTCAGGTGCTTCAGATCTACTCAAGGGTTCAACTAACGACGACTATTGTGGCTCCAGGGCGCTGCTCCTTAGGGGCGCGTGTACAAAGACTTTTCAGCTGTCATCGACAAGGTGAAGCCGGCTCTGGTAGAGCGTCATCGTAGGCTCTTTCTAGTGGCGGTATTGGTCGTTCGGCGGATTCGATGTAGTTTTTATTATATTTGAGGTGCTTTGTGGTTCCTCTGATTGATAATAGATCATGATTATTTCTGCAAAAAAAAGTAGGCGCGAACGTTTAGATTGACAGTGTGAATTTTCTGATTTACTAAATTAAAAGTCAGATATTTCTGATTTTTGTGAGGATTTCTACCATATTTTTCCTTTTTCTTGTTAACCTGTCATACACTTTTAATGTATAATAATTAACCCATCATACACTTTTAATGTATAATAATAGATAGATGCACAGGAGGTTGTAGAGCATCATGGTTTTCGTGACGACAGAAAAGCTTTGTTTTTCATTGACTGAACCAATTGGCTGAAATTCACCATACCGTGTCCATGAAACTAAAAGTTTGTATCTTGTAATGACTTTTTGACATGCAAACGTTGAATGGCATACTACTACCTTTGTGATGGTGAATTTTTCTTTAAACCGGATGTGCAATGGTGTTTGCCGAACTTACAATTAATTATCGGTCATTCAGCTGGAACATGTAGTAACTGAATGCACAAGACGTTGTAGGACATTATGGCTTTTGGTAATGACACAAAAGCTGTAGTATTTTCCATGGGCCGGGTGATGCGCATAGTCAAAAGGTTCTCCCGGCCCTGATGCTTCGCTGGTTATGGTATGAGTGGAAGGCTCTTGAGAAGCCATGGGTGGGCTCTGAAACCCCCAACGACGCCTCCGACCTTGACCTCTTCAATGCCGCTACTCGTGTCACCATCGGAAACGGCGCCAAGGCCTCCTTCTAGTCGTCTTCATGGCTCCATGGCGCCCCGCCAAAAGACCTGGCTCCCCTAATTTGCATGGCTTCCAAGAGGAAGAATCGGATGGTCCAGGACGCTCTCGCTGATAACAACTGGATCTCGGACATTGCGGTGGATGCGTTCACTGCCGATCACATGGAACAATACGTCCGCCTCTGGGAGCTCTTGTCGGATATCCAGCTTCATCCTGACACTGAGGACTCCATTACCTGGTCCTTGACCCCTAATGGGCGCTACTCGGCCAGCTCCGCCTACAAGGTCCAGTTCCTTGCCTCTTTGCCCTGCCAGTTCGGGAACATCGTGTGGAAGACCTGGGCCCCTCCAAAGTGATGTTTCTTCGCCTGGCTCGCTGTCCAGAACCGTTTATGGACCGCTGATCGCTTGGCGAAACGCGGATGGTCACACCAACCTACTTGCCAGCTCCACCGTACCTCCCCTAAGACGGCACGACACATTCTTTTTGAGTGCCGCTTCTCCAGACGTATCTGGACAGCCGCGGCCTCTTGGTTGTCTTGTCCAAATCTCATCAGCAGCATCGGGGAGGGTAGGCCTAAAGTCGTGGACTATTGGCTGGCCGTTTCGAAGTCCACCACCTCCTCCCCAATAGGCTTGCGCTCAGCTATCGCGCTCATCACTTGGGAGATCTGGAAAGAGAGGAACGAATGAGTTTTCAACAATAAGTCCTCCCCGCCATCGGTTGTCATGCATAAGATTAGGGAAGAGGGGAAGGACTGGATCCTCACCAGTGCTAAAAATCTGGCAGAACTTGTAGGCTGATCCTCTTCCCCTTGTGTCGGGGGCGGTGTTCACCCCCTTCCTCGTTTTTTTTTTGGCTCTTGCCATACCCCCTTTTCTTCTCCTATATCAATATAAGGCAAAAGTTTTTTTGCCCGTTTCAAAAAAAAAAATGTTAGCTTCAAAACTGACACCACTCCCGCTATCACAACCCGGTCGGTTCCATCTCGTGAGTATAGCGTGCTAATGGGCATCCGCTGCTGCTGGCCGGCCATGTGGATCGGATGTGGGGTGTCGTTATCTCATGCGCGCATAGAGTATCTCTTTTTTTCCAAAAAAGGGTGTTACCCCAGCCTCTGCATCAGATAGATGCATACGGCGCATATTATTAGAAAGGTAATCCAGTAACAAGTCTCCAAGTCTCGAAGTGCGAAAAATAAACAAAGGCTCAGAAGAGCTAAAACCCAAAGCCACAACCGGCTGGCAAATAAAATAGGAGTACTACATGCCTATCCTATTACATAACCGCCATCCAAACCGGTTGAAAATATCCCGAGCTACCATCTCCCATCGGGTAGACGCAGTACCAAACGCTCCCTGGCCTCCGTCGGAGTGAGTAGCGACCACATATGGATGAACGCCGTGGCCCTGAAGATAACCTGCAAAAAGTGAATGGTCGTTGATCTGTTAAAAACTAAATTGTTTCTGCAGTTCCAGACTGCCCAAAATAAAGCACAAATGCCAACACGAATGTGCCTCGCAGTATCGGAGTCAACCCCGTCAAGCCATGTTCCAAATAACATGTTGATAGAGGTGGGCTGATTAATATTAAACGCAATATGAATCAACCGCTACTGAATCTTAGCCAACAGACAATCAAGAAAGAGGTGTTTGATATTTTCGTTATGGTCGCAAAAACCACTACTAGGAAAAGGGCTATAGATAGGATTGACACTAATGGCGCACCAGGGAAGCAGTGCGCCACTACTATATACTAATGGCGCACCGGTTTGTGATACGCCATTAGTGTGGAAGATTTACTAATGGCGCACCATACAAAAGGTGCGCCACTAGTGATAATAATTTTTTCATTTTACATACATACTAATGGCGCACTCATAGACTAGTGCGCCTTTACTAGTTATAAATTGTAATGGCGCTCCAGTCTTGGAGTGCGCCATTACTGTATTTTTTTTTCAAAACTTCTTATGACGCACCGTATCACAGTGCGCCATTTCTAGTTTAAACTACTCATGGCGCACCGTGTCACAGTGCGCCATTAGTATATATATATATATATATATATATATATATATATATATATATATATATATATATATATATATTACTTTTCTGCAAAACTCTAACGGCACACCACATGCAGGTGCGCCATTAAGGTGCGCCATTAGTAACCAGGGTTACTAATGGCGCATTTGCATGTGGTGCGTCATTAGTAACCTGGGACCCTAACAAGATATTTTG
The DNA here is from genome assembly GCA_021605145.1 of Aegilops bicornis. NCBI lineage: Eukaryota > Viridiplantae > Streptophyta > Magnoliopsida > Poales > Poaceae > Aegilops > Aegilops bicornis. Next base: position 150,457 of record JAHIAL010000141.1, on the reverse strand, counting down.
GACAGCCCCACACCTACCCACTCACTTATCCCACTTCATTCCCTCCACCTCCTTCTCCAAGCTTTCGGCTGCCTCCTCCTCCTCACCTCATTTCCACCATAGATTCATCAAAATTAAGTGGTGAAAATACCAATTATTGATAGGTAAATAAGTCGAAAGCTATCTACAAGATGTAGATATACTTTTTATATCACTAGCAAGCTCCAACAAAGTGCACATGCACTTATTGTGGCCTAGCTAGATCTATGTATGTTTGTGGTGTTGCATGTGTTTGTGGTGTTGCATATATGTTTGTGTTTGCACGTACCGGTATTTGAAATGCGATAGTTGCCAATATTTTGCGGAATGTTGATTCATTTCCGTTTCGGCAGAATTTTGGCACTATGCATTTTTTTGTCCTATTTTTAGGGAAGGTCATGCCAAAAATTTCTTGGTTCTAAAATATCGCTTTTGCTCTACCCCTTGGCGACCATGGTCCGCATACGATGACCGAAGGCATCGTGAATAGGTTTTTGAGCTCCGCAAAGGCCGAGATGCTTCAAAAGAATGAGACGGAGATAAGATGTCCGTCTCGAAGATGCAAGTGAAGAGCCTTATAAGCGGACCGGGCAAAAGGGACCACCTGATCTTGCGTGGTTTCATGGATGGCTATCGGTGGCAAGGTGATGAAGATGACTATGGAGTCATCCATGGGGCCGGGCAAGAAATGAGGAAGGGCAACAAGACAAGTACCACCGCTGGCGAGGCGGGCGAGAAGGCGAAGAATCTCCGAGGACATGATCACGACGGTGATGTTTGTACAGATCATCATGTAGAAGATGTCGTACATGATGATGAGGAAGATCAAGACGAAGGGCATGATCATGAAGATGAAGATGCCGGAGCAGACGACGATGGAGGCTGGGTGCAGGACCCTCATATTCAAGAGCCGCTTCTCAAGCAGACGGATAACGCAAGAGCTGCCGCCCGAGAGAAAGCCAAGCTAGATCAATCGGAGATAGACGTGGTTACTCCATTGTATGAAGGATGCAGGCCGAGGATACCCGCTTGAAAGTAACGCTCATGGCTCTGGAGATGAAGGTAAAACACAAAATGACCGACGCATGTTTCGACGAGAACATGTCATTCTGGCACGAACGTCTTCCCAAGGGGAACAAGTGCCCGAGGCAAAGAAAATCGTGTGTCCTCTGGATTTACCGCACGTGAAATACCATGTGTGCATGAACAATTGCATCATTTATCGGGACGAGCACGCGGAGTCTACCATATGTCCGGTGTGCGGCGTCACTCGATACAAGAAGAGGAAGAAAGCTCCTCAAAAATCGGTGTGGTACTTTCCGATCACTCCTCGTTTGCAGCGGTATTTCACGGACCCTAAGGTAGCAAAGCTCCTGCGTTGGCACGCGGATAGGGAGGAGAAGAAGCGGGAAGATGACGGAAATGATCCGAGATAAATAAAAAGACAAGATGCTGAGTCACCCTAAGGATGCGAGCCGCTGGCAAGCGTTGAACTTCGAATACCCAGAATTTGGGAAGGATCCAAGGAACATCGTCTTTGGGCGCGAGCACCGATGGAGTCAATCCGTTTGGCAGCCGTGAGAAGCACACATAGCACCTTGCTCGTGTTTGTGTGGATGTACAACCTTCCCACAGTTGTGCATGAAGAGGAAGTACATTCACATGAGTATGCTAATTGAAGGGCCGAAACAACCAGGAAGCGACATCAATCAGACCGGGGCTGCTTTGAAGGAGGAGCTAGACACGCTGTGGAAAACGCCAGCAAATACGTGGGGCCGCAGAAAGAATATTTCCCTATGAGAGTCGTGACCGCTCACGACGGTGCACGACTTATCTCGATTACGGATATCTCGCGGGCGTGTAGTCCACGGATTTTACGGATGCGTAAGGTGCATGGATGACACAACGTATCGCTACTAGATAGAGATCCGGGTCTTCAAAACCGTGTTCATGGGACATCGAAGGTGGCTTCAGCGGCGATGACCCATGGAGGAAAAGCAAGGATCTGTTCGATGGTGAAACCGAACCCGAAAAACGCCTGTACGAGGAGCGGCGAGGAAATAGACGAGCTGTTGAAAATTGGAAAGACCGCCTTGCCCGGAAAGAAGCAAAAGGCGCCAGAGCCGAAAGAAGCGAAGGCGCCAGAGTCAGCTGCTGAAGGTATGGAAAGCGAGGTCTGTTTTCCGGGACTTGCCAGTCTTGGAAGATCCACCGTGTGCCTCACAGCCTTGATGTCATGCATATCACGAAGAACGTGGTGCGAGAGTCTGCTTGGTACCCTGCTCAACATGCCGAGAGGACCAATGATGGTCCGTAAGAAAGGGAAGACTTGAATTCAATGGGCATCAGGCCGGAGCTTCACGCTATTGATGATGTTGATGATGATGATGATGATGATGATGATGATGATGATGATGATGATGATGATGATGATGAGGCGAAGCAGGACACAAAAAGTTGTCGCAAAGGCAAAAAGGCCAAGAAGACCGGAAATGACTACCCTCCCGCGTGCTTCACTCTAAGTCGAGGAGGAGATCGAGCAGTTTTTCACCTGCCTCCTAGGAGTAAAACTTCCTTACGGTTACGCTGGGAAGATAAGCAGATACCTAGACCCAGCAAAGCGTAAGTTCAGCGGGATGAAGTCTCCACGACTGTCACGTACGATGACGCAGATACTTCCAGCTGCAATCTGTGGGATCATGGACGCCATCGTCCGTGAAACGCTATTTGGCCTATGCAACTTTTTCGACGTCATCTCTCGGAAGTCGATTGGCGTGAGGCAACTCGAGAAGGCTCTGAGGAAGAGATCGGGGTGATACTATGCGAGCTTGAGATGTACTTCCGCCCGCATTCTTCGACGTTATGGTGCATCTGCTGGTCCATATCGTGGAGGATATCATCCAACTCGGGCTGACGTTCTGCACAAAGCATGATGCCGCTCGAAAGGATGAATGGTGTCATCAAAGGATACGTTCGCAACATGTCACGCCCAGAGGGAAGTATAGCCAGGGGCTTTTCGATTGAAGAGTGCATCTCCCATCGCACGAATTATCTGGGCATCGAGAACCTGTTGGTCCGCCCATCAACAGCACCTCGGCAGGCTCATTGGATGGGGTCACCGTGAGGGTCATCGCGAAATGCATGTCGACTTCGAGGTCGACTCGCCGACTTTGAAAGAGCAAATCTAGTCGGCGCTACAACACATAGACGTGGTCGATCCTTGGGTGGTAGAGCACAAAACCTTTATTGAGAAGACGTACAATGACCGAGGCCAATGACAGCTCGGACGGAGATATAATCAAAGAGCACAACTCATGTTTCACGCGTTGGTTCAAGCAGAAGCTTACATCGTACCCTTTACATGAGGATTCTTCCGGAAGAACAACTCATATTCGCCTTGTCACGAGGGCCGAGCACAACTTGATGACCTATGAGGCGCATTTATATAAACGGCTACACATTCTACACCGAGAACAAGGACATGAAGAGCGATGGTTATCGAACTCCGGGGTAACGATGGAATCCTACACCGGCAATGACAAGGACAAATACTACGGAAGGATCGAGGAGATCTGGAGCTGAGCTATCTTTGGAGAGAAGGTCCCAATGTTCCGTGTCGAGATGGGCCAAGAGCGTCCTAAAAGAAGACCGGTATTTCACCACCATGGTTATACCGAAGCCAAATCCAAGACCCTTGGTATAAGCGTCACCGCGAAAAATGAGCCATGGGTACCGGCTTCCCAAGTGGACCAATGCTTCTTCATTACCGACCCGCCAAAGCCCGGTCGTGTTGTCGTGAGGAGAGGCAAAAGGAAGATCATCGGAATGGATGGAGTGGCCAATGAGCAAGACTTGACAAGCACGGGCGACCAAGATCGAACATGACGACGACGATGAAGTAGCAGCACACACCACAAGAAGAAGTAGGACCACCCTACCTAAGGGACGTCATTCTCCACGGAAGAACTCCATTCTGCGAAAAAGAAGGGCAAGAAGATTGTGAACAGATAGCTAGCTAAGATCGATTGTATTTAAATTGTAGTCTTCATTTCTCGATTGTATTTCATGCGCACTTTTGATATCATGAATATTTTTAAATTTCATGGGCACTTTTTGAATTCATGAGGACACTTGATCTCGATCCCCTACATCTCGATCTCGATTCCCCTCCATCTCGATCTCGATCCCACCCGCACCCTCCCCGCTAGCTCCACCCGCCGACGACCCACCGTGCAACCCTGCCCGCTCCACCGCCGCCCGACGAGCACCCGGCCCCCGCACCTCCCGCTCCACCACGCCAACGGGCACCCCTGCACCTCCCCGCTCCACCGCCACGCCGATGATATTTTCAAGTAACAAATTTGAACATATTTTAAAAAAAATTATTACTGTTTTTATAAAAAATATTACTGTTATGATTTAAACAAGTTTGAACATATTTAAACACAAATAAATATCAAATAGGATTTAAAATGCATAAAAAAATATTGGGGAGCACAGGAATCGAACCCGGACCTCCTGGTGTGGTCTTGCATCTTGACCCGGTCGGGCTAGTGGGCGAGTTACATTGTAGATAGGGTTAGGTGGTATATAACCCCGACAAGTCGGGCTAGATTAAATTACTTATGGCGCACCCCTCGGTGGTGCGCCATTGCTATGGATGTACTTATGGCGCACCCCTAGGTGGTGCGCCATTGCTAAGCCTCCCCCACACTAAAATCCCCAATCTCATACATTTCTCTCTAATCCCTCCCCTGCCTTGTCTCACCCGCGCCTGACCACCACCGCCCACCACTTCCCCCGTGCTAGCCGTCCCCGGCCGTGCTCGCGTCCCCCGCCGCACCCGACCACCGCCCTCACCGTCCCCCCTCCGCGCCCAGCATCTCGCTGTCCCCCTCCCCATGGCCCGCTGCGTCAACCTCCCTCTCGGCGTGACAGCTAGGGTTCCTAGCCGCCGCCACCGCTGCCCGACCCGCCGCCCGCCTTGACCGGCGAACCCTCCGCTGCCCGCCTCGGTCTGAGACCCCAGGCGCCTCCCCCATCAAGCAGCCGCTCCCATGGCGCCCCTCTCCCAGGCAGGCGCTCACCTTGCCCAGTGCCGCCCGGAGCTATGCCGGCGACCAGTCCGTAGGCATGTAGCCACCACTCCTTCGTCCTTCCTCCCTCTTCCCTCATCCCCTCCTCCTTCCTCTTGCATCCTGTGGTTCAATTTTTTTCCTGATTTTTAGTGGATGAGTACTTTATGTAGATTCGATACTGTGGGAATATAATGATAGTTATTTCTTGCTTGATGCGTGATTTTTACAGAGCATGTTCAAGTTTACATGTGAAAGGATTGTGCTTGATAGGTGTTTGTGATAATGCCTCTAAGGGCAAATGTTTACAAATTGTAGGTTGAATATTTTTCATGAGCAAATGTTTTGGTTTAAACATGTTAGCAAATTGTAGATTAAGTTGTTTTATCTGCAATTTGAGAGAGCAGAGCTTTGTGTTGGTTATACTGGCCGAAATTGGTTAACACATATCTTCCAGAGAGATCCCTGTTCTAGGATCTGAGCTCTCTCTTCTCTGAATTCAACTAAGGCATGAGGGACAAGGGGGGAGATAGCTATTAGATCCATGTCTTAGTAGTGGTAAACAATCGTGTAGGTCAATTTTGACTCTGATATTGAACTACAGGGTTGCAATGTTTTGGCATCAACACTTGTAAGAAAAGAAAAAGCAGGAGAATGAACATTATATTAAAAAATGGTATTAGTAGTGGTAAACAAGCATATAATCCCTCCCAGGTAGTAACAATAACTTTATGCAGGAGAGTGAAAGAAGAAGCATAGGCTTAATTGAGCTGTGGAGTTCTTGTTACCTTGTCTGTCTGTCCTCGTTAGTTACATGTATCTCTCTGTTTGTGTTTCTGCGTAACAGGTTCGATCACGGTTGGAGAAAAATTGAGGCGTTTGTTGGCTCCAAGACAGTGATACAGGTATATACATGTGCTCTGCTTACTTGTTTGGTTTGCAATAGTGGTGAGCCTCCTCCACCCCCACCCATTCCCCCTCATCGCATGCACCCGTCGCCCCATCGGGTAAATTCTATTATGAAATAATTCCTACAGTTATTTAAAATATAAATGAAATGATTTGGAACACCAAGCAAGAGTTACGTTTCAAGTTGCTGAACCTTTTCATATAAGCTTGCGTAAGATTTATTGATCATCTGAGAAAATGAAAAACGAAGGTCATACCGATCCTAGTTGGTATTATTTTCCTCAATTTTAAGGGTTGAATGAACACATAAAGAGAGTGCTAAGTGATTTCAATATATCAAGTTTCAGAATAATATATAGGATTGTTGGTTTTTAACCTTGGTTGCCATTGTTTCTCTTTGTAACGGTAGAAGAATGACTCATGCTGTTTGTGCTAACAATCTCTAAGTGAAAGCAACTAGTTGGAGTAGATTTGTGCACACAATACTCCTTCCAAGACAATTTGCTTCCAAGGAGTAGTTTAGGTTTGATTGCAAGGAGTAGTTTTAGAGAGTTTCAGCATGGTTTCGATTATAGTTTCAGCATGGTTTCAGTTTGCTTCCAAGGAGTTGTTCTCTGTCTGGTCCAATTACGAAGAAATAAAAAGTGAATAGTTTGTTTGCTCCATGTGTGGTCACTCTATTTTTGAGTCTTGACATTAGTTATGTTTGTTAGCAGCAAGATATTTAAATGAAGCTTGTTCTTTTCAAGCTGTTCAACTGATGCCATGAAACTGAATATAGTAGTTGAAAACCCTGTTTTTCTTCTGATCGTGAAAATTTGAAGTCCTGTTTGTGTTTTGGTTTTGTTGGTTGACAATTATGTTTAGTTTTTCATTTCATGGGTGCTGTAAAATGTGCAGGTGGTGAGTTGAGGCTCAGCATACAACTTGTTTGGACTAACCAAGAGGACGAGGTATGTTGCTTGCCCAAGCTAAGTGACACGTCTGGCGCCAAGTTTTCTATTATATAATTACACGTTAGTGCTTAGTTAAACTGCATGATACACCATACAGCGAGATGGATGGTACTAGGTGTTGTTTTGTTTCTTGCCAATGTATTGAGAGAGCGAGATGTGCCACTCGCAGATTTCTTTTCTTGAAGGCAGCTCACATAAGTTGAGCTACAAGTGAACAACTTCTTGATATTAGATCTGGAATGGAAGCTCACATAAGTTGAGCTGATTTTGTCCATATGAAAGCAGATGACCATATGGTTTGTGGCCTTTTCATCCATATGAAAGTAGAGGCACATTGTGGTGCTAGTTTGCTGGGTTTTGTCTCCGACCATCGTGTCGTGATGAATTCTTGAGGTACCCGAGAGGCCCTTGAGTTTGCGGAATGTTGATTAACTTCCGTTACGGCAAATTGGTACTCCATATGTCCTATTTTCAGCAAAGGTCATGCTGAAATTTTCCGTGAATTTTAGCATGACTTTGCCAAAAATAGGACATATGGGGTACTTCTAACGACTAATGCATGGGCGGGGTATCTTAGTACTTAATTAAGTAGGATCAACTGCCCTTTATTCTTGCTGCATTAAACCATAGGTGGCAATAGAGCCAAGTGATTAGGCCCAACTTAGAATTCTCCTTAGCATCGATAAACCCTAGATGATAAACCCAACATAGGTGGCAATAGAGCCAAGTGATTAGTGCCAAGTGATTAGGCCCAACCTAGGGTGCCTCGGCATCGATAAACCCTAAATGATGAAAACTTAACTTGGCTGCCCGGATGCCTCGGTGTCGATGAGAACCCAAATGATGTACGCTTAGGCTTTTAGGGTGCCTCGGCGTCGACAAACCCTAAATGATGAAAGCTTAGGCTTTTAGGGTGCCTCAGCATCGACAAACCCTAAATGATGAGACCATGATCTTGTTCCTTGACAATAACCAACTTTTTGACCAAACTTTTTTCCTATTTAGAGCGAAACATGGCCCTAGCGGTGAGGCCGGTGGTTGAGCGGCAAGCAATTCTGGGAGCTGTCCCAGGAGATGGAGGAACAACCTCACCGCTATGAGGACGCCGCGGAAGACACCGATCCTGACTACACGACCCCTAGTGGCGTCGGGGATGACACCACTGATGGTGCCGCCGAGGATGCCACCACTGATGATGGCGGCGCACACACAGATGGCAGCCAACCGAAAAAGCAAAGGAAGGACCGGCGCCCGAATGCGCTCCGCACCCTCAAGGAGGAACTCACTCAAGTGGACTCGACGGGCATCGGCGGAGCCCAAACATATAGTCAAGGGTACTCGCTTTAGCTGGTGCATTCTCCGGAGCACCCTCTCGATCAACACCGATAACCTTAGGCATAAGGACCACGGAATTTGCGCAACCTCCTCTTCACGAAGCTGCCTGAGCGATACAAGTTCCCCGCCGAATTTGAAAACACACGTCTCTCAGGGAACAAAGTAAACAGTGCCGCCCTCACGAGGATGAGCACGGCCCTGTCTACTTGGAGAAGCGCGGTGAAGGCAATGATTGATAAAGGTGATAGTTATGAGAAGATCAAGGCGAAATATCCTTTGATGAGCGAAGATGAGTACAAGGAGTTCAAGATCAAGTGCGAGAGCAGCGCAACCTCGAATCAAGTCGATGGGGGAAAGAAATGCGGGAGTTGAACTCGGGGAACACAAACTTCGGTCCCGGAGGTTTCTGAGTGGCGGAACCTATATGGGACAAGGAGGACGCTGGAGCGTCAAAGCAAAAGGCCTACCGCCCGCTTGAGAAATACAGCGGTGACAAGCGGACCAGGAACTTTGTCGGGGCCCGATACAAGGAGGACCCGATAACAAAGGAGCTTACCATGGATCCAAAGACCAGGGCGCTTGAGCTTGTTCTAGTAAGGAATACACCCCGCGTAATTAGCTCCATATGGTTGCACTCTAATTAATCCCGGTATTTCTAAATGGTTCACGTTCCTTCGCAGGACAACGAAAGCGATGGCGGCAGGGTCGATCTCGAGCTCCCCTTCGACACCCTTTAAATAGGAAATTGAACGTAATGAAAACAAGGATAAGCTCGATGAAGCCGGCGTCGGTGGTCGTGTGGCGGCAAAGGCTTGTCCACAAAATGGGGTCATACTATACCCTGGTGTGCGGAAGGAGAAAAAGGCCAGCTCGAGAAAGCCGGTTCGCGAGGTTGAAGAACTCAAGGCACAAGTGGTGCGGATTCGGAGCTTGTCCAAGAGCAAGTGGAACAACAAGCGGGAACGAAGCTCAACGCCGTGGTGCCTCACGTTGATTCATGGGCTGGCGACATGGATTGCGGGCGGCCAGAGGGGCCTCCCGGTTCCCGGCTTCACGGCCAACCTTCGCCTGGTAGCGAGGCGCTATTGGTGTCTCGGTGGCGGCGCCATTGGTGTCTCCGGCGGAGGTATTCGTGTCTCCGGCGCCCGGCCGCAGCATTGGAGCTTAATGCACCGGGTGTCGCCGGCCCGGCACCTCGCCGACAGCGCCCCTCCATCGATTACCGCCCGCCGTTGGCGGTGCCTCGACATTAGCCGAGCTTCGGCGACATCACGGTAACTAAGCCTCTCGGCCGATGACTTCATCTCCTTGCCTTTGGCCGGGCATCCACGGCGCCACATACATGTTTTCGCGAGGGCACGCCATGGCGTTCCTTGCACTCTTACGCGCCGTGGGCGCCGAGTTGGTCGATGTCGCCAAGGCGAGAATCGTTCAACCGGCAACCCCATGTTCCACGGTAATCCGATGCCACCCACGGTGTATAGGGTTGAAGTGGTTCGGTCTTGCCGAGCTGCGACGAGCTGTTACCTCCGATTCGACCTCCGGGGCGGCGAAGAAGATGAGATGACCCTCGGCGCTGCGTAGCTGGCCCTGCTTTGGCGAAGAGCAGATTCGTTTGGGGCGGGGACACCACCCCACAGACAAGACCGCCAATCGTGCGGCGCCAAGCCATGGCAAGAAACGCCCGAACGCTACGGACTGCCGGACATCCCTATGTACAGGATCCGGACAGCCCTATGGCATGAGATCCGGACAGCCCTATGGCACAGATCCGGACGGCGGCGACAACGACGACGGTACATTTACCAAAGTTGATAAGTACTTTGCGAACATGGAGTACGCTGGCGAGTTCTGCGGGCCTCTTTCTCAAGAACCCAACCAAGGCGACCGCGATCTAGCTGGTACGGCGGAGAAATCCAATTACAGCCAGCGTCGCCGCGTTCAGTTCTCGAGACACGCCTCCAGCTCCGCCTTCACCGAGCCTCGAGATAGCTGAGGTGCGAAATATTATCAGCCCCAACACGCTCAAGAAGGCGGTGCAGCAAGCAGAACTCGGTCCCATTACGGAGATCAAGAAGAAGGGCGAACGAACGAAATACTAAAAGGGCGCCGGTGCGAGCCGGCAATGACACCGAGTTCGATCCGTGCTCAGGACGGGCCACCTTCACCTAAGGATATCTCGAGGAGGGTGCATGTGGCGGGTAGGGCGATGCTACCGCAAAATATGTTGAATGCTGCAACCGGTGCTATGCGGAGTCTGCACGACAGTGTTCTTTCTTTGGAGAAGCGGCGTCTCAGAGAGAAGGATGTGGCATACCCAGTTTTCATGGCCAAGGTGCGAGAGGGCAAGGGCTCTGTGGATAGCGCCATCGGGGGTACGATCGTCCTGCGGTTTGATGACATCTTTGCTATGTTTAACCTTCATCCGCTGCACTACACCTTCGTTCGGCTGTTTTCGCTGAGTATGGAGATATGGATCATTAGAGACAAGACCCCGGACATCGTGATAGTCGACCCCTTCTACATGCGTGCCAAGCACTTGAGCAGGGCTGGGGACCGCCAAGTTGCGAGTTCACACCTCGAAGGCGTCATTACGGCAAACCGGATAAGGATAACTTCCTTGTGGCTTACTTTCCGAGTAAGCCATCCCTTAACCGCCCGTAACATATGATTTCTTAGATTTCGATCATTCTTTTTTTTCTAACATTCCGTGTTCTGTGCAGTGACACACATTGCACACTCATCCTCTTAAGCCCGAAATATTCCATGGCCACGTATTTCGACCCGAAACGTAACTCCAAGATAGACTACACAGATGTCAAGAAAATTCTTGATGATGTTCTCCCCGGTTACGCCAAATCCGGAGGCACCTTCACCAGGGCAGTTAAATAAATCACGGCAAGCACATGTTCTCACACAATGTCTGAAGTTCTGCTGCGTCAAGCAGCCGCTGGCGGTCGAACGATGCCTACTACGCCCTCCATCACATGCGAGGCGATCGTGAGGACCATCATCAACTTCGCTGCGAGATAATCTCAAAGATTGGGCCGCGAGCTTGTCCGGCGATCCAGGACACGGACCTCGAGACAAGAATTCTTCGCATCGATCCGGAGTTTGCGGACATCATCCATCAAGATATCCTTCATACCTCGGGGCAGTTCTTCCTCGAGATATCAACCTTCCAACAGGTGAGATAGATGAAACGCTACAAATGCAGGTGACAACAACCGCGATTTCATGACCATCACGACAGACGGCGGCTTCATCCACGCTCTGTCCGATGAGTCGAGTTGAAAGTAGTGATGTGTAGTTACGAAACATTGATTGGCTCATGTTGTAATTATAATTTAATGAATTCGTATGTCTCTTTGGTTTGGACGATCGTTCAACTTAGATATGTCGATGCTATTTATTAGTAGGACCATGAATCGTGCTATTAATGTCTTGCTTTTCTCTTGGATCCTTTTGTTGCATACTTACATATTGCTTATGTATTATGCATTGTTTGGCTTGTGCATAGAGATGCCGTCGTATGTCGTGGTACAAGGGTAAGGTTCCCGGAGTCTCGACGATTATTGGGAGGAGTGTCGGAGACAGGTTCACCGTTTCAGCGGTAACAGTTACAAAGGGTACACCACTAGGGCGGAGGTCGAATCTAGATACGCCCACTATCTAGCGGGAGAGAGGAGGGAGCGTTGGAGGAACCGGATGAAGACCAGTTTGATCGCGATGATGCTCATCATGATGACCACAGCTCTCTTCAATGTGATGGTAGTTTAGGTGATCGATATCGACTTGTAATGTGAAGACAAACTCGATACTCGCGGTCTTGAGACTTGTAATGTTTTATCTTTGTTCGGTCTTTTGAATTCGGAGACTAATATGATGAATTGTATTAGGAGACTAATCTTCTATTGTATTCGATGAATCTGATGTTGCTGTGTGCTGCTGTCTATATTACATGCAATAATATATTTTGTAACCTGTGCAAAAATCAGAAAAGAAAAAAAACAAATATTCATACTAATGGCGCATCACCACCAGGTGCGCCATTAGTATGCCAAAGGATACTAATGGCGCATCAACACAGAATGCGCCATTAGTATGACAAAGCACATGCTTACGTATGGCCCCCCGGGAGGCACACTAATGGCGCATGGTGTTACATACTAATGGCGCACTACTTGGTGCGCCATTAGTATACCAGATACTAATGGCGCACCAGTGGTGCGCCATTAGTAAGAAATACTAGTGGCGTGCTACTAATGGCGCATTGGTGATGCGCCATTAGTAGGAAAAACCAGTGCGCCATTAGTAGGCCTTTTCCTAGTAGTGAACTACACCTAGAAGAACCCACACAGTTGCGTTTAGCTAGGTTATCCTTAGTCAAAATGACTTGTTTATGCACAAACCACATAAACACTTTGATTCGTAAGGGTACCTTTACTTTCCAAACATACATCGAGGAGGAAATGACGCTAGAGTTAATGACATCCAGATACATGGATTTGACCGAGAACACACCGTTCTTAGTAAGTTTCCAATACAGCTGATCTGGCTGCTGGGACAGCTGTACATCTATTAAACGTCTTACAAGATGAAGCCAGGCCTTCCAACAATTTCCAACTAGCGTCCTCCGAAAACTAATATTGACGGGAGTGGATTGTAAAACTGTTGCAACATAAGCTTCTCTACGTCGAACAATGTTATACAAAGTAGGATATTGAAGTGCTAGGGGGGTCTCCCCAAGCCACGTATCCTCCCAGAACTTCGTAGTAGCTCCATTCCCGACTATGAATCTTGTCTTGTTGAAAAAGAGTTGTTTAACTCTTATCAAACCTTTCCAAAAAGGTGAGTCGGAAGGCCTCACAATCACCTGGGACAGGGTTTTAGCATAAAGATACTTATTACGCAGAATCTGCGTGCCCCAAGTAGCCCCTCTGCCTCGCATTTAAAGTTTAAATAGCCACTTGCTAAGGAGACATATGTTTTTGACTTCCAGATTTTCTATACCTAGACCCCCTTGGTCCTTCGGCCTACAGATTATATCCCACTTAACAAGCCTATACTTTCGTTTAAGCTCATCACTCTGCCAAAAGAATCGAGATCTATAGAAGTCTAACCTTTTTCTGACACCCACCGGAACCTGGAAAAAGGATAGGAGAAACACAGGCATACTGGTAAGGACCGAATTAATCAAAATTAATCGTCCGCCGTATGACATGAGCTTTCCTTTCCAACAGCTCATTTTCTTTTCAAAACGATCCTCGATGCATTTCCACTCTTTGTTAGTCAGCTTACGATGATGAATGGGTATACCTAAGTAAATAGCGGTAATGAGCCCAATTCACAACCGAACAATTGTTTATACGCCTCCTGGTCATCATTAGCTCTTCCAAAGCAAAACAATTCGCTTTTGTGGAAGTTAATTTTGAGCCCGGACAATTGTTCAAATAAGCATACTGAAGTCGTGCTCCATAAAGATGATAGTATCATCAGCGTACTGAAGAATGGAAATCCCTCTGTCAACTAGATGTGGAACAAGGCCACCTACCTTCCCTGCATCTTTTGCCCGTCCTATTAAAATAGTTAGCATATCAGCCACTATGTTGAATAAGATCGGTGACAGAGGGTCTCCTTGCCTTAACCCTTTGTGTGTCTGGAAATAGTGTCCTATGTCGTCATTCACTTTAATCCCTACACTCCTGTTTTGCGTAAAGGAATCAATCTGGTTTCTCCAGGCCGGATCAAATCCTTTCATACGCAAAGCTTGTTGAAGGAAAGGCCATTTAACTTTATCGTATGCTTTTTCAAAATCCACTTTAAAAACAACGCCATCTAGTTTTTTTGAGTGAATCTCATGGAGCGTTTCATGCAAGACAACAACCCCTTCAAGGATATTTCTATCAGGCATGAAAGCAGTCTGGGACGGATGAACTACAGAGTGCGCAATTTGTGTAAGTCTGTTCGTCCCGACCTTGGTGAATACTTTGAAACTAACATTAAGCAGACATATAGGCCTGAACTGCTCAATGCGAACAGCCTCTGTCTTCTTAGGAAGAAGGGTTATCGTTCCAAAATTCAGCTTAAACAACTGAAGCTGTCCCTCAAAAAACTCCTGAAACATCGGCATCAAGTCTCCCTTAATGAAATACCAGCACTTTTTATAGAACTCCACCGGAAACCCATCCAGTCCTGGAGCCTTATTATTTTCCATTTGTGCAATGGCCTCAAACACCTCTTTCTCCGTAAAAGGAGCAGTCAAGATCTCATTCTCGTCAGTCTCAAGTTGAGGAACATCCTCAACCCTAGACTCATCTAACGACACAAAATTCTCTTCCGGAGGACCAAACAACTGCTTATAATAATTGGTAATGTAAACTTTTAGATTTTCTTGACCAACTATCGTCCCTTCGTCTTGTTCTAGTTGGAAAATTCTCTTTTTACGATACTTCCCATTAGCAATCATATGAAAGAATTGAGTATTATCCTCGCCTTGGACGATTTTGCGAACCTTAGCTTGCAACGCCCACTTCAATTCCTCCTCGCGGAGAAGCTTTTTTAGCCGCAACTCCGCCTCTATCTTAGTTTCCAACTCTCTGGAATCCAAGATAGAATTTTCCGCTTTAACTTCAAGGTTTTGAATAAGTAGAAGAAGTATTTCCTTCTCCGCCTTATAAATCCGATGCGTATGCTTAGCCCATCCGCGAAGGAACCTTCAGAGATGACGGATCTTGCATTGCCATTGCTCAATAGGCGACCTTCCTCCTGAGTCATGAGCCCACTCCCGAGCTAACAACTCGAGGAACCCTTCCCTTTCAAACCATGCATGTTCAAAGGAGAAAAAGTTCTTGTTACCCACATGTGTTTGAACAACCGAGTCGACTAGTAACGGTGTGTGATCAGAGACACCTCGTGTCAACGCCTGCACAGTTACCAAGGGAAACTTCTGTTCCCATTCGACACTAGCAAGAACATGGTCAAGTTTCTCAAAAGTCGGAACCGGTAACGAATTAGCCCAAGTGAATTTCCTACCCGAGAGCTCTATCTCTCTGAGATCCAAGCTTTCGATGATGGTATTGAACATAAACGACCATCTGCCGTCAAAATTGTCATTATTCTTTTCCTCTTTTCTTCGGATAATGTTGAAATCCCCCCCCCCCACTAAGATAGGGAGCTGCTCGTTACCGCAGATGCGAACCAGATCAGCCAAAAAATCTGGCTTGAGCTCTGGTTGCGCGGCTCCGTAAACCGCCACCAAAGCCCAATCAAACCCATCTGTCTTAGTTCTAACCCGAAACTTAACTGCAAACTCTCCCAAAACTACACTCCGAACTTCAAAAGTTTCGCACTTAACCCCAAGTAAAACCCCACCGGATCTTCCTCGAGGTGGGAGGCAATGCCAGTCAAAATCTACCCCTCCGGATAAAGTGCTAAGAAATTGTGAAGTGAAGTTGCCTCTTCCAGTCTCAGACAACGCAATAAAATCCAAATGATGTTCAATAGAAGCATCCGCTAGAAACCTTCTTTTAGCCAAGTCTCTAAGACCTCTGCTATTCCAGAAAATGCCTCTCATAGTTCATCATAAAAAAAATTTGGCGGTACGAACCCTAGCGCTTCTACGCGCGGCCGAGACTGGATAAACCTTCCGTTTCCAAGTCCGTTTAGGCTTAACGTGACCTTCAGCTTGGTCACCACATTCATTCTCTGCTTCAATCACCAAGGACTCATCATCATGAAGAGATGTCTCAGGATTGGTAAACCCCTCCTCCGTCTCAGGTAACGCAAGGTCAAGATCGGCACACAAACCATCAAGAACCCTAACCCCAAGCGCATAGTTTCACGGCAGCTATGTGACGAATCATTTCTACCGTTCGTTCAGCTTCCAGATCAAGAATGTTGTTAACCGACCTAGATATCTCCATATCGTTATTACCAAGTGAAACTCCTATTTGATTTGCATTGTGAATCATTTCATCATTGGTAAAATGCAAAATGGAATTCGACTTATTAACAGACATACCAGTGGAGATCTCGACGTCACGCAACTTGGCCGCCCTCTTGGCACACCTCAGCGCATGGAGTATCTCTACACTATGCTTGTGTTGCCGGACAATCTAGAGACCAAGTGTGACGCTGGATGGCTCGTTCCAAGAATATTTACACACTACATTGTACTATGCTTGTGTTTCTACTGTCCGGAACTAAAGATCTGTCGTGAAAGAGTTTCATTCATCGCAGGCAAGTGAAACACTAGTACGTACTATGCGTGGACCGCTGGCTTTGTGGTTGTAGTAGCTAGGCCGCGGAGTGGCAACTCGCGTTGATCAGTCACCGTGCCCCGAGCGATCGACGGATGGGTCACATGCATATTGCTTGCGGTAGTGTCCCGTGTCGCCTGCAGTGCCTTGATGACCTGAAAACGGCAACCTGAGCCGGGACGTGGCCCAGATCGTCTGGCCGTGTGATGGTGAATGGAGAACACCCGTCATCCCTTTGGCCAGCCGATGAGTAAAGTAGCTGGATGGATAGATTTTGAGGCAAAAACGCGTAGCACGTCCCTCCGACGTCCTCCTCCTGCTACAAATAGGTGGTTTCCGTTTCCACAGCCATGGCCAGTGCTCCATGCGTTGCCCCTGTAGAGTAATTCATCGCCTCCATCCCATCACGCTTTGTTGGTTGGTTGAAGCAGAAATTTCGCGGAGCTTTCCTCGCGCCCGTGTCTCCACGATTGATCAAATTTGTTGACTGGACACTAGAGAACTTGTAGTTTAAGTTCAATATCACAGAAACATTCTTGGAGATCAACCCATTATAAAGCGAAAAATGAAAAACTTTTATCACACATCTCGTGGGACTTTTTCACCTAGATTCCACACACAAAATATGATCCCATGCAAAAGTTTACAATTTGTTCATCACATTAGGTTGGCTTCTATTTTGTGGATGATAAAAACGCAAAAAATGCATTTTAATCCTAGAAAGTAGCAAATGAGATCTAAAAAAACTTACAATTTCACAGCATCTTTAATTAGAATTTCACAGTATCTTTAATCAGCGGTTTAATTCATGCAAAAAAAATCAGAGTATGTTGGGTAAACATTTTTGTATTGTCCTTCAAAAGGTACCGGTTTTTAGGTATATGCAAAGAATTAGAAATAAACTATGATATGAATAGTGGGAATATGATACTAATTTTTTCAATAGTTCAATACTAATGTAAATTATATGTTCTACTGTATTTTTTAAGTTGCATGGAGAAAGAAAATAATTGGTCCCTAGAAACATTATAGTTTGACTTATAAGTCTAAGAAACATTCTACCAATTACAACGCAAAGTACAAGCACACTTTTGTCAAATCTCGTGAGGCTTTTTCACTTATCTCCTAAAGCCGTATCATGAGCCCATAGAAAATTTAACATTTTGTTGATCACATTTAGGTTATTTTTTAATGAGAATTGCCAAAAATATATTTTAAACCCAAAAAGTTGCAAATAAGGTCTAAAAAGTATTAAACTTTGGATTATCTCTAATATGTGTTTTACTTCATGTAGAAAAAGTTCAGAGTATGTTGAATGGATATTCTGGGAAGGTGCTTCACAAGGTACTTGTTTTTAGTTATATGCAAAGTACTAAAAAGAGATTTTGACATGATGCTGGCAGTACGATGTTAAATTCTGCAATACTACTGATAAAAAGATAGGGCTCAAAGCACTCACATGAACCCTGAAAATAAAATGAGACTCTCACTCACCATCCCCTTCCGACTTGTGACTTCTACTTATTTTTTGAATCGTATGATTTCCACCTGAGTTTACCCCTTGATATATCAGTTTTGGACAATGTGGGTTTGATGCTGTTAGATTCGATTTTTCACTTTTCTTTTTCTTGTCAGCTGTGTGACATGTGTGAGAAAGGGACCCGTCATGCCTTTTCCCAGCTCAGTACGTACTAGCACCATGGAGATAGAACGGATGCTTGCATGGTTGAGGCAAAAGAGCTACCAGCCGACCACAGCCATTGCCAGGGTTCCATGCGCTGCCCGGGTAGAGTAATTCATGGCCTCCGTCCTTTCATGCTTTGTTGGTTGGTTGAGGCAGAAGTTTCACGGAGCCTTCCTCGTGCCCGCGTCTTCATGATTGATCCAATTTGTCTTTTTCTTTGTTGCGTAAGGTACGTAGATGTATTCGTATTCAAACAAGAGGAAGCTTAACCTGAATAAAAAAAGGACTTGCAAGAACTATTTTGTATTTTGTGAAGAGGTATGTTATAGGAGAAGTGATACTAGATGGTTGTGCACTGCTTAATTCCATTTTAACATCATTTCATAGCACAATAATACATATTTTTCCAGTTTACTCTCATTTATACCAACTTCTCCTATAGTAACACATTAGTTAGGGGTATATATCTTTGATCCGTTTCAAAAAAATAAAAATTACTACTATGCAGCTATATGTGCGATAGGAGTGGCATTAATGAGGTGGGCAGTTATCAGCACATAGGTAGAAGTACCTTGACTCCAAGGCTAGCCAGGTCAGGGCATCTCCAACGTGGGGTGCTTGGAGAGGCGCCAGGATTCCTTTCCTATTAAATTTCTGGTCGATCGGCGGTTGAGGCCGTCAAATCCCAGCGCCGGGCGCTGCGTCGACGCAAAGAGAGGCATCAGGCGCCTCGCTCCTTTCTCTACTACATGCGGTGCGTGGCCAGTTTAAATTAGCGTCCAATTAGCACCCGCTGTTTGGCATCTTGCGTTGGAAGACATGGGTGCTTAGATATTTTTTAGTTTAATACTTCCCCGTCTCAAAATTCTTGTCTTAGATTTGTCTAGATACGGATGTATCAAGTCACGTTTTAGTATTAGGTACATATGTATTTAGACAAATTTAAGACAAGAATTTTGGGACGGACGGAGTAATATGACTTGATACATCCGTATCTAGACAAATCTAAGACAAAATTTTGGGACGGAGGGAGTAATACTTTCTTCTCGTCTATAAGTGCCTAGTTAAGCGCCTGGCATTGTACATGCCCTCACAGTTCAACAAAATGGATGCATGCATGGCGCTTATTTAAACATGAATTAAATTTGCAAGATGCGATTGTTCTAGTTAGGTTAGGTTAGCCACAAAAAACGCATGCGTACACGATCGCCGTTGTGTAAGACGCGGCAAGGAGTCATACTTGGTCATGGGGAGTCAACGAAGTAATGGCGCGTGGTCGAGGTCCATGAAGTGACTGCATGATAAGGTCCGAATCCGCGAACGATTAGGTCGGCACAGCGTGGCGGCGTGAAGAGGTCTGCCCGATGAGGTAGGCAGGCAGTGAATGCATGGCATATACGTACTGCGTAGTGCTGCGCTGGTGATAGATGGATCCTTCAAAAAAAAACCTGTAGAAAAAATATGAGGAATAATGTAGGATATGGTGGTAAAACTATGCAATCAAGCGGTGATTAGAGGGAGTGTTAAATAATAACCTTTATGGTTATTAGGGATAATCCCCGCTCCCATCTCTCCGCACGAGTGGTTCCAAAAGGCCACGACGGTTCCCGTGGAGACGCCTCTTGCGAACCATCGTGTCCGTTACCATTGTATATATACCATGTCAATCATCAATAATGGGGACAGTTCGATTCATTGTGGTCTCTCTCGATTAGTTTCAATAGGACCAATTAATCCATCACACTTGTATAAATATAGGTATTCTTACGAGTTTTAGTTAGTAATTAAGATCTCATGCCTCTCCTTTCTCTGTTGGTCTAGAACTCTATTTGTACCATAGCCATGCCTCTCCCCATGCATTATCTCGAGTGTGAACAGGTAGTCCTGCCATGTCTGATTTGATATTTCAATCTCGTTTTTCTTGGCAGTGATTTGATTTGATTTCCACTCAAGTCAGCCTTGTGCTAGCTAGCTGCAGGCAGAAAATTGAGGAAGGATGCATGAGGGAGGCAGTAAATGTGAACGAGGAGAGATAGAGAGAGAGAGAGTGAGAAGGTGGTGGGTGAGAGAAAGAGACCGGTCGTGCCAGACTGCCAGCTGAGTATGTACTCAGACTAGCACTAGCGGTATGGACATGCTTGAATGGTTGAGTCAAAAGTGCTACCGCTACCAGGCTACCACACCCACTACAAGGATCCGGGTCTATTGCAACAAAATCATTCGTCGCAATACATGCCGATTTGTGGAGATACATACCTATTGCCACGAAACAACATTCGTTGGCAGCCGTTGCGACTGGACACATGGTAATAGGTTATTGCCACAAAAAGGTAACTGTTGCAATAAAGTGTGCTATTGCAACAACCATACGGGAAGTTGCCACATGTTTTCCTGTGGCAACACTCACCTGATGCCACAATTTGCTTTGTGGAGATAGCTTTAATGCAACATGTGACGAATCATGGAGACTGTTAGCTTGTGGCGATAGAAATTTGTGGCAACAACCTATGCCAACGACGCTTGCTTCGTGGCCCATACTCTTCCGTGGCAATAGACAATTGTGGCAATAAATTATGGCAACAATTCTTGTTTCCATGGCATTAGACATTTTGCCACGAACTGCTACACTTGTGGAATTAACTTATGGCAACAAATATTCTAGTTGTCGTAACAAGAAATTGCAACATACTAGTTTTGGTGGTGATAAATAGGTATCACTTGGGTGAAATGTTTGTGGCGAGAAACTATTGCGACAATTTAAACTTTTTTGTGGTGCTAACATGTGGCAACCGAAAGTGGGTTGTGGTAATAGCCTATTGCAACCGTAAAAAAATACATGCATTAAATTACAATATTCAAAAAAATACTTATAATCTATAGATTCATAAAATTCATAATTCTCGTAGCAAATATCTATCAAATGAAACTCAAATGTAATTTAGCCATCCTAATAAGTGCGAAGACTAAGTTGTCCATGATCTAGAGTCCAGTCAAGCTAGTTCTTTGGATCCTGCAATCAAGAAATCAAAGAAAATAGTTCTAGTTAATGAGTTCAACATAACATACGACATACAATTATTCTAGCCCCATTGTTAAAAAGAATTGTCGCCAAACTAAATGAAGTAATATTGTGTCAGCAAGCATGTAAGTGGGATAAGAACAATTTTACAAGTGTAAATGTCAAAAGCAAAAAGCACAAGTAGATGTACTAAAAGCTTCCGCTATTGATTTAAGTTGTGACACGATATATAGTTTCAGTTAAGTTCATGTCCCTAGCTAGCACATATTCATTTTTTTTATGTTGTGACTGGATGCAGCAACAACACATGGTGAAAGAGAAGAAGCAGCTAGCTAATTATGAAGGCCAATGGCGTATAAAATGCAGGTGAACATAAAGAGAAAGCAAGGTTGTGACTTACCATTGCTTTAAACATTCAAGAATTCCTTGTTGCAGCTTGTATGAGTGCATTTGAAGAAATAACAGTTAGGCTAGCACCTGGAGTCTTACTAGGACAAGATCTCTATAAAAGAGTATTTTGCAAGTTTGGACTACTATTTTGTTTGCCAATCCTCTTCGTAGGCACCTGCAAATAGAATTGCACTTTTAGCAACATAAATCTTAGAGTTGATCGCCAGCCTCTATATCGCTCTTTCGCAATTTTGAGAACTGTTGCTTCTGTTTCTGGTGTATCTTCTAGGTCCCATCTGTCCTGTAAAGCATACAACAAATGAATATACATAAGCAGTGCATTATCGATGGTAAAATAAGATAACACATGTGAAAAAGCTTGTACGCACTATGATATCAACAACAACGAGTCAATCGATGGTAGGGTCAATGCCCGACCACGTCCTCACTTCAATAAGCAGTGTTGAAGGTTTAGCAATTTAACTCATACCAAGATTTTATGCAATTTAACTCATACCAAGATTTTATGCATTATAGCAAATGCTAGTGATAGCTTAAGTGACATAAACAATTTACCCCAATATGGGTTATCCATGTTGGTTTGTGTATGCTGTTATACTTTCCATCCCTGTTAAGACAACAGAGCCTTTCCTTCCTGCACACAAAATCAATCAAGGGACTTAGCATTAACAAAGCATTGATGTTGTGCACCATTCAGATAGATGATTATGAAGTAAGGATGTTGTGTACTAGGAGCATCCTCGAAGAATTCATCATGTGCCCTTGTGTAGATAATATCAAAATTTGAGTCAATTTAAGAAGAAAGCATGTCACGTAAAGTGGGCATAAAATCAAATCAGTTTAATAAAAAATTGATAAAATCTACGTTGGGAATGTGGAGCGAAATAACTAAAGGCCCCATCTCACACGCGTCTCCTCCTATCTTCTCTCTGTTTTCTTTCTCTTCTCAAGCAGATCCATTTATCTCCCCATGATCCGATCACACTACTAAAGGTCCTGATTGTACCACGCTGGGTCAATTCCTTCTCACTTTTCTCTCAAGGTTCTCACATCTCTCCTCTGCTTCTTTGAGTCCAATTCTTCATTTAACCTCCACAGTACGCAGTTTGTTTCTATAGACGCCGGGCCAATAATTAATACCTTTTGTTTTGATTTAAAATTATCCATTAAGAAGAATATGCAGAACAGAATCATGCATGCACATATTAACAGAAAATACATCTAGATGGAACTTTATCTGAATCCTCACGACACAGACTTCAATTCAGCCTAGGCAATCTAACGAAAACTACAGAGAGATGCCGATCCAGGTGCCAGGAACTTGGAGGTTAATACAAGTTGCAGCCTAGTTGGCTACTAATTGAAGCAGGAGTAGGGAATACAAAAAAACAACTGATCTACAGCGCTTGCTATGGAGGATCAGGGATGCGGCTTGGTGATGAACCTGGTCGCAGCGCTCCACCTCCGGGTCGGCCATGTGGCGAGCAACCCCGACGTAGGCAGGCCGGCACTGCGCTTGCAATGTAGGGGAGAAGACGGGAACTCCGTCGGTATGACGGCGGACGAATCGCTGCCGCCCGGCAGCAGCCGAGACGGAACGCAGCCCGCATCAGCGGCGCGAGGAGGGGAGGGCGAGATCGAGGACTCGACTCCTCGTCGGCGACACAGCGGCGGCTGGGCAACCGCAGCACCCGATGGACGGCGCTAGGATTTCTGGATGTTCTCACGATGGGAGGAGATCGGGAGAAATAACAACCTGAAACATTCTCCATGCGCAGTTGACTCCGGTGTGGTTATTTGTGTAGAGGCAGAGCAGGGGTGTGCCCTCGACCTAGGCGGTGAAAGAGGTCTGCGGGCACGGGACCATGGCGGCACCAGCTATGGGAGATAGGCGGCGGCGGACGAGGAGCTGCTTGCGGTGGCGATGGCGAGTGGATTCGGTGGAGATTGGAGATGAGATATGCAAGGGAACCGTGTTGTGTTGATATGGGGAAAAGTTGCCGATATTGTTGGCGCAATTACCTCACCGTGATCTGTTTGATATTAGTCTCCGTCCGGGCTTCGTATGACAAGTGGGGCCAGGGTAATGTAGCGCGCGTCTTTAAATATATTTTTTGACCAGATTAGTCGCTATGGGAGGAAGAGAATAGCGAGGGAAAGTGAAAATTGGAGCGAAACCAAAATAGAAATAAGAGGGAGTCCAAAAATTTGGAGCGAAACAAATTATAAGTTTTGTTATTATATATCATCTTGCTCGTGACAGGCACTTTACATATATATTTTTATGTCGGACAGAACGTGCTTCTTCTAGGTTTGTACAAATTAAGATCACTAGTTGTCCAAATCACTAGCTAGTTCTTATTGACATGAAGGCTGAAGCAACATTTTCCAACGTTTGCACTCATATGAGGTTTAAGGTCATAGCAAACGCCCGGCGTCAAAACGGACACAATATTTGTTTGGGTACACAATGATACGAGCTTCCCCCAAACATCTGCCTGCAATATAAACAAATTCAAACACAATTCATGCAAACATGACGGAACTCATTCAAACAGATGTACGTTCAATATATATAAATTAGAGGAAAGTATGATTTTTGTCTCTCAACTCTTAGGGAAGTCTAGATTTAGTCTCTCAACTCCAAAACTACACAACTTACACCCTCGACTCTCGAAACCGGACAAGTTCTGCCCCTTGTCTTGGCATACCCAGTATCACTGCCGACTTGGCTTGGTTTTGACCGGTCTTTGTCCAGTTGGCATTATTTCTCTCTCCTACCTTCTTCCTTCTCACATTGACTTATTGAGCCATTTCATCGAACACATTGCATGCACTGTGTGTGCAGTCAATGGCCGATACCTCGCAATTCCCTCTAGCCAACGATAGGTCACGAGCGCAGGCCTAAGCGAGGTTAGGGTCTGCCAGGACCCAGGCCGGCGTCGCATCGGACTTCGCAAATGCCAAGTGGCATGCCGCATTGCGCCGCTCCCACTGGGCTGCTTGTCTGGCAACCGTCTCCTTAGCCATGATGCTGCTCCGCGATTAGTAGGATCCACCGCTGGCATAGAGGCAGTGGAGGAGGCACCCACGCATCTTGGCAATTGTCGGGGGTACCTCCTCCTTCACGATCTTATCGCGCCAGATGATGCATGGTGATGGTGCCAACCAGGCGATGCAAGTGTACCAACTAAGCGGTGGAGACGTTGGTTCCTCCTTCCTGAGGCGTCACATTTGGAATCCGCGATTGCATCGTAGAGGTGCGTGGCGGCTTTGTCTTTCGCGTGGTGGCAAGGCGTGATGCGGTTCCGCAGCTGACTCCGCTATGTAGCGGTGAATGCGGTGTCGGACGACGGTCCATGATCGACCGCTCGAGGAGGATCACCATGTGTCGCTAATACTCCTCGTCCGTCGTCGCCTCCTCCGCGAGGAGGCGCGGCTGCGGCGGCTACTGTCAAACCGACTTTGTCACATTCATGTAGCCATCGGACGACAATCCTTTTGGCGGCTCCTTAGGCATTGATTAGTTACGAGTAGATTGACTAAACACGAAAGCCTTCCATAGGCGGCGGCGTGTTTTTCATCGGATTCGGCTCCTACTCCTCCACGTCGCCACCTACCCGTTGCTCCATTGATTCGTCGCCGCCTTCCCGCTGCTCCATTGTCCGTACCCTTCCCGTTGTTGCTGATGAGGAACTCCAAAGGCGTCGGTCGCTGGGGTTGCTCCCCTCAAGACCTGAGCAGCGGTTCGCCAGGGTTGCAAGGGAAGCACGCAAAAGGAGATGGAAGGGGAGGATTGCCTGTTGCCACAATAAAAGAATTGATTTGTCGCTACGTTTAGTTCTTAAACTCTCGCACGGCCAAGTAATCATCATCCTACAGTAGTTCAAGTGGTAGATGACTTTAACTTTCGATCGTGTGTTCCCGAGTTCGATTCCTTGATCAAACATTTATTTTTGCTATTTTCACGGCGCCTTGTTGTGACGCCCCGAATGGGCCGGCCCATTCAAATAGCTCGTCCTGCGCGGAAGCTCATTGCGGTGCGTTCTTTTCTCGATTTGGGCTAAGATGTGAGGCCCAGCTAGAGGTTAGGAGCGGGTTGTGCGCTAGATCGAAAGATATTTATTTTTACAGCGGGCTGGGACTTTTTCTTACGCCCAGTCAATGGTCTCGGCTGCCTGTGGCCCATCTCCGCCATCGCTCAACAAGAAGAGATTCATTTCTCTCTCAAAAAAAAATAACCACAGGAGATTCCATTATTGATTTGTGTCGTAGTTGGAGGAAGAGACCTAGATCGATCTACCATAAGGATCACCTAAAAAAGTCTAGCCCTAAAGAAAATAACCTAGATCGACCTGATATAAATCCTTATCCACGAATCAAAGAGAGGGACTTCCCGCGATTTGGTTTTGCTCGAACGGATAGCAAATATTTCCGCGCCAAATTATAACAAATAAATATAATTAGCAACATATATCAGGCAATGTACATGTTCTGTTGCAACTTGTGTACTACAGTATGGTCATGAGCGGCAACGCTTATATGTGTATTTACACGAATTTTGTAACATATACTCAAAGCGTTGTGGAATTTGTTTTGCTTTATAGGGGGTATCCTTGTAGTGGTTTCAAATCAAAATTTAACAAATAAAATATGTATTCCTATCAAGGAAGTGTGTTCTACCCATTTATAAACTTTTTTTTACTGTTTTGGTTAATTAAAATTGGTGCAATTTTAAAAATAAATTATTCCTTAAAAGGTTGCAACAATCATAACTTAATATATATAAATTCAAATAGTACATTTTTCTACTGTTTTACTTGTAACTAATGCAATGTCACACCGATATTGCAATATCTTTCGAATATTACCACAAATAGTTATTACATTTGAAATACCTAGTCTTATTACAACAAAATGGCTTCTTGGCATAGCGGAATTTGTTTGTGTAATATCATTACCATATTGCAGCGTCGATGCAGTTTGTTGCAATAGTTATCCACTTTTTGCAACAATATTTGTAACTAATGCAACATCATGCCGTGTTGCTATATCTTTCGAATATTGCCACGAATAATTATTTTGTTGAAATACCTAATCTCTATTACAACAAAATGGCTGCCTTGGCATAGCGGAATTTGTTTGTTGCGATACGCTACCATATTGCAACGCCGATGTAGTTTGTTGCAATATGAGGCCTCTATTGCAACAAAGTTAGTATTTATCGTGACCAAGCTAGGTTATGGCAATATGTGTGGCCTATTACCACAATCGTAGAATTTGTGGTAATATTGTGTTTTATTGCAACAAAGCGTAGTTGTCGCAATAAATTTTGTTGCAATAGACCGGAATCCTTGTAGTGACCGCGTCTTCTTCCTGCTGCAAATAGGTGGTTTCCGTTTCCGGCCACAACCATGGCCAGTGCTCCATCCTTGCACGCTTTGCTGGTCGGTTGAAGCAGAAATTTCGCGGAGCTTTCCGCGCGCCCGCGTCTTCCTAACTGAGCCATGATAGAAAATGATTCAACTAAGCTAGTGTCTTGTTGATCCATGGTAGAATTAATTGGCCAATTTCTTGTGCCTTCCTATCCATGATCTTGGACACTTTGCATCTTTGTGATTTATATGTCTGTTCGAGTATGATTGTTGAGCATATTATAGATGATGCATTTGGATAAGTAATTGTTGTCACCACAGTATGCACCCAACCAAAACCAAGTGTTTAATTTCTTCTTGCCACTCTATAAAAATTATTATTATATGATTATATATATTTATTAATATTTTTCAATACAGAGAAATGAATTAATATCAAGTTGGCACAAATTAAACCAAATCTTAAGAAATAATTGAAACATTTCGGAAGCAAATAGCCAAAATACTACATTGAAGCAATCAACGACAACAAAGACATTAATATCAACAATCGCGATTAGCATGATATGGGTTTCGGGAGGGAGCAAACCAGAAGCGTCGTTATTGCCAAATCCAACTAGCTATATCATGAGTGCCATAATCCTAGCAATTTTTTATAGTACCTAGATAAAGTTTCGCCTAAAATTTCTTGTAAGCACCGTAACTTGTTTTTAACGTACTAAAATTCTCAGAAACATTTTGGCGGTAGAGGCGACATAGATATGGTTGTGGAGGTTCGACAGGCGGCGCAGGGTAGTGGTGGTGGCTCTCCTTCTCTTGGGTTCGAGCCGACGGTGTGCGGGGCTATGCCGGTGCCGGTGGTGCCGGCCGCATGCGCAACAGGGAAGGCTTAGAGCTAGAGTTTGTGCTCGGGCATGCCAGATTTGTGCCCAAGGCGGATCAGAGTTGATGCTTCCGGTGGATGAAATTGGACTCGGCCCGGGGTGTGCTCGCGAGCGGCGTCTTCCTCTCGCGGGTGCGGTGGGAGTTTGTGGTGGCCGTGACATCGCTTCTCATGTCGTCTGATCGGCACCGAATGGCATGGACATGGCATTGTGCATGCTCGCTTGGGCCAAGGTCAGAGGTCTAGGGTTTAGCTCTTGTTGATGTGCCACATGAAAACTCAGGCACTCGCCGTCTAAATACGGTGCACTTGATCTTCCTTTTTTTCTCGCTGAAGGAGCTTTAAGCTCCCTGTTTCATTGCATGAAATTTATAAACAAAAGTATTTTTCACTTTTGTTGATCACATTTAGGTTATTTAATTCTTTACCAGAAATGCCAAAAATGTATTTTAAACCCAAAAAGTATCAAATGAGATCTAAAAAATATATTTAATTTGGCATTATCTCTAATATGAGTGTTAATTCACGTATAAAAAGTTTGGAGCATGTTGAATGGATTTTCTTGCAAGGTGCTACACAAGGTACTGGTCTCTAGTTATACGCAAAGTAATATAAGGAAATTATGACATGATGAGTGGCAGTATGATGTTAAATTCGGCAATACTATTGAGAGCAAATATAGGGCTCTCAGCGAACCCAGAAAATAATTCGGTACTCCCACTAACCATCGCCGTCCGACTTGTGATTTCCACTTATTTTTTGAACCGTATGATTTCAACCGGTTTCGGAGAATGCGGGTTTGCTGAAGTGCCATTCACATGCATTATCTCGAGCGTGATCAGCTAGTCCTGCCAAGTGCCTTGATGCAGGCAGGAAAAATAGGAAGGGTGCATGAGGGAGGCAGTGAATGTGAACGGGGAGAGAGAGAGTGTGTGTGTGTGAGAACGAATGGTTGAGAGAAGGTGGGAACGTGCCTTTGGCCAGCTGAGTAAATGTGACGGGGGATAGAACAAATGCTTGCATGGATGAGGCAAAAGCCTACCACGCCGCATCCTCTGGTTTCCGTTTACGGCATGCCCGGCCACAGCCATGGCCAGTGCTCCAACCTTTCACGCTCTGTTGGTTGGTCCAAGCAGAAATTTCGCGGAGCCTTCCTCACGCCCGCGCGCGTCTCCATGATTGATCTAGCTTGTATCCTTCTACAGATTTATTTATATTTAAACAGGAGAAAGATTAACCTAAATGAAAAATATAACTTGGGAGGTTTATTTTGTGAAGAGGGATCACAACCTAGAGAGATCGAGGCCTATTACTACATGTTGATTTATTTATAATAATCAACTTCTCCTATAGCGTGCACTGCTTAATCCTGCAATAAGCACCCTCTTATTACTGCAACGCTGGGGGGGTTGCGTGAAACTTTTCAATCTATTCATCTTCAGTCATGGCATTATAACAAACACCAGAAATAATAAAAATTACATCCAGATACGTAGACCATATAGTGA
The DNA here is from genome assembly GCA_021605145.1 of Aegilops bicornis. Taxonomy (NCBI): domain Eukaryota; kingdom Viridiplantae; phylum Streptophyta; class Magnoliopsida; order Poales; family Poaceae; genus Aegilops; species Aegilops bicornis. Next base: position 121,023 of record JAHIAL010000141.1, on the reverse strand, counting down.
CGAGTAAAAGCACTAAAGCAAGCCGAAGGCGCGCCGCCGTCATCGCCCCTCCCTCGTCGGAGTCGGGGAAAAATTATTGTAGTTGACAGTCAAATGATCTTATTATTGTGTTCATTATTGCGTGATATATGTTATAGCAAAAGTGATACCAGCTGGTTGTGCACTGCTTAATTCCATTTCCGACATCATTCATAACACAATAATACGTACTGATTCCAGTTTACTCTCATTTATACCAACTTCTCCTATAGTAACACATTAGTAAGGAGTATGCATTATTAGGAGTACTATGCAGCTATGAGTACAACAGGAGTCACATTAATGAGGTAGGCAGTTATCAACACATAGGTAGAAGTTAGCAACCTTTGATTCCAAGGCTAGGTCGCAGTGGAACAAAATGGATGCATGCATGGCGCTTATTTAAACATCAATTAATTTTTTTTCTAAAGATCTAACCGTCTCCCATTTAACATCCTAATTTGAGCAATCTTGCCTCTGCCTGCTGCCTCTGATTTAAAGCCAAAGCAACAGAGGAATAAAGATGGAAGAAATAAGAAAAGCACAAGAATAAATCAAAGTGGTTGTCTGAATATGGGACACAATACATGTACCCTGCACACAAAAAATTGTATTAATAGTTTACAAATTTTTCACATATAGGAAACTGGAGTTTTATACATAAGCAATATACAAATTTAAGTGGCATCACTTTACAAAAAATTCTAGGTAACCTGGAGCTATACAGAATGTGAATATACATGTAGTTATTCCCATAGAGAAGAAAAGTAAAAGAGACATGAGCTAACTAGCCCATCTGATCGCCAGAAAAGAAAAAGTAATGTAATGGCATCCAATCTGGACTATCAGAATACTAGAGGCGATCAAGAAGAAATGTTATGAGGTGGTTACATGAAACTTTATTCTTGAGATGGGTGTAGCTCTCGGCGACCCCAAATTACATCAGCCAGAAACATTGGCCACACAAATTACGCAAAACTAAGAACACAAATTACCAACTAGCACACGGGTTATTAAAACAGCCAGCCACATTACATTAGCTAGAAACAGAGAACTTGAACCACCGTACGTAGCTTCGATCCAGCTGAGCATCAATAGCCTTTCTGGACATCGCACTTTACCTTCTTGAACAACGCAGGCGAGGTTGGCGTTGACAGGGCCAACTCTAGCCGGCAGATGGCGTCCAGCCTGTGCTTCTTGTGGAGTGGCTGGTACATGACCTCGCCGACAATCTTCACCTCGAGCTGGAACAGCCCGGCAGCGCTCTGCTTGAGGAAGTCAGCCACGTCTGCGCTCCCCAGCGCGACGCTCGCGCTGTCGGCCACCGCCGTGGCGTGGTACACTTTCCTGCGCCGCGGTCGGACCACGGCCCCAGCGGTCGCCAGCCCGACGCGGGCGAACCGCGCGCCGTCGAACATCAGATCCGCGTCGAGCCGCGCAGTTTGTTCGGCGAGCAATAACAAGTTTCCGTTGTGGACGGCGATGGCGATGGAGACGTCGTAGGCGAGCGCGGCCGCCGTGGTGTTCTTGATGGTGAGGTCGAGGCGGGAGAGGGCCGCGTCCTCGACGCTGACGCCGACGGGGCGGGAGACGAAGGCGACGACGAGCAGGGTGACCACGGTGGCGAGGACGGCGAGGATCACGAGAGCGCAGACGATGCGGAAGCAGATGGGATCCAAGAAGCAGTCGCAGCAGCACGCCTCAAGGCAGTCGTCGGTGCAGTCATCGCTGGAGACGGAGTCGCCACCGTCGCTCATCCCTGCAAATTATGTTGTGAGCTAGCTGCCAGTGGACACGAACACGATCAGGTTTGTTTGGTGGACGAGAGGAATGGGCACATATATAGGAGGCGCGTCAGCTCGGGGGAATTTTCCAGCGAACGATCGTCCAAGGCCAAGGGGCTTTTTCTCGTGAAGGTTCCTCTCTCGACGAGGCTGCTGTTTCTCTCGTCAAAACGCTGGCAGTGTAACAGTGTGAAGGATCATAATCATGCATGACAAAGACAAACGCTGGCAGCTGGCTGTGATGGGCCGAATTGGTGCAAGGCATTGGTGGCCTTGTGCACATCGGTCACGGGAGGTAAATAAATAATTGATCCATCCGATCCGAGCATCAGTCGCTGGCTCGATGGTGGTACCTCTCCATCCTTGCACATGCACATTTGTGGCCTTTTTACGCGCAAGTACTCCATCCGTAGCTAAGCTAGCTCTTTATCTTGCATCCACATGCATGACATGCAGCGAACCACACATTACATCTGCTGCTGTTGCCCACCGCTAGCCGGAGATGGACGTAGGGTGATATATGGATCAACCACACAAGAAACTAATTATGCATGCAGCCGCAACAACAAATTGTAACACAGCGTGCAACTGTAGAACTTATGCAACGGGTTTGAATCGGGTTCAAATCAAGTTTCGTTTAAGTTATGTAAAATAGCTTATGTAACGGGTCGAATCGAGCTCAAAGCAAATTTGATGAAGTTGTTTGGGTCAAATTTGCACCAAATTTGTGATCAAAATTTGTCCAAGAGTCAAGTTTAGCGGTCTTGCTGCGGATTGCAGTGGCCATCGAAAGGTTTTGATGAGGGTTTCTCTTTCCAAGATCCGGTGGTTGACTTCGCCGATGAGATGCAATCTATGGTTGGTGGCTTGATGCAGAGGAATGGTTGTGCAGCGACAGCGGTGCATGTAGCTGCTGGGATCGTGGAAAAGTGGTGGGGACAACACATGTGTTACTTTGATGGTGTTGCTATTTGAGCAACGGTCTCGAAACTCGAGGATGAAAGCCTAGGTCTCCCCAAGTTGGCTATATCTGGCAATGGTGATGTTTCTACGTCGTTACCTTGTTGAAGGCATTACTCGAATATGCTCGGACTGTTCTTCAGGGTGAAAGCCTAAATTCTAAGATCCGGTGACGACGGCGCTTCAGCGTCACTCCCTTCCTGAAGGCGTTGCTGTTGAAGAACATCGTTGTCTGTGTGATGTCAAAAACAGTTGGTACGGATATGGTTATTGTTGTAGCTTGCCAATTGCAGATCAGATCGCTTTGGGTTTTTCTGTTTTCCTGGCCTGCGCATAGCTTTGGTATGAAATGACTTTGCTATTGCCGATGTGTTTTTGTGTGCGTGTGTTGGTGCTGGTTGTGTGCATTCTATCTATGCAGAGGCCGGGTGTGTGTTCATTGTGTTTGTATCTTCTTGATGCTTTATTTTGAGACAATAAAATTCATCCTTTGTCGGAAAAAAAGAGTCCAATTAGAAATGACACTTTTTAAAGGAGCCAATATACTGCTCTAAAAAATAGTACACAGGCAATGCATTGATTGGATTGGATGGAGACAAACATAGTACTCCCTCCGTCTAGGTGTGTAGGTCATCTTACAAAAACTAGATATTTTCAAAAGTCCTAGACGCATTGCATTAAAACTTGTTCTTGTTTCCCTCCCAACCTCGTATTGCTACACACCTAGCGAGAAAGAGGAGCCGCCCACAGGAGAACAGCCACTGCATGCATCGCTACTGGGGTTTGATTAGCCAAGAGATTGGTGACTGTTTTGCATGCACTCACGTATTCAATGTAGATTTTACTTTTGTTTTAAACTAACGCTATGATTGGAAGTTTCCTAGCTTGCCGTGATCATCCTCATCCAATCACAATTCACCTAGGTCGCGCTGCTCTTCCTAATATAACTTATACACCTAGACGGAGGAAGTACAACATACATGCATGCACGATGCCTCCTACCGGATACGATCGTTCTTGGTTTACGTTTTTTTTCTCTAGCTAGTCTGCCTAACTAGCACGTTACGTACTCAAGGTCGGAGTAAGCTCAATAAAGAAAGAAAATTAAGGTGTGTGTGCATCCATCCCTCTCTACAGTCTACACGTGTAGGCAATGGCATGCTACTCCTAGCTAGGCTACAGGTAGGCACGCAGTGAATTCATCCATGCATATATATATACGTACCGCAGCCACCTATCTTGTGTTATGCTGGTAATGGATGGATCAATTAATCCGTCGCACTAGTATTAATATAGGTACTACGAGTTTTAGTTACTTCCTCGATAAAGAAATATAAGAGCATTTAGACCATGCTCTTATATTTCTTTACGGAGGGAGTACTTATTAAGATCTCATGCCTATCCTTTCGTTCTCTGTTGATTTAGAACTCTATTTGTACCGTAGCCATGCCTCCCCATGCATTATCTTGAGCCTTGAACAACTAGTCATGTCATGTCTGATTTGATTTTTCACTTTTGTTTGTCTTGGCACTGATTTGATTTGATTTCCACTCTAGGTAGCTTTGTGCTCTCTGCAGGCAGAAAAAAGAGGAAGGATGCACGAAGGAGGCAGTGAATTTGACGGGGGAGCGAAAGAGTGAGAAGGTGGTGGGTGAACGACTCATGGAGATGCTTGCATGGTTGAGGCAAAAGCGCTACGTACCAACTGCAAATAGATGGTTTTCGTTTCCAGCATGCCCGGCCACAGCCAGGCCAGTAGAGTAATTCATGGCCTCCATCCTTTCACGCTTTGTTGGTCATTTAAGCAGAAATTTCGCGGAGCCTTCCTCGCTTCCGCGTCTCCATGATTAATCTAGCTGTACTATTTACTTCTACAGATTTTTTTATTTAAACAAGAGAAAGATTAACCTAAATAAAAAATATGGCTTGGAGAACTATTTTGTATTCTGTGAAGAGGGATCACATCCTAAACCTAGAGAGATGCTTAGTAGTTACTCTGGCGCCAAGGGGAAGGACTGTGGGAATGTGTTCTGTTGGTTCTGTAGTTTACCATCGTTCGGGCTTGGCCGCCATGGTTTGTGCGGAGTTTAATCTGTTTTGAGTTTTTATCGTCTTTGACAGTAGTAAGCCTTTATTACAAGGTGTTTATTGATACTAGATGATACCCCGCAAGTTGATGCACGAATTTTTAGCCCTTTGCACATCATAATAAATAAATTGAATAACATTTTTGCATAGTAAATATATGGCCTTAAGATGAAAAGATTGCATCAGACACAAAAGTTAATATAATTATAGAAATTGCAAAATGTGAATTATTTGAAAGTCTTCTGCTAAATATAGTGATATTAATAAGTAATCAAATGTGACTTACAAAAATTTTAATGTATATAAACACACTAAGAACCGGGATTCAAAATTGGACATGATATGAAAGGCGGTATACAAATGACCTTTTGAGATATTCATTTTATATTAAGTGTAACTGTTGTTGTATTTATGATCTGCACACATAAGAGCAAAACTAATCATCATCTTCATATCTACATATTTATGATCTGCACAATGAATAAAACTAATGGATGGATCTCCAATATCAACAATAAAAGCAAAACTAAGCATGATCAATGGAACAGAAGAGTACGGACTCCTTTTCTAATTTTATTTTTTGTCGGAGTGACTAAGAATTTCTCTGTCTCAGAGAGTTGGACAGAAAGAGCACGAGTACTTACTGAACACCGTACTTCTTTTTAATCTCATCAGTTCCTCGGATGCGCAAATATGAGAATACATGGTCAGTGGTATATTCAATATCCATTGGTCATGTAGGAACAATTTTCTCATTACCATAGTACTGGATGTATCGAATCTGTCCATATAACTGAACATCATACTTCTCTTTAATCTCATCAGTTCTTGGGTTACACAAATATGACAATACATGGTTAGCGAGGATGCAATTTCATGTTTCACAAACAAAGAGACATCATGGGATAAACTAAACATAATAGGTCTGTAACTCTGAAGAAAATCAAGGAAGTGATCATCTCATATAATTAGCAACCCTTGTAAGCCTATATTACGTAATTACATAGCTCCTCAGTTTCAAGTGGTCTGTACATAAAGTGTTCCTCTTTTCGCAGATGACCTCGGGTGTGGAAATGTTATGTTGGACTGGCGATGCATGCCTTAGCTAGGTACCTGTGTCATCGGAGTAGCTAAAAGCGGAGAAGGGGAAACACTTTGTAGTCACGCATGATGTTGCAGATCTTGGAAGGAGAAACCAGATGCCTGATAAAAAACAATGGATGGCTCACAACCTGATGAGAGTCCAATGGTGTGGCAACCAATTTGCTACATGAGTATTAAAAAAACAGGATATACACCACTTACCAGAGTCACTTGAACAGAAATCAAAAACTCTAGAGGGGTAGAGGGGCTCGGCCGTGCTGAGGATCTAGAGTGCGCAAGGCATGCGCAGAGGCAGAGCCAGTATTTCTCAGAGCCTAGGGCTAAAATTAAGCGGCTATAAAAAATGCCTAAAACTATTATACAACAAGTGTCTGTCAAAAGTACAACACATATTCATAATTCGAAGGGAAAACAACTTCATTATTACCAAGAGAGAACAACTGACAAAAGGATGTAAACAATTCGATAAAGTACCTCATTTCAATAGTGGGTACCAAATTTATGAAGATTTGATTCAGTTGAGCCCATTGTTTCTTCATCAGCAATTGTAGAAAGACCCTAAAGCTTAAAGATAAAATTCAGTTTTCAAAATCAAGACATTGGACATAGGATAAGTTAATTTTTCATAAATTGTAGAAATAAAAATATACTCCCTCCGATTCTAAATATAAGTCTTTTTAGAAATTTAAATACAAACTACATACATATGTATATAGATATATTTTAGAGTGTAGATTCACTAATTTTGCTCCGTATGTAGTCCCTTATTGGAATCTCTAACAAGAATTATATTTAGGAGCGGAAGAATATCTCTATTACCATAAAATGCGTGAGGTAGTAGCCCTTCGGTTCCTCAATTTTGATAGCATTGTATAATTTTAATATCGTATACGCTTGCAAATACATCATGCACTTCATCTTGGATATTTAATTTCCTGTTAACAGTACTCGAGTTATCCTTTACAATTCAAAATCACCATGTAGTTTATTTTGGTTGATTCAGAGGAACGGATGGGGGGTGTTAAAACAGATTATCAATTAAGTAGTATGGGAGGGGGCTGCTCTGCGGTGAGATGATCTGAGCCCGAGGCCGCTGGCACTTTGGGCACAACCGCCCAGATCCGTTCCGCCCACAGGAATTGGTGAGGTTCACGAAGGCACAAAGAATCTCTGAGAGCAACTAGTGCGAGAGCTCCTTGGGAGCCTCACAACGATTAGTGCCACTTGGTGCGCTGTCAGCCGCCACGTGTCGCGCTCTGGAAGCTCCCTCCGGATTTTTTTTATTTTTCAGCACACTTTTTCTGCTTTTTAAATGGTTTTTTTTGGATTTTTTCGACTTCACAGGCCAATTTTTTGATTAATAAATGAAGTAAAGTAACTGAAGCTCGTTAATGTGTGATCATTATATTCAGAGAAAAAGTATTTTATTTATTTCTAGCTAATAATTGTTAAAATTTGAGTCTTCCATGAGCAACACTGTAGGGGAATTCATTTAATAAATAGAAAGAAAAGACATCCAATAAAAGATGGTCAGTCCGGTTGGAATTCATTTAACATACTATTAGATTCTAGTGAACAAATTCTCTGTAAAAAGAATCAAGTTAAGGTAAAGTAGAGAACTTGGTAGTAGAGTTCTGTAAGAAGTAACAAGTTTATCTGGAAGAATCCATAAATGTCTACTAGAGTTCTGCTTGTAGTACAAGATGATTAAAGTGTACGCAAGAACATAAGATTACTCTGACGAAAAGTTTTACTCTGAAAATTTGTACATAAGTGTTTGCAAGTACATAACAGTAATCTTCAGCTATTTCTCTGAGATTTTTTGAAATTAGCTAAGCCAATACATAAGATTTCTGTAACGAAAAATTTCTTCGGGTTCAGGGATCACAGAAAACTGCAAGCGATAGCTAAAAAAAAGGAGCATCCAAAATCCTCTGCGATTTGTTGGGTATCATCACTGCCAGGTTTGTAGACAAAAAAAAATCTTTTATAAGTAGGCATTAATTTCAGAATATATATCCTTCCGCCAAATAATTCATGATGTATTGGGCAGGTTTACCCAAAGGCGCAGAGAAGGATGTGTTCCAAGGCGGGGTTGGTGTGTTGATGTATGAAGCTGCGGTGAAATCGCCAGTTGTTACACTGGGAGTGGGTCACGTTGCTGAGGGATGACCTCGTCTTTTCCTCTGCTGCGGCTGGTCATGTGTTGTGGCTCTCTTTTGGCTGTGTTAGGTTTTTGTTTCCATGGTTTGTAGACTGATCATCCTGTGTAACTTGGATGTTGCTGCCTGCTGCTGGTTGGAGGTTTGGTGTTTAGCCGTTTTGCTACTCTAGTTTGTGTCCCGTAATGAGTGTTTCGAGATCAAGCACTCATGGCGGGTTTCCTGGCAATGCACCAACTGCTTCCCTCTCTTTCCCTCATCCTGATCTTGCTTTTGTAATTTCTATAGTGAACTTTGTATTTTCGTTAAATGGAAGGGGGTTACCCGGTTGGAAAAGAAAAATGAACTGGAAACCGTGGAGAACAAGCTTGACGCCATTGCTCTTAAATTTTGTCAAGTTGATAATGGACATATCAGCTTTCTTTCCTTCAACAGGGTTACACTTCGCGGTTTGCCCCGATTGATAGCAGCAGGAATGTTTGTTTAGTTTTCGACTGCTCTGCTCCTGTAAGTTCTTCGATTTGATGCAATTTATCTAATTGGTGAAAAGGTCATAAGGTATAGAAAAAGTTTCTCTATCCGAGTAGTTCCTTCCAACGGCATTATAAGTACTCCATATCTCAGGACTGCAGCAATTCTGAAGCCTCCAGATGTTGATGTCTGGTACCAATACACAGTTGTTCCATTTTCTTTCTTCTCCTTAAATCGTTGTCTGAATGTTGATGTCTGCAACGTTCTTCCAGAACTGGATCCTTCCCTGGATGACACTACTAAAGATTGTGGTTTCTGCAACTTGTGACGATGTAGCGAAAGGGTATAAAATGTTCATCTTCTTCATATGACTGGAACAGTCCAAAGGTGCATGACATGTACAATCCTACGCTCTACCATTAGAATACAGTGGTTACTAGTAGTACATACATAATATAAAGCAAAAATAAAAGCGGAAATTGCTTTTGGAGGCCAAGCTCCATGGAGGCCTCCAAATGCAAAATTCAAAAATCATGAAAATTCATATTTTTACATTTTAAAAAATTCTGAAAAAAATACAGAGATAGATGGAGGCATAGTGCACAAGTGTGTAAATTTTCAGGATGAAATACGTTGAAATAAGGGTTGTGTAAAAAAGACAAATCTGGGGCTTTCTAACACATGATACTATTCATCCCCCAAGACCATGAATTTGTCTTTTTTGCACAGGTCACCGTTCAACATATCTCATCCTGAAATTTTACACACATACGCCTCACATTCTTATTTACTTGTACAATTTTTTAGCTTTTTTTGAAACCAAGATTTCTGAATTTTGAATCTTTCAAAATTTTGGCCTCCATGGAGGCCGAGATCCAAAATGCCATTCTCAAAAAAGCACCAGTATTTTTTTAGAAAGGCACAAACAGCGCCCTGCTTTACATGTAATAAAGCGAACACAAGTCACTTTAACATACGAGTTATTACAAGCCAACGAAAGTACTGCAAAAGATAAGACGAAAAAAGCACCAGGTTGTGAGTTGTGACACAAAACAGGTTCCCAAGCCATTCCTGGAAATCATACAGGTTCAGACACAAGCAAGGTAACCAAGAGAGATAGAAAGAATCACAAATAAACCAATCATGGAAACTAATTAAACGGTTGTATTCATCCCTGTATATATGCCAACTGATCAATCCAGTGGCATCAGCAGTATGTACCTTTGCCAACACAAGAAAGAATGCACAAGTATCTCTGCTTCATTGTTGTATCCATTCATATGTAGGCAGCAGCCCCAGCTCAAAATTAATCTAGCAAAATATGTTGAATTTTTGCATGTGAGATCTATTGGCTTGTATTGCCATCAGCAGCAGAACAACTCAACTTAACCCAGCCTTGTTTAATTGACTAATATAAATATGAAAAGTAGGATAATGTCATCATCCACATTGCTGTAAACAAAATGGCAAGCCACCAAAGAGGCATGTCAAACAAAGCGCCAATATTTGTGTCTTCCAGAACATACAAAAAAATCAACCGATATCATGCCCATGTTCAAATTTTGAAAACATATTTAAGAAGTTGAATGTGATCACAGAACGTTCACCAACAGAAGAAGAATGCACAAGTAGCTAGTATATGCTATGCCTACCCCAACTTCATCGGTTGCATCTACTATACCACTAAACTCAGCAACACTCTCATTCAGCGGCAGCAGCCCAACTCAATTTTAATCTGGCAGAATCTGTTGACTTGAACTCTGACCAGCAGGATGTTCTCTCTAGAAAGTCCGTTGACTTGAACTCTGATCACCAGGATGTTTTCTCTGGGAAGCCTGATGACTTGAACTCTGATCACCAGGATGTTCTCTCTGGGAAGCCTGGTGACTTGAACTGTCAGCAGAAGGAGCACGTGGGTAGATGATGTCGTAGTGATCACCCGTGTACAGCAGGGTCACGCTCGGACGGGGAACTCCAGGACCAGTGTAGATATCTGGAGCATATCCTCGTTGGAGTGATTCCACCCTGAGGGGGACCTCAAGCGCTCTGGCCAAAGCCACCATCATAACATGGTCCGCGTACACACGAGCTGGAATGACGTGCTGCAAGCACCACTGTTTGTGCAACAACAAGTCAGGTAAAATGAGTGTCGTGTATCCAACAATGGAAATTCAGCACGAGGTAATGTAAGGGAGGAGATGCTGATACTGACAACTTCAGACTGTAATTTCCTCCGGGCCCTTGTATAATCGGTTCATACACCTCCTGTGCGAGCATATCTGGATAGCTACTAGTAATCTGAGGAAAACAAAAACTAACCAATAAAATGTGTCAGAAACATGAATTACGATGAACAGAAGGAAATGTAACATCAAGGGTGTTTTTTCTCACTGTCTCGCGTCGTATCATACGTGCTGAAGAACTTGAGAAGTTTCTCTTTACGGCGACTAAAAATGGCACATAGCATGTCAGTGAGATGGCATGCATTCAGCCACAATACTTTGATGGAATTTCAGAAAACCAAGAGATCAAAAACCTGCTAGTTGATTCCGTTCTCTTCCATTTCATTACGTTCTCAATCAGCTCCTTAAATGCCTGAAAGAATCAGCAACTCAATTATTCACAGTTGATAATCATTACATACCATAGGTTACAATAATACATGCACAATATTGATCAATGGCAAGATATAAAGGAACACAGCTAAGACAGCTCCCTGAGAAGCTTCAGTCATTAAGCATATACTATAGCATAGTAACAGAACGAGAATGGTGAGGTGACTGTACAATAATAACCAGCAGGTGTGCATTGTTGCAGTGCTCAAACAAGCATAAAATTATGTTATTTCCCTGTTATATTTCCGTTGTTCCTTTGCAAGTAAATTTCTCTTAAGGTCATTGTTACAATCGGGTTGTTAACTTGACAATAAGCTTCAAATTTGAGTTTTTGCCAACATTGTGTAAAACTGTGACGGTATGCCACTACTTTTAAGCAATTGTGCATCTCCTGCAAATGACAAACAAAGATAGTGAGATGCCAGATGCTGCTTGAAGTGTAATGTAACCTGAATAGAATCATCATCCCTTGCAAGCATGTTTATACAAGAAAGAACCAAGTATGGAGAAGGCGAGAACTTACTCTTCTGCTCGGGAAAACTCAGAGTTCCATTGAAGATTTGCACGTTGTGTAGACACTCTTCTAAGGAGACGGTGTTCCTCATGTGTGTCCTGCCTATCAATAACTTGCTCCTGTTGTACATTCGCGAAAACAGAAAAAGTTAAATACCTAAATCTACATCCTATGATAAGGAAAATAGGGGAGGACGATTACAAGGTACGAAAATATGAAGCTCCTGTAGAAACACTCCCCATCTCCAATCACCGGTCTACATTCTGAATAAGCATCAAGATGGTTCGCCTCGTCAGAAGTAAGCTTATAGTGCCTTCTGACTTCAGATATGCGAAGTGTCTGCAACAAACACATAAATATAAGAATTCAAATTATGCTGAGTTAAACATGGAAACAACATATCTAAAAATGTGATGGAAATTTTGCTTTTATTCAAATTTTCGGGTTTCCATGTTCTTTGGAAATGTTTGAAACCACTAGTATATAATCCCATCACTGATACTGATTGGTTGTTATTCAGTAAGAAAACAAGAATATATCTATTAGCATGTGATAAACTTAACAAGAGTAAAAGTATGATTCAGGTCCCATCAGACTATCACAACCAAGAGTTAACATACAATTTAGTATTTATAAAAGAGAACATAATCCTTCTGAACAGTTGGTTGTACAGGAACCACTAATCACAGTATCTTGTGATATAGGGCTTTGATCCTGATTTTTCTTGCACTTCCATTTTGTGCATGACATTAGGCAAAATGGAGACGAACCTGGCGCTTCACATGTTCCGGACATATTCCCCTTCCTTTTCTACGAAAAATCTATTTGACAGGAAATGAAGAAAACGAAGTTAACTAGCATACATCCTGCCAGTCTTACAATTGTACAGAATCAACAAGAAGATCGAGTATTTCAAAAGAAGAAATAGGGGAATGAAAAACAAATGGAATTAACAAACAACCAGTCCTTTTTCTTCCCGGTCAAAAGGAAAAAAACAATAATGTATAGCAAGACCACAAAACGTGTGCATCCAAATCTTCTTTATTTTTGGCAACTATTTACATGAAATTATATTCTGAGACTTCTGAACCAGTTCCAGGTACCAATCAACCAAATGGCGAAACCTCTCGACCAAGTCCTAAAGTGCTCGCCGATTTTGCATGTAAATGGCAAATGATTTACAGGAATTATGCTCAGTTATGTAGTCTTGAACTAATGTCTAGATTAAAGATTCTGATAGCAGCATCTGTTTACAAAGGAAGCTCATACATTCAACTTTCAGGCTCTGTTACCAAAATATTGCAGTAATCAGGACATGACCTCATGATTTCCCCACATTTTACAGACAACAGTTCCAACAAGATAGCCATTTGCTTCAAAATACAATGCCAGATTGTGGAAAGACCCACGAGCAACAAGGACGTGGGTACTGCTGCCAACATTTGCCCAAGATTTCTCCTATATTCTAGGATGCCGCTTATCACTCTAACCAAGATTTCATGCCTTGATTACACTAACAGGTCCTAAATTTAACATGAACAAACAGAAACCAAGAAAACCAAAAAATCTCAGTTCTACTTTCTATGCACAAAAAATAGGTAAGTGCAAGAATGCTCATATGGTCATACCACCCACGAATCACAAGTGAGAAGAGTGGACAAGATTCAGGCCATACATTGCTCTTAAGCCGACTCGGGACCGATTTCCCCTTTACTAGCAGTAGTTTGTCCAGCTTGGCGCCCTTCTTTGAAAAAAGTTTGTCCTGCTTGGGTCTCACCTTTACCACAGCCTTTACTTGTGATAGTTTCTCCTGCTCAACAGAATTAGCATCAAGATCACACATTTCGGATTCGCAAAGGTGAACGAGCTAACAAGATTGAAATGTTGAGTTATCCAAATCCTTTCTACTCTCGCCAATTATTTATATGAATTTAGTTTTGAGGCTTCGGAGCCAGTATCAGCCTTTCAGGCAACAGATGACCAAAGGCAAAAGCATAGGGCCAAGGATCCAGATAATGTACGACAAGTTAAGTAATCCTGAGCAAACATTCAGCTTAACTTCCCCTATAACGACATTCATCTACACTGGAAACTGATACATTTTGGCAACCACTGCCAAGACATGATCCCCGCATTTTTCACTTGCAGCAAAAGTGCAAAACATGCTACCATACCAAATAGAAGAATCAATTAGCACAAGCCTGGAAAACCTAAATCTTGAACAGTTGCGAATAATCACAACAAGATCCTTGCCTACCTCTAAATCTGATGACGCACCGCAAGATGAACTCGGGTAATAATCAGGAAATGCCTAATCATCAAACTGTCCCCAACATTTGCCTAAATTTTATTCCGTTTCTACTACTAAATCATCCCCAACCCCAAGATTTTAACAGACAGGGATCACAATTCCACATTCCGAACAGAAAGATTGGCCAATAAATCACAAGCGAGCGAGCAATAAGACCATACCTGTTCCTTCCTATGCATCGCCCCTTCCGCGCGCAGCGAGTTGAACTGCTCAAGAAGAAACCAAGAAACGCTCAGGAACGCACTCCAGGGACGGAGACTCCAAGAACTCCAAGAAACAACAAGAGCAGCACGTGGCAGAGGCCAATCATCACCTGCTGTCCCCATCGCCTGTTCTCCTTGTCGACGGCCGCCTGGACACGAGCTTGGGGTCGAGCGGTCGCGGAGCTCGGAGGAGAAGGGATGACCTTGGGCGGCAGCGTCCCCTCGACCTTCCGGTCGACCCCCGCCGCAGCGGAGCTCGACCCGTCGGCGCCGCCTCCGGCCTGCTCGAGGTGGAGGGGCGTCGCGGCGCGGGGAGGTGGCGGCGCAGCGGCGCTCGGGGCGCCATTGGAGGAGGCGTAGGAGGAGGGCTCATGGGCCGGTTCTTGGCTGTGGTCGTCCTCGCCCGGTTCTGCTGCTCCTGAACCGGATGGTTCCATCGCGGCCGGAGAAACTTGGAGGACTGGCGTGGCAATTCCGCTGACTCGCGAGGGCGTGGAGAAGAAACGTGCACAGGGTGCAGGATGGAAAATGGGAAAAGGTTTCACGGCTATTTATATGGAAACTTTGAGGGCGTTTTGGTCCCTTAGAAGTACCTATTTTGCACACAGGTCCCGTGGAAAATAAAATGCATTAAAATGAGGAAGATAAATATAGTTTCCTTCGGTGATCGAATATTTCGTGGCAATGAGTTTTATAAAGATCCACCGGAAGTACAAAATACTCCAAACATAATAAAAGTTACATCGAGGTCCATGGACAATTTGAGCGACCATTATGGCGCCCGAGAACAAGCTTACCGGCGCTACGTAATGCTCTCATACCAGAGCCGGCTTGACCTTGTCGATGACAGACGGGACGTCTTCGTGCACGTCCTCCTAATGACCAGCGTTCGAGGGCCGAAGTCGTTGCCATTGAATCCTTGAATCAATCTGAAGAACCTAACACCAAATCCCGTCATTACGTACGCATGACAAGAAACTCCAACATCACCGCTTTGAGGAGCTGGCAGGAATATACGCTGAAGCTCCGTCTAATCCATCCTCATGAATGAACTTGGGGAGGATCGAAGGCCGAAAGACTGACTCAAAGAAGAAGCGTCGTCATCCGTCCGAGCACCCTTACGAGAACCAAAACCCTACCTATCTAAGTCGAGGCATCAGCAATACCCTCCCCGCCACCGGTCGTCGAAGCGCCCTTACGGACTCGCCGACGGAGATCAAAGGGAAGAAGGCTTTCCCTAGTCGCATGCGAGAGGGAAAAGAAAAGGTTGTCTATACTCTTTGTACAAAATCCTATAGATAACTAAAACAAATGATCTTTATTAACATATATATTTCTCTCAACATGCAACCATGTGGTCACAATATGCCAGGCCAATTCCAATGCACCAACACAAACAAGGTGGAATTGGTCCGTCTTTTGTCTATTTGGGTCGGCTATACACTAGTAGGAAAATGGTAGCACAACTTTAGTTTGTTCCATGCTATTTCCAATCAACGCCGTGGTGACGTTGAACTATTTGGTACGTCAACCCTTCGTTACCCCAATCCTTCGTGTTGGCCTTGGAATTTTTTTTGCATGCCATTTGTGTTATCTGGTTGTTTTCTTTGAGCTTTACTTCATTAGGCGTGTCCTATTAGGCTCACGACAGCACTACCACTAGTCTGTCTCATATCACTACCCCTCTCAGTAGAAAGTCTAGCATTCCGGTCTCCTTCTATCTTTTTCACTCTCACTCACTCACTCTCTCTCTCTCTCTCTCTCTCTCTCTCTCTCTCTCTCTCTCTTTCTCTCTCTCTCTCTCCCTCCCTCCCTCCCTTCCTCCCAACGCCGCCTCTGCCACCTCCGAACATCGCCGCTAGTCGTTGTCGGACAAAGACTCACATCGCCACACCATCGAAGAGGGCCACCTCGGCAGCAGGGAGATCCCCTCGCCTCACGCCTCTTCTTCCTCTCCCCTTGCGCCTCCCACGTCTGCGGACGCCATGAAATCCATGGATTCGGTTGATGTGTGTAGAATATTAATAGCTTTGCAACTGGATTTAGTAGCGTAGAATGTGATTATACTTAGTAGAGTTTGATTTAGTAGCGTACAACCAATTTTATACTTAGTATATAACTATTTTAGTGTTGAATATGTTTTAGGGTATAACTGGATGATAGCCGTTTGTGTGAATTTTATGTTTTAGGGTAGAATTCGATTTAGTAGTGTACAATCTGATTTTATACTTAGTGTAATTTTTTTGTAGTGTTGAATATGTTTTAGTGTAGAATCGGATGTTATTCTTTTGTGTTGGTTTTATTTTTTGGGTAGAATCTGATTATATTTAGTAAATTCAATTTAGTATTGTTTTTGTAGAAACTGATTTTATTAGTGTAGACATTTTTTTAGTATTGAATCATCGATTGGTATGCTCGATGTACACAATCTAATTTAAATAGTGTAGAATCCGATGAATGCTTTTGTGTAGAGTTCAGTGATACGCTTTTTTCATAAATACTTTTGTGTAGAATTCGATGATACACTTTTGTGATGAATGCTTTTGTGTAGAATACGTTGGTTTTTTTATACTGTACAAATTGTTTAGTGCAGAATTCGACCAATTGATATGCTATTTTTAGATTTGTGACATCACCATCATGTCAACTATGAAAGTCAAGGTGCGCCAGCAGCCTTACAATTGACGATATGTTCAGCATCTATTTCCAGCAGTGTTATATTTCTTTAGCGGTAACAAACCTTCTTCGCTAACATGCTGGTATGTCTATTTTTTTCCTTCTTTTGTGCTATTGTTGTTAATGTATTATGTGTGTTTTTGTGTTTTTTTTTCCAGATTGTCCCATGCAATGTGAGGTTGGATTTCAACGAGCTTACCGAATACACCATAATCTTAGAGGCTCCTAAGGCCTCTACACTATGGAGCTCGAGAAAGGACCAAGAAGACCTAGATGGGAGGAGATGGATGGGATCATTTTTCTCGCACGTAATCGTCTCACTGAGGTGAATTGATCAACTTCTCCTTACGAGAAAGAAGACCCAGGGTTTCTCGTATTGATCTCAACACGGATGATGATGAGGAGGACCCATTTGACAATGCAATCTTTGCCCGAAGTACTAGGCTCGGCGAGGGTGAGAGCGGCAACCTCTTCGACTGACTTTCGCCACGTGATTACTATGTTGGGGGTGCCATTCATGACCCGTCTGAAAAGGACCAATGTTACCGACCGCCATCTCATGGTATTTTACTTAAAGGTATTTATCTCAGTCTAGAAATTTGCTTAGTGTAAATTTGATGATAAGCTTAGTGTAGAAACTGATTGATATGCTTAGTGCACAATTCGATGATATGATATGCTTAGTGTAGAATCTGATTAACATGCTTAGTGTAGAATCCAGTGATATACTTAGTATAGAATTTGATCGATATGCTTAGTGTAAGATCTAAAAATAATAATACTTACATAGCATCCGACGACATGCGAATTAAACTGTTCTGCTTTTTCATAATTCTGCAGGGTCGAACTTTGTAACTTACAAATAAGATTTTGCTTTTTGAGGGGCGTCACTAACAAAGAAGTTTTGTTTTTGGAGAAATACTTACAAAGAAGTTTTTTTTAAGAAACACTTACAAAGGTAATAAGAAGTGTAAACAACCCGACCCGTCTTTCAGAACTTGGGCTGCAACAAGCCCGGCCCACAGCGCGCCCACTACTCTCTCCCACTGTGAGAAGCCGAGAACCACACCGGACACACCTCCTCCCAGCGACCAAATCCGCCGCCGCCGCCGGAAGGAAGGAAGAGAGCCCCGCGGCGCGCGATGAATACCGACATCACCGCGTCGGTGAAGCCGGAGTACCCGGTGGTGGACCGGAACCCTCCCTTCACCAAAGTCGTCGGCAACTTCTCCACGCTCGACTACCTCCGCCTCTCCACCATCTCCGCCGTCTCCGTCACCGTCGGCTACCTCTCCGGTACGTCCTCCTCATTCCCAGCCTTCTCTCCGCACGACTACCCTCTCCACTTCGCTCCAAGAGTCTGAAACCGGCGTCCTCGGGCGGTGCTCGCAGGGATCAAGCCGGGGATCCGCGGGCCGTCGATGGTGACGGGGGGCCTCATCGGCGTCTTGGGCGGGTTCATGTACTCCTACCAGAACTCCGCCGGGCGCCTCATGGGGTTCTTCCCCAACGAATCCGAGGTCGCGCGCTACAAGTACAAGCTGTAGTTGGAGGAGGCGCCATTTCTCCTCGCTTCGCCACCGCAAAAGTGTTACTGTGCATCTTTTTATCTTTCTATCTAATCTCGTGTGAGCTGCACTTGGTGTGGGCAATGCGTGGTCTTGGTTGAATAATTGTTGTACCTTGCTGCAAACTATACCGAGGAATTCATGCTATGGTTTTACTCGTCTTCTTATGACCGGATCATAATTTGATCGCCATTTCGGTGAACTTCTTGAATTGGGGAAATGTTGTGTTAACATGGATTTTAGACTTTTTAGTACCAGTTAACTCTATGCACGAAAGTTTTCATGCAATCTGGAAGGTTGCGATATTCAATATATATTGCTTCTCACATTGTCTCCGATCGATCCGGTCAGCTGAATTTTTGCGCGTTTGGGCTTCCTTCGGTTTGTTCCGGCTGGTCTGGTTTTCTTCATGCCCGTTGCGTAGTGCGCAGTGAGGCGGTACAGGGGAGGCGGTGTCGAGGGTGAGGGGATTACATCTGCATTGCTTCCTACTCTTTCCTGCTGCTCCAGGGTTTCGTGCTACTTCCCCGCCTCCCCGGGGGTTTGGGAGTTGCCCTCAGTGGGTGCTGCCCGTCGTTCACGTGGTCGGCTTCTCTTCCTCCCTGCTTTGGATCGGGCGGCGGCGCCAGTGCTGGCGGCAAGGTGGGTGTCGAGCGAGTGATGGCTCTCAACGCCCTCCCCTATTTGCAGATGCCAACAAGCCCAGTTCCCTCGGGCCACCAGCAGGTAGCACCTCGCGAATTATTTTGCCTTCTCTGAAAAAAGGTGTGCAAGGGGTTTGATATTCAACCTTAATGATCCTTAGCTTACATTAATATGATTAAAGCCTGTCGATGTAAATTAGGAGCGAACTATTAACTTTGGTACCCACATTTCTTGTTGAGAGTTGACATTTGAGTTACAGAGTCAGAAGACCCCCAATTCGGACTGGTGCACCTTATTATGGCTGAATCTCACCAATTTTGACCACATTGGGGAACATAATTTCAGTGAAGCGTCCTTTTCACCATGTTATGAAAAGAACTTGAAAAATGAACTCCATAAATCGGTGTTGGCTATTTGTTTGGAGGGTCTGTAGAAGTCCTGCTTCTGACTAATTGGAATTCGGCAGAAGTTGGTACAGGCAGATCCTTGAAACTGTGTCCAAGATTGGTTTCGAATCCTGCTCAGAAGCGACCACATGCATAATTACTATTCCTTGTGCAGTGCATATCAATAACAGTGCGGTGTAGCTATCTTATAATTTATCTTCTTTTTTTACTTTTGTTGATTTTGTTTGTGGTGTAGCTGGTCATGTTATTATTCTTACAATTCCTTTAGTTTCGAAATACATAGGTTCACTATTTTTCTTTTTATTGATGCAAAAATTCATATGTAATTGCTACCACAGGTTTGCTGCTAGATGACCTTCTTGCTGCTGAAACAACAAGCAGCAGCAGCTGCTGCTAACATGCAAGCTGGAGGAGCATCTGGCATATTTGCTTACAATGATGAACAAACAGGGCAAATGACTACAGAAACACCTGCTGATGGAGATGTGGTTCTTGGAACCCCAGTTGCTTCTCCTGTTAATGGGGATGTGCATACTGATATCAGGCCCGAGAATGCTGTGGTCCAGGGACAGAGGTTTGCATTATTTCTGTCCTAGACTTGTGCTGCCATCTTTCTTTGCACGGTCTTCTGTTCATAATCAATGTGATCTACCGTGTGTTTCGAACTTAATTTTTGTGTGTGTGCAGAAGATCAAGCAAATGTGTTGATTACTTGGTTGAAGCATCTGCTGCAGAGGTTGAGGCGATCACTGCTACTTTAGCAGCTATAAAGGCCAGACAAGTTAAAGGTGAGATGGAGCATTTTACCAGATTGCTTTGCCTGTAATAAACAATATAGATTGATGTAGTTTCACGGAACATACAGAATTCTGTCGTCAGGTTGAGTTTTATTCATAAAGTTGAACTTTTCTCATCCTGTTAGATTTCTTCTTTGCAAGTTCTAGGAATTTAGTTAATTGGATATCTTTAGGCATGCATGCCAGAGCTTCCCAGAAGGTAACACTTGATGCAGTTCTGTTCCTACTATTCTTACATGTCTAGATTGCCGTCGAGTAGACAGTATCCTTAACACTGTTGATCTCATGCATGGAATCCTGAACATTTTTTATTTTGTAATACAGAAAAAACAAATAGAGCAAATTATTGAAGTCTGGAAGGATATGCTGACATTGTCGTTGCAACGAACGAGAAAATGGTTTGCATCTGGAATTTCGAAATATCTGAAATTTGGAAATAGATGGGCATACACCTTGAGGAGGTTCTGGAGCATGAGGGGTACGGTACGCCTGGTGAACCGCAGCAAGTGAATTTCGTCTCCCATGCTCCATGTTCTATTGGTTTGGTCGGCTCTCTTCGTTTGCTTTGCAGACATTAACATTTCAGTCCCTAGATGGGACAAGAATGTGAGTGAGCTATGTTCTGCTACAATTGCTATGTTACCTCCGCTCGAGAGTAGACTAAGAAAGCGCTGCTAGAAAGAGCACACTAGAAACCAATGCCTACCTTGGCTCCAAGTCGCTGGATCTTTAGCGGATCAAACCATGAGAGGTTTATGGTGGATGAATCTTTAGTTGATCAACAAATGAAATAACCTGGGAAACTAATGTTGCTTGGCATAACTGTTCTTATATGGGGAGATTGACTGTTACCCTTGTGTCTAACTGCTTTTCAGCAACGTCATCATTGATCAATTAATCTTATTATTCTCTCTCCACCCCACCCAGGGCCTGGCTACATGGTGATGGTGAGGAACAACAAAGAAATCTATGCAGGAGGTTTATTTTGAATTTCCAGTGTCTTTGAGAAGGATTAAACTTGTCGTTGCACCGTTACCTGGTACTAGCATGTATGATGATCTGTATGTATGTAAGCTGATGTTGAACCAGAAGCAGTAGAAGAAGAGTTTATGGCTTTATCGACCAGCTTCTCTGCTGGTTGCGGCCTTCATGTTTGAGTTCTCTATATATGCAAGTTGAGCAATTATCAGTTGGCTGAAATTACGGTAACCATTGTACATGCTCTGTAAAAGTTTGCTCCAATTTTTGAAACAATATTCACCTTATGATCTTAATCCTCACTGTTCGCTTAAAAAATGACTCAACAAAGACTTATTATTTCTCATCTCTGACTAATTGATGCCACTCCTTGGGCGTTGTGCCATTTGTCCCTGCGACGCCCGCTGGCGGGGCCAGACGGACGGCACGACATTGCTGGGGGCATTGACCATTTGGACATTTGAGGTGGTTGCAGATAGAAAAAATAAATCAGTGGGTGTAAATACTTCCAAGCAACTTACAGCCTTCTGGATGTAATTCCACTGGAACGATTCATGTCAGGACAGAGTACAAACTTGGGCATGCTACAAATCACAAGGTGAAACTCTACGTAGACAAACAAACAGATCAACGGAACTCACATCCTGGTACAAACAAGGGACGTATCTTCGTCTGGATTCGGTCACCTTCATGATCATCATCATCTTTTGAGAAACAAAATTTCAATCTAATACAACAGCAACATGGGGCATATAACATCAGCAGAGATGTAAAGAAGTTGAAAACTCAACTGGAAGCAACACTAATCATTAATTCAAGCGAGTCACCGGGTAATATCCAGCAAGTTCCTAAACGTCATACTCCCTCCGTCTCAAAATTCTTGTCTTACATTTGTCTAGATACGGATGTATCTAATACTAAAACGTGACTTGATACATCTGTATCTAGACAAATCTAAGACAAGAATTTTGGGACGGAGGGAGTACTTCACAACTGACTGGTACAGAGAGCCAGTTTCTGAGTGGAGCACATCACAGACCCCTTGCATAGCAGCATACACAATGGAAGAATCTACACCACACACCATTTCTGCATCTCAGTCGCCAGAACGTAATCCTAAATACCTGCGGCCCTGTGGGGCAATCAATCTCATCAGTCAAATCAATCTGTACAATTTATTCATGGAAAAGCCGCTAAAGTTATGTATCAGGATGACTCAAACAGTAAACATTAACTTCACTACTATTGAGGAAATTGTGCCAAAAGTTCAGAAACTGAATCATCTCACCATTATTGGACAGAACCAGCATTACAAATAGAGAGCAGCTACAGGAGAACAGTTAATTTTTTTTTAACTGCTACGCCTTCAATTCTTATTGTTCGCGTATTCTCAAGTTTTTGGCTACATCTGGCATTCTGGTCTCAATAAAGGCTAACAGATTAGTGGTTCAAATAACCCCACTAGAGGAAATACTGGACATCCTAGCTTATCGAATCATTTGAAATATACCTTGTTATGATGGCATATGAGGGGTTGGTGGAGTAGGAAAAGCAGAACCGTTTCGTCTCTAGCTTATAGACATACTTCTCAGAAATATATATGAGCTAGCCAGTCGCTAACAAATCAAATTTAATTAAACTTATGCAGTAAGCCTCAAGTAAGGGGTCCTGCATCATCCTACTAATAGACACGCCTTCTTCGGCCCAAAATAGATGCCATCTTTTTTTACACTCCACGATTTGACTATTTCTATACCATCTCTAATATTTAAACATGCTGCTAAAAATGCAATTCATGAGAAAAGCAATTTTATGGTAGAATCTAGTCATGCCATTTTGATCATGTGTTCAATATAAAGTGTTAAACATCTAACGTCATAGAAAGTGGAGAACATACACTGCCCACGGAGCATAGCTACATATACCTTGGACCAGACAAGATATGTTAGTGGATAGTGGCCTATTACATATGCAAATTAGATAGATGGTGAGAGATGCTGATCATTTAAGCAAAACGACTAACACAAAAATAATCATCAAATAAAACTGCAATAGCTGTAAGCAAAAAGATACTAATCGGTAATATAAAGTTTAAAGAAAGCATGTTCTACAAGTATATTGGCAATTATTAGTTCACTAGGCACCATAATGGTCCAAAAAAAGCAGCAATGTGAAATGGCAGTCATAAGCCCATTTAAATAAAGTATGTATTGTCAGTTATAAACTACTTGCATAAAGGAAACAACATAAAAATCACAAAATGCCCCCACGCGTCGCCTCCTCCTCACGGAGACCGGGGCAACCCTACTCGGCGCTGCCACGGGCCCTATCCACCCAGTGAAGGCTTGCGTGCCCCAGGGATGGCAGCGGCAGGGCTCCTTGCGTCGGCGCACACGTGCTGGTGGCGGGGTTCCTTGTGTCGGTGCCGCGAGATCCGGTGCGGCGTGGCTCTCCGGCGGCGTTTGGGAGCGGATCCGGGGACGCCCAGTCCAGATCTGTCACGTGGTGGGGTGGCTTGTGGCGGCGGTGGAGTGCTCGTCGTGTCCTGCTTGTGGCCGTGGTCTGGCCTCGGTACCCATGTGGTACTGTTGTTGTGCGTCTGGCGGTGTGTGGCGGTGGTGCACAGTGCGTGCTGGTGTTGAGGCGGGGTGGTCGTGGCGAAGTGCGCTTTACCTTTCGGCTGGCGGCGTAGTCTTCGAGCTGCGGTGGATGGCAAGTCGGTTGTGGAGGAGTCGAGGTTGGACAGCGTCCGGTGGTGCCTCGGCGTTGTGTGGGGCTCTTGACCCGATTGGATCTGGCGATGCTCGGGCCCGAGTCATGTCTGCTTGTTAGGCATGGTGGAGGTGCCGATGGTGGTGTGTGCTCGGCGTCGTGATCTTTGGTGGAGGCGATGTGTGCTCAACTTGGTGGTTCTAGCTGCTATGGCGTTGCATGGTGGTCTTGGCTCGGCGTGGCGGTACTGAGCCTCTGGTTCCGCTTTGTCTTTGGCGGGTGGATCATGATGATGTGGCTTCAACGACGAGGTGCTGTGGCGGCGACAGAGTGAACAAATTTGGACGGTGTTGCCCCATGCCGGTGTGCAATGTTGTAGGTGCACGGCAATACATATGAAAGTCCTGCATGGCTCCGACCGATGCCAGTGGGGACGGCGACCGTGCGTGTCGTTCCTCTCCTTGGAGGCGTCATTGTGGTGTGTCGGCACCTCGTTCTCTCCCATTTGGTGTTGGTGTCTTTCGGCGAAAGCCTAGGTCTGGATTCGGATCGGCGATGACGGTGTCCTCGGCGTCGTTCCTCTGTTGGGAGCATTGTTTTGGAGACTTGGCTTGGAGGTCCTCTTGCGTTTCTTTGGTGCTCGCCGCTGTTCTGGCTTGGTCTTCAGGGGCACTATGCACGCCGTTTCGGGTGAGTCCAAGATGACGGTGTTTTCGGGGCTATCCGAGTCCCGCCACCCACTTGTCGACTCTTTTAGGCGCTCAAGGGTAGTTGGTGCGTTGGCAACGATAGTTCTTTGGAGTTGTTGTCCTTGGAGGTGAGCGGTGTTGGTGGAGACGCAGCTATGTTTGGTCTAGTTAGAACGAGCTCTTTTACGTTGAGGTTGTCTTTTGTGCATTTGTATCGGAGTTCGTCTTGCTTCGCACCGGGATGTGGTGAAAGCTTTTTCTTGTATTTTACCCTCTGCCTTCTATAAAGCTAAGGCACACAATTTGCATGCTCTCGAAAAAAAAATCAAATGCAGAACGTGCAAGAGTATGCATTTCATCATGCTATCATTTAACATATGCACAAAAGGGGGAAGGGTCCTAAATCATCAGTTCATCTGAGGGGCTAGAGGGAGAAGAAACTGCACTAACAGAAGGAACAAGGTGAGTATTAAGGTGGTAACTGAAAGGAAGGCAGCTAGATGAATGGCAAAGGCAAACGAAAGAGCACATCCAATAGTGAGGGCGTACAACATCAGCAAATAAAAGAGAAGGTAGGTGGGTGAAGGCATGTGAAAGAGAATATAGAGATGCTGATGAAGGCATGAAGGGATGAGGAAGCAGAGCCTGGAGAAAAGATCGAAAATGCAGCCTGCCATGAAAGCGTGATAGGAGGTGGCCAGGAGGGAAACAGCTAAGCAAAGAATGGTCGGAAAAAAAAATCTTATTCCTTTTTTTTAATTTGGTACTTAAGAAATGACAGTAAAAAGATGAGCAATATATTAAAAGAACAGTTCATACACCTCAGCATACATGTGTAAGATATGTTTACCTGCTTAACCAGTACATCACGACAGCATATCCATCCAGACTTATGTATTCTGCAAAAGATCAGCCCCATCATGTCCACCACCAATGTCTGCTTCTGCAAGCATAAGAAGTCATCAAGTCAAACAACCAATGACATTCCAACAAAAAGCCAAATAGATTCAAGGAAGCATCAACAAGATGTTCAGATAAACTCACAGCTGTAGTTTGAAAAAAAAAACAGTTCTATAGAAGATTAGGAATAGATAAACAAAACCAAGCGTCTACTGTCAAACTTGATGAATGTTCGAAAACAGAATAAGTTGATTATTATCTTAAAAATGAAGAAGATCCACACTCAGACTATTAGCTGGTCAGAGGAGACAAGTCATTCAGAATTATTAAGGTCATTCCACGCCACATCGGAATTAATAAATAGTCATACTAATAAATCCTAGCAACAGAAGTGATCAAGACTATTCCAATTTAGATCATCTTCAAATAAATTTAGCTTGAAAATAAATCATAATAAAAAACCTAGCAATAAAAGTGATAAAAACTATTCAGGTTTAGGTCATCTTCAAGTAAATTTAACCTGAAAAATGATACGATCTCATGTTTTCCCTGGTACAAATGGATTTGGTACTCATGGCAGGGACTCTCCTTAAAGTGATAAAATGAATAAATATTCTTCAATTTCAAACAAATTCAACATCATGGACTTAATTTAGTACCAAGATTAACATGGATAACAAGTATCCAGTGAAGGAAATAGAATGAGCTTTTAGCTTCCAACTGTACCAATTGAACCACGCAGCAAGCGTGTTCAGCAATTGTCGAATCAATCATTCGAACTGTACCGGTTGAGCTACCTATTTGACATTTCAGTAATTCAGCTGGTTCAAGAAAGTTCCTCTAGTAGTTCTCTTCAACCTCCAATTCTCATGTACCTTATCTTGAGAGAAAACTGCGCTGAAGCTATACACTAAACCTACCACTATACAATTCTTGCATATGTTAATAGGCATAGAATAGTGAAACATAGTTCACTATTAAAGAAAGCATTTGCCAATCTTGGTGTTCACTGTTCTATTGTATAAATATTCATACAATAAACTCAATAGAGACAGTTTGCTAGTAGCCTCTGTTTTCGAGTCGCTCGACTAGTCGCGACTAATCGTCGACTAGTCTATGAGTCGCACTGGCAGGGTCGACTCAGCCTGGCGACTCGACTCATGGGATGAGTCGAGCGACTCGAGCGACTAGTCACGACTAGTCGTGTTTTCTGGGTCGAACGACTCGATTTTTTTGGGCCCCACCTGTCATATGCTTTTTTACTGTATCGATCCATCCCCCTGGAAACCTAGATCGAACCTGTTCCCCTCCCCCCGACCCAACCCTCTCCTTGGCAGCCGCCGCCGCCCATGGTTGCTGGCTTGCTGCACTCCCCTGGTTGCTGCTGCTGGTCTGCTCCTCCCCTGGTTGCTGCTGTTGCTGGTCTGCTCCTCCCCTCCTCCCCTGGTTGCTGCTGCTGGTCTAATCCTCCCTCATCCCTTGGTTGCTGCTGGTGGTGGTCTGCTCCTCCCCTGGAGGTGCATGAACAAGGGTGGTTGTGCATGATGAAGACTTGAGGGCTGAATTGGAACCACTCAAGAACAAGGCTGGTTTTATTGTACCTACTTTCTACTGCTTGATTCATGTCGACTCGTCGCATGTCGACTCATCGACCATGAGTCTAGACTAGTCACGACTAGTCTAGAGTCGCTCCCCCCGAGCGACTCGTCGACTCATCGACTCAAAAACCTTGCTAGTAGCTCTGAGTTGAACCACAAGAATTACAGAAATGAAGCTGGCAGTAGACCAATTGTAGCCCACCGCCTGGCTACAGAGCATAAAATAAATAAGATACCACTAACAAAAAAAATCTAGATCATAATAATTCATTAAAATGGCAGCACACAAGAATCAGAACAGGAATATTACAGAAACAAAATCACTTAATGAACTTAATAAAGACAGTTTGTTAGTTCTGACTTGAACCACAAGAATTACAGAAATGAAGCAGACAGTAGACCAATTGCAGCCCGCTGCCTGGCTACAGAGCATAAAATAACTTAGATGCCACTAACAAAAAAAATCTAGATCATAATCATTCATTAAAACGCCACCACAAAAGACCAGAACAGGAATATTACAGAAACAAAGCCACTTAATGTAAAAGAGGCCATTAAGTAGTAAAAGAAACAGGTGATATGACACTACTTAACATTGCTAACTTAAGGCAAAAGGATGTGGGCAGAATTCCGCCAACCAATTATTAAACATTAACTTGGTTTTGTTAAACGCAATATGTGAAGGCGTGTTATTACCTGCAGTGTAGACAGTTTCGAATGGGTGACAATGAAGAAGGCGGTTGGATTTAAAGAGTTCCTTGAACTGCAATGACTCAAGATGGACTATAGCGAAGACGCCACCTATCCACAGGCATACCCCGTTATTGTCCTCAGCAAACCCCAGTACCACAATGGGCAATTTACCCGCTAAATTCGAGGGAATTAGGTTGTCCAGTTCAATAGTTCTTCCTAGCACCCATGAAGCAACACCATGATAATCAGTCTTCCTCTTCCATAATTGGGCAATGTAGTCCAACTGCAGCACACAGAAGAAACCAAGACCACCATCCTCTGCACACGTCACGCAGATATCGTAACAGCCCTTGGCAACCAAATCCACTGGCATCCATATCACAGCTAGGATCTGCCTCTCCAAATCAAACTCCAGAAATACATCCAAATTCCCAGTAGGCAGCCAGTAAAGAGAATTCCGTACCAGCACCGCGGGCTTATCTGTAATAAGCATCCTGCCCGCAGAAGCCTCGGATGGAAGTGGTGTAGAGACGACATCACCCCATAGACCAGTATATGACGAGTACACACATGCGAGAGCTCGTCTGTGTTGTTTGTCCTCGTCGTCCACCACTGTCAAGGCTACATGAAAGTGTTCGGCATCTCCGGCGGCACGAAGCACCGCTCCACTGAGCAGGGTGTGCCCCTCATCATCTCTCGCGAACCCTGGGGGGACGGCAATCCGGTGCTGGTCGGCGGTGACAGGATCCCACACCAGGATCTGTTTCCAAGACGCGTGGTGGACGAGTACCAGGCCATGGCGGCATCCAAGGAGCGCCAAGGGGCCGCCGCCGCTGCTGCGGTCGAACATCAAAGAGAAGTGCCCGAACGGGACACGATTGGGGGCTCAGAGTAGGCACGAAGGAGATCTCGCGAAAGGCTGTGTCAAAGCCTGTGTGAAGGAAGCCGAGGAGGGGAGGGTTGCGGCGGTGGTGGATGCGGAAGCGGCGGGCGAAGCGAGGGTCGGAGACGAGGAGGCGCCAGCGCCGGCAGACGAGAGAGGCGCGGGGGAGGGAGGATGGCAGTGGGGGTAGGCGGAGGAGGATCTCGGAGAGCAGGTCGTCGTCATCCAGGGCGCCGCCGCCGGCGAGCAGTGGTGGCGGCGGCGGCGGCTCATCTCGCCCTCCTCACCGCGGATGCGGGGCTGTGGTGGAGTGGAAGCAGCAGGCAGCCCAAAGTGAAGTGGATCGGCCCAAAGTTACACTGAAGAAATCACGCCCTGTACGATATGCGTATCTCAGCGTACCTCTTTCCCTGGTCGTGCCTCTTGAAAACTACTCCCTCGGTCCCATAATGTAAAAGTGAGAGGTGATCTGTGCCGGTCGACCGGCCCAATACTTCCGCCGGTTGTTGGAACATCGTAGCTGTCAGATCCCTTCCCCCCGAGTCAACTCCCTTCTTTTTCAGATCGTTCTCACGCCCGCGCCACCAACTCCTCGTCAGCATCAACAGCCCTCGCCGGCACCATCGGTAGCGCGTCTCTAAGCGCGCCGCCTCCCCTCCTGCCATGTGCGCCCTCAGCCCCCCCATTCGCAGCTCCGGCTCGTCTCTCGCTGAAAGCGACATCCCTAACGGTTGAAGCTTTTCCCACTGAGGTTGAAGCTTTTTCCTCGACGGTTGTAGTATCCGCGCACCGGTTTCACCATGAATCACGTCAGTTCTAGCATCCGCCGCCCAGGTCGCTGCTCCCCGTCAATGCAGCACGCGATCACCGCGGTGGTAGCAAAAAAGCGCACCGGTTGTAGCAATCCTGGTCGCCATGGTCACCCCATGTCGCCGCTCGTCACACCAACGCACGCCGCTTGCACCACTACACGCCAATTGCAGCAAAATTGATCGTTGGTGGTAGCTTTCCCACTCCCATTTGCAACAAATTTGCAGCCCGTCGTCGCCGGTGACACTTCATCGCCTCCTGGTTGTAGCAAAACCAGGTGCCGGTGGTAGCTTTTCCATTACCCGTTGCAGCAAAAAATGTGCGTCGTTGTCGGCAACGCCGCTTCGCCATCGCCTGGTTGTAGCAAACCCGGCGCCGGTTGTAAGCTCTCCTAGTGCGGTTGAAGCAAATCGCATAAAGCCGATTGCCAGCTTTAGCACCAGTGGCCATCACCTCTAGTCCTCGCCGGTTGCAGAAACGTACGACCTCGCCAAGGAGATGCACGGCCATGGCTTGCCCTGGTTGGAAGCAACCCATGGCCTCCCTTTGCAAACAGCTTTCTCTGATCTGGAACACAAAACGGAGGAAAAGGGCTCGCGGAAGCTCGCCGGCAGCCTAGGAGAAGGATACAGCCGCGACAGGGGAGGCAGAGAGGAGAGCGGCGTGTCTGGAGGAAGGAGAGAGGAGGGGAGATGGGATCTGAACGAGTGGTCGAGAGAGATCTGAATGGGGGAAAAGATGTGGGTGGGACCGGCCTTGTATGACGTGGCCACGCTGGGAACCAACAGGGGACGATGAATCTGGGCAATCGTGCGACTCGCGTGCAACCAACCCAAGCTTCAGCCGGTCCGCCGGTCACAAACGTTTCCCAATGTAAAACTACTCCCTCCGCATCATTCTCTAGAGTTAGTTCAGTCATCTAGTTTTGATGGAATACAAGTGGCTTCAACAACTCCATCGGTGAATCATTTGTTGTTTACATATTTTAAAGCAAATAGTGAGGGAGTTGAAGAAGTTTCTCAATTATTAGAGGCATATGCTAGAGCATCTAGTCAGAGAATAAATAAGGATAAGTGCTCACCCTTCTTTAGAGCATCCGGTCAGAGAATAAACAAGGATAAGTGCTCACCCTTCTTCAGTAAAGGATGCCCTGAGTCTATTAGGGGCTCTAGTAAAAACATCCTGCAAATCCCTAATGCGCAGTTGAATAAAAAATATCTTTGCATGGCATCTGATGTGGGGAGCTCAAAGAAAGATGCATTAAAATACCTGAAGGACGGGTTGTGAAATACTCCCTCCGTCTCTTAATTCTTGTCGTAAGGGTATTTTTGCAATTTAGTCCTTTAGATTTTCTCGACCAAACCCGCAGTCCACACCATCTCCTTCCTCGCTCGCTTCGTCGCTCCCCCACGCCGGTGATGACGCTACCTCCCCCTTCGTCCCATGCCCCACTCCACCTTACCGCCACCCACCTCTCCGCCGCACCATGTCGCTGCCGCCTCCGTCCCCCACGCCGCCACCTTGTTCCCCTGCCAAACAGAGCAAGCGGCAAGGTTCGATTTTTGCCGCCACCTGGTTCCCCTACGCATCGTGGAGCACCTCCTCGCCAGCTAGTCTCTGTCGACCTCATCCCTTCCCCACGCGTCATTTTCGGTTGGCGGCCCCGCCACACCGCAGCTCCTTCGCCAGCAAGTCGACGCCGCTGTCCACCCCGTGTTGCCGTTGCCAGCAGGTAGAAGACACTGTCCACTCTGCTCAAAGAATCGCACCATAGTCCAACACCTCAAGGCCGACATTATGCGGAGCTCTGTTCAAGATTTTAGATTAGGAGATGAGTATTGAAACTACTTGATACTAAGGTTAGGACTAAAGTTTCTGTCAATGTCTCCTTGATGTGGGCATTTCTAGTTTGATCGAGAGATTCAAACTAAAGCTTTGTTTTGTTTTGAAACTTCGTTCAAGTTCCATGCATTGCTATGCAGTATGCACTGATTTCAGCTCATATGGTGTGCCTGACGTTCCAACATGCCAGTTGCATTTCAGTGCATAAGCACATAGCAGGTCTGGAACCCCTAGGAAATCATTTGCATATTGTCAACCTACTATGAAATGAGTAATAGTTGCATCTTCCAGGATACTAGTGTGGGCCTCCTCAGTGGTTGTAAAGCAAAGCACTTTGACATTCTCAATGAGTAAATCATAAAGTAGTCTCGGCTTGAGTATTGATCTTGTGCATTTTCTTTTCTTTCGGTGAACTAGTCTCGGGTTGAGTCACGATCTACTATAGTTTCTTAGTAATATTTGTACTGTCTCAAAATTCACCCATGAACTCTAAACTCTGAAATTAGTATTGTCTCAAAATTCAATAAGATTTGCTCATTGTTGTGCAGTACTGAATCATGGATTACATTGTGGCTCAAGCAGGTCCGCCCAACTGACGATTTATGGCTCCTCCTCGTGCTCATCGGCCTCGTGCACAAGTGCTCTACAAGTCTACATTGGGTAATGTCTGAAATTTTGACCTTTACTACCGTCAAAATTCTGTTGGCAAAGAAAGTGCCCAAGTGTCTTTGTGGCTTCTAAGTTTCTATTCTACCAACTGTGAAATAAAGTGATACTCCTTGCCCCTTGATACTTAATTCAAAAGGTAAAGAAAAGGATGTCATGCACATAAAATTTAGTTTACTCCAAAATCAGTAAACTGAATTTGTTTTTTCAATCCATATGCACTGGGCACTTAATTTAGTAAACTAAATCATTTAAAGTAAACTACCTATTCTTAGATTCAGTCAGATAACTATCTATTCTTTTTTTTACAATTATGCTCTCTTTATTTACAATTTGAACAAATTAAAGAAAGCAAAAGAAACTACAGCCAAGAAGGCATGCATGCAACTATCCTGGATCTTGGCATTTACTCATGGACTATGCATCATTCTCGCAGCTCCATTAATTGGAGTGCAACATTGCAAACTTCTGAATAAATTTCCAAGACATCACAAGCGGCAACAGTTCTATAGTAGCACTTCTATTGAATTTTGTTCACTGAATTTTCTGGAGTGTATGGTTTGCACTGAATTTCGTTTACTAATTTGCACTAGATTTTAGTTAAATCTTCAGTACATTTTTAGTTAAATCTTCAGTTAAATTTGGAGTTGAATATACAATACATCTAATGTACTGTATGTGTGTGTGTGTTGTCTAGATGCCAGCCATAGGTTAGTGGCCATGCCACCATATTGGTCCATGTTACTTCTACTATCGCCAAGCATGACATGCCATCTTTGATTATGCTTTTTGATGGATCTTGGTGTGTATTGCATTGTGCTACTCCATATTGGTCCATGTCACTTCTGCTATTGCCAAGCATGCCATGCCATCTTTGATTATGTTTTTGACGGTACTAGGTAACCCTGTGAAGTGATGTCTTTGATTCTGTTTTTGATGGAGTAAATTCCCATGGCACTGCAAGGGACTCCCTACTTGAGCAGATAGATTAAGTTAGTGAAGGAAATATGCCCTAGAGGCAATAATAAAGTTATTATTTATTTCCTTATTTCATGATAAATGTTTATTATTCATGCTAGAATTGTATTAACCGGAAACATAATACATGTGTGAATACATAGACAAACACAGTGTCACTAGTATGCCTCTACTTGACTAGCTCGTTGAATCAAAGATGGTTAAGTTTCCTAGCCATAGACATGAGTTGTCATTTGATTAACGGGACCACATCATTAGGAGAATGATGTGATTGACTTGACCCATTCCGTTAGCTTAGCACTTGATCGTTTAGTATGTTCCTATTGCTTTCTTCATGACTTATACATGTTCCTATGACTATGAGATTATGCAACTCCGTTTACCGGAGGAACACTTTGTGTGCTACCAAAAGTCACAACGAATCGGGTGATTATAAAGGAGCTCTGGTGTCTCCGAAGGTACATGTTGAGTTGGCGTATTTCGAGATTAGGATTTGTCACTCCGATTGTCGGAGAGGTATCTCTGGGCCCTCTCAGTAATGCACATCACTATAAGCCTTGCAAGCAATGTGACTAATGAGTTAGTTGCGGGATGATGCATTACATAACGAGTAAAGAGACTTGCCAGTAACGAGATTGAACTAGGTATTGAGATACCGACGATCGAATCTCGGGCAAGTAACATACCGATGACAAAGGGAACAACGTATATTGTTATGCGGTTTGACGATAAAATCTTAAGTAGAATATGTGGGAGCCAATATGAGCATCCAGGTTCCGCTATTGGTTATTGACCGAGACGTGTCTCGGTCATGTCTACATAGTTCTCGAACCCGTAGGGTCCGCATGCTTAAAGTTCGATGACGGTTATATTATGAGTTTATGAGTTTTGATGTACCGAAGGAGTTCGGAGTCCCGTATGAGATCGGGGAATGACGAGGAGTCTTGAAATGGTCGAGACGTAAAGATCGATATATTGGACGACTATATTCGAACTTCGGAAAGGCTCCGAGTGATTCGGGTATTTTTTGGAGTATCGGAGAGTTACGGGAATTCGCCGGGGAGTATATGGGCCTTATTGGGCCATACGGGAATAGAGGAGAGAGGCCAAAAGGAAGGAGGCCTGCGCCCGCCCTCTGGTCCGAATTGGACAAGGGGTGCAGCCTCCTTTTCCTTCTCCCTCTCCTCCTCTTTCCTTCTCTCCTACTCCAACAAGGAAAGGAGGAGTCCTACTCCCGGTGGGAGTAGGACTCCCCCCTTGGCGCGCCCTCCTCTTGGCCGGCCGCCTCCCCCCCTTGCTCCTGTATATCTGAGGGGGGGCACCCCATAGACACAACAATTGATCCCTTGGATCTCTTAGCCGTGCGCGGTGCCCCCTCCACCATAGTACACCTCGGTCATATCGTAGCGGTGCTTTGGCGAAGCCCTGTGTCGGTAGAACATCATCATCGTCACTACGCCCGTCGTCTTGTGGAACTCCCCCTCAAAGCTCATTTGGATCGGAGTTTGAGGACATCATCAAGCTGAGCGTGTCTTTGAACTCGGAGGTGCCGTGTGTTCGGTACTTGATCGGATCGTGAAGACGTGCGACTACATCAACCGCGTTGTGCTAACGCTTCGCTTCGGGTCTCACGAGTGCGTGGACACACTCTCCTCTCGTTGCTATGCATCACCATGATCTTGCGTGTGCGTGGAATTTTTGAAATTACTCGTTCCCCAACAGTGGTATCGAGCCGAGGTTTTATGCGTAGATGTTATATGCACGAGTAGAACACAAGTGAGTTGTGGGCGGTACAAGTCATACTGCTTACCAGCATGTCATAGTTTGGTTCGGCGATATTGTTGGATGAAGCGGCCCGGACCAACATTACGCGTACGCTTATGCGAGACTGGTTCTACCCACGTGCTTTGCACACAGGTGGCTGGCGGGTGTCAGTTTCTCCAACTTTAGTTGAACTGAGTGTGGCTACGCCCAGTCCTTGCGAAGGTTAAAACAGCACTAACTTGACGAACTATCGTTGTGGTTTTGATGTGTAGGTAAGAACGGTTCTTGCTCAGCCCGTAGCAGCCATGTAAAATTTGCAACAACAAAGTAGAGGACGTCTAACTTGTTTTTGCAGGGGCATGTTGTGATGTGATATGGTCAAGACGTGATGCTATATTTTATTGTATGAGATGATCATGTTTTGTAACCGAAGTTATCGGCAACTGGCAGGAGCCATATGGTTGTCGCTTTATTGTATGCAATGCAATCGCCCTGTAATGCTTTACTTTATCACTAAGCGGTAGCGATAGTCGTAGAAGCATAAGATTGGCGAGATGACAACGATGCTACGATGGAGATCAAGGTGTCGCGCCGGCGGCGATGGTGATCATGACGGTGCTTCGGAGATGGAGATCACAAGCACAAGATGATGATGGCCATATCATATCACTTATATTGATTGCATGTGATGTTTATCCTTTGTGCATCTTATGTTGCTTTGATTGACGGTAGCATTTTAAGATGATCTCTCACTAATTATCAAGAAGTGTTCTCCACAGTATGCACCGTTGCCAAAGTTCTTCGTCTTTGAGACACCACGCGTGATGATCGGGTGTGATAGGCTCTACGTTCAAATACAACAGGTGCAAAATAGTTGCACACGCGAATACTTAGGTTAAACTTGGCGAGCCTAGCATATACATATATGGCCTCGGAACACGGAGACCGAAAGGTCGGCGTGAATCATATAGTAGATATGATCAACATAGTGATGTTCACCATTGAAAACTACTCCATCTCACGTGATGATCGGACATGGTTTAGTTGATTTGGATCACGTGATTGTTGGGGAACGTTGCAGAAAATTAAAACTTTTCCTACGGTTTCACCAAGATCCATCTATGAGTTCATCTAAGCAACGATCATGGGAGAGAGATTGCATCTACATACCACTTGTAGATCGCGTGCGGAAGCGTTCACTAGAACGTGGATAATGGAGTCGTACTCGCCGTGATCCAAATCACCGATGACCGAGTGCCGAAATAGCGACACCTCCGCGTTCAACACACGACGGAGGCGGATGGCGTCTCCTCCTTCTTGATCCAGCAAGGGAAAGGAGAGGTTGAGGAAGATGGCTCGGCAAAGACGACGGCGTGGTGTTGGTGGAGAAGCGACACTCGGCAGGCTTCGCCAAGCACGTGGCGGAGGAGGAGAGGTGTAGCAGGGGAGAGGGCGCGGAACGGGGGTTGGCTGCCCCTCCCCCTCCCTTTATATAGGCCCCCAGGGGGGGCGCCGGCCCTTGGAGATCCAATCTCCCAAGGGGGGCGGCGGCCAAGGGGGTGGAGTGCCCCCCAAGTCAGTGGGCGCCCCCGCTAGGGTTTCAACCCTAGGCGAGGTGGGCCAAGGGGCGCACCAGCCCACTATGGGCTGGTTCCTCCCCACTTCAGCCCATGGGGCCCTCCGGGATGGGTGGCCCCACCGGTGGACCCGGGACCCTTCCGGTGGTCCGGTACAATACCGGTGACCGAAACTTTCCGATGGCGAAACAATACTTCCTATATATAATTCTTTACCTCCGGACCATTCCGGAACTCCTGGTGACGTCCGGGATCTCATCCGGGACTCTGAAAAACATTCGGTTTACTGCATACTCATATTCATACAACCCTAGCGTCACCGAACCTTAAGTGTGTAGACCCTACGGGTTCGGGAGACATCTGAGACATGACCGAGGCGACTCTCCGGTCAATAACCAACAGCGGGATCTGGATACCCATGTTGGCTCCCACATGCTCCTCGATGATGTCATCGGATGAACCACGATGTCGAGGATTCAATCAAACCCGTATACAATTCCCTTTGTCAATCCAGTGCGTTACTTGCCCGAGACTTCGATCGTCGGTATCCCAATACCTCGTTCGGTCTCGTTACTGCAAGTCACTTTACTAAATGTCGTAATGCATGATCCGTGACTAACCACTTAGTCAATTTGAGCTCATTATGATGATGCATTACCGAGTGGGCGAGAGATACCACTCCGTCATACGGAGTGACAAATCGATCTCGATCCGTGTCAATCCCACGAGACACTTTCGGAGATACCTATAGTGCACCTTTATAGTCACCCAGTTACGTTGTGACGTTTGGTACACCCAAAGCACTCTTACGGTATCCGGGAGTTACACGATCTCATGGTCTAAGGAAGAGATACTTGACATTGAAAAATCTCTAGCAAACGAACTACACGATCTTGTGCTATGCTTAAGATTGGGTCTTGTCCATCACATCATTCTCCTAATGATGTGATCCCGTTATCAATGACATCCAATGTCCATAATCAGGAAACCATGACTATCTATTGATCAACGAGCTACTCAACTAGAGGCTCACTAGGGACATATTGTGGTCTATTTATTCACACGTGTATTACGATTTCCGGATAATACAATTATAGCATGAATAAAGACAATTATCATGAACAAGGAAATATAATAATAATCCTTTTATTATTGCCTCTAGGGCATATTTCCAACAGTCTCCCACTTGCACTAGAGTCAATAATCTAGTTACATTGTGATGAATCGAACACCCATAGAGTTCTGGTGTTGATCATGTTTTGCTTTCATGGAAGAGGTTTAGTCAACGGATCTGCGACATTGAGATCCATATGCACTTTGCAAATTTCTATGTCTCCATCTTGAACATTTTCACGGATGGAGTTGAAGCGACGCTTGATGTGCCTGGTCTTCTTGTGAAACCTGGTCTCCTTGGCAAGTGCAATAGCTCGAGTGTTATCGTCAGAAGAGTTTGATTGGCCCCGACGCATTGGGTATGACTCCTAGGTCGGTGATGAACTCCTTCACCCAAATTGCTTCATGCGCTGCCTCCGAGGCTGCCATGTACTCCGCTTCACATGTAGATCCCGCCACGGCCTTTCTGCTTGCAGCCTGCACCAGCTTCTGCTCCACCATTCAACATATACACGTATCCGGTTTGTGACTTAGAGTCATCCAGATCGTGTCGAAGCTAAGCGTCGGCGTAACCCTTCTGACGAGCTCTTCGTCACCTCCATAAACGAGAAACATGTCCTTTGTCCTTTCTGGTACTTCAGGATATTCTTGACCGCTGTCCGGTGTTCCTTGCGGGATTACTTTGGTACCTTCCTACCAAACTTATGGCAAGGTTTACATCAGGTCAGTACACAGCATGGCATACATAATAGATCCTATGGCTGAGGCATAGGGGATGACGCTCATCTCTTCTTTATCTTTTGCCGTGGTCGGGCATTGGTGAGCTCAATCTCACACCTTCTTGATGCGAGGCAAGAACCCTTTCTTGGACTGATCCATTTTGAACTTCTTCAAAATCTTATCAAGGTATGTGCTTTGTGAAAGACCTATGAGGCGTCTCGATCTATCTCTATAGATCTTGATGCCTAATATATAAGCAGCTTCTCCAAGGTCCTTCATTGAAAAACTTTTATTCAAGTAGGCCTTAATGTTGTCCAAGAGTTCTATATCATTTCCCATCAAAAGTATGTCATCTACATATAATATGAGAAATGCTACAGAGCTCCCACTCACTTTCTTGTAAACGCAGCTTCTCCATAAGTCTGCATAAAACCCAAACGCTTTGATCATCTCATCAAAGCGAATGTTCCAACTCCGAGATGCTTGCACCAGCCCATAAATGGATCATTGGAGCTTGCATACCTTGTTAGCATTCTCGTGGTCGACAAAACCTTCCGGCTGCATCATATACAGCTCTTCCTTCAGATAACCGTTAAGGAACGCTGTTTTGACGTGCCATATCTCATAATCATAGTATGTGGCAATTGCTAACATGATTCGGACGGACTTAAGCTTCGCTCACGGAGAGAAAGTCTCATCGTAGTCAATCCCTTGAACTTGCCGATAACCCTTAGCGACAAGTCGAGCTTTCTGAGATGGTGACATTACCATCCGCGTCCGTCTTCTTCTTAAAAGATTCATTTATTTTCTATCGCTTTCATGATCATCGGGCAAGTCATCACAAAGTCCATACTTTGTTTTCATACATGGATCCTATCTCAGATTGCATGGCTTCAAGCCATTTGTTGGAATCTGGGCCCGCCATCAGCTTCTTCATAGTTGAAGGTTCACCGTTGTCTAACAACATGATTTCCGTGACAGGGTTTTGTACCACTGCAGTGCGGAACGTGTCCTAGTGGACCTAATGGGTTCAAGAGCAACTTGATCCAAGTACCTTGATCATCATCATTAATTTCCTCTCCGGTTGGTGTAGGCACCACAGAACATTTTCTGAGCTGCAATACTTTCCGGTTCAAGAGGTAGTACTTCATCGAGTTTTACTTTCCTCCCACTTACTCCTTTCGAGAGAAACTCTTTTCCGAGAAAGGATCCGTTCTTGGCAACAAAGATCTTGCCTTCGGATCTAAGGTAGAAGGTATACCCAATGGTTTCCTTAGGGTATCCTATGAAGACGCATTTTTCCGATTTGGGTTCGAGCTTTTCAGGTTGAAGTTTCTTGACATAAGCATCGCATCCCCAAACTTTTAGAAAGCGACAGCTTAGGTTTCTTCCCAAACCATAATTCATACGGTGTCGTCTCAACGGATTTAGGCGGTGCCCTATTTAAAGTGAATGTAGCTGTCTCTAGGCGTATCCCCAAAATGATAGCGGTAAATCGGTAAGAGACATCATAGACCGCACCATATCCAATAGAGTGCGATTCTGACGTTCGGACACACCGTTACTGTTGAGGTGTTCCAGCGGCGTGAGTTGTGAAACGATTCCACATTTCCTTAAGTGTGTACCAAATTGCGTGACTTAAGTATTCTCCTCCACGATCCGATCGTAGGAATTTTATCTTTGGTCACGTTGATTCTCTACCTCATTCTGAAATTCCTTGAACTTTTCAAAGGTCTCAGGACTTGTGTTTCATTAAGTAGACATACCCATATCTCCTCAAGTCATCGGTGAGAGTGAGAACATAACGATATCCTCCGCGAGCCTCAACGCTCATTGGACCGCACACATCGGTATGTATGATTTCCAACAAGTTGGTTGCTTTCGCTCCATTGTTCCGGAGAACGGAGTCTTGGTCATTTTGCCCATAAGGCATGGTTACGCATGTGTCAAATGATTCATAACCGAGAGACTCTAAAAGTCCATCAGCATGGAGCTTCTTCATGCGCTTGACACCAATGTGACCAAGGCGGCGGTGCCACAAGTATGTGGGACTATCGTTATCAACTTTACATCTTTTGGTATTCACACTATGAATATGTGTAACATTACGTTCGAGATTCAGTAAGAATAAACCATTGACCATCGGAGCATGACCATAAAACATTTCTCTCATATAAATAGAACAACCATTATTCTCGGATTTAAATGAGTAGCCATCTTGTATTAAACGAGATCACGATACAATGTTCATGCTCAAACTTGGCACTAAATAACAATTATTGAGGTTTAAAACTAATCCCGTAGGTAAATGTAGAGGTAGCGTGCCGACGGCGATCACACCGACCTTGGAACCATTCCCGACGCGCATCGTCACCTCGTCCTTCGCCAGTCTACGTTTATTCCGCAGCTCCTGCTGTGAGTTACATATATGAGCAAGGGCACCAGTATCAAATACCTGTGAGTTACTACTAATGCGGTAAGGTACACATCAATTACATGTATATCAAATATACCTTTAGTGTTGCCGGCCTTCTTATGCGCTAAGTATTTGGGGCAGTTCCGCTTCGATGACCCTTCCCTTTGCAATAAAAGCACTCAGTCTCAGGCTTGGGTCCATTGCCTGACTTCTTCCTGGCAACTGGCTTACCAGGCGCGGCAACATCCTTGCCGTCCTTCTTGAAGTTCTTCTTACCCTTGCCCTTCTTAAACTTAGTGGTTTTATTGACCATCAACACTTGATGTTCCTTCTTGATTTCTACCTCTGCTGACTTCAGCATTGAAAATACTTCAGGAATAGTTTTCACCATCCTCGCATATTGTAGTTCATCACAAAGCTCTTGTAGCTTGGTGGAGCGTGAAGGATTCTGTCGATGACCGCCTCGTCTGCAGGAGGTTAATGTCCAGTGGGACGAGGCGGTTGTGCAACCCAGACATTTTGAGTATGTGCTCACCGACGTAACTATTCTCCTCCATCTTACAACTGTAGAACTTGTCGGAGACTTCATATCTCGACCCGCATGAGCTTGGAAAACTATTTTCAGCTCCTCGAACATCTCATATGCTCCGTGTTGCTCAAAACGCTTTTGGAGCCCGGTTCTAAGCTGTAAAGCATGCCGCACTGAATGAGGGAGTAATCATCAAGACAAGATCGCCAAGCGTTCATAACGTCTTGGTTCTACGTGATGGGTGCATCACCTAGCGGTGCTTCTAGGACATATTGTTTCTTGGCAGCTATGAGGATGATCCTCGGGTTAGGACCCAGTCCGAATAGTTGCTGCCATCATCTTTCAGCTTGGTTTTCTCTAGGAACGCGTTGAAGTTCATGGTGA
This sequence comes from Aegilops bicornis, assembly GCA_021605145.1. NCBI lineage: Eukaryota > Viridiplantae > Streptophyta > Magnoliopsida > Poales > Poaceae > Aegilops > Aegilops bicornis. The sequence continues at coordinate 79,448 of JAHIAL010000141.1, read as the reverse complement.
CATGAGCGTTGGCCATTTGATCTACAAGACATTTTGCAAAGATTTTAGACTATTGTTCATGATAATAAAGTTCATCTAATCAAATTATTTAATGAACTCCCACTCAGATTAGACATCCCTCTAGTCATCTAAGTGTTACACGATCCGAGTCGACTAGGCCGTGTCCGATCATCACGTGAGACGGACTAGTCATCATCGGTGAACATCTCCATGTTGATCGTATCTTCCATCGACTCGTGTTCGACCTTTCGGTCTCCGTGTTCCGAGGCCATATGCTGCATGCTAGGCTCGTCAAGTTAACCCTAAGTGTTTTGCATGTAAAACTGTCTTACACCCATTGTATGTGAACGTAAGGATCTATCACACCCGATCATCACGTGGTGCTTCAAACGCACTTAACTTTAGCAACGGTGCACGATTAGGGAGAACACTTCTTGATATTGTTGTAAGGGATCATCTTATTTACCACCGTCGTTCTAAGTAAACAAGATGCATAAACATAATAAACATCACATGCAATTATATAGTAGTGACATGATATGGCCAATATCATATAGCTCCATTGATCTCCATCTTCGGGGCTCCATGATCATCTTGTCACCGGCATGACACCATGATCTCCATCATCATGTCTTCATGAAGTTGTCACGCCAACGACTACTTCTACTTCTATGGCTAACACGTTTAGCAATAAAGTAAAGTAATTTACATGGCGTTCTTCAATGACACGTAGGTCATACAAAAAATTAAAGACAACTCCTATGGCTCCTGCGGTTGTCATACTCATCGACATGCAAGTCGTGATTCCTATTACAAGAACATGATCTCATACATCACATATATCATTCATCATTCATCACAACTTTGGCCATATCACATCACAAAACACTTGCTGCAAAAACAAGTTAGACGTCCTCTAATTGTTGTTGCAAGTTTTACGTGGCTGCAATAGGGTTCTAGCAAGAACGTTGTCTTACCTACGTGAAAGCCACAACGTGATTTTTCAACTTCTATTTACCCTTCATAAGGACCCTTTTCATCGAATCCGCTCCAACTAAAGTGGGAGAGACAGACACCCGCTAGCCACCTTATGCAACTAGTGCATGTCAGTCGGTGGAACCTGTCTCACGTAAGCGTACGTGTAAGGTCGGTCCGGCCGCTTCATCCCACAATACCGCTGAAGCAAGATAAGACTAGTAGCGGCAAGAGAGTTGACAACATCTACGCCCACAACAGTTGTGTTCTACTCGTGCAATAGAGAACTACGTATAGACCTAGCTCATGATGCCACCGTTGGAACGCGTTGTAGAAAATTAAAATTTTTCCTACGGTTTCACCAAGATCCATCTATGAGTTCATCTAAGCAACGAGTCATGGGAGAGAGATTGCATCTACATACCACTTGTAGATCGGCGTGCGGAAGCGTTCACTAGAACGTGGATGATGGAGTCGTACTCGCCGTGATCCAAATCACCGATGACCGAAAGTGCCGAATCTGGACGGCACCTCCGCGTTCAACACACGCGTCTAAGCGGATGACGTCTCCTCCTTCTTGATCCAGCAAGGGGAAAGGAGAGGTTGAGGAAGATGGCTCCGGCAGCAAGACGACGGCGTGGTGTCGGTGGAGAAGCGACACTCGCAGGCTTCGCCAAGCACGTGACGGAGGAGGAGGTGTAGCAGGAGAGGAGGCGCGAACTTCGTGGGGTTGGCTGCCCCTCCCCTCCCTTTATATAGGCCCCTAGGAGGCGCCCGGCCCTTGGAGATCCAATCTCCCAAGGGGCGGCGGCCAAGGGGGTGGAGTGCCCCCAAGGCAAGTGGGCGCCTCCACCCTAGGGTTTCAACCCTAGGCGCGGGGTGGGCCATAGGCGCACCAGCCCACTATGGGCTGGTTCCTCCCCACTTCAGCCCATGGGGCCCTCCGGGATGGGTGGCCCCACCGGTGGACCCGGGACCCTTCCGGTGGTCCCAGACAATACCGGTGACGAAACTTTCCCGATGGCGAAACAATACTTCCTATATATAATTCTTTACCTCCGGACCATTCCGGAACTCCTCGTGACGTCCGGGATCTCATCCGGGACTCCGAACAACATTCGGTTTACTGCATACTCATATTCATACAACCCTAGCGTCACCGAACCTTAAGTGTGTAGACCCAACGGGTTCGGGAGACATGCAGACTGTTGGGGAACGTAGTAATTTCAAAAATTTTCCTATGCACATGCAAGGATCATGGTGATGTATAGCAACGAGAGGGAGAGTATTGTCCACGCCCTCGTGAGACCGTGAAGCGAAGCGTTATGACAACGCTGCGGTTGATGTAGTCGTGCGTCTTCACGATCCGACCGATCCAAGTCACCGAACGTCACGGCACCTCCGAGTTCAGACACGCTCAGCTCGATGGCGATCCCCGGACTCGATCCAGCAAAGTGTCGGGATGAGTTCCACAAGATGACGGCGTGGTAACGATGATGATGCTCTACCGGCGCAGGCTTCGCCTAAACTCCGCGACGATACGACCGAGGTGGAATATGGTGGAGGGGGCACCGCACACGGCCAAGGAGCGATCACGAAGATCAACTTGTGTGTCCATGGGGTGCCCCTGCCCCTGTATATAAAGGAGTGGAGGAGGGAGGGGCCCTCTCTCTAAGCGGCGCCCTAGGGGAGTCCTACTCCCACCGGGAGTAGGATTCCCTTTCCTAGTCCAACTAGGTGTCCTTCCAAGTAGTAGGAGTAGGAGACAAGGAAGGGAAGAGGGAAGAGAAGGAAGGAGGGCGCCGCCTCCCTAGTCCACCCGGACTAGTCAATGGGGGCGCTGGCCTGCCTCTCCCTCTCCCTAAAGCCCAATAAGGCCCATATACTTCTTCCCCGTATTCCGTAACTCCCCAGACTCAAAATACCCGAATCACTCGGAACCTTTCCGAACTCCGAATATAGTCATCCAATATATCTATCTTTACGTCTCGGCCATTTCGAGACTCCTCGTCATGTCCCCGATCTCATCCGGGACTCCTAACTCCTTCGGTACATCAAAACTCATAAACTCATAATATAACTGTCATCGAAACCTTAAGCGTGCGGACCCTACGGGTTCGAGAACTATGTAGACATGACCTAGAACTATTCTTGGTCAATAACCAATAGCGGAACCTGGACGCTCATATTGGCTCCTACATATTCTACGAAGATCTTTATCGGTCAAACCGCATAACAACATATGTTGTTCCTTTGTCATCGGTATGTTACTTGCCCGGATTTGATCGTAGGTATCCAATACCTAGTTCAATCTCGTTCTTGGCAAGTCTCTTTACTCGTTACGTAATGCATCATTCCGTAACTAACTCTTTAGCTACATTGCTTGCAAGGCTTATAGTGATGTGCATTACCGAGAGGGCCCAGAGATACCTCTCAGGCAATCGGAGTGAAAAACGTAATCTCGAAATATGCCAACCCAACATGTACCTTTGGAGACACCTGTAGTACTCCTTTATAATCACCCAGTTACATTGTGACGTTTGGTAGCACCCAAAGTGTTCCTCCGTAAACGGAGTTGCATAATCTCATAGTTACGGGGAACATGTATACGTCATGAAGAAAGCAATAGCAATATACTAAACGATCAAGTGCTAGGCTAACGGAATGGGTCATGTCAATCACATCATTCTCCTAATGATGTGATCCCATTAATCAAATAACAACACATGTCTATGGTTAGGAAACATAACCATCTTTGATTAATGAGCTAGTCAAGTAGAGGCATACTAGTGACTATATGTTTGTCTATGTATTCACACATGTATTATGTTTCCGGTTAATACAATTATAGCATGAATAATAAACATTTATCATGAAATAAGGAAATAAATAATAACTTTATTATTGCCTCTAGGGCATATTTCCTTGAGTCTCCACTTGCACTAGAGTCAGTAATCTAGTTCACATCGCCATGTGATTTAACATCAATAGTTCACATCTTTATGTGGTTAACACCCATAGTTCACATCGACATGTGACCAACACCCAAAGGGTTTACTAGAGTCGATAATCTAGTTCACATCGCTATGTGATTAACACCCAAAGAGTACTAAGGTGTGATCATGTTTTGCTTGTGAGATAATTTTAGTCAACGGGTCTGGCATCACATTCAGATCCGTAAGTATTTTGCAAATTTCTATGTCTACAATGCTTTGCACGGAGCTACTCTAGCTAATTGCTCCCACTTTCAATATGTATCTAGACCGAGACTTAGAGTCATCTAGATTAGTGTCAAAACTTGCATCGACGTAACCCTTTACTTACGAACCTTTATCACTTCCATAATCGAGAAACATATCCTTATTCCACTAATGATAATTTTGACAGCTGTCCATTGATCTTCTCCTAGATCACTATTGCACTACCTTTCCAAGCTTAGTGGTAGGGTATGCAATAGATCTGGTACACAGCATGGCATACTTTATAGAACCTATGGTTGATGCATAGGGAATGACTTTCATTCTCTTTCTATCTTCTGACGTGGTCGGATTTTGAGTCTTACTCAATCTCACACCTTGTAACACAGGCAAGAAATCTTTCTTTGACTGTTCCATTTTGAACTACTTCAAAATCTTGTCAAGGTATGTATTCATTGAAAAAACTTATCAAGCGTCTTGATCTATCTCTATAGATCTTGATGCTCAATATGTAAGCAGCTTCACCGAGGTCCTTTCTTTGAAAAACTCCTTTCAAATACTCCTTTATGCTTTGCGTAATAATTCTACATTATTTCCGATCAACAATATGTAATTCACATATACTTATCGAAATCTTTGTAGTGCTCCCACTCACTTTCTTGTAAATACAGGCTTCACCGCAAGTCTCAGATAAAACTATATGCTTTGATCAACTTATCAAAGCGTATATTCCAACTCGAGATGCTTGCACCAGTCCATAGATGGATCGCTGGAGCTTGCATATTTTGTTAGCACCTTTAGGATTTACAAAACCTTAGTTGCATCATATACAACTCTTCTTTAATAAATCCATTAAGGAATGCAGTTTTGTTTATCCATTTGCCGATTTCATAAAATGCGGCAATTGCTAACATGATTCGGGCAGACTTAAGCATAGATACGAAAGTGAGAAACTCTCATCGTAGTCAACACCTTGAACTTGTCGAAAACCTTTGCGACAATTCTAGCTTTGTAGATACTAACACTACTATCAGCGTCCATCTTCCTCTTGAAGATCCATTTATTTTCTATGGATTGCCGATCATCGGGCAAGTCAACCAAAGTCCATACTTTGTTCTCATACATGGATCCCATCTCGTATTTCATGGCCTCAAACCATTTTGCGAATCTGGGCTCATCATCGCTTCCTCATAGTTCAGAGGTTCATCATGGTCTAGTAACATGACTTCCGTAACATGATTACCGTACCACTACAGTGCGGATCTTACTCGAAGACTTACGAGGTTTGGTAGCAACTTGATCTCAAGTTTTATGATCATCATCATTAACTTCCTCACTAATTGGTGTAGGAATCATCGGAACTGATTTACGTGATAAACTACTTTCCAATAAGGGAGAAGGTACAATTACCTCATCAAGTTCTACTTTCCTCCCACTCACTTCTTTCGAGAGAAACTCCTTCTCTAGAAAGGATCCATTCTTAACCTTGAATGTCTTGCCTTATCTGTGATAGAAGGTGTACCCAACATTTTGGGTATCCTATGAAGACGCACTTTTCCGATTGGGGTTCAAGCTTATCATGTTGAAACTTTTCACATAAGCATCGCAACCCAAACTTTAAGAAATGACGGCTTAGGTTTCATCGCTAAACCATAGTTCATACGGTGTCATCTCGGATTTAGATGGTGCCCTATTAAACGTGAATGCATTTGTCTCTAATGCATAACCCCAAAATGATAGTGGTAAATCGGTAAGATACATCATAGATCGTACCATATCCAATAAAGTGCTTGATTCTGACGCTCGGACACACCATTATGTTGTGGTGTTCCATGTGGCGTGAGCTGTGAAACTATTCCACTTTGTTTTAATTGAAGACCAAACTCGTAACTCAAATATTCATCTCCACGATCGGATCGCGAAACTTTATTTTCTTGTTACGATGATTTTCCACTTCACTCTGAAATTCTTTGAACTTTTCAACTATTTCAGACTTATGTTTCATCAAGAAGATATACGCATATCTGCTCAAATCATCCGTGAAGGTCGAAAATAATGATACTTGCCACGAGCATCAACACTCATTGGATCGCATACATCGGTATGTATTATTTCCAATAAGTCAAGCTTCGTTCCATTGTTCCGGAGAACGGAGTTTTAGTCATCTTGCCCAAAAGGCATGGTTCGCATAAGCATCAAATGATTCATAACCAAGTGATTCCGAAAATCCATCTTTATGGAGTTTCTTCATGCACTTTACACCGATATGACCCAAACGGCAATGCCACAAATAAGTTGCACTATCATTATTAACTTTGCATCTTTTAGCATCAATATTATGAATATGTGTATCACTACGATCGAGATCCAACAAACTATTTTCATTGGGTGTATAACCATCGAAGGTCTTATTCATGTAAACAGAATAACAATTATTCTTTAACTTCAAATGAATAACCGTATCGCAATAAACATGATCAAATCATATTCATGCTCAACGCAAACGCTAAATAACATTTATTTAGGTTTAACACTAATCCCGAAAGTATAGGGAGTGTGTGATGATGATCATATCAATCTTGGAACTACTTCCAACACTCATCGTCACTTTCCCTCAACTAGTATCTGCTTTATTATGTTACTCCTGCTTTGAGTTACTAATCTTAGCAATCGAACAAGTATCAAATACTGTGGGCTACTATAAACACTAGTAAGGCACACATCAATAATCAGTATATCAAATATACCCTTGTTCACTTTGCCATCCTTTTTATCTACCAAATATTCAGGGCATTTCCGCTTCCATGACCATTTCCTTTGCAGTGTAAGCTTTTCGGTTTCAGGCTTTGGTTCAGCTTTTGGGCTTCTTCGTGAGTGACAACTTGCTTGTCATTCTACTACTTGAAGTTCCTTTCTTTCCCTTTGCCCTTTTCTAGAAACTAGTGGTCTTGTTAACCATCAACACTTGATGTTTTTCTTGATTTCTACCTTGGTGCGATTTCGGCATCACGAAGAGCTTGGGAATCACTTTCGTCATCCCTTGCATATTATAGTTCATCACGAAGTTCTACTAACTTGGTGATGGTGACTAGAGAATTCATCAATCACTATTTTATCCGGAAGATTAACTCCCACTTGATTCAAGCGATTGTAGTACCCGAGACAATGCGAGCACATGCTCACTAGTTGAGCGATTCTCCTCCATCTTTTAGCTATAGAACTTGTTGGAGACTTCATATCTCTCAACTCGGGTATTTGCTTGATATATTAACTTCAATTCCTGGAACATCTTATATGGTCCATGACGTTCAAAATGTCTTTGAAGTCCCGATTCTAAGCCGTTAAGCATGGTGCACTAAACTATCAAGTAGTCATCATATTGAGCTAGCCAAACATTCATAACGTACGCATCCGCTCCCTGCAATAGGTCTAGGGTCCGCATCACCTAGCGGTGCATTAAGGACATAATTCTTCTGTGTAGCAATGAGGATAAACCTCAGATCACGGATCCAATCGGCATCATTGCTACTAACATCTTTCAACACAATTTTCTCTAGGAACATATCAAAATAAACATATGAAAGCAACAACGCAAGCTATTGATCTACAACATAATTTGCAAAATACTACCAGGACTAAGTTCATGATAAATTAAAGTTCAATTAATCATATTACTTAAGAACTCCCACTTAGACAGACATCTCTCTAGTCATCTAAGTGATCACGTGATCCAAATCAACTAAACCATAACCGATCATCACGTGAGATGGAGTAGTTTTCAATGGTGAACATCACTATGTTGATCATATCTACTATATGATTCACGCCGACCTTCGGTCTCCGTGTTCCGAGGCCATATCTGCATATGCTAGGCTCGTCAAGTTTAACCTAAGTATTCCGCGTGTGCAAAACTGGCTTGCACCCGTTGTAGATGGACGCAGAGCTTATCACACCCGATCATCACGTGGTGTCTGGGCACGACGAACTTTGGCAACGGTGCATACTCAGGGAGAACACTTCTTGATAATTAGTGAGAGATCATCTTAAAATGCTACCGTCAATCAAAGCAAGATAAGATGCATAAAGGATAAACATCACATGCAATCAATATAAGTGATATGATATGGCCATCATCATCTTGTGCTTGTGATCTCCATCTCAAGCACCGCCGTGATCACCATCGCCACCGCGCGCGACACCTTGATCTCCATCGTAGCATCGTTGTCGTCCTCGCCAACTATTGCTTCTACGACTATCGCTACCGCTTAGTGATAAAGTAAAGCAATTACATGGCTTTTGCATTTCATACAATAAAGCGACAACCATATGGCTCCTGCCAGCTTGCCGATAACTCGGTTACAAAACATGATCATCTCATACAATAAAATATAGCATCACGCCTTGACCATATCACATCACAACATGCCCTCGCAAAACAAGTTAGACGCCCTCTACTTTGTTGTTGCAAGTTTTACGTGGCTGCTACGGGCTGAGCAAGAACCGTTCTTACCTACGCATCAAAACCACAACGATAGTTAAATCAAGTTGGTGCTGTTTTAACCTTCGCAAGGACCGGGCGTAGCCACACTCAGTTCAACTAAAGTGAGAGAGACAGACACCCGCCAAATCACCTTTAAGCAACGAGTGCTCGCAGCGGTGAAACCAGTCTCGTAAGCGTCTGCAGCGTAATGTCGGTCCGGGCCGCTTCATCTCACAATACCGCCGAACCAAAGTATGACATGCTGGTAAGCAGTATGACTTGTATCGCCCACAACTCACTTGTGTTCTACTCGTGCATATAACATCAACGCATAAAACCTAGGCTCTGATACCACTGTTGGGGAACGTAGTAATTTCAAAAAAATTCCTACGCACACGCAAGGATCATGGTGATGTATAGCAACGAGAGGGGAGAGTATTGTCCACGTACTCGTGAGACCGTAAGCGAAGCGTTATGACAACGCGGTTGATGTAGTCGTGCGTCTTCACGATCTGACCGATCCAAGTACCGAACGTCACGGCACCTCCGAGTTCAAAGACACGTTCAGCTCGATGACGCATCCCGGACTCCGATCCAAAGCAAAGTGTCGGGGATGAGTTCCGTCAAGACGACGGCAGTGGTGATGATGATGATGCTCTATCGGCGAGGCTTCGCCTAAACTCCGCTGACGATATGACCGAGGTGGAATATGGTGGAGGGGGCACCAAGACACGGCTAAGGAACGATCACGAAGATCAACTTGTGTGTCCATGGGGTGCCCCTGCCTGTGATATAAAGGAGTGGAGGAGGGAGGGCGGCCCTCTCTATGGCGGCGCCTAGGGAGTCCTACTCCACCGGGAGTAGGATTCCCCTTCCTAGTCCAACTAGGTGTCCTTCCAAGTAGTAGGAGTAGGAGACAAGGAAGGGGAAGAGGGAAGAGAAGGAAGGAGGGGGCGCCGCCCCTCCCCCTAGTCCAATTCGGACTAGTCAATGGGGGGGCGCGTGGCCTGCCTCTCCCTTTCCCCTAAAGCCCAATAAGGCCCATATACTTCTTCCCCCGTATTCCCGTAACTCCCCGGTACTCCGAAAAATACCCGAATCACTCGGAACCTTTCCGAACTCCGAAGAGAGTTGTCCAATATATCGATCATTATGTCTCGACCATTTCGAGACTCCTCGTCATGTCCCCGATCTCATCCGGGACTCCGAACTCCTTCGTACATCAAAACTCATAAACTCATAATATAACATCGCATCGAAACCTTGTTGCGGACCCTACGGGTTCGAGAACTATGTAGACATGACCTAGAACTATTCTTGGTCAATAACCAATAAGCGGAACCCGGATGCTCATATTGGCTCCTACATATTCTACGAAGATCTTTATCGGTCAAACCGCATAACAACATACGTTGTTCCCTTTGTCATCGGTATGTTACTTGCCCGGGATTTGATCGTCGGTATCCAATACCTAGTTCAATCTCATTACTGACAAGTCTCTTTAATCATTACGTAATGCATCATTCCGTAACTAACTCTTTAGCTACATTGCTTGCAAGGCTTATAGTGATGTGCATTACCGAGAGGGCTCAGAGATACCTCTCCCATAATCGGAGTGACAAAACCTAATCTCGAAATACGCCAACCCAACATGTACCTTTGGAGACACCTGTAGTACTCCTTTATAATCACCCGATTCGTTGTGACGTTTGGTAGCACCCAAAGTGTTCCTCCGTAAACGGGAGTTGCATAATCTCATAGTTACGGTGAACATGTATAAGTCATGAAGAAAGCAATAGCAATATACTAAACGATCAAGTGCTAGGCTAACGGAATGGGTCATGTCAATCATATCATTCTCCTAATGATGTGATCCCATTAATCAAATAACAACACATGTCTATGGTTAGGAAACATAACCATCTTTGATTAATGAGCTAGTCAAGTAGAGGCATACTAGTGACTATATGTTTGTCTATGTATTCACACATGTATTATGTTTCCGGTTAATACAATTCTAGCATGAATAATAAACATTTATCATGAAATAAGGAAATAAATAATAACTTTGTTATTGCCTCTAGGGCATATTTCCTTCACAGACATGACCGAGACGACTCTCCGGTCAATAACCAACAGCGGGATCTGGATACCCATGTTGGCTCCCACATGCTCCTCGATGATGTCATCGGATGAACCGCGATGTCGAGGATTCAATCAAACCTCAGATACAATTCCCTTTGTCAATCGGTACGTTACTTGCCGAGACTTCGATCGTCGGTATCCCAACACCTCGTTCAGTCTCAAGCATCGCAAGTCACTTTACTCGTGTCGTAATGCATGATCCCGTGACTAACCACTTAGTCAATTTGAGCTCATTATGATGATGCATTACCGAGTGGGCCTAGAGATACCTCTCCGCCATACGGAGGAGTGACAAATCCTACCACGATCCGTGTCAACCCCACAGACACTTTCGGAGATACTGTAGTGCACCTTTATAGTCACCCGATTCGTTGCCAGGACGTTTGGTACACCGAAAGCACTCTTACGGTATCCGGGAGTTACACGATCTCATGGTCTAAGGAAGAGATACTTGACATTGAAAAAGTTCTAGCAAACGAACTACACGATCTTGTGCTATGCTTAGGATTGGGTCTTGTCCATCACATCATTCGCCTAATGATGTGATCCCGTTATCAATGACATCAAATGTCCATAATCAGGAAACCATGACTATCTATTGATCAACGAGCTAGTCAACTAGAGGCTCACTAGGGACATATTGTGGTCTATTTATTCACACGTGTATTACGATTTCCGGATAATACAATTATAGCATGAATAAAAGACAATTATCATGAACAAGGAAATATAATAATAATCCTTTTATTATTGCCTCTAGGGCATATTTCCAACAGTGATCACTTAGATGACTAGAGAGATGTCTGTCTAAGTGGGAGTTCTTTAGTAATATGATTAATTGAACTATAATTTATCATGAACTTAGTCCTGGTAGTATTTTGCAAATAATGTTGTAGATCAATAGCTCGCGTTGTTGCTTCCCTATGTTTTATATGTGTTCCTAGAGAAAAATCATGTTGAAAGATGTTAGTAGCAATGATGCGGATTAGATCCGTGATATGAGGTTTATCCTCATTGTTGCATAGAAGAATTATGTCCTTGATGCACCGCTAGGTGACAGACCTATTGCAGGAGCAGAAGCAGACGTTATGAACGTTTAGCTAGGTCAATATGATGACTACTTGATAGTTTAGTGCACCATGCTTAATGGCTTAGAATCGGGACTTCAAAGCCGTTTTTGAACGTCATGGACCATATGAGATGTTCCAGGAGTTGAAGTTAATATTTCAAGCAAATACCCGAGTTGAGAGATATGAAGTCTCCAACAAGTTATATAGCTAAAATATGGAGGATAATAGCTCAACTAGTGAGCATTTGCTCAGATTGTGCAGGTATTACAATCGCTTGAATTAAGTGGGAGTTAATCTTCCAGATAAGATAGTGATTGACAGAGTTCTCTAGTCACCATCACCAAGTTAGTAGAACTTTGTGATGAACTACAGTATGCAAAGGATGACGAAAACGATTCCCGAGCTCTTCGTGATGTTGAAATCAACGAAGGCATCAAGTGTTGATGATTGACAAGACCACTAGTTTCAAAAAAAGGGCAAAGGGAAAGAAAGGGAACTTCAAGTAGAATGGCAAGCAAGTTGTCACTCCCGCGAAAAAGCCCAAAGCTGGACCAAAGCCTGAAACTGAGTGCTTCTACTGCAAAGGACATGGTCACTCGAAGTGGAAATGCCCTTAATATTTGGTAGATAAGAAGAATGGCAAAGTGAACAAGAGTATATTTGATATACAGGTTATTGATGTGTACCTTACTAGTGTTTATAGTAACCCCTGGGTATTTGATACTTGTTCGGTTGCTAAGATTAGTAACTTGAAACAGGAGTTACAGAATAAACAGAGACTAGTTGAGGGTGAAGTGACGATGTGTGTTGGAAGTGGTTCCAAGATTGATATGATCATCATCACACACTCCCTATATTTTCGTGATTAGTGTTAAACCTAAATAAATGTTATTTGGCGTTTGCGTTGAGCATGAATATAATTTGATCATGTTTATTGCAATACGGTTATTCATTTAAAGTCAGAGAATAATTGTTGTTCTGTTTACATGAATAAAACCTTCAATGGTCATACACCCAATGAAAATAGTTTGTTGGATCTCAATTGTAATGATACACATATTCATAATATTGATGCCAAAAGATGCAAAGTTAATAATGATAGTGCAACTTATTTGTGGCACTGCCGTTTAGGTCATATCGGTGTAAAACGCATGAAGAAACTCCATAATGATGGACTTTCGGAATCACTTGATTATGAATCACTTGGTACTTGCGAACCATGCCTCATGGGCAAGATGACTAAAACACCGTTCTCCGGAACTATGGAGCGAGCAACTGATTTGTTGGAAATCATACATACTGATGTATGTGGTCCAATGAATATTGAGGCTCGCGGCGGGTATCGTTATTTTCTGACCTTCACAGATGATTTGAGAAGATATGAGTATATCTACTTAATGAAGCACAAGTCTGAAACATTTGAAAAGTTCAAAGAATTTCAGAGTGAAGTGGAGAATCATCGTAACAAGAAAATAAAGTTTCTACGATCTGATCGTGGAGGAGAATATTTAAGTTACGTGTTTGGCCTTCATATAAAACAATGTGGAATAGTTTCACAGCTCACGCCACATGGAACACCACAGCATAATGGTGTGTCCGAACGTCATAACCGCACTTTATTGGATATGGTGTGATCTATGATGTATCTTACCGATTTACCACTATCATTTTGGGGTTATGCGTTAGAGACAGCTGTTGGGGAACGTAGTAATTACAAAAAATTTCCTACGCACACGCAAGATCATGGTGATGCATAGCAACGAGAGGGAGAGTGTTGTCTACGTACCCTCGTGAGACCCGAAGCGGAAGCGTTGACACAACGTAGAGGAAGTAGTCGTACGTCTTCCCGATCCAACCGATCCAAGCACCGTTACTCCGACACCTCCGAGTTCTTGGCACACGTTCAGCTCGATGACGATCCCCGGGCTCCGATCCAGCAAAGCGTCGGGGAGGAGTTTCACAAGACGACGGCGTGGTGACGATCTTGATGTTCTACCGCGAGGGCTTCGCCTAAACACCGCTACAATATGATCGAGGTGGAATATGGTGGAGGGGGCACCGCACACGGCTAAGAGCGATCACAAAGATCAACTTGTGTGTCCATGGGGTGCCCCTGCCTCAGATATATAAAGGAGTGGAGGAGGGGGAGGGCCGGCCCTCTCTATGGCGCGCCCTAGGGGAGTTCTACTCCCACCGGGAGTAGGATTCCCCCTTTCCTAGTAGAACTAGGAGCCCTTCCAAGTAGGAGTAGGAGGGAAGGAAAGGGAAGGGAAAAGGAGAAGGAAGGAAGGGGGCGCCCCCCCTCCCTAGTCCAATTCGGACCAGCTGATGGGGAGGGGTGCGGCCACCCTTTGAGGCCTTTCTCTCCTTTCCCGTATGGCCCATTAAGGCCCAATACGAATTCCCGTAACTCCCCGGTACTCCCGAAAATACCCGAATCACTCGGAACCTTTCCGATGTCCGAATATAGTCGTCCAATATATCGATCTTTACGTCTCGACCATTTCGAGACTCCTCGTCATGTCCCCGATCTCATCCGAGACTCCTAACTCCTTCGGTACATCAAAACTCATGAACTCATAATATAACTGTCATCGAAACCTTAAGCGTGCGGACCCTACTGTTCGAGAACAATGTAGACATGACCAAGACATGTCTCCGGTCAATAACCAATAGCGGAACCTGGATGCTCATATTGGCTCCTACATATTCTACGAAGATCTTTATCGGTCAGACTGCATAACAACATACGTTGTTCCCTTTGTTATCGGTATGTTACTTGCCCGAGATTCGATCGTCAAGATCCAATACCTAATTCAATCTCGTTACACGGCAAGTCTCTTTACTCGTTACGTAATGCATCATTCCGTAACTAACTCATTAGCTACATTGCTTGCAAGGCTTATAGTGATGTGCATTATCGAGAGGGCCCAGAGATACCTCTCAGAGCAATCGGAGTGACAAAACCTAATCTCAAAATCGCCAACCCAACATGTACCTTTGGAGACACCTGTAGTACTCCTTTATAATCACCCGATTCGTTGTGACGTTTGGTAGTACCTAAAGTGTTCCTCCGTAAACGGAGTTGCATAATCTCATAGTTACAGGAACATGTATAAGTCATGAAGAAAGCAATAGCAACATACTAAACGATCAAGTGCTAGGCTAACGGAATGGGTCAAGTCAATCTCATGATTCTCCTAATGATGTGATCCCGTTAATCAAATGAAAACTCATGTCTATGGCTAGGAAACTTAACCATCTTTGATTCAACGAGCTAGTCAAGTAGAGGCTTACTAGTGACACTATGTTTGTCTATGTATTCACACATGTATTATGTTTCCGGTTAATACAATTCTAGCATGAATAATAAACATTTATCATGATATAAGGAAATAAATAATAACTTTATTATTGCCTCTAGGGCATATTTCCTTCAACAGCTGCATTCACTTTAAATAGGGCACCATCAAAATCCGTTGAGACGACGCCTTATGAACTGTGGTTTGGCAAGACACCAAAGTTGTCGTTTCTTAAAGTTTGGGGCTGCGATGCTTATGTGAAAATGTTTCAACCTGATAAGCTCGAACCCAAATCGGAGAAGCGCGTCTTCATAGAATACCCAAAGGAAAATGTTGAGTACACCTTCTATCACAGATCTGAAGGCAAGATATTCGTTGCTAAAATGGATCCTTTCTAGAGAAGGAGTTTCTCTTGAAAGAAGTGAGTGGGAGGAAAGTAGAACTTGATAAGGTAATTGTACCTTCTCACGAATTGGAAAGTAGTGCATCACAGAAATCAGTTCCAGTGATTCCTACACCAATTTGTGAAGAAGTTAATGATGATGATCATGAAATTTCAGATTAAGTTACTCTGGAACCTCGTAGGTCTTCGGAGTAAAGATCCGCACCAGAGTGGTACGGTAATCCTATTACGGAGGTCATGTTACTTGACCGTGGCGAACCTACGAACTATGAGGAAGCGATGATGAGCCCAGATTCCGCGATATGGCTTGAGGCCATGAAATCTGAGATTGGATCCATGTATGAGAACAAAGTATGGACTTTGGTGGACTTGCCCGATGATCGGCAAGCCATAGAAAATAAATGGATCTTCAAGAGGAAGACAGACGCTGATAGTAGTGTTACTATCTACAAAGCTCGACTTGTCGCAAAAAGTTTATCGACAAAGTTCAAGGTGTTGAATACGATGAGATTTTCTCACTCGTATCGATGCTTAAGTCTGTCCGAATCATGTTAGAAATTGCCACATTTTATGAAATCTGGCAAATGGATGTCAAAACTGCATTCCTTAATGGTTTTCTGAAAGAAGAGTTGTATATGATGCAATCAGAAGGTTTTGTCAATCCTAACGGTACTAACAAAATGTGCAAGCTCCAGTGATCCATCGATGGACTGGTGCAAGCATCTTGGAGTGGGAATATACGCTTTGATAAGTTGATCAAAACATATAGTTTTATACGGACTTGCAGTGAAGCCTGTATTTACAATAAAATGAGTGGGAGCACTACAACCTTTTTGATAAGTATATGTAAGTGACATATTGTTGATCAGAAATGATGTAGAATTTTTCTTGAAAGCATAAAGAAGTGTTTGAAAGGATTTCTTTAAAAGAAAGACCTTACTAAAGCTGCTTACATATTGAGCATCAAGATCTATTGAGATAGATCAAGACGCTTGATAAGATTTTCAATGAGTACATACCTTGACAAGATTTCGAAGTAGTTCAAAATGGAGCAGTCAAAGAAAGAGTTCTTGCCTGTGCCTCAGTGTAACGCCCCGGATACAACTTTCCATATTCGTAACTCCAACTCTTGCCTTTTCCGGAGATGTGATATTTTATTCCCTCCGCGATTGGGGTTTTGTCTTTTGTTTTGCATTTTGTTCATGTCATGCATTTCATCTCATAGCATCATGCGCATTGCATCCGCATGTTTTCTTAAAAAACTCGTAGCCGCTAGTAGTTGTCGTTTCTTTCCTTGGCTTCGTGGCATGTTGTCAGACCTGTCTCCGTTGACCTTTTTCAGACCAACCAGCTTCTCGTTCCCTCTTGTCTGACCGTTTGACCCTCTCCACACTTTACCCACCCCCTCTTACCGACCCGCTCTGTCATTACCTTTGAGTCCGGATCATCCCCTAACGTCTATAAAACATCTCCGTTTCTTATATTGGACTCCCTACCTATATTTTCTCGACCTTTGATTTAATCGGAGGGACCAAAATAGCCCCACCCGCTATATAAACAGTCTAACCCTAGAACCTAGGGACATTGTCCCATCCATCCCATCCGCGCGCAACTCTCTTCCTCGATTCTCCCGGATCCTCGTCGTCCAACCCCCGCAGCCAAGCCTCCACCTTCTCCTCAATTTCCCAGCCGCCACTCCTCCTGCTTTCGATCTCCCTGTCACCCAATCCATCGATCCCAAAGAACTGTGAGCCCTCCCATGGCTCCTTCGATTCCTCCCTCCTCATGGCCGGGAACCAACACTTCGCCGATGTCATGCCCGAGGCCTCGTCCCCGCCGACGACCATGACCAACAGCAGCTCCTCGCGTGCCCTGCTCCTCCACAGGCATGCCCCAAAGAGTCGGCCCTGACCGCCAAGCGCTGAGGCCTGCCTTCTCCTCGTCCGGCCGACTGAAGCCAGCAGGTCGCCGTCTCCTCGCCTTCTCCCTTTTCTCTGGTTCTTCTCTAACCTTCGCTCTCTGCTGCTCTTGAACCAGCGGCCCGCCCGCCGTCCGTTAAATCTTCCAGCGAGGCGAGGCACCGAGCTCCGCCAAGAAGTCCCTCTCTGCTGGCGTCAGACCGCTGCTTTCTGCTTCCCGGAGGACCTCGGCGAGAGCCTCGCTCGCGCCCCTGCCTGCCGTCGCTGGATCCCACTGGCGCCCCCAAGTCCCGTCCAGCCGCCCTGGAGCTTCTTCGCTACCCCGGCCTCGTCCCTGGCTCCAGGTCGCCGCGCCGCCCCATCGGTGACCGCAGCGCCAAGTCCCGCTCGGTTGCCCGCTCCGTTGACCGCGCGCTCGTCCAGCGCCTCGCTTGGACCACGTCACCGGGCCTCTGCCTCCCCTTCAACCGCCTCCCCTTCGCTCCGGCCGGGCCAAGCCAATGTGAGCAGCCACCAAACCCCTCCTGTGCATTGTTGGGCTAGCCAATTTCGGCCCATGTCATGTGTTTTTTCGCGGAATGATTTTGCTATTTATCCAGGAATTTACCATTTTACAGAAAAGACCCTCATGTTCATGCATTTATATCTCTCAAACCGTGCATCGGATTAAAATGATTTAAACATGTAAAATGCTTAGAATTTTGTGTAGATTAATAATTTGCCACTTTCATCCATGTTAAATATGTTTAAACATGCTGTTTGTTTAAACTTGCTCAAATGTCATGTTGAAATGATTTATTTCATAACTAAATAACCGTAGCTCGGTTTTAAATAAACTTTATATGTAAATGGGGTGGAAAACTGCCTAGTTTAACATGGTGCACTTTATTTTGCTGTTTAACAACATTAAAATATGATTAGAGCAGAACAGTACCAAATTCGAAATACGCATATGGGGATTTTCTGAAATTGTTGTTTGTTGTTCCGGCCTCATTTAAACTTGCCTAAATAGTTAGTTTAATTATGATTCACCTCTTGCCATGTTTAATAACATTTAATATTGTTGGGTACATAACCGAGAGAGAACTAAATAATTGATGTGGTGTTTCGTCAATATGCAACTCGGTGCATATTGAGCTCCTCTTAACTTGTAGCATTGTTTGTTGCACTTTGCCATGCCATGCCTCATTAAACCGGACATGCATCATACTCGATTGTGCATCATGCCATGTTTATGCTTGTGCATTTACCATGTTGTTTGTTTCTTTTCGGTGTTGCTTCTTAGTTCCGGTAAATGTTGCGATTGTGAGGATTAGATTCGACTACTTCCGTTCGTCTTCTTCATGGACTCGTTCTTCTTCCTAGCGGGATTTCAGGCAAGATGACCGTCACCTTGGAGCTCATTACTATCATAGCTATGCTAGTTGCCTCGATGCTATTGCTATGCTGCGTTACCTACCAGTTGCTCCTCAAGCCTCCCAAATTGCCATGAACCTTTAACCCTTGTCCCCCTTTCTAGCAAACCGTTGTTTGGCTATGTTACCGCTTTTGCTCAGCCCCTCTTATAGCGTTGCTAGTTGCAGGTGAAGATGAAGATTGCTCCATGTTGGATTATGTTTATGTTGGGATATCACAATATCTCTTATATTATTAATGCATCTATATACTTGGTAAAGGGTGGAAGGCTCGGCCTTATGCCTGGTGTTTTGTTCCACTCTTGCCGCCCTAGTTTCCGTCATATCGGTATTATGTTCCCGGATTTTGCGTCCCTAACGCGGTTGGGTGATTTATGGGACCCCCTTGACAGTTCGCTTTGAATAAAACTCCTCCACCAAGGCCCAACCTTGGTTTTACCATTTGCCTCACCACCACCTACTTTTCCCTTGAGAGTCGCGCTCTCGAGGGTCATCTTTATTTAGCCCCCCGGGCCAGTGCTTATCTAAGTGCTGGTTCGAACCGAGCCGCCTGCGGGGCCACCACGGGAAACTCAAGGCCTGGTTTTACTCGTAGCCTGTCTCATCCGGTGTTGCCCTGAGAACGAGATATGTGTAGCTCCTATCGGGATTGTCGGTGCATCGGGCGGTCTTGCTGGTCTTGTTTTACCATTGTCGAAATGTCTTGTAAATCGGGATTCCGAGTCCGATCGGGTCTTCCGGAGAAGGAATATCCTTCGTTGATCGCAAGAGCTTATCATGGGCTAAGTTGGGACACCCTGCAGGGTTTGAACTTTCGACAGCCGTGCCCGCGGTTATGTGGCAAATGGGAATTTGTTAATATCCGGTTGTAGTAAACCTGAAGTAAACTCTTCTAAAATACACCAACCGTGTGCGTAACCGTGAGGTGTCTCTTTTCGGGGCTGATCGAGAGGAGAACACGGTTTCTGGGTTATGTTTGACGTAAGTAATAGTTCATGATCACTTCTTGATCATTACTAGTTGACGACCGCTTGCTAAGCTCCTCTTCTCGCTCTTGTTCCGTAAGTTAGCCACCATACTTTGCTTAGTCGCTGCTGCAACCTCACCACTTTACCCCTTCCTTACCCTTTAAGCTTTGCTAGTCTTGATACCCATGGTAATGGGATTCTTTGAGCCCTCGTGGCTCACAGATTTACTACACCAACGATTGTAGGTACAGGTTATCACGATGATCATGACGCGAGAGCGATGTTCACTTGTTTTGGAGTTCTTCTTACGCTTCTTCGATCGGGGATAGGTTCGGTCGGCAGCCTGGGCTAGCAGTGGTGGATATTGTTTGAGTTTATTTTTATGTTTCATCCGTAGTCGGATGTTGTTATTGTATGATGTATTGTTGTATTCATGTGAAATTTTATGTCTTGGTTGTATACCCACTATTATGTAATGTTGATGTAATGATATCCACCTTGCATAAGCTTCTTCAAGATGCGCTTCTATCCTTGGTGGGACCTTCGAGTTCCTTTAGGATAGAGTCGCATGTTGGGCGTGACAAGTTGGTATCAGAGCCTCGACCAACCATAGGAGCCCCCTTGTTTGTTGGCCGTTGTTGAGTCTAGAAGAAAACTATTTTGAGTCTTAGGGTTATATATATCGGAGAGTAGGATTCTTTTTACTCCTCAGTCCCTTCGTCGCTCTGGTGAGGCCTCCTGACGTAGATGTTTTGTCTTTCCTCTCCTCAAATTTCACGAATTTTTTTTAGGATCACGCGGGTATCTTGGGATCGTTCCGATAGTCTTGTGACGAGAACATTGTTCTTGGTGCCTCCTGACATTTAGGGGTTGTGGCAGTGTCCCGGGGAGTTGAGCTCCGAGGTGTTGTCGTCACAATTTTATCGTTGCGATTCTGGAATACACGAGTTTTGCCGACATCGAAAATCTCTTTTATGTAGTTGTTGGTGAGATAACCTCGACGCCACCCAGTACTGGGAAGTTCGGGAGTATTGCGATAACTTGTATAACGGATGCTTTTCA
The DNA here is from genome assembly GCA_021605145.1 of Aegilops bicornis. Classification (NCBI taxonomy): domain Eukaryota; kingdom Viridiplantae; phylum Streptophyta; class Magnoliopsida; order Poales; family Poaceae; genus Aegilops; species Aegilops bicornis. The sequence goes on along the minus strand of JAHIAL010000141.1, from coordinate 58,512 downwards.
AAGGTTGAGGTACACGATTTCCGAAGGTTTCTTGGTTATGTGTTGACGGATGGATACAGCTGGATCTAGGGATTGTTAGTTTGGGTGAGATATTTTGTGTCCCCTGTATCCCCAACACCAGATTGCATAACCAGAAAGTTTCGGGAGTTTATAGGTGGGAATTCAAGTAGCTCCTAGAATATCTTTCCGACAGATGCATGATATGGGATTAGGGTAAATCTCTATCATATGTATTTGTTCCGGCTTTTCTGCAAGCCAATCCTTTGTTTTGTTTTGAGTTGTGGTATTTGAGTTGCTTCAATGTCAAGTGTTGATTCCATACCTTTCAAGCGGTGTTCTCATATTGCTATGTGAATACTAATCCTTCTTGATCATCGAGGTCGTCATGTTAATTCTTTTCCCAACCGGCGTGCTTCTCTTCAAGTGGATCCGATCATTTCAACGTTTGCAAGATCAATTCTAAGTTTTCTCAACGGTGTTTGTTTCATCCGTCCCAAGTTGTCTTTGTTTTCCCGCCCTCCCACCCTATTTCTTCAAGGACTCAGATTTCTTAATCATGTATCCTTTTATTTGTGGATTTAACTCAAGCTTTCAGTGTTGATCATATTCCTTTCCTTGTTGCAAATGCTTTCTCTTGCCGATGCACCTCTTAATCATTCACTTCTCGCTATTCATTTGTTACGGAGTGTTGAAGATATCTCGGAAGGCTCGTCTTTTCATTCCAGATCCGTTCAAGTTATTTTGAGGTTGTTATCTCATTCAAGCCATTTAATTCTCTTGGTGCAATCTTTATTTCAAGCAATCCTTCAACGCGAGTGGGCCCTAACCTACGTGTCTTTTCCTGTGATCTTACGACTCTTCTACTTTTTTACGGAACTATTCTCAAATTCATTTCAAAGTTTTACGAAGAATGAATTTTCATCGATCTCATGCCTTCTCCTAGGCCGCTTTCAAATTCTTTTCATCTACGGCTCAACCTTTCCTATTTTAATCCTTCCGGAGTTTCTCAACAATTTGGTGGTGTTTCTCCTCGACATTCTCAGCATGTGAAGACCGAAGAAGAGTTCCTCTTAAATCCTTACCCGTTCTTCCAAAGATGCGTAGTTCAAGTTTGATGCCATCCTCTCATAATTGTTTTCGATTGTGGGAATTCTTTTCACCCATCCGGAGCATTTCATGAGTTGTTTCCATTTCTTTCCTCCGAAGGCCATCATGTCATAATTCTTCATTCTCAGCGTGTAGCTACCGTTCCCCAAATCTTACCGGTGAATCGTTCAAATATCCTCTAATCAGTTCATGATCTCTTCATTCTCTTGTATCTAAATTCTCTCAAGCATCTTCATTCGTTTTCCAATTCTTCCCAGTGAATTGTGCCTTTGCTACGTTCATTTTCAGTTCTTACGGTGGTTCGTTCAATATTTCTTTTCCTTGATTATCGGATTAATTCATTCGTTCTTTTCAATTCCACCGGTGGTTCCATCAATACCTTCTCAGGTTTGCGCTATATCTCTCTTAATCCTTTCTACGGGAATAAGTAGTATGCCAAATCCATTGCTTGTCATCAATTTAATTTGTTGAAGGATAAGCATACAATAAATCTTATTCTTATTTCCTCGAGGTGATTCAATTTTTTTCTTAGGAGATTGTACATGATGAAGTAATTCTCGTTTCTAGTGTTTCATCTTTTCTTTTTCCGGAGTTCCAAGATTTCTCGGTTATATCGTCACAAGCGCTCATCTAAATCATTGCAAGGCTTCACCTTGTGTTGTCAACCTCTCTTTCTTTCTATCATCCCTCTATTGCGGAGCTCTTCATGGAGGCTCTACATGATGGTTCGTCAAGGATTCTTTTAATTATTCAATTGTTCTTCAAGATTTCTCTCGAAGTTATGACCCGCCAAACTATACTCAAAAATAAACATGGTGCCCAACACATGTTTTGTTTTGAGGAGTTCAAGTTTTATTCTTCTTGCATTTCGAAGTGCAATTCGTTCTACCTTGTCATTTGAGGTGGTGTTATGTCATTCTTGACAATTTGAGTTCGTGTTTCATGATTCACATGTTGTCAAGAATGAGGTATTTAAATCCATCAATCTCTTCATTGGAGTTATCTTGGGTTATATTTCACCTAAAGCTTTCCCTAAGGATTGTTGCTATTTATGGTGCTTATAAATGACCCAAGTTCTTCATTTGTCCTCCAGTGAAATAAGTTTCTCGTCTCCTTGTTGATATCAATCCAATCAACTGTTTCCGTTAGTGGCGGGTTGTCTCCTCATAATTTTGAGATGTGTTCCATAAGCCCACAACAAGCTTGTTCTTTTCGTTGTTGGTTTTCCAACAACTCCGTTATAACCTTCTTGGAAGGGTGCTTTCCAAGATCATTTGTGGCGAAGTTGGCATTTTCTTCTCCATTCTTTTATTCCAATGATCTATCTTCTTTCGTTCTTAGGAGGCATGGTGATGTTGCTCTCTTCACTCATCATCTCGAATTGTGAGGATCGTGTTCTTTTCATGCTTATCCATTTAACCGGAGTGTTGTGTCATCTCTTCAAGTTCTTTTCTTCTTATCAAGTCTTGCATCTCTTTTCAACCGGAGTGTTGTCCGAATTTGATTTTGCCTTGTTCCTTGTTTATCTCATTTCAACCAGAGTGGTTCCGATTCCTTCTTGTCCATTATACTCGTCATTCATAGCTTTGCAACCTCCAAGGTTCAAATGGTGTTCCTTGTTTCTATTTTTCTACCACAGTGCTCTCAATTGTGTTCAACTCCGTTGTGTTCTTTCTTTCAACTTTTCAACCTCTCAAGGTTCTTTGGTTAAACTCATTGGTCGAAGAAGCAACTTGTTTTACCTCTTCTCTTCCTCTTTCGTTTCTCTCCGGTGCCATCCTAGATCTCGGGACGAGATCCTCTCGTAGTGGTGGAGTGTTGTAACGCCCCGGATACAACTTTCCATATTCGTAACTCCAACTCTTGCCTTTTCCGGAGATGTGATATTTTATTTCCTCCGTGATTGGGTTTTTGTCTTTTGTTTTGCATTTTGTTCATGTCATGCATTTCATCTCATAGCATCATGCGCATTGCATCCGCATGTTTTCTTAAAAAACTCGTAGCCGTTAGTAGTTGTCGTTTCTTTCCTTGGCTTCGTGGCATGTTGTCAGACCTGTCTCCGTTGAACTTTTTCAGACCAACCGGCTTCTCGTTCCCTCTTGTCTGACCGTTTGACCCTCTCCACACTTTACCCACCCCCTCATGCGCGCGTCCGAAAATTGTCCCGAATCTGACCCGCTCAGTCGCTACCTTTGAGTCTGGATCATCCCCTAACGTCTATAAAACATCTCCGTTTCTTATATTGGACTCCCTACCTATATTTTCTCGACCGCCTGATTTAATCAGAGGGACCAAAATAGCCCCACCCGCTATATAAACAGTCTAACCCTAGAACCTAGGGACATTGTCCCATCCATCCCATCCCCGCGCCGCAACTCTCTTCCTCGGGATTCTCCCAGATCCTCGTCGTCCAACCCCGCACAGCCAAGCCTCCACCTTCTCCTCGATTTCCCGCAGCCGCCACTCCTCTGCTCGATCTCCCCTGTCACCCAATCCATCGATCCCCAGCAACCAGAGCCCTCCCATGGCTCCCTTCGATTCCTCCCTCCTCATGGCCGGGGAACCAAGCCGCTCGCCGATCTCATGCTCGAGGCCTCGTCCCCGCCGACGACCATGACCAACAACAGCTCCTCGCGTGCCCCTGCTCCTCCCGAGCATGCCCCAAGAGGCCGTCTGACCGCCTCAGCGCCCGAGGCCTGCCTTCTCCTCGTCCCATGCCGACCGAAGCTGCCAGGTCGCCGTCTCCTCGCGCCTTCTCCCCTTTTCTACGGTTCTTCTCTAACCTTCGCTCTGCTGCTCTTGAACCAGCGCCCGACCGCCGCCGTCCCTGTTCGTCTTCCGGTGGCGAGGCACCGAAAACTCCGCCGCAAGAAGTCCCTCTGCTGCTTTGTCGTCATGCCGCTGCTACGCTTCCCGGAGGACCTCGGCGAAACCTCGCTCGCGCCCCCTCTGTTCCGTCGCCTGGATCCCACCGCCGGCGCCCCCAAGTCCCGTCCAGCCGCCCTGGAGCTTCTTCGCTACCCCGGCCTCGTCCCTGGCTCCAGGTCACCGCGCCGCCCCACCGGTGACCGCAACGCCACGTCCCGCTCGGTTCAGCCCGCTCCGTTGACCGCGCGCTCGTCGGCCGCCTCGCTTGGACCCGGCGTCGCCGGGCCTGTGCCTACCCTTAAACCGGCCTCCCTCTGCTCCAGCCGGGCCAAGCCCAATGTGAGCAGCCACCAAACCCCTCCTGTGCATTGTTGGGCTAGCCAATTTCGGCCCATGTCATGTTTTTTTTTTCGCGGAATGATTTTGCTATTTATCCAGGAATTTACTGTTTTAAAGAAAAGACCCTCATGTTCATGCATTTATATCTCTCAAACCGTGCATCGGATTAAAATGATTTAAACATGTAAAATGCTTAGAATTTTGTGTAGATTAATAATTTGCCACTTTCATACATGTTAAATATGTTTAAACATGCTGTTTGTTTAAACTTGCTCAAATGCCATGTTGAAATGATTTATTTCATAACTAAATAACCGTAGCTCGGTTTTAAATAAACTTTATATGTAAATGGGGTGGAAAAATGCCTAGTTCAACATGGTGCACTTTATTTTGCTGTTTAACAACATTAAAATATGATTAGAGCAGAACAGTACCAAATTCGAAATACGCATATGGGGATTTTCCGGAATTGTTGTTTGTTGTTCCGGCCTCATTTAAACTTGCCTAAATAGTTAGTTTAATTATGCTTCACCTCTTGCCATGTTTAATAACATTTAATATTGTTGGGTACATAACCGAGAGAGAACTAAATAATTGATGTGGTGTTTCGTCAATATGCAACTCGATGCATATTGAGCTCCACTTAACTTGTAGCATTGTTTGTTGCACTTTGCCATGCCATGCCTCATTAAACGGACATGCATCATACTCGATTGTGCATCATGCCATGTTTATGCTTGTGCATTTACCATGTTGTTTGTTTCTTTTCGGTGTTGCTTCTTAGTTCCGGTAAATGTTGCGATTGTGAGGATTCGTTCGACTACTTCCGTTCGTATTCTTCATGGACTCGTTCTTCTTCCTAGCGGGATTTCAGGCAAGATGACCGTCACCTTGGACCTCATTACTATCATAGCTATGCTAGTTGCCTCTATGCTATTGCTATGCTGCGTTACCTACCACTTGCTGCTCAAGCCTCCCAAATTGTCATGAACCTCTAACCCTTTTCCCCCTTCCTAGCAAACCGTTGTTTGGCTATGTTACCGCTTTTGCTCAGCCCCTCTTATAGCGTTGCTAGTTGCAGGTGAAGATGAAGATTGCTCCATGTTGGATTATGTTTATGTTGGGATATCACGATATCTCTTATATTATTAATGCATCTATATACTTGGTAAAGGGTGGAAGGCTCGGCCTTATGCCTGGTGTTTTGTTCCACTCTTGCCGCCCTAGTTTCCGTCATATCGGTATTATGTTCCCGGATTTTGCGTCCCTAACGCGGTTGGGTGATTTATGGGACCCCCTTGACGGTTCGCTTTGAATAAAACTCCTCCAGCAAGGCCCAACCTTGGTTTTACCATTTGCCTCACCACCACCTACTTTTCCCTTGGGAGTCGCGCCCTCGAGGGTCATCTTTATTTTGCCCCCGGGCGGTGCTTCTCTAAGTCTTTGGTTCGAACCGAGCCGCTTGAGGCCACCATGGGGAAACTCGATGCCTGGTTTTACTCGTAGCCTGTCTCATCCGGTGTTGCCCTGAGAACGAGATATGTGTAGCTCCTATCGGGATTGTCGACGCATCGGGCGGTCTTGCTGGTCTTGTTTTACCATCGTCGAAATGTCTTGTAAATCGGGATTCCGAGTCTGATCGGGTCTTCCCGGGAGAAGGAATATCCTTCGTTGATCGCGAGAGCTTATCATGGGCTAAGTTGGGACAACCCTGCAGGGTTTGAACTTTCGAAAGCCGTGCCCGCGGTTATGTGGCGGATGGGAATTTGTTGATATCCGGTTGTAGTAAACTTGAAGTAAACTCTTCTAAAATACACCAACCGTGTGCGTAACCGTGAGTGTCTCTTTTCGGGGTTGATCGAGAGGAGAACACGGTTTTACGGGTTATGTTTGACTTAAGTAGGAGTTCAGGATCACTTCTTGATCATTACTAGTTGACGACCGCTTGCTAAGCTCCTCTTCTAGCTCTTGTTCTGTAAGTTAGCCACCATACTTTGCTTAGTCGCTGCTGCAACCTCACCACTTTACCCCTTCCTTACCCTTTAAGCTTTCCTAGTATTGATACCCATGGTAATGGGATTGCTGAGCCCTCGTGGCTCACAGATTTACTACACCAACAGTTGTAGGTACAGGTTATCACGATGATCATGGCCTTGAGCGATGTTCACTTGTTTTGGAGTTCTTCTTACGCTTCTTGATCGGGGATAGGTTCGGTCGGCGATCTGGGCTAGCGAGGTGGATATTGTTTGAGTTTCTATTTATGTTTCATCCGTAGTCGGATGTTGTTCTTGTATGATGTATTGTTGTATTCATGTGACATTGTATGTCTTGCATGTATCCCCACTATTATGTAATGTTGATGTAATGATATCCACCTTGCAAAAGCGTCTTCAAGATGCGCTTCTATCCTTGGTGGGACCTTCGAGTTCCTTTAGGATAGAGTCGCATCTTGGGCGTGACACTCAGTCATAAGTTCTATAAAAGTATGCCATGCTATGGACCGGACCTATTGTATACCCTGCCTGGTTTGGCAAGGGAGTACAATAGTGATCTAGAGTAGATCACTTTGGACATTGGTCAAAATTATCCTTAGTGGAATAAGGATATGTTTCTCGATTATGGAGGTGACAAAAAGGTTCGTCATAAAAGGGTTACGTCGATGCAAGATTTGACACTGATTCAGATGACTCTAAGTCTCAATCTGGATACATATTGAAAGCGGGAGCAATTAGTTAGAGTAGCTCAGTGCAGAGCATTGTAGACATAGAATATTTGCAAAATACATACGGCTCTGAATATAGCGAGACCGTTGACTAAAACTTCTCTCACGAGCAAAACATGATCATACCTTAGTACTATTTGGGTGTTAATCACATAGCGATGTGAACTAGATTATTGACTCTAGTAAACCCTTTGGGTGTTGATCACATGACGATGTGAACTATGGGTATTAATCACATACGGATGTGAATATTAGTGTGTCAGGACCCCGATTCCAAGTCACATTGACCTAGCCGGTAACACCTCATATCACTTTGCGGCCTCACGCACGGTATTCCCACGGGTGTCGCCTTACCATGGCCCGGGACCGTTTGCGACTTTTGGCTCACGTATATGATAGTGTCGCTAGCATCCACATGACGAGAGAACCGGGCCGACATGGCTAGTCGTGAACCCAAAGCGGCGCTAACCCATGGGGACGAGCATACATGAATCACATCGAGCATGTCGGTCATCAACGTATGAATTCGGGCTGTAACACTTTGGGCTATGAGGACTCGGTAGCCGGGCTGTAGCAGAACTAGGCAGGACTCCGGACATCACCGTGACATTTCCCGAAGAACGGACATATAAGGCGAAGGAAACACATGCCGACAGTCAAGTGCCAAAAGCGGTAGTCTTTGGGCTAGCAGGACTCCGGTGAACGGGCTGTAGCGGACTACTATCGCTCAGGAAGCACTAGACTACATTTCCCCGTACGAGAGGCTGCCAAGGATAAACAACTAGATTGTAGGATCCCACTCATACCAAGCATTTCAATCATACACACAATATGCCCAATATGAGTACATACAACATGGCATCACAACAAAACTCTACAACTCAAGTACTTTATTTAAGAGGCTCCGAGGAGCCATACATACATATCCATACAGATAGGGGTCACATGACCCAACACTCAAGTCATACAAACATACAAGCACATGCGGAAGCAAACTAGTCTGAGTACAGACACTAAAAAGAAAGAAAGCTTGATGAAGCCCTTCTATCTACAGTGGCCCTTCACAAGCCTTGGATCACCACACAGGTGGCTAGTTCACTAAATGCGACGTCAAGGTCTACATAAAACCCATCGGAGGCGGTGTTGTCGTGCGAAAACATTAATTAAGCAAACATGAGTGCGGAGGTACTCAGCAAGTCTTACAAATGAGAATCCTATTATACATGCACATTCTCAAGAAGGTAGTGGGGTTATTGCAGCAAGCCAGCTTTGACTCTTGGCTAAGCTATCCTACATGACACTACTTGAAAAGCATTTGTCGCACACGAGTTCACTAATCACCATCACAATACTCCACCGTGGATCCTCTCTCGTCAACCCACGAGAGGGCCATCCATGATACTCACCTATCTTGAGGCTTTTAGTAGTATCCATTTACTTGTCTATGAACTGTATAGGTGACCAAGTAGTCCTTTACAGCGGGCGCTATTCGAATAGTTTCATACCCTGCGGGGTGTACTTCTTCACACGCTCTCACCACTTATCGCCGCTACCACGACATGTACTCGGCAACCTTCAAGCGGAAGCCCAGCGAGGGTGTCGGCCACGACCGACTAAACACACGAGTCCCTAGTCGGGTTTATTGCCTATTCGGGTTCCATCCGCAGGGAGTCGGCCGAGGTTTCCACTAACGGCCCCGAACGATGTGTGCAGGGTTCCCGAGACACCAAGCAGGCGAATCGGTACATCGTGCACGTGCCTACCGCAACACAGCCCACCCCTAAGGTCAACGCTGCGGCCCCAAAGATGCTACAAACACGAAACTACTTTGCAACTCCGGACGGGGGACAAGAGTGGTTAATAAGTCGAGAGGGTCCATTGGTTTCAGACCCAATGCGTGGTAGTAGCTAAGTCTTAAATCACACACCAGATCTCAGTTCTTAGGGGCGGCTTCAATGAAACAACCCACCATGTACTCCTACATGGCCTCTCATCGATACCTTTACCAAATCGTGTTCAACACTTTCACTCTCAAACCGGCACAACCTTTCACTCCGGTTCATCACCCGATGAGCGGACACGACACAACTCTAAGCATAGCAAGCATAGCATGGTAGGAATCACAAACATGGCTCAATCAACTCCTACACATACTAGTGGGTTTCATCTAGCTATTGTGGCAATGACAGGTCATGCAAAGGAAGTGGGTTCAACTACCGCAACACACAACAGTTTGAAACGCGTTGTCTTAATGCAGTAAACAAGAGTAGAAGCGAGAACATGGGTTTGTATCGGAATGATCAATGGGTTGCTTGCACGATGTAGTGGTAGTAGGATCTTGCCCTTGAGCCGGATATTCGGGGTTATCCTCGGGCCGAGAACCTATCACGAAAGACACACCGAACATAAACAACACATGACAATATGCAACAATATGATGCATGCTATGACAAGGCAATATGAATGTGTGTTGGCCTAATGCAAGCTAGAACAGAAAGGAATGAACTCATTTGAATCAAAAGATTCAAATGTTAGCTCATTAACATAGTCATAATGGTGCCTTATCTTATTCTGCTTAAACAGCAAGGTTAACTTGTTCTGTCATGCATGAAACCATTACCAATGGATAGATTGAAGTTTTCTGATCAAAAATCATATATAAAACTTTGCATTTGGAGTTACAGATTAATTTCTATGATTTTTTGAAGTTTGCAACAATTTACGGAATTTCCTGTAAACAAATAAAACCGAGAAATTAATTATTGCGTCGTGATCGTCGAGAGTGGCGTCAAGGGTCAGGGGGGTCCAGGTCAACCTAACCAGTGGGGCCCGCCTGTCAGTAGCTAATTAGGCAAACTAATTTTGATTAAACCTAAACTAGGTTAATTAGCATAGAGCCCCGCCTAGTCCACTTTTGCAGCGGGGTCAAACCCGCCGACGTTTAGCCGCCGGCCAAGCGAACAGTGTGGCCGAGTGTGATTGTGCATTCCGCGACCAAATGGATGGCGGAGACCATCTACGGTGGCCGGAGACAACCCGCGACGTTTGGTGGTGGTGGTTTAGCTCGGGGTGGTCGGGGAGCGTCGCGGCTGACGAGCTTGGCGATCGCCGAGTCGGGTGAGGATGAACCCGGGAGCTCTGAGGCGCAGGGTGAGGTGCGTTGGGCTCCTGAGGTGCGGTGAGTGCGATGGGGTGCTTGAGGTCGAGCCCAGCGTGGCTGTAGCCACGACGGCAATGACGTCTTGATGGCGGCGTAGTGCGGCCGAGCTTCGGTGCGGTCGGTGCAAGGGGCTCGAGGCGAGAATGAGAGGGATGGGAAGGTAGCTGGGCTCCACGGCGAGTGCGGTGAAGCGGTCGGCGAGGTCGGGACGAGGTGATCTGGCGGTGGCGACAATGGGGATCTCCAGCGGGTTCGGTGAAGACGAGCTCGAGGAAGGCAAGCGGGGCTCATGGCCTTCGGGGCTCGGGCTGCTTTCGTGAGTCGGCAACCAATGAGTGGTTAGACACGGTGGCTGGGTTCGGCTGACAGTGGACGCGACTACGTCGTGATCTTGCGGCAGGGCGTCGGCCATGGTGCGGGAGAGCGAGGAGAGAGAGGCGGGGCGAATGAGGTGTCCACGGGGGTCGGGCGGCGGCGTGGAGCTCGCCAGTGCTTTCGGCGGCAGGCGGCAAGCGGTGACGCCGTGGCCGGCGTCACCTCTGTGCCTGCGTGGCGACGACGAAGCAGCTGGCTGGCATGGGCGGCCTGATGTTGGGCCGGCCAATTTGGGCTGCCAAGTGGGCTATGACCGGTAAGTGGTTTCCCTTTATTTCTGTTTTTAATTATTTCTGTAGGTTTGTTGCATTTCTAAAAATACCTAGGCAACTCCAAAAATCACCAAACTGCACCTGGTCCTTAGTTGAAATACTTCCAGCATGGAACATTTCAGTTTGGGATAATTTGAGCATTTGAAATATTTTATATAATTCAAATGCCCAAATTAAAATAGCTAAAGATTTAATCCAGTGACCTTAGAGTGACCTAGAAATTTGTGCATCACTGCTGACAGTGGTTTAGGACCAAGGCAAAGGTGATGAACATTTTAAAAGGGCATTTCAGGTTCATTGAAAATATTTTTAGTAAACCCTAGTTGGATTCGGAGGGGTTACGGGGGTTACATCTTCCCCATTTCAAATTTACGATGAAAGGTAAACATGATGCAACACTCTAATGCAAGGACTAACTAGGATGTGACATAGTGTTAAATCACATGGCGATGTGAACTATATTATTGACTCTAGTGCAAGTGGGAGACTGAAGGAAATATGCCCTAGAGGCAATAATAAAGTTATTATTTATTTCCTTATTTCATGATAAATGTTTATTATTCATGCTAGAATTGTATTAACCGGAAACATAATACATGTGTGAATACATAGACAAACATAGTGTCACTAGTATGCCTCTACTTGACTAGCTCGTTGAATCAAAGATGGTTAAGTTTCCTAGCCGTAGACATGAGTTGTCATTTGATTAACAGGATCACATCATTAGGAGAATGATGTGATTGACTTGACCCATTCCGTTAGCTTAGCACTTGATCGTTTAGTATGTTTCTATTGCTTTCTTCATGACTTATACATGTTCCAATGACTATGAGATTATGCAACTCCGTTCTGGGAGGAACACTTTGTGTGCTACCAAAGCGTCACAACGTAAGCGGGTGATTATAAAGGAGCTCTAAAGGTGTCTCCGAAGGTACTTGTTGAGTTGGCGTATTTCGAGATTAGGATTTGTCACTCCGATTGTCGGAGAGGTATCTCTGGGCCTTCTCAGTAATGTACATCACTATAAGCCTTGCAAGCAATGTGACTAATGAGTTAGTTGCGGGATGATGCATTACGTAACGAGTAAAGAGACTTGCCAGTAACGAGATTGAACTAGGTATTGAGATACCGACAATCGAATCTCGGGCAAGTAACATACCGATGACAAAAGGAACAACGTATGTTGTTATGCGGTTTGACCGATAAAGATCTTTGTAGAACATGTGGGAGCCAATATGAGCATCCAGGTTCCACTATTGGTTATTGACCGGAGACGTGTCTCGGTCATGTCTACATAGTTCTCGAACCCGTAGGGTCCGCACGCTTAAAGTTCGATGACGGTTATATTATGAGTTTATGAGTTTTGATGTACCAAAGGATTTCGGAGTCCCGGATGAGATCGGGGACATGACGAGGAGTCTTGAAATGGTCGAGACGTAAAGATCGATATATTGGACGACTATATTCGGACTTCGAAAGGTTCCGAGTGATTCGGGTATTTTTGAGTCTGGGAGAGTTACGGGAATTCGCCGGGGAGTATATGAGCCTTATTGGGCCATACGGGAATAGAGGAGAGAGGCCAAAAGGAAGGAGGCTTGCGCCCCCCCTCTGGTCCGAATTGGACAAGGGGTGCAGCCCCCTTTTCCCTCTCCCTCTCCTCCTCTTTCCTTCTCTCCTACTCCAATAAGGAAAGGAGGAGTCCTACTCCCGGTGGGAGTAGGACTCCCCCCTTGGCGCGCCCTCCTCCTTGGCCGGTTGCCTCCCCCCTTACTCCTTTATATACAGGGGCAGGGGGGCACCCCATAGACATAACAATTGATACCTTGGATCTCTTAGCCGTGTGCGGTGCCCCCCTCCACCATAATCCACCTCGATAATATTTCTAGTGGTGCTTAGGCGAAGCCCTGCGTCGGTAGAACATCATCATCGTCACCACGACGTCCTGCTGACGGAACTCTCCCTCAAAGCTCGGCTGGATCGGAGTTCGATTGACGTCATCGAGCTGAACGTGTGCTGAACTCGGAGGTGCCGTGTGTTCGGTACTTGATCGGTCGGATCATGAAGATGTACGACTACATCAACCGCGTTGTGCTAACGCTTCCGCTTTCGGTCTACGAGGGTACGTGGACACACTCTCCCCTCTCGTTGCTATGCATCACCATGATCTTGCATGTGCATAGGAATTTTTTTGAAATTATTACGTTCCCCAACAGTTAGGTCCCTACTTGAGCAGATGGACTAAGTTTTCCCTGCAAGGTTTTGTAGCTCATGGAGTACATTTTATTAGGAGATAATCCAAATAAATTCCAAAAAAATCAGAGAATTCCAAATAATTCATATAAATTCGAATAATTCCAATAATCCTATACTTAAGACATACACATGGCATTCACAAGGCATACACAAGACATACACTTACTTTCCCTTTCCTTTTCTTTCTTTTCCTTTCTCTGGCCACTTCCTCACTAGCTAGTTCCGCGCATCTCCGTTGATTCTAGCTACTTTCATCAATACCATTTATAATGCTTCATTATCAGTTTGATTGACCTCTATTTCTCGTAAAGTGTTTGTGGCAGGAACCCAGGAATGATTACTGTGGATACTACGTTTGCGACTTCATCTACAACGCGACGACCTCTAAGCGGGGCTAATCTAAAAAATAATTTGAAGTGCGTAAGCAATAATATTCACAATTTTATTTTATTACCATCATTTGTGTTGAGTTTCATTCATATATATATGTATTGACCCCCTTCTTCAAATTAGGTGTGGCAGATGCGGAATGAACTCCTACCACAAGATCGCATACGAGCAATTCAAGAGGAATTGGCGGGATTCTTTCTTGACCACGTCATACATAAAGACGGAGAATACCATGTGGATATTGTATATATGTAGCCAGTAGCGTCGGATAGATATACGAAAACTTGTTGTTCGACCAATCTATCGGAGAAGGAGAGGTCGATCACTTCTCTCTGTATATGTTCATGACGATCTTGTGTACTTAATGGTTTCCTTCATTTGCTTACTAGCTAGCGTGTCGAGTCCTCTCTATACCTATAGTACGTAGCGTTGACCAAGCACGGAGATAAGAGAGGACACTTCTCTCTATTAGCTAGCTAACACAATATATGAAACCCCTAAATTAACCCTACAAAACCCCCAAACTCCCCCCTTTAAAAAAAACCCCAGCCCCTGAACTGCTGAAGCATGGATGCTTTTTGGTCCCGGTTGGTGCTATCAACCAGGACAAAGGCCCTCTACTGGGCAAGCCATAGCAGCCACGTGGAACCCCATCTGTCCCAGTTTGTACGCAAACCGGGACTAAATGTATTGGGCTTTAGTACCAATCCTTTAGTCCCGGTTCCAGAACCGGGACAAATGGGCATTTTTTCTACTAGTGTCACATCACAACATGCCCTGCAAAAACAAGTTAGATGTCATCTACTTTGTTGTTGCAAGTTTTACGTGGCTGCTACGGGCTTCTAGCAAGAACCGTTCTTACCTACGCATCAAAACCACAATGGTGATTTATCAAGTTTGTTGTTTTAACCTTCAATAAGGACCGGCCGTAGTCAAATTCAATTCAACTAAAGTTGGAGAAACAGGCATACGCCAGCCACCTTTATGCAAAACAAGTTGCATGTCTGTCGGTGGAACCGGTCTCATGAACGTGGTCATGTAAGGTTGGTCCGGGCCGCTTCATCCAACAATACCGCCAAATCAAAATAAGACGTTGATTGTAAGGCGATGATGACTATCATCGCCACAACTCTTTGTCTTTTACTCGTGCCTATCATCTACGCATAGACCTGGCTCGGATGCCACTGTTGAGGAACATAGCATGCAATTTCAAAAAAATTCCTACGCTCACGCAAGTTCTATCTAGGCGATGCATAGCAACGAGAGGGGGAGAGTGTGTCCACGTACCCTCGACGCGGTTGATGTAGTCGAACTTCTTCTCATTCCGACTGATCAAGTACCGAACGTACGGCACCTCCGAGTTCTGCACACGTTCAGCTCGATGAGGTCCCTCGAACTCTTGATCCATCAAAGTGTCGAGAGAGAGTTCTGTCAGCACGACGGCGTGGTGACTGTAATCCGTGCAGGGCTTCGCCTAAGCACTACCTGAATATGACACGAGGCGAATCATGGAGGGGGGCCGCCACGGCTAACAATTGTTGGTGTGTGTTCTAGGCGCCCCCTCCTCATGTATATATAGGTGGGAGGGGGAGGGGTGCAGACTTGGGGCGCCCCAAGTAGGAGGAATCCTACTTGGGGCCCTCCTCCAATTCGGCCTCCCCCTTTCCTTATCTCCGGGAGGGAAGGAAGAGGGAGAGGGGAAAGGAAGGGGGAATCCTATTCCCTCTATTTCCTTTCCTCCTCCCCTTTTCCTTTCTCCCCTTAGATTGGCCCATATGGGGGCGCACCAGCCCACTAGGGGCTGGTCTGTCCCACCCTTGGCCCAATAAGGCCCATATCTTTGCCGGGGGGTGCCCGAAACCCCTTCTTGTGACCCGATACGTACCCGGTTCCCCCGGAACACTTCCGGTGTCCGAATACTATCGTCCTATATATGAATCTTTACCTCTTGACCATTTCGAGACTCCTCGTCATGTTCGTGATCTCATCAGGGACTCCAAACAACATTCGGTCACCAATCACATAACTCATATAATACAAAATCACCATCGAATGTTAAGCGTGCGGACCCTACAGGTTCGAGAACTATGTAGACATGACCGAGACACCTCTCCGGTCAATAACCAACATCGGAACCTGGATGCTCATATTGGTTCCCACATATTCTACAAAGATATTTATCGATCGTACCGTAATGACAACATACGTTATTCCCTTTGTCATCGGTATGTTATTTGTCCGAGATTCGATCGTCGGTATCTTCATACCTAGTTCAATCTCGTTACCGACAAGTCTCTTTACTCGTTCCGTAATGCATCATCCCACAACTAACTCATTAGTCACATTGCTTGCAAGGCTTATTATGATGCGCATTACCGAGAGGGCCTAGAGATACCTTTCTGATACTCGGAGTGACAAATCCTAATCTCGATCTATGCCAACCCAACAAACACCTTCGGAGATACCTGTAGAGCATCTTTATAATCACCCAGTTACATTGTGACGTTTGATAGCACACAAGGCATTCCTCCGGTATCCGGGAGTTGCATAATCTCATAGTCAAAGGAATATGTATATGACATGAAAAAAGTTATAGAAATAAAACTGAACGATCATTATGCTAAGCTAACGGATGAGTCTTGTCCATCACATCATTCTCCTAATGATGTGATCCCATTCATCAAATGACAACACATGTCTATGGTTAGGAAACTTAACCATCTTTGGTTAACGAGCTAGTCTAGTAGAGGCTTACTAGGGACACGGTGTTTTGTCTATGTATCCACACATGTATCAAATTGCAGTTAATACAATTCTAGCATGAATAATAAACATTTATCATGATATAAGGAAATATAAAATAACAACTTTATTATTGCCTCTAGGGCATATTTCCTTCATGTAGTTCTTCGATCCCGTGCACACTTTTGCTTGCCCCTGGTCAAATACCCCCTCCCCAATCTCCTCCACCTCATCTTCTTTCTCATCGTGACCGTCCACACCACCATCCACCTCATTGTAGCCGTAATCACCGGTCAGGGCTTGATCAATGTCGACGACGTTGTCGTCCAACATGTGCACAAACTCAGCAGTCGCATCATGCAAACTGGCGCTACAATTTCACTCCACAAGTCACGAACAATCGCAATGGCTAAAAGTGAAAATAACTAGAAGAAAATCAAAGTTTCATACCTTGCGCCCATTCCGTCGAACACCTCGAGGGCGGCGGCGGCATGTCGTCGGGGAAGCGCTTGCGGTGGCGATCGAAGGAGGTGGCGGCGTGGTGCTCATGACCTTTTTGGCCACCTTCTTGCATTTCACCCTGCCACCGTGCACATCTTCACCCGCGGGATGAGGACGGCCTGGACCTGATTCGCAGTGGCAGCGGGCATGCGTGCCTTCCCGGCGGTGGCTGCAGGAGCGCCGCTCTGGACGACGAAGTTGCCCTGGCGCTTGCGGGGATGGGCGGTGGAGGCTTGAACAGCGACGGCCACGACACGGCCGGAGATTAGATCTGCTTGAGGGGTTGGCGCATACATGACTTCCACAGTAACGGGTGACGGCTGGGAGTTATGGGATGGCACTACAGAGCCAGGGAAGGTGGTCCGGAGTGGGCGGAGGAAGATCAATGGCGGCGGAGGGAAGGGAGAAACATATTATGCACCAAACTCAGCAAAGCTTTTCGCCACACCTTCACTGCACCATTTTATGTTAATAAAGCAACCCAACTCAGCAAAGCTTTTCGCCACACCTTAAGAAAGAAGAAAGCTATATTTAGCGTGTTCAACATAGCAGCACTCATCCACTGCCATTACTCCCAAATGACCACGGTAGGAGGAAGTGTGTCATTCAGTAATGAAGAGAAACATATTACTCATCAGTCACCACTCCCTAGACACAAGATCTTAAGAAGCTGCGTGAGATGGCAGTTTCTGACAGTGAAGGTTGTTGTCCCCTTTTCTGTTTACCAACCTCTGCTTAGCTACAGAGATGCAGACAGACAAAAATCGGTGGGGGTGTAAATACTCCCAAGCAACTTACAACCTTCTGGAATGTATTTCCACTGGAACAATTCATGCCAGGACAGAGTACAAACCTGGGCATACTACAAATCACAAGGTGAAACTCTGCGTAGACAAACAAACAGATCAACGGAACTCACATCCTGGTAAAAACAAGGCACTTAAAACATTATATCAAAAAAAAAAAAAAAAAAACAAGGGACGTATAACATCATCATCATCATCTTTTGAGAAATAAAGTTTCAATCTAATACAACAGCAACATGGGGCATATAACATCAGCAGAGATGTAAAGAAGTTGAAAGCTCAACTGGAAGCAACACTAATCATTAATTCAAGCGAGTCACCGGCAATATCCAGCAAGTTCCTAAACGTCACAACTGACTGGTACAGAGAGCCAATTTCTGAGTGGAGCACATCACAGACCCCTTGCATAGCAGCATACACAATGGAAGAATCTACACCACACAACCCATTTCTGCGTCTCAGTCGCCAGAACGTAATCCTAGATACCTGCATCCCTGCAGGGCAATCAATTTCATCAGTCAAACCAATTTGTACAATTTATTCATGGAAAAGCCGCCAAAGTTATGTATCAGGATGACACAAACAGTAAACATTAACTTTGCTGCTATTGAGGAAATTGTGCGAAAAAAATTCAGAAACTGAATCGTCTCAGCATTATTGGACAGAACCAACATTACAAACAGAGAGCAGCTATAGGAGAACTGTTAATAAAAAATTATGTGTTACATCTTCAACTCTTGTTGCTGGCGTATTCTCAAGTTTTTGGCCACATCTGGTATTCTGGTCTCACTAAGGCTAAAAGATAAGTGGTTCAAATAACCCATTATAGGGAAATACTGGACATCCTAGCTTATCGAACCTTGTTATAATGGCATATGAGGGGCTCGTGGAGTAGCAAAGCCGAACCGTCTCGTTTCTAGCTTACAGACATACTTTTCAGAAATAGATATGAGGTAGCCAGTCGGTAACAGATCAAATTTAGTTAGACTTAGGCAGTAAACCTCAAGTGAGGGGTCCTGCATGATCCTACTAATACTCTCCTCCTTCAGACAAAATAGATGCCATCTTTATTTACTCTCCATAACATCAAAATACATATGTCGACTATTTCTATAGCATCTCTAATACTCCCTCCATCCGGAAATACTGGCCGAAGAAATGGATAGAAATGGACGTATCTAGAACTAAAATATGTTTAGATACATCCATTTCTCCGACAAGTATTTCCGGTCAGAGTATTTAACATGCTACTAAAAATGCAATTCATGACGAAAGCAATATTTATGTGTCACGCCTGCAGATCAATCTACAACGGACTGAAGAAATGCAGTTCAGAGTTCTGAACCTGCAACAACGACGACCTGGTCAGCGGGTCCGGGCCAGGCCCACTGTCAGGGAAATGCGTATGTGTGCCAGCTGTGGGCTAGGCTTACTTGTATGCGTGTGTGTGGACGCTCAGGGCATCGAGAATTGAATGAACCATTCCCTTCCTGTCGTCTATCTCTCTCTCTCGCTCGCTCTCACCTACCCTCATCCTTCCTCCTCTTTGATCCCCTCCCCCCTTCAGATCTTACGATCGGGTCATGACAATCTCGTATTCAGAGCCCTAAAATTTTTCCCCGCCACCACCGCTGCCATCTCTGGTCTCGATTGATCACTAAAATCCACCGGGTCAGGTGCGAGCCACTCCGGTGAGCTTGCCCAAAATCCTGCTCCGGGTTCGATCTGATCCCGAACGAGACCACGACACCTTCATCCAAGCCCTCGGCGCAGGCTCGCCGCGTGCTCGACGCCATGTCGAAGACCACGGACAAGCTGTAGAGCTTGCTTGAGACAAATCATCCGCCGCCTCGACGCCAAATTAGAAAACCGCCGACGAGCGCCATCAAGCACAAATCTCCTACAACGATCAGGTCGCCGCCGAGCTCAAGTTGCTCGCCAAGCAGATCGACCTCACGCAGCGAGATGTGGGCCGAGGCCCGCAAGTCCGCCCCGACGGTCGATCCAGCGGCGACCGCTCTTGGTGTCACATCCCCATCGGGCGTCACAACAACCGCGGACTCCTCTGCGCACCGACCACCGCCCCTGCCTCCACCCCCGCTGATCCGTCCTCCGCCGCTGCCACTCTACACGGATGGCGCGGCACAGCTGGCTTTCGCCCGACTCGTCAACCACGGACCACCGTTGCTCACCGCGCGGTCACCCTCGTCCTTGGAGATCGATCGCCACGGCGACCATTGCATCAAGCCGCCCAGGCATTATTTCCCAAGGTATGACGGCGACGCTCCTCGGATCTGGTTGGATAGCAGCACCACTTACTGAGCTGCATCGAGTGCCACAGACAGGTGGGTCACCATCAGCGGTGCTGTACATGGATGGCCTGGCTGCGATGTGGCTCCGTGCCTATCGGCAGACACACCCAGGGGTCACTTGGCAAACATTCAGAGCAGTAGTGCAAGAGGGGTTTGGTCGGAAGAGTTCGAGGCTCAGATGCATCACTTTGTTCGATTCTGACAGGGCCAGGCGGTGTCCAGGAATATCGACAGCAATGTACCACTTGCGGCCTTGGACCCAACTCTGAGCTCCAAATTCCTCATATCCTGGTTCTGATCGGCCTCAAGGGCGAATTGAGACCGGGGTTTGACTGCAGGCACCAACCAGCATCACTCGCGCTGTCGTGCTCGCCCATATTCAGGAGGAAGAGATTGAGAAGCAACGCACCGCGCGTCCACGCATCGCACCGGTGGGACGGCCACCACCACATGTACCACCAGCGGCCACCGTACCAGCTTCGTGCAGCAGCCGGCGCTGGCAGCAAGGGGTGATGACTATGCACGAGCGCCAACTGCACGAGTTCAGAAGGGCCAATGGCCTCTGTTTTCGCTACAGGGACAAATATCCAAGAGAGCATTAGTGCAAACACACGGCCAAATCCTGATGATCGAGGTAGGCGACATTGGGGAGATTCTGTCAGACGATACAGTCCACGCCCTACAGTTGCTCGATGCTCCTCAAGCACAAGAACCAGAATGCTGCTCGCTGTCGCAGCAGGCACTTTCGGGGGAGGAAAGACCGTCCACGATTCGCCTCCGTGCCCAAGTTGGCGTTCAGATCATGCTCCTCTTGGTTGATTCCGGGAGTACACACAGTTTCATCAATGAAACTTTTCTCTCGCGCCTGAAAGTTCAGACAGAAAAACTTCCGCCAGTGTCAGTACGGGTTGCCAATGGGCAGAGTCTGCTGTGCAATCAACTTGGGCGAGGATTGGAATGGCAAGTGCCCGGCCACACCTACCACACTGATCTCCGAGTGCTACCGTTAACTGCCTACGACGGCGTGCTGGGAATTGGCTGGCTATCAGCTCACAGCCCCATGAATTGCCA
Source organism: Aegilops bicornis (assembly GCA_021605145.1). Lineage (NCBI taxonomy): Eukaryota > Viridiplantae > Streptophyta > Magnoliopsida > Poales > Poaceae > Aegilops > Aegilops bicornis. The sequence goes on along the minus strand of JAHIAL010000141.1, from coordinate 37,594 downwards.
CTGGCAGCAAAAAACCATTTCATTTGAAACCGAGGGCAAACAAGTGCATCTGCAAGGGGTTCGTACATCCGATCTACCCCCATCGCAGAACTGGATGCTTATGAGTTGCACCGAATAGAAATAATAACGACATCTGGACCACGGCTTTGGTTACAGTGGAGAGAACTGACAAACCTGAACCTGAACCTGCACCTCCTAATATTCAGAAACTTCTGTCTCAATATGAAGATGTGTTCTCTGAACCAAAAACACTGCCTCCCAAACGGCAGTACGATCATGTGATCAACCTGGAGCTGGGCACAGCACCTATCAACACCAGGCCCTACCGCTACTCACCAACCCAAAAGGATGAAATCAAAAAGCAAGTGCAGGACATGTTGCAATCTGGGGTCATCGCAAGACAGCCTGAGCCCAGACGCTGCGCCGGTCCTGTTGGTCAAGAAGAAGGGCGGTGCCAGGCGCTTTTGTGCCGATTTTCGGCATCTGAACACAGCCACGGTCAAAACAAATTCCCATTGCCGGTGGTGGACGAGCTGCTCGATGAGCTGGGTGGAGCAGCATATTTCTCCAAAATCGACCTACATGCCGGCTATCATCAGATCCGCATGCGCGAGGAGGACGAAGAGAAGACGGCTTTCAAAACACACCATGGCCATTACCATTTCAAGGTGATGCCGTTCGGCCTCTCAACGCGCCGGCCACATTCGAGTGTCTAATGAACTCGGTGTTCAGTCGCCACATTCGCAAATTCATCATCATCTTCCTCGATGACATTCTGGTCTTCAGTGTTGATTTACAGGAACATGAAGAACACTGCGACTGTCCTCGACCTCCTGCAGGCGGACCAGCTGTCGCCAAGGCCTCTAAATGCTCATTTGCCAAGCAAAAGATCGAGTACTGGGTCACGTCATCTCCAAGGACGACGTAGCCACCGATTCGAGCAAGACCAGCGCCATGAGTGCCTGGCCCATGCCCACGACGCCCACGAAACTCCGCGGCTTCCTCGGCCTTACGGGCTATTACCGCAAGTTCGTGCCACACTATGGCATTATCGTGAAGCCCCTGACGCGCTTTCTCACGAAGAGGATTCCTCCGGGGCGACAAAGGCCGGACCGCTGTTCAAGATGCTCAAGAAGGCGATGGTGAAACGCGCGTGCTTGCGCTCCAGGCCTCAAGCGCTTGTTCGCCATCGAGACCGACGCGTGCGACACCAGTGAGCGCTGTGTCGGTTCAGACAGCCACCCGTCGGCGTACTGAGCAAGGCGCTGGGCGTCGCGGAACCAAAAGCTTCTGCGTCACGAGAAGGAGTTTCTCACCGTGATGATGGCGATCGACAAGTGGCGCCCTTACCTCCAGCGTGCACCGTTTGAGATTGTCACCGGCCACAAGAGCTTGTATTCCTTGGGTGATCAAGAGCTCGTCACGGATCTCCAGCGCAAGGCCATGTCCAAGATGGTGGGGCTGCAGTTCATATTTTGCTACAAGAAGGGGCAGACAACGGGCGCCGACGCGCTCTCAAGGTGGGGCACCCTCACATTCTTTGGACGCGGCTCTGTGTGCCAGCCCGGTGGTTGGAGGAGGTGGCAAATTCAATGAGACGAACGCGGACACGCAGGAGCTCCTCGCCAAGCTTGCCCTCTGCGACACCGACGACCAAGACCGCACTCTGCAGCAAGGAGTGATCCGACAACGGGGGCGATTGTGGATCGGCGCCAAGACCGCGCTCAAACCAAAGCCGATCGCCACGCACCACAGTGCGGTGGAGGACACTCAGCGCCACAACCACCTACCGGTAACCAAGCTCTTCGCTTTGGCCGGGCTTGAAGCGGCCGTCGAAGATTTCGTCAAGCAATGCGGCATTTGCCCGACCTTAAGCACGAGCAAACCCACCCCGCGGGCAAGCTCCAAGCGCTTCGATTCTCAAGAGCCATGGTAGGACATAACCATGGATTGCGTCGAAGGGCAACCCAAGTTAGGCAGCGCCACGACGCGATATGGTGGTCGTCGATCGCCTCACCAAGTACGCTCATTTTGTACCCCTTCGACACCCTTTCAACCCTTTCAACGCCGCTCAAGTCGCGCATATACCGCGACATCATCGAACTCCACGACATGCGCGACTCCATCGTCTCGGCGCGACAAGGTGTTCACCGGTAGCGATGTGGTGGGCAATTCTCGCCGCCGCAGCTTTCAAATTGCCAGACTCACGGTACCACCCCAGACCGATGGCGACGGAGCACGTGAATCGGTGCTTGGAGATGTATCTCGATGCTGTCCACGACACGCCCAAGCAATGGCGCTGGTGGCTCTCCATGCACGGAATTCGGTACAACTCCTCACACCACGCCTCGCTCAATGGCTCCCCATTCAAAGCTCAGACGGCAGAACCCAACTTGGGTGGTCTTCCGCAGTCGGCACCACCATTCCAGCGGACGCCTACCGACGAGATTGATTAGGCGACCCACACCGAGTTGCTTCGCGCCCTAGCTTCGAACAGCGCCAGCGCTGCGTTTCAAGAAGCAGCCGATCGTCATCAAGGCCGAGCGCGCCGCCGGCGATGGCGAGCAGGTCCCTCAGCTTCAACCCTATGCGCGATCCTCCGTCGCTAACCACCCATGCCGCAAGTGGCATACAAGTTCTTCGGCCCGTTCACTATGACAGAGCGCCGACGCTGCAATTACCTCCAGACAACTGCATCCATCCGGTCTTCCACGTCTTCCGGCTCAAGTTGTTCGTCCCGACTACACACCCGTCTTCGCCGAGCTGCCTAAGATACCGGACCACCTCCGCCGGCGTGTTCCAGTGGCCATCATCCTGACCGTCATGATGAAGAACGGAACACTCCAAAGGATGCAAATACAAGTGCAATGGAACTCCATGCCGCCGTCCGGTGCTACACAGGAAGACTACATCGCCGTCCTTCGACAACGCTACCCCGACGCCAGCTACGGGAAGATGAAGAAGCTGCTTTGCTCGAGAGGGCAAATGTCACGCTGCGCAGATCAATCTACGGTGGTGAAGAAATGCGATTGAGTTACGAACCTACAACAACGACGACACGGTCGGGGGACGGGCCAGGCCCTTGTCGAGGAAATGCGTGTGCGTGCGATTGTGGGCTTGCCTTACTTGTATGCGTGTGTGTGGACGCCGAGGGCATCGAGAATTGAACAAACCATTTCCTTCCTGCTGCCTCTCTCTCTCTCTCCCTCGCTCTCACCTACCTCGTCCTTCCTCCTCTTGATCCCCCTCCCCTATAGATCTTATGATCGGGTCGTGACATTATGGTAGAATCTAGCCATGCCATTTTGATCATGTTTTCGGTATAAAGTGCTAAACATCTAACGTGGCGAAAGTGGAGAACATACACTGCCCAGAGCATAGCTGCATATACCTTGGACTAGACAAGATATGTTAGTGGATAGTGGCCAATTACATATGCAAATTAGATAGAGCGGTGAGAGATGCTGATCGTTTAAGCAAACCGACCATCACAAGAATTATGATCCAATAAAATTTGAATAGCTGTAAGCAAAAAGATACTAATTGGTAATATAAAGTTTAAAGAAAGCATGTTCTACAAGTATTTTGGCAGTTATTAGTTCACTAGGTACCATAATGGTTCAAGATAAGCAGCAATGTGAAATGACAGACATAAGCCAATTTAAACAAAGTGTGAAGCAAATGTTCATGTATTGTCAGCAAGCTTTTAAATCTACGCCCGTCTGACCGATATATAGGCCGGTATATCACTTTTGGGGCCCTACCGATATGAACATAACATATCATTTGGTAAATATCATTTTCCAACATATCACCCGATATGGACCGAAATATTGACCGATATGGCCGATATCTAGCCTGATATGTCCACCGATATAGAATGATACGTAGATGACAAGAATTATTTATTAGAAAGCAGTGAAATAAGATTATGCATTCACAACTTCATTATATATTATCAAAGCCATGCACAATGTTTCATACAAATGCATATATATCGCATTGTTTTTAATCACAGGGTAAGGATTTAGTGAATCTTTCCTTAATATTTTCATAATCTATAAGTAAAAAACTAGGAAAATAAAAGTGTTATGTTAAAGAATTGACATATAACATTTTCCTTTACTAAAAAAAAATGTTTTGAACAAGAATAATGAAAAATAAACTAGACATATTTTCTCCGATATATCTACATATTGTCCGATATATCACCCGATATCCGAAATCCGATATATGTCGAAGCCAAACCGATATGAACCCGATATCCGATATTTTGAAGCTTGATTGTCAGTTATAAGTTACTTGCACAAAGGAAACAACATAAAAATAACACTAGGACTTGATAGATGCATAACCCCAAAAAATTAACCAAAGGCATGTAGCGACTGGTAGTAAAACAAAAAGGAAATCAAATGCAGAACACGAAAGAGGATGCATTTTATTATGCTAACATTTAACATATGCACATTATGCTAACATTTAACATATGCACAAAAAGCGGAAGGGTCCCAAGTCATCAGTTCATCTGAGGAGCCAGAGGGAGAAGAAACTACACTAACAGAAGGAACCAGCTGAGAATTAAGGTGGTAACTGAAAGCAAGGCAACTGGATGAACATCGAAGGCAAACATCCAATAGTGAGGGCGTACAACATCACAAAATAAAAAGAGAAGGTAGGTGGGTGAAGGCATGTGAAAGGGAATATAGAGTTGCTGATGAAGGCATGAAAGGATGAGGAAGCAGGGCCTGGAGTAAAGATAAAAAATGCAGCCTGCCATGAAAGCGGGATAGGAGGTGACCAAGCAGGAAACGTCTTAGTCCTCGCTATAATTGGATACTTGAGAAATGGCAGTAAAAAGAAAAGCAATACATTAATAAAACAGTCCAGATACCTTCAACATACATGGAGAAGATATGCTTACCTGCTCAATCAGTACACCACGACAGCATATCTAGCCAGATAATCATCTTATGTATTCTGCAAAAGACCAGCCCCATCGTGTCCACCACCAATGTCTGTTTCTACAAGCATAAGAATTAATCAAGTCAAGCAACCAATGACATTCCAACAAAAAAACAAAATAGATACGAGGAGGCATCAACAATATGTTTAGATAAACTCACAGTAATTGTTTGGGAAACAATATCAGTTTTATACCAGATTAGGAATGGATAAACAAAACCAAGCCTACTGTCAAATTTAATACATATTTCGAAAAAAGTATAAGCTCATTACTATCTTAAAAATGAAGCAGATGCACGCTCGAGACTATTAGCTGGTCAGAAGAGGCAAGTTATCAAGAATAATTAAGCTCATTGCACTGCACATCGGAATAAATAAAATATAGGCATACTAATAAATCCTAGCAATAAAAGTGAACAAGACTATTCAAATTTAGATTATCTTCAAATAAATTTAGCCTTAAAAAATTAAATCATACTAGAAAACCATAGCAATAAAAGTGTTCAAGACTATTCAGACTTGGATCATCTTAGAATAAATTTAGCCCCTGGTACAAATGGATTTGCTACTCGTGCTAGGGACTCTCCTTAAGTGATAAAATGAAAAGTTATTCAGCAATATGGGCTGAATTTAGTAGCAAGATTAACAAGGATAATAAATATTGAATGAAGGAAATAGGGTGAGCTTGAAGCTTCTAACTGTACCAATTTGAGCTACCTATTTGACATTTCAGTTGGTTCAAGCAAGTTTCTCAAGTAGTTGGCTTCAACCTCCAACTACCATGTATCTTATTCTTATCTCAAGAAAAAAACTGCTCTGTAGCTATGCACTAAAACTACCATTGTACAGTATATGTTAATAGGCATAGAACATTGAAACATAGTTCAACTTTAAAGAAATCATTTGCCAATCTTCGGCGTTCATTGTTTTATTGTATAAACATTCGTATAATGAACTTAATAAAGACAGTTTGTTAGTTCTGCCTTGAACCACAAGAATTGCAGAAATGAAGCTGAGAGTAGACCAATTGCAGCCTGCTGCCTGGCTACAGAGCATAAAAGTAAATTAGATAACACTAACAAAAAAATCAAGATCATAATTATTCATTAAAACGCCACCACACAAGAATCAGAACAGGAATATTACATAAACAAAATCACTTAATGTAAAAAAGGCCATCAAGTAGTAACAGAAACAGGTGGTATGAGCCACTACTTAAAATTGCTAACTTAAGGCAAAAGGATGTGAGCGAACTCCGCCAACCAATTATTGAACATTAACTTGCTTTTGTTAAACCCAATATGTGAAAGCATGATATTACCTGCAGTGTAGACACTTTCGAATGGGTGACAACCAAAAATGAAGTTGGCTTCAAAAGTTTCTTGGACTGCAATGACTCGAGATGGACCATAAAGAAGACAGATGGTGTCCACAGGCACACCACATTATTGTCCTCAGCAAACCCCAGTACCACAACGGGCATTTTCTCAGGTAAATTCATGGGAATTAGCTTGTCCAGTTCAATAGTTCTTCCTAGCACCCATGAAGCAACACCATGACAATCAGTCTTCCTCTTCCATAATTGGGCAATGTAGTCCAACTGCAGCACACAGAAGAGGCCAAGACCACCATCCTCTGCCTGCATCACGCAGATATCATAACTTCCCTTGGCAACCAAATCCATTGGCATCCGTATCACAGCTAGGATCTGCCTCTCCAAATCAAACTCCAGCAATCCAACCATATTCCCCATAAGCAGCCAGTAAAGAGAATGCCCAACCAGCACAGCGCGCTTCTCTGTAATAACCAGCATGCCCGCAGAAGCCTCGCATGGAAGCAGTGTCGAGACGAGATCACCCCATACTCCAGTCTCTGACGAGTACACACATGCGAGAGCTTGTCTGTGTTGTTTGTCCTCGTAGTCTACCACTGTCAAGGCTACATGAAAGTGTTGGGCATCTCCAGCAGCACGAAGCACCGCCCCACTGATCAGGGGGCGCCCCTCATCTCTCGCAAACCCTGGGGGGACGGCAATCCGGTGCTGGTCGGCAGTGACAGGATCCCACACCAGGATCTGTTTCCAAGAAGCGTGGTAGACGAGTACCAGGCCATGGCGACATCCGAGGAGCACGACGCCGTCGAACTTCAAAGAGAAGCGCCCGGGCGGGACACGATTGGGGGGCTCCAGAGTAGGCACGAAGGAGAGCTCGTGAGTGCGAAAGCCTATGTGAAGGAGGCCGAGGAGGGGAGGGTTGCGGCGGTGGTGGAGGCAGAAGCGGCGGGCGAAGCGAGGGTCGGAGACGAGGAGGCGCCAGCGCCTGCAGACGAGAGAGGCGCGGGGGAGGGAGGATGGCAGTGGGGGTAGGCGTAGGAGGATCTCGGAGAGCAGGTCGTCATCATCCAGGGGCGCCGCCGCCGGCGAGAGGGCGTGGCGGCGGCGGCTACTCATCTCGGATCTCGCCCTCCTCTCACTGGGCATGCGGGATGTGGTGGAGTCGAAACAGAGCAGGCAGCCCAAAGTGAAGGGGATCGGCCCAAAGTTATACTGAAGAAATCACGGCCTGTACGATATGCGTGCTAATTAGTTTTTTTTTAATCTGGTGCTAATTAGTTAGTCCTTTTTGTAGGGGTTAGTCTCTTTCTTTCAGAGAAGAAATTAGTCTCTGTTAATGTTCGATTTTGGTAAATTGTGGCGTTTTCCAACAGATAAACCTGTAAAATCATTTTTTATAAAAAAAATCACCATTGGGAACATGTTTGAGTTTTGCTTCCATGATACACCCCCTAAAAGTTTACAAGAATCTTAAAGTTACTTAAAAAGCCTATCAGTATAGCCTGCAGATCAAACATATTGAATAGAAATTTAGATACGAAAAACTATATTATCATTTTGATTGAAAAGGGATAACTTCTAATCTCTACCTTTAATTTGTATCAAAATATATGAACTTTTTCTGTTGTGGTGTACCAAAGCAAAGTTCAACATGCTTTTGTGCAACAGAGAACGGTATTGATGATGGATGGAAACACCAATTATTTGTTCTCATGTATGGAACCATTTAATTTGTCGGTGCAATGGAAATAAAGTATACATTTCTTCACAAGAGAAAAAGGCATAACAAGAAGCAGATACACTAAAACAAATTCATTGGATGTGACCAACATTTTATGATCCTTTTTTTCAAGCAACCGGCAGGGGCGCTGCATATTCATTAAGATGGAAGAGAGAACCAATTCTTTACAAGAAGCGACATGTTTTTAAGGGGAACACGCCAAAACCCCAAGCCAAACAGCAAAGGGGAACTATGTCGGGCAAGGCCATGGCCATGTGCTCCAAAGGCTAGCTCGTGCTGCTGAATAACCTCGAGGGCTAGATTTGCCACTTCGATGTAGCTGGGCTTGCCTCATTCCATTGAAGATACTTTGGTTCCTCTCTTCCCATGCATTCCAAATCACATAAAGCAAGCGCCCACTTAGCCGTTGTGCATCGTCTTCGATGCCCCTCAACATTGCATCCCACCAGGCATCCTCTCTTTATGATCCTTTTTGCAACATAAACACCTAAAAGATGATGAATCGTCTTGAAGAGACTAATCATGGGCGAGTTCCTCGCCTTAGAAAGCTAGCTCCTCATCGGTGCTATGGCAGACAAAGAGAATACATGGGGTCGTGGGACATTGGACGACATCGGAACGTCATAGGCATGTGCGGGAAATAAAGAAGCATGACTTCAATCTAGCAGATCCAAATGTCTGTAAAAATAGATATTGTTAAAGTGTATATGTGGATTGCCCAGCCTATTCCATAAGGTATGGGGTTGTTGTTCTGCCTATTGCCGCTATGCGTGCTTGCGTTCTCTTGTTGCTTTGCCTACTACCGCTGCTGGTGCTGTACATCTATGAGAAATGATGAAGGGCACACAAACTAACACTAGTAGAAAAGTGCTAGCCACAACTTTCGTTGGTGACGTGTCATTTTTAACCAACGCCAGCATTAGTGGTGGTGGTGTTGGCTTATTTGATACGACGTTATTAGGGACATAGTGATGACGCTGGCCACTGGATAATCGTTGAACGTCATAGGTATACGGATCCCACGGATAGTAGAACACGTAATATAGTGTTGGCGTGGCATAACAAGGAACGCCAGCACTATTATGTCTAGTTGTGGCGTGCCATGGGTTGCCACGTCAGCACTATATGACGTGGGTTCATTTTTATGTTATACTGTAGTTTAATTTTATTTTTGGAATTACTTTTATTTATAAATATTTATTCTTAATTGATTAGAATGTGTCTAATAATATTATTTTGTCAATGTGACCATTATTATATTATATTTTGAGACTTTATTTTTTCCTTTTTATTTGTTGGTAGGTGGTGATCATTTTATATTATATTGTAGTTTTTTAATTATAATTTTTAATTAGAAATTCTGACATTTAAAAAATAGTATTTTAATATTTTTATTAGATTAATAATATTGTTCTGAATTTATATTATTTTTAGTCTATTATTTGTTTTTAGTAAGGTAGAAATATTGTATTGCTACTATAAAAGTATGTAATTTTTGTGTTTGGGCTTTTTTTTGCATATTGGGCCAAGCCCAAAAATTATAAGGAGACAGTTGCGCCAAAATCAAGGGGGCAACGACCACCTTCGCCCCACTCCCCTCTCTCTACATCCTGCGCTTTGTTCTCTCTACATGTGTTTCCTCTCTCGTTCCCCTTTCTTTTGTCGACGTCGCCGCTTCGGTTCCGATTGTGAGGTAACAGCTAAACTCCCCATCTCGCTCTCCCTCTCTCGCCGCTCGATGCCGTTCGATTTGATGTGATTTATTTCATTTTGATTTGCATCTATAGGGTTTCAGGCTGACGGCGATGGCTAAAAGCTTGACCAAGCGGCTAGGGTTCATCCCTTCCACTAGGGTTTCAAGAACTTGGCCGTGAAACCGACGGTGGTGGAGGTAATGATTAATCTCACTCTCTCGCTAGGATATTTTTTTGATTTGCGTCACTAGGGTTTCAATTATTTGACTAGGTAAAATTACATTCCCAAGTCAGTGCCACATTTTTGGCATTTTTAGTTGATACATTTTTAGTGTAGTGTTTGCTCTAGTGCATTCCCAATTCAGTGCCAAATCAATACCACATTGTTGGCATTTTTAGTTGATACATTTTTAGTTTATTGTTTGCTCTAGTGCATTCCCAAGTTAGTGCTAAAAAAATATGCTATGCCAAATGAGTGTACTTGACATTTTTAGTGTAGTTGATGAACAATTATGTTATGCCAATAAAGGTTGTTCAATGATTTCTTATAGAAATTTGTTATATAGAGGAAATAATGATATGCCAATAAAGGTAGTTGACAAAAGAATTATGCTATGCCAATGTGACTTGTGTAGATACTACAATGTGAAGTCTGGAATGGTGTACCTTCATAATTGCATAATTGTGTTCTCATAATTAATGTGGTTGTTTGGTTCACAGCCACGGTTTGCAAAAAAACTCTATTCACTTGTGGTATTTGCTATCCTCCTAGTAATTCACTGTTATTCATACTTGATGCCAACATTTAGTTGCATTTAGTTCTACACATTGCTAGTTGATTGCCAAAAACAGTGCCAACATATGCAATATTGGAACTACTTTTCATTGGTGTCAAGATTTGTTTGCATTGGCAAAACATGCATTGTCAATATTCACTATTATGAAATTGCAGAAATACCATGGCATTTAGGTCATGGCCAAAACAGTGCTATGTGTCTTACTCTTATGTTAGGACATGAGTGCTTCTATCTTGATCATAGTATGTGTAGAAAATGACGTGTATTCTTGATTATAGTATGTGTTTGTATGTGCACAAAATGCCATGTATTCTTGATCATAGTATATGATGTGTTTGTAGGTCATGGCCAATTCTGGAGGCAACAACAAGGAGGTGTACGATGTGGACATGCTCAACAGAGATCTATTAGACTCTCACCAATTAGCATCAACACTCTAGGGCAAATGACATGCTAAAGGGGAGATTAAAGAGCTGCACAATGAGGGTATCATTTCGTTAAGAAGACTAATAAAATTTGAGGGACGAGAGGGATAAGCTCATCAAGGATCGGGATAAACTGAAGCAGGAGAGAAAACTCCTCAGGGCAGAGAGGATTGATCTCAACATGGACATAGCTCATTTCAAAAAAGATGGAGAGGGCAATAGAAAGAAGCTTCACCGCTGAGCGTAATCTTTGATGAAGAGTAGTTTTTAACTAGCTAGTCCATCTTAGTTGATGATGATTGAGTAACTAGAGTTGATGAGCAACTTTGTGAAGTTTAATTAACTTGTTGAGTTCATAAGCATCTTGTGTTAATGAGTATCTATTAAGTAAGTAGCTAGTGTTGATGAGTACTTTTTATTACCAAATAAATCATTTGCTAAGCGTTGCCAAGGAGGCACGACTAAGATGAACTTATCGTCATGTTAGACAGCGACACGTCCAACAAAGACGAGGATATCACGACGTGGGCCCCAACACCACCACTACTTTTTTAGCAATGGCGCCATATTGGTTGCATCATGTGTCCACGCCAGCAAGGCCTTTTTGCCATGCCATAGTTAGGCTTTTCTACACTAATGTAGATTTGAACGAAAGAAGCAATACTGCAATGAATGAAGCACACTGGTGTGCTCGAAGCAAAAGTTAGTATCATAGATACATATGTGAGAAACGATGATCCGTGAATCCATGGAGCAGATATATGAACAATAACCCTGCCCATTCATACCTATAAACAGAAAACACATGCAACAAAGGGGAAAAAATCACGTAGTGTGTTCACAGAGGTGATTTCAGCAATGTCCCACCTATCATTGAGGATGGCAACACAGGGGACATTGTCGAAGTGTCACTAACTAAATCGCATCTACGGCGTGATGTGGAGAGGTCCCTATGTTACATACCGTATTGATCCATCTATGGAGAATGTGCAACGTAGGGAGCCTTAATGAATTTTTCTGGTTTTGCTTTGTTACCTATTACCTTCATGGATTTTTATTTGAATTTATTTCACATTAGCTTAACAGAGTTCTAGAGGCTTAAGGTAGAGGTTTAGGACAATTAGTTTTAAGGGTGGGTGTTTGCCATATGTTATTGTTAGATATGTTGTCTTGATTCTTTTTCCCTGGGTGAACCCATAAATAGGAAATCTAGTTCTCTTCTTCTTCTTATATAATTGGGGAGCTTATTAGGTGGGTGTGGGTCTTTGTGTGTGTGTGCTTGGGAGGGGAGGGGTTAATTCTTTTTGGAAAATAATATCAGAATAATTTTGCTCATATGACTATAACTGGAGTATATAGTAAAAAACTACCACATTAGAGGCTATGACTACAAAAAAAACTACCACTTTTCCTAATCTATAAAAAAACTACCACAAAATTGGTTCATTGTTACAAAAAATTCCAAATTGTTGTGTGATTAAACTTTAAACCGTTTTATGACAGCTGGGGTCCACTCGTCAGGTTGACCGTTAGGTTTGACCGCCGTTGACAGGTTATGACAAGTGGAGGCCCAAATATTTTTTGAAATGCAATCGGATCCGTACATAATTTTTTAAAAGCGATCGGGCCCCTGTAAATCAAAATAAAGCAATCAGGCCCCCGCCGACGAGCTCTTCACCGGAGCTCGTCGGTGACTCTCAGGCATTGTCGGTCTCTCTCTCCTCACAGCCCCAGCGCGCCATGGGTAGAATCTCTGACAGCTTCCCCGCCCCACCGCTGCTCTCCATTCACTAGTGTAACCGGGCTTTAGCGCCGGTTCGTGAGAACCTTTAGTGCGGTTCCACAACCGGCACTAAAGAGTGGGGACTAAAGGTCCCCCCTTTAGTACCGGTTCATCATGAACCGCTAAAGTGCCACCACCACACGCACGAGCCGAGGCGGCGCGTGTAGGACATATTATTAGGGTTGGTAACACCAACGGTATACTAAATGTTTGGGGTGTTTTGGTTTTATTTTTATTTTTCCTTTAATTTTGTGTTTTCAATTTAATTTAGTGATTATTTTAGTTGTTAAATCATTAGGTGAAAGTACCGCAGATTAGTTTCGGATTTGGATGCATGTGGAGCCTAGCTACGTGATCAAGTATATGCCATATCCATATCATACATGATCACCTCTAAATCAGTGAGCAAGGATAATATGGATATGGCATATACTTGATCACTTAGCTAGGATCCATCGAGCTGAAAACTAATCTGCGGTTTATTTCATAAATGATATAATAACTCATCATCATCATCATCATATTAATATAAAAACTCTTGCATCATATCATCAACAACGATATACTAGCTAGCTAAAAATCATAATAGTCGTCATTACCACTGTTTAATCATCATAGTCATTACCGCTATCTAATCACCATCAACACTAGCTTAAAGAATAAACATTCACTTGTACCAGAAGCAAAGATATCATCGAGTTCAACATGGTCATGATATTATAAGCGTTCATATATAACACCACAAAAGCAAACCACTCTTTGAAATTAAGTTCAGGACGAAGAACACGGACATGAGAGGACAAGTACTAATTGAAGGAAATATGCCCTAGAGGCAATAATAAATTTATTATTTATTTCCTCATATCATGATAAATGTTTATTATTCATGCTAGAATTGTATTAACCGGAAACATGATACATGTGTGAATACATAGACAAACATATAGTCACTAGTATGCCTCTACTTGACTAGCTCATTAATCAAAGATGGTTATGTTTCCTAACCATAGACATGTGTTGTTATTTGATTAATGGGATCACATCATTAGGGGAATGATGTGATTGACATGACCCATTCCGTTAGCCTAGCACTTGATCGTTTAGTATATTGCTATTGCTTTCTTCATGACCTATACATGTTCCTATAACTATGAGATTATGCAACTCCCGTTTACCAAAGGAACACTTTGGGTGCTACCAAACGTCACAACGTAACTGGGTGATTATAAAGGAGTACTACAGGTGTCTCCAAAGGTACATGTTGGGTTGGCGTATTTTGAGATTAGGATTTGTCACTCCGATTGCTGGAGAGGTATCTCTGGGCCCTCTCGGTAATGCACATCACATAAGCCTTGCAAACATTGCAACTAATAAGTTAGTTGCGAGATGATGTATTACGGAACGAGTAAAGAGACTTGCCGTGCTTGAGATTGAACTAGGTATTGGAATCTGACGATCGAATCTCAGCAAGTAACATACCGATGACAAAGGGAACAACGTATGTCGTTATGCGGTTTGACCGATAAAGATCTTCGTAGAATATGTAGGAACCAATATGGGCATCCAGGTTCCGCTATTGGTTATTGACCGAGAATAGTTCTAGGTCATGTCTACATAGTTCTCGAACTCGTAGGGTCCGCACGCTTAACGTTACGATGACATTTTTATTATGAGTTTATAAGTTTTGATGTACCGAAGTTTGTTCGGAGTCCCGGATGTGACCACGGACATGACGAGGAGTCTCGAAATGGTCGAGACATAAAGATTGATATATTGGAAGCCTATGTTTGGACCTCGGAAGTGTTCCGGGTGAAATCGGCATTTTACTGCAGATGCAGGGAGGTTACCGGAACCCCGGTGACCTAATGGGCCTTAGTGGGCCTAGTGGAGAAAGAGGAGAAGGGGCCAAGGGCAGCCGCCTCCCCCCCAAGTCGAATAGGACAGGAGGGGCGGCGCCCCTTTTCCTTTCCCTCTCCTCCTCCCCCAAGTCCTAGTCCAACTAGGAAGGGGAGTCCTACTCCGGTGGGAGTAGGACCTCCTCCAGCGCCCTCCTCCTAGGGCCGGCCGCACCCCACCTTGCTCCTGTATATACTGGTGCTGGGGGGCGCCCCATAGACACACAAGTTGATCTACGGATCGTTCCTTAGCCGTGGCGGTGCCCCTCCACCATATTCCACCTCGGTCATATCGTCAGGATTTTAGCGAAGCCTCGCACGGTAGAGCATCATCATCGCCACCTGCCGTCAGGTCGATTTTACGGAACTCATCCTCGACACTTTGCTGGATCGGAGTCCGGGATGCGTCATCGAGCTGAACGTGTGCTGAACTCCGGAGGTGCCGTACGTTCGGGTACTTGGATCGGTCGGATCGTGAAGACGTCTGACTACATCAACCAGCGTTGTCATAACGCTTCTACCACGGCCCACGTAGTGCACGTGGACAATACTCTCTCCCTCTCGTTGCTATGCCATCACCATGATCTTGCGTGTGCGTAGGAATTTTTTGAAATTACTACGTTCCCCAACAAAGGCATCCGAGCCTGGTTTTATGCGTAGATGTCATATGCACGAGTAGAACACAAGTGAGTTGTGGGCGATATAAGTCATACCGCTTACCAAAGATGTCATATTTTGGTTCGACGGTATTGTGAGATGAAGCGGCCCGGACCGACATTACGCCAGACGCTTACGCCGAGACTGGTTTCACCGCTATGCGAGCACTCGTTGCTTAAAGGTGACTGGCGGGTGTCTGTCTCTCTCACTTTAGTTGAACCGAGTGTGGCTACGCCCGGTCCTTGCGAAGGTTAAAACATCACTAACTTGACGAACTATCGTTGTGGTTTTAATGCGTAGGTAAGAACGGTTCTTGCTCAGCCCGTAGCAGCCACGTAAAATTTGCAACAACAAAGTAGAGGACGCCTAACTTGTTTTTGCAGGGCATGTTGTGATGTGATATGGTCAAGACGTGATGCTATATTTTATTGTATGAGATGATCATGTTTTGTAACCGGTTATCGGCAACTGGCAGAGAGCCATATGGTTGTCGCTTTATTGTATGAAATGCAACGCCTGTAATGCTTTACTTTATCACTAAGCGATAGCGATAGTCGTAGAAGCATAAGATTGGCGAGATGACAATGATGCTACGATGGAGATCAAGGTGTCGCGCTGGTGACGATGGTGATCACGACGGTGCTTCGGAGATGGAGATCACAAGCACAAGATGATGATGGCCATATCATATCACTTATATTGATTGCATGTGATGTTTATCCTTTATGCATCTTATCTTGCTTTGATTGACGGTAGCATTTTAAGATGATCTCTCACTAAAATTATCAAGAAGTGTTCTCCACGAGTATGCACCGTTGTGAAAGTTCTTACGTCTTTGAGACACCACGTGATGATCGGGTGTGATAGGCTCTACGCTCAAATACAACGGGTAACAAACAGCTTGCACACGCCGAATACTCAGGTTAAACTTGACGAGCCTAGCATATCTGAGATATGGCCTCGAACACGGAGACCGAAAGGTCGAACGTGAATCATATAGTAGATATGATCAACATAGTGATGTCCACCATTGAAACTACTCCATCTCACGTGATGATCGGACATGGTTTAGTTGATTTGGATCACGTAATCACTTAGATGACTAGAGAGATGTCTGTCTAAGTGGGAGTTCTTAAGTAATATGATTAAATTGAACTTAAATTTATCATGAACTTAGTACTGATAGTATTTTGCTTATCTATGTTTACCGTAGATAGATGGCTCGTCTTGTTGTTCCGTTGAATTTTAATGCGTTCCTTGAGAAAGCAAAGTTGAAAGATGATGGTAGCAATTACACGGACTGGGTCCGAATCCGAGGATTATCCTCATTCTTTGCCTGAGTAAGAATTACGTCCCGGAAGCACCGCTGGGTGCCAGGCCTGCTGATGTAAATCGACGGCGCTAAGAACGTGCTGGCAGAGCAAAGGTGATGACTACTCGATAGTTAAGTGTGCCATGCTTTACGGCTTAGAATCGGGCCTTCAACGGCGCTTTTGAACGTCATGGAGCATATGAGATGTTCCAGGAGTTGAAGTTAATATTTCAAGCAAATGCCCGGATTGAGAGATATGAAGTCTCCAATAAGTTCTATAGCTGCAAGATGGAGGAGAATAGTTCTGCCAGTGAACACATACTCAAAATGTCTGGGTATAATAATCACTTGATTCAACTGGGAGTTAATCTTCACGATGATAGTGTCATTGGCAGAATTCTTCAATCACTACCACCAAGCTACAAGAGCTTCGTGATGAACTATAATATGCAAGGGATGGACAAGACTATTCCCGAGCTCTCCGCAATGCTAAAAGCCACGGAGGTAGAAATCAAAAAGGAGCATCAAGTGTTGATGGTCAACAAGACCACCGATTTCAAGAAAAGGGCAAAGGGAAGAAGAAGGGAACTTCAAGAAGAACGGCAAACATGTTGTCGCTCAAGAGAAGAAACCCAAGTCTGGACCTAAGCACGAGATCGAAAGTGCTTCTCTATCGCAAGCGATCGACTTTGAAGCGGAACTGCCCCAAGTATTTGGCGGATAAGAAGGATGGCAAAGTGAACAAAGGTATATGTGATATACATGTTATTGATGTGTACCTTACTAATGCTCGCGATAGTACACGGTATTTGATCTTCGGTTACATTGCTAATATTTGCAACTCGAAGCAGGGGACTACGGATTAAGCGAAGATTGGCTAAGGACGAGGTGACGATGCGGCGTGGAAATGGTTCCAAAGTCGATGCGATCGCGGGTCGACGCTACCTCTACATCTACCATCGGGATTAGTTTTAGACCTAAATAATTGTTATTTGGTGCCGCGTTAAGCATGAACATTATATCTAGATCTTGTTTGATGCGAGACGGTTATTCATTTAAGTCGGAGAATAATGGTTGTTCTATTTATATGAATAATATCTTTTATGGTCATGCACCCTTGAAGAGTGGTCTATTTTATTGAATCTCGATAGTAGTAATACACATATTCATAGTGTTGAAACCAAAAGATACATAGTTGATAATGATAGTGCAACTTATTTGTGGCCTTTGCCGTTTTAGGTCATATCGGTGTAAGCGCATGAAGAAACTCCATACCGATGGGCTTTTGGAATCACTTGATTATGAATCACTTGGTACTTGCGTAACCGTGCCTCATGGGCAAGATGACTAAAACGCCGTTCTCTCGGAACTATGGGCGAGCAACTGATTTGTTGGAAATCATACATACCGATGTTTGTGGTCCAATGAATGTTGAGGCACGCTTGGCGGGTATCAAGTTATTTTCTCAGCTTCTCAGATGTTTTGAGCAGATATGGGTATATCTACTTAATGAAACACAAATCTGAAAAATTTGAAAAGTTCAAAGAATTTCAGAGTGAAGTGGAAAATCATCGTAACAAGAAATAAAATTTCTACGATCTGATCGTGGAGGAGAATATTTGAGTTCACGAAGTTTGGTTTACATTTGAAACAATGCGGAATAGTTTTCGCAACTCACATACCGGAACACCACAACGTAAATGGTGTGTCCAATGTCGAATCGCATTTTTACTAGATATGAATGCGATCTATGATGTCTCTTACTGATTTACCGCTATCATTTTGGGGTTATGCTTTAGAGACGGCCGCATTCACGTTGAATAGGGCACCATCAAAATCCGTTGAAACCACGCCTTATGAACTATGGTTTGGCAAGAAACCAAAGTTGTCATATCTTAAAGTTTGGGGCTGCGATGCTTATGTGAAGAAACTTCAACCAGATAAGCTCGAACCTAAATCCGAAATGTGTCTTCATAGGATACCCAAAGAGACTATTGGGTACACCTTCTATCACAGATCTGAAGGCAAGATTTCGTTGCTAAATTCGGATCCTTTCTAGAAAAAGAGTTTCTCTCGAAAGAAGTGAGTGGGAGAAAAGTAGAACTTGATGAGATAATTGTATCTCGCTCCCTTATTGGAAAGTAGTTCATCACAAGAACCGGTTCTGTGACAACTACACCAATTAGTGAGGAGCTAATGATATTGATCATGAAACTTCAGATCAAGTTTCTCTAATCGAACTACGTAGGTCAACCGAGTAAGATCCGCGCATCGTAGTGGTACGGTAATCCTATTACGGAAGTCATGTTACTTGACCATGGCGAACCTACAAACTATGAAGAAGCGATGGTGAAGCCCAGATTCCATAAAATGGCTGGAAGCCATGAAATCTGAGATGGGATCCATGTATGAGAACAAAGTATGGACTTTGGTTGACTTGCCCGATGATCGGCAAGCCATTGAGAATAAATGGATCTTTAAGAAGAAGGCGGCGTACGATGGTAATGTAACTGTCTATAAAGCTCGACTTGTTGCGTAAAGGTTTTACGACAAAGTTCAAGGGGTTGATTACGATGAGACTTTCTCACCCGTAGCGATGCTTAAGTCTGTCTCTAGAATCATGGTAGCAATTGCTGCATTTTATGATTATGAAATTTGGCAAATGGATGTCAAAACTTCATTTCTTGAATGGATTTCTAGAAGAAGAGTTGTATATGATGCAACCGGAAGGTTTTTGTTGATCCAAAAGGTGCTAACAAAGTGTGCAATCTCCAAATATCAATTTATGGTCCGCAGTGCAAGCCTCTCGAGTTGGAATAAAGCGCTTTGATAGTGTGATCAAAGCATATGGTTTTATACAGCACTTTGGAGAAGCACTGATTTACAAGAAAGTGAGTGGGAGCTTTGTAGCATTTACGATATTATATGTGAATGACATATTATTGATTGGAAATGATATAGAATTCTGGATAGCATAAAAGGATACTTGAATAAAAAGTTTTTCAATGAAAGACCTCGGTGAAGCTGCTTACATATTGGGCATCAAGATCTATAGAGATAGATCGAGACGCTTGATTGGACTTTCACAAAAGCACATACCTTGATAAAGTTTTTGAAAAGTTCAAAATGGATGCCCGGAAAAGAAAGGATTTTTTTACACATGTGTTACAAGGTGTGAAATTGGAAAGTCGAGGACTCAATGCCCGACCACCCAATGAGAAGATAGAGAGAAAATGAAAGATGTTCCTATGCTTGACCATAGGCTCTATCATGTATGCAATGCTGTGTATGTACTCGGACACTGAGCGTATGTAGCAAACCCAATAAAGCTTGGCGGGAAGGTACCAAAAGTAATCGAGGAGTGGATCCTTTGGACAGCGGTCAAGAACATCATGAAATACCACGAAAAGGACTAAGGATATGTTTCTACAAAAACAAGTATATGGGTGACAAAGAGCTAGAAAACAAAAATGAGCAATAGTTACGTCGATGCAAGCTTTGACGGATCAGGACGATTCTAAATCGTCTATAAAACCCGGATCGTGTTTTTATTAAGCGGTCACGCCGACGCCAAGACTGGTATACCCCACGGTTAGTGCGATTAATCTAAACAAAAGCGTCATAAGCGGGATCTACATGTGACGCCGCTTCGGACGTACCACGCTGAGTTGCTCACTTGCCGAGCGGCCAAATGAAGGAAATACTGGATGAAAGAGTTCATTTCGATCTAGGTGTCATACCTAGTACGCCGGGACCAATGAAGATCTTCTGACGACAATCTTTGGTGCTGATTGCCTTGGCAAAGGAATCCAGCCACTTCACAAAGAGGACCAAGCATATCGCCAGGCGCTTCAATTCGGGTGGGGAACATAGAGATTTGCCGCAAGTCTTCGCCATACGGATCACTTTCCCGGGCTCACACGCCGGGTTGCGGACCCATTGGCTAAGCCTCTTCCACGAGCAAAACATGCCTCCACTGCTCTCCGCCCGGCCATCACCAAGACTCCATGGGTGTTAGAATCATTAGTGTGTAATCAGATTATTGACTCTAGTGCATTAAGTGGGAGCTGAAGGAAATATGCTAGAGGCAATAATAAAGTTATTATTTATTTCCTCCCCACATATCATGATAAATATTTATTATTCATGCTACTAGAATTGTGATTAACGGAAAACATGATACATGTGTGAATACATGAACAAACATATAGTCCACTAGTATAGCCTCTGCCGGCTAGCTCATTAATCAAAGATGGTTATGTTTCTAACCATAGATTTCACATGTATTGTTATTTGATTAATGAGGATCACATCATGGGAGAATGATGTGATTGACATGACCCATTCGTTAGCCTAGCACTTGATGCGTTTAGTATATTGCTGTGCTTTCTTCTTGCAAGCCTATACATGTTCTGTAACTATGAGATTATACAACTCCCGTTTACCATTGGGAACACTTTGGGTGCTACCAAGCGTCTAGCGTATGGCTGGTGATTATAAAAGGAGTACTACAGGTGTCTCAAAAATTTTACATATTGGGTTGGCGTATTTTCGAGATTAGGTTTTTATCCTCCGATTATGGGAGAGGTATCTACAGGCCCTCTCGGTAATACACATCACATAAGCCTTCTGTTCAAAGCATTACAACTAATAAGTTGAATTTAGAGATGATGTATTCTGAGCGAGTAAAGAGACTTGCGATAAGAGATAGAACTAGGTATTGGATCTGTGATCGAATCTCGGGCTTAAATATTTTATCTGATTGAAACAAAGGAACCATCGTCACAATGTTGTTATGCAGTTATTAATAGATAAAGATCTTCGTAGAATATGTAAAAGGAACCAAGTTCTTATGGGCATCACCACAGGTTCCGCTATTGGTTAATTGACCGAGAATAGTTCTAGGTCATGTCTACATAGTTCTCGAACCCGTAGAATCCCTTGCAACAACGTATTCTGATGCTAGCATTTTATTATAGGTTTATAAGTTTTGATGTCTACGAAGTTTGTTTGGAGTCCGGATGTGATCACGGACGTGGCGAGGGAGTCGAAATGGTCGAGACATAAAGATTGATATATTGAAAGCCTATATTTGGATGTCGGATATGGTTCGGGTGAAATCGGAGTTTCGACGTCGTACACCGAGGGGGTGCGGAACCCTCACGAAGGATAATTTTTGTGGCCTTAGTGGGCCATGAGGTGGAGAAAGAGGAGGGCCTGGCCGGAGGCGGGCGCCTTAACACTAATCCCCACGTCAGATAGGACAAGGAGAGAGGCGGCGCCCCCTCTTCCTCTTTCCCTTCCCGTTCCTTCTCCAACAAGGCAAGACTGTGAGTCCTCGAGCGCACCCCTTACGGGGCAGCCACACCTCACCTCCCTCCAGCCTTTATATCTGAGGGCTAAGGCACCCCATGTGACACACAAGTTGATCGTCGTATATTTAGGCTTAGACCATGCGTTTCCTTAGGGTGTCGCAGTGCCCCCCTCCGCCCAGAAAAGTATTCCACCTCGGTCAAATGACTGTCAGCGGAGTTTAGGTGCGAAGCCCTGCGCCCGGTGAAGCATCATCATCGGTCAGCCGTCGTCTTGGTGAACTATCGACACTTTCTTTGGGATGTCCAGGGGATCGTCATGACAATTTGAGCGTGTCTTGAACTTCCGGAGGTGCGTACGTTCGGTACTTGGATCGATAGGATGCGTGAAAGGCGTGCGACTACATCAACTACTTGGAGCGTTGTCCTCGCGCTCTTCTACACTTCTGAGGTCTCCCAATTGTAAGCTTAGCTCCCCATGTGGACAATACTCTCCCCTCTCGTTATATGCCATCACCATGATCTTAGCATATGTAGTGTCAGTTGGCGAAATTTTTTGAAATTACTCGTTCCCCAACAAGCGCCCCTTGCTTTGGGGCAAGCCCCCCTCCCTTGCCCCCCCTCTAGATCTCATTTAGAGGGGCGGCTTCTACGCAGCCTTCCTATAAATAGAGGCGAGGGAGGGCTGCATCACACAATCAAGGCGCAGCCCTCCCTCTCCCCAACACTTCCTCCTCCTAAGGCGTGAGCTTATGTCCAGCGAAACCCTGCGGAGAACTGCCACTCCATCACCCTGCGCGTACGTCTTCTTTTGTATTGGAGCCTTCTTCCTCAACCTCTCCCTCCTCCTTGCTTTGGATCAAAGGTGCAGTTTATGTTTTAGAGCGTCATCCAACTCGGGTCTCGTGTGTTGAGCAGCGGAGGTGTTGTCGTTCGGCACTTGGTCGCTATGGGTGATTTGGATCACGAGCAAATCGACTCCTCAACCCGTTCTCTTGAATGCTTCAGATCGCGTAAAAATCTACAAAGGTATGTAGATGCACTCCTATCACTCGTTGCTAGATGAACTCATAGATGGATCTTGGTGAAACCGTAGGAAAAATTATTTTTTACGAGCGTTCCCCAACTTACGAGACGATACAATAGGCTGTAATGATAAAGGAAATTGTAACGCTGTGCCGCCATGGCATAGATTCCCCATGGTTCTAAAAAAAAATCCTTCATACTACCTTTTTCTGGTTTGTTAGGCATACATGTATCCATAAATTAATGATTTTAGCAACAAGGTACCATGATTCATATATCACAAGAATATATCATTAGAAAACTTTAAATGGTATATTTTCTAGTCATATAAGTTTTTGGGATATATTACCTCTATTATATTGATTAAATTATCAATTAGGGATCTTAGTGCGAGACCTAAACTTCGAAAAGGAGGTAGTGCTTCTCATCGACTCTATGGTTATTTTGAAGCTTAATAAATATGGATGTATGCATCATGGGAATCACGAGGGGGCCAATAAACAAACCCTTGTTTGAAAGATTATTGGATTTGCACATCCCGCCTATAGCAACAACAACAAAACAACGTAAAAGTTTAATAAGATTTTCCCATGTATTTTGCTCTTCTCTATCTTCGGGGTGCACGGGTGCCATTGACTAGAACCAAACCGGGACCATGGACAGCCCGACCGTGCCGACCCAAAAAATCAAACTAGAGTGCGTAAAAATGCGTAATAGCTTTAGTACAGCGTCAAAGGTTCTTGATGTACTCCTCTCCTTTACGATAAATTAGGCGCATCTTGTAAATGCATTAAGGACCTATTCAGAAGTGGTAGACAACATATTAATGCTCCATGGCCCTCTCACCCCTTTATGCGTGTTTTTTGTTCTTGACAAGCCCTTCATGCATTGGTTGATTCTACGAACATAAATTTGTGACGAGTTTAATGTGGACATAATAGTTATATTTGCATGTTCCCAAGGTATGCTGTTTTACAAATTGAATTTTTTATTTATTTTGAGATAGGTTCTCACGAACGGAAGGAGGGAAGTAGTTAGGATTGTTGGGCTCTTCTTTTTAGGCCGACATGCTCTAAGTTCGATTTTTATTAAAGAAAGGAATTAAAACCCGAGCTGGGCTTTTCTATTTTAAGTGGTTTTTTGAATTCCAAGGGCTTGCATGTAAATATTACAACGCTAAAAATGAGACATTTGGTCTGAGTCATTTAGGATTGGAGTTGCTTTTTGAGGCCCATTTCGGCTCGTTATGGAAGCTTCTTAAAAATAGCTATTTTAGAGCTTCTTTGGTGAATCGAGGCTTTCCGGGCTTGTAGTTTAGGATCGAGCTTTTACAACAATTCAGCCCGATCTAGATGTACTGATCCAGGTTTAACAAGTCTTTCCTTCTCTTTTTTAAATCAACCATATGGACGCTGCTGCAGTATTACCCCGAAGGTGAAGCAGTACAATCTGGAGAAAATTGAAAAGAACTCAAATAATTGATTTTTTTGGGTGCAAACATTGACAAATATTTTGTGTGTCACAAAATTTCATCATGAAATAATAACATTTAAAACGTGAATCAAAGAACTCTTCGAAAAGATTGGCCTTTTCCAAAAGTGTACCCTATCACGCTATTTTCAAAAAGCATTTTTAGTGCTGATTTTTTTATGTCGAGACTTTGAGATATCATTTCGAGATGAAATTTTGCAAACATGAAACATTTGTCAAAAGTTACGCCGAGTCTCAATTTTTTTTGAGAATTGTTTGAATTTAATTCTGCATTTTTAGGGATTTTATGTTCATTGGGAGCTCAAGATGACTTTCATGCTCATTTGGATTGCCTTACATTCACCCTGAACCCTTTCCTTCTCTTGAGGAGTAGAGGTTGAAGATCAACCAACTCATTTTTTTAGTGTATGTTGGGCTGACCCTCGGGCTTCTTGTTAGTTTTGGTTCTTTTACGTTTTTGGAAAGGTTTTCTCTGTGTTTTTCTCTATGCTTTTTCTTTGCTCAACGAATTTATTGGTTTTTCTTTTAGTTTTTCGTTTTTCCCTTTTTCTTGTTTTATTTTTGATTTCATTTTCTATTCTACTTTTTTCTTCATTTTTCTAATAAATTAGGCTTGAAACATTTAAAAGAATCATAAATATTTTCAGAATTAAACCCAGAACATTTTATAATTTTGTGGTATTTTGTAAAGTTTACAAAGTTTTTTCTAAATTCATTTGAATATATTTTAAATTCGTGGGTATTTATTAAATTCACAATTAAAACTTTTAAAGTTCATGTCTTTTGCACACATTTTTGACCTTACATTTATTTAAAAAATTACTTCTGAAATAAAGACATCTTCCCAAAAAAACAAGAAACCTAGGCAGGAACCCCGCCCCTTGGCCCGGAAACCCTAACCCGCCTTACTCCCCACCCTCTCCTCGATCCTCCTTTTGGATCGAGATCGGCTGTTTCAACGACCCCCACCTCGAATCCTCGCCATCGTCCGCGATCGGCGCCACCCGATCCTGCGCCCGCCTCACCTCTCCACGCCTCGTCGTCCTCCTCGTCGCTCGGCCAGACGCCACATTGCCCGTCCTCGACCTCCTCCTCCCGATGGCGCACCCTCCCCACATTGCACGCCTGCGCCCGTCGCCGCTAAGGAACCCACGCCAACCTCACAGGAGCTCCTCGGCCTCGACCCCGCCTCCCTCGGTTGACCTCCCGACCTCCATCCGGTCGGCCCCCTTTGCCATTCGCCCCTGCACCCCTCAGTGAGACGCCATACCAGGCTCCCTCAGCCTCTCCCTCGCGGCAGCTCGCGCTGAGTATCGCGGTCCCCGCCGATCTCGCCGCTTACAATGACGTTGGCCAGCGCTTTGCCAGGCGTCCGGTCGCGCTCACGCGTACGTGCTGCGCCCCGGGTCCAGGCCCGGCCTCGCCCGGACCACGGCGTCCGCCCACGGCCCGTTAGCGCGCCTCTTGCTGCGCCTCCGGCCGAACCCCGCCCGACCGGCGCCGCCCGGCCTCAGACTCGCCTTGCCCTGCTCAGCGCCGCCTCAGATAGCCGATCTTCGTAAGCCGCCCTCGCCTCATTTTGGTAGCCCGGTGGCCCAGCGCCCGATTACTTGTCTAATTAGCCCAGCGGCCTCGTCCCACTCTAACGGACTAAGTGCCTTCAGTGCTACCATTCACTTGGGTCGCCTTGATGCCATCGGTAGGCCCCCATGCCTATGGCACGTGGGGCAGCCCATGCAAACATTTTAGAAGAAAATAATAATAAAATAATAAAATTAAAAAAATATTAATTAATTAATTAAGTAAATAATTAATTTAATTAATCACGATTAATTAATTAATTAACCTAATGGCTAATTAACCTAATTAACTACATTAATTAAACTAATCAACTAAGTAGAGTGTAATGACGGGACCCACATGTCGGGTTGACCAAGTCAACTCTGTTGGCCGGCGTCGACATGACATCATCTTGGCGTCATAAATCCATTTTTGAATTAATTAATTAATTAATTAAATCTTTAGAAAATCATATCTTTTTAAAATCGGTTAAAATATTTTCAACATGAAAGTTACTCGAGCAGCGAGGCGAATCCGGATCGCGATCCGTTGTTAAATACACCCTAACCTATCGAACTGCAACTTTCCCCTCCGGCTCCTTTGCGAAAACACGAAACAAGGAATACTTTCCGGATGTTTCCCTTAACGGTACCAACCTCATACCACGTTAGGGCACGCCTAGCATCGTTACTTGTCTTGTCATGCATCGATATGCATCTGTTTACTTATTATTCATTGTTTCTTCCCCTCTTCTCTCCGGTAGACTACGAGACCAGCTGCTGCTGCCCAGTTCGACTACGGTGTTGTGACCCTCTCTCTTGCCGAGCAACGGGCAAGCCCCCTTGATCACGGATATACGCCTACTCTTCTCTATCTGCTTGCATTAGAGTAGTGTAGCATATTCTTGCTTTCATTATACCTATCACGATGCATAGCACTTTGTCCTTGTTACTCTTTATTTGTTACCTTTACACGCAATCCTATATGCTTAGTATAGGATGCTAGTACTTTCATCTGTGGCCCTACATTCTTGTCCGTCTGCGTGCTATACTATCGGGCCGTGATCACTCGGGAGGTGATCACGGGTATATACTATATACTTTATACATGATACATGTGGAGACTAAAAGTCGGGTCGGTGGAGCACCCAGTGGATCTTTGTGGCGGAGGCGGCAGGCAGGTTGAGACCGCCTAGGAGAGAGGTGGGCACAGCCACCTGTTCGGCGTTCGCGGATACTTAACACGCTTAACGAGATCTTGGTATTTGATGCAGGTTGGCTCTGAGCCTATCGCACTAACCATCTCTGGCAGGGAGTAGTTATGGGTATCCGGCGTCGTGGTATCGGTAAAACGCCGTGGCCTTGGCCAGCGGCGGCGCGGATTGGGCTGAGCATACACTAGGCTAGAGTGCTGCTTCCGGCAGCGTCATAGCGTGCGGTGTGCTCGAGGCGATGGGCCCGGACCCTCGCTTAGGTTTAGACGGCGTCTGGCCTCTCTGTTGAGCCTAGGTGGGGCTGCGGCGTGTTGATCTTCAGCGGCCGGGCATGACCCGAGGAAAGTGTGTCGGCCAAATGGGATCAAGCGTCTTTGGGTAAGATGGTGCACCCTGCAGTGATTAATCTATTGAATAGCCGTGATCTTGATGAGGGCGACTTGGAGTTGTACCTTGACCTTATGACAACTAGAACCGGATACTTGATAAACACACCCTTCCAAGTGCGGATACAACGGTGGTCGCTCTCTCTCGAGGGATATGAGGAGGGATGGCGGGTAGGATTATTGCTATGTGATGTTACTTGGAGGACTTCAGATCCTCTTCTACTGTTGCAAGGCGGTGACCCGAGCGTAGTCTTCGATAAGACTAGCTATCCCCCTCTTATTACGGCATTACTGCGATTCGGTCCTTGATATGGCCCTTTACACATATATCCATGCATATGTAGTGTAGCTCCTTGCTTGCAGTACTTTGGATGAGTACTCACGGTTGCCTTGTTTCCCCTTTTCCCCCTACCTCTACTCGATTGCTGCAACAGACGATGGAGCCCGGGGCAGGCGCCACCGTCGATGGCGACTACTACTGCGGAGGTGCCTACTACTACGTGCAGCCCGGCGGCGACCGGGAGTAGCTAGGAGGATCCCGAGGCGGGAGGCTGCTCCTCTTCGATCTGTATCCCGGTTTGTGCTAGCCTTCTTAAGGCAAACTTGTTTAACTTATGTACGTACTCGGATATTGTTGCTTCCGTGACTTCGTCTATGATCGAGCACTTGTATTCGAGCCCTCGAGGCCACAGCTTGTATTATGATGCTTGTATGACTTATTTATTTTTTAGAGTTGTGTTGTGATATCTTCCGTGAGTCCTTGATCTTGATCGTACACATTTGCGTGCATGATTAGTGTCTGATTGAATCGAGGCGTCACAAGTTGATATCGAGCCATTGCTGTGGAATCCCCCTTCCCAACTCCTTGGCGAAGTCGAGTCTAGACATTACAAAACTTTTACTAACATGGTTGTGTGCCTTACGGGCCCACGTCGCCATTGGGTGGTACTAGGATCTTTTACTCCTCGACCTTTACTGCAGGATTACGAACTCTCTTCTATTCGGGTTAAGCGATTTTACTAACTCCGACTCTAGGTTCTCGTGATTACTTCCTCCGGAGAGCCCCTTATTACAGACGATAAATCGCTTTGCGTGAAGACCCCTAGAAGATCTTGTCATTGTTAACCCGAGAACTTGTGTTCATCAGCGTTTGCAATTCCCCTTCCACCGATAAATCCTTATGGATAACTACTTACACTTGCCATTCATACGATCATCCCCATTGATCTTGTTATTACAAGATACCCCAAAGTTTTCTCTATTGTTAAGAATACTTTGTGCCTCACCTAGCAGTTCTTTGCCACATGAATACCCCTTCAAATAAATCCTCGCACTTCGGTATCCGCTCATCCCGATTGATTCATGTATTTCACAAAAGTCTTCAAAATACTATTTGAACTTCGAAAATCCTGGAGCCTATTGCTCTTGAAATTCTTGCTTGCTTGCATTATGGTTAATCCCATAAGTCTCTCTAGTCTTATTGACATTCCTTTTCATTATCATTTTGAGTCTGACTCAATATGTTTCTGAATACGCAATCATCATTGATCCTTATAAATTATCTTTCCTTTGCCATTCTTTTAAGCTGGAATTGGTTCTCGACCAATCCAATTTGTGATTGTACCCTAAGGCTATTCAACTTATCCATCTCTAATCGAGCATTGCTTGATCCCTTGATTTAAATCATAATTCCTTTGCATTTGACAATTGAGTTAGTCGATTGTTTCTATAATCGATCTCCTTGCATTCTTCTTCCTCTAGTTGATACCGATGCTCCGTCGGATCCTTGTGGACCACGGATCCTTTGTTGGATTTTGTCGACGCCCTTCATATTCAATAACCTTGTGAGCCTTTCCTCGATACATAATGCCTTTGGTAAATTGTATCCTCTTTTCTCAACCATGCTCGCCTTGAGCTTGAGTTAATTACTTCTAAAGATTACGGTATATGATTCTAAGATGCCCCGATGGGTTGAACCTCGCCTTCCCTAATTGTGAAAAAGAAAGATTTCACGATCATACTTATCTGGTATTGCATCGTAAAACTTTCAACAACTAATGTCATTTTGAAATCGGTGAATGAAAGGTTATGCATTGAACAAGTGGACCTTGAACCTTTGTGTTCATGCCCATGGACACGATGTAGATCTTATCATGGATGCTTCTCTTAAACTATTGTATAAGTTCATCTTATATGGAATTGGTCTTTTGCAACGTGGTTCCGACCATGTGTTCTTCTTGATTCCATTTCTCGGACAAGTTAGAGTACTTGTCTTACGTGAAACATTACCCTAGTCCAACCTCTACTTTGATTTGTCGTGTATTACCCCCAGTATCTCGAGATTATCATGGAACTACATAACTTCTTATGAGTTCTTCATCAAGTGCTACCTTCCACTAATTCCAATTTTCACGGGCTCGAGTTATTAAACACTCAAAGACACCTATCGAAGTCCACTGGTTCAACAACTCTTGATAGCTTCTATAAAGTACGAGTTTGTACCCGATCCGCCATTCCTAGCCTGTTTGGCTATATCATTGTCGTGATGATTTTAAGCTGTGCTACCGGTCCTTCTTCTCGAGCACAATTTTGACGATGAACTAACCTTACGTCGATCCTCATCGTCATATCATTTCGCCTTGAACAACAAGCTTGGTTTTGAGTTTGTATCGTACCCTTGGTTCCAATAACCTTTCACTTCATCATTACTTTGACTTGATGTAAATGCGATCGATTACATCTTCATGAACTCTCGCGACAAAGGTGTGATCATCAACATTCGAGCTCATCCGGGATATCAATTGAATTCATGATGAGAAATACCATCCTTGCCCTCGATGAATTGTATTATCATCGACCACTTTATTGCCTTCCCACCAACGAGCTTGTTCATGTTTGGTGTTATACCTTGAGTTCCTTGCTATCCAGCAATTGTTCTTCTTTACCTTGGAGTATTACCATCCTTTATGTCAAGAATGTTGGATTTGTTCCACCTCTTGAGAATTCTTGACATGAAATACTTCTCACCATCACCATTCTTTCTTGGTCCCGTGTTAATTCCAACAAGTGAGCGGTGTTGTTTGGATTCTTTCCTTCTAGCAACCCTATTTGAAGTTAATGGTGAAAGTTCATTCTTAGGCTATTGATTATTGAATCACCATTCGACATTGGTCGTGCAACCCAACCCATATTTGGCACTTTCAACCAATTGTGTATGTTTTCCTCGAGCATACTTCCTTATATCATTTGATCGACAAATGTTATCTCCTTGTTCACATTGTGGAAATCCATCTTTTGGAATCTCGATGAATTGGTTGAGTTCACGGACACCTCCTTGTCCTCTCCTTGGGTTAATGATGGACTCTTGTTAGCAAATCACTTCATAGTTCATTTCCCGAGAATCTTACAATGTCATCTCGTCAATTGTTGCACCTTTTCTTCTCGGTATCCTAAGTCGAGTTATCCACACCAATCGGATCTGAATCTCGGTCGATATGATGGTTGGGACAACTTTCAAGAGTTATGATGTTGATCCTTTGATGACCCGGTAACATGATGTCATGCCTATTTTGGAGGACCTATCATTATAGATTCCTTTTAGGTTATCCATTCATCCATGAGAAATTGTAAGACTTATTCTACAAGTTATTCTGATGGATCCTTGAGTGTTCAAAGTCGATCTTCACTAAAGACCATGTCAATGCTATCTCGAAGCATGTCAATGGTACTCCGATTTTCAACAGGAACATTTGAAGCACGATGCTAAATTTTATTTATCATTTATCCTAACACCGTTGTATGGGTAATATCATGAGATTCCTCCCCCCTTACCTAAAGAGTTTTCTACATTATATCCCGTCCTGGATATCATGCTCTGCTTGTCCTTGGGAAGGATATACCCTTGAAATATGTGTTTAAACACATTTTCCTTTCCATTGATACATTTAATATGATCATATTTTCCTTTCCATTGGTTTGTTTAACCTTTCTTGTGATCTATATGATCTAAGCGATATTCCTGCTTATGTAAACACCTCGATGTACAACTTCATCGGTAAGACCTTGTTACTATTGTTGATGACATTAGGTAAGCCACCGATGGGCGAGAACCTTGCCTATTGGTCGCCTCGTTCCGGCGGAAAATGGTTCTCTTCGTCCCTACGCCCTTGGTACCAAGTTGTTGCCGACGACATGGTACTCTCGACATGCCTTGCTATCATGACCGTGCAAAGATGTCTGCTCCTATAACCACATGGTGGGCCCATAACCATTCCACGGTCGAAACGACTGTCACCCCTATTCCCAAAGTTATTCCTCGCGTGCCTCGTATGTAATTCGGGCCACCGTCCTAGTGATCTAATGCGGTATCGAATACTTATCTCGCTACTCTGAACCCCTTTCTCACTCTGGTTGGGCTTGAGCAACTATCTATCCGCTTGGAGCCCTTATGGTACCTTCGTACCTTACTCTCGAGTATTTCATATGTTCAACTCGAGATAATCTTATACTCATTCATGGGTTAACCCCAGTTGTTTCCCTCAAAAGCATTATGTCGTAGTGAGCTGCCCTTATCTTTTCGTAAGTACGATGGAGTTCGAAGAAATGATGACAAGTTTATCATGATGCATCGGAATAAAGGTTGAAGACATCAACGAAGATTAACTTCTTGAGAAGATCCGTTAGAATATCGTAACAAACTTTCCCCTACTCCCCTCTTAAATCTCGGGGAGATTTCTTGTAGTGAGGAGAATTGTGGCCTTGGGATAATTAGCTACAGTAACCCTCGCTAATGATGCCACGTCACCTCGATTATAGTTGTTAATATCGGGTTAAATCAAACGGTTTGAAATTCAAATTCAAAATTATGATGGCAATAAAAGTTTCAAAAAATTAAACTAAAATGTTGATTGTCAAATATTACAAGGTTAATTATGGTGATGCACACATTTTATAAAAATTAATAAATATTTAAAATGAATTAAAACAGAAAAAAATAAAGAAAAAGAAAAACAAATAAAGAAGAAAAAGAGCCCCGGCCCATAGCCAGCCCCCACACCCACCCCCTCCTCCCTCTCCCCAGAAACCCTAGCCGACCCCCTCCCCCGATCTCCTCCCCCACCGTGGATGGATCGGATCCCTCGGCCCCGCCCCCACCGCCGCCCGTCCTCCTCCTCCCCCACCCCCCCCCCGCCCGCCCAGCGCCCCCACCCCGCTGGATCTCCCGACCACCTCGCCCGGCCGCCTCCTCGCCCTCCTCCTCGCCCGCCCGCCCGCGCCCGACCCTCGCCCCCCCTCCGTGAGCTCTTCCCCCTCGCTCCCCCTCTCTCTCCCTAGGGCCTCCGCCCTCCCGGCTCCGCGCCCGGCCTCCTGCCCGTCCGCGCCCTCGCCAGCCCTCCCCTCACTCTCTCCGCCCGGCCGCCGCGTCCCCTCCCCTCGCCCCCTCCACGTGACTCCCATCGCCCTCGCCGCCTCCTTTCTCCTCGCGCCGCCCGCCGTCCCCGCGCCCCCCGTGCCGCGTGGCCTCCCGGCTCGCCACCACCGCGCCGTCGTCGGCCCCAGCGCCGACCGCCACCACCAGCGCGCGTTCGACCCGCGCCTGGTGCCCGTGGCCTCGGCGCTCCGGCCTCACGCGTCGCCGGGTGCCGTCGCGCGCGTGTGCCAGCCACCACAGGTCAGCGAGCCCTAGCCGCGCCTTGACCGTCGGCCATCTTGTTGGCCCCATGACATGTAACGTTAAAAATAATAATAATTAAAATATTAATTAATTAATTAAGTAAATAATTAATTTAATTAATCTTTAATTAATTAACCTAATCTAATTAACCTAATTAACTCGTTAATTATTAAGATGTATGACGGGACCCACATCGGTTGACCAAGTCAACCTGTTGACTTGACGTCGGTGACATCATCTTGGCGTCATAAATCCATTTTAATTAATTAATTAATTAATTAAATTCGAAATTTAAATCTTTAAAATCATATCTTTTAATCCGTAACTTCGGTTAAAATATTTTCAACATGAAAGTTGCTCGAGCGGCGAATCCGATCGCGTTCGTTAATCGCCACCCTAACCTATCGAACTGCAACTTTCCCCTCGCTCCTGCTGAAAACCAACAGGAATACTTTCCGGATGTTTCCCCCAGTACCACCTCATACCACGTTAGGGCACGCCTAATCGTTACTTGTCTTGTCATGCATCGATATGCATCTGTTTACTTATTCATTGTTTCTTCCCCCTCTTCCCGGTAGACTACTTCTCTGCTGCCCGGTTCGACTACGGTGTTGTGACCCTCTCTCTTGCCGAGCAACCAGGCAAGCCCCCCTTGATCACGGATACGCCTACTCTTCTCTATCTGCTTGCATTAGAGTAGTGTAGCATATTCTTGCTTTCGTTATACCTATCATGCATAGCCTTTGTCCTTGTTACTCTTTGTTGTTACCTTTACGCAATCCTATATGCTTAGTATAGGATGCTAGTACTTTCATCTGTGGCCCTACATTCTTGTCCGTCTGTGTGCTATACTATCGGGCCGTGATCACTCGGGAGGTGATCACGGGTATATATATACTTTATACATGATACATGTGGAGACTAAAAGTCGAATTGGTGGTGGAGCACCCAGTGGATCTTTGTGGCGGAGCGGCAGGCAGTTGAGACCGCCTAGAGAGAGGTGGGCACAGCCTGTTCGGTGGATACTTAACACTTGAGATCTTGGTATTTGATCTGAGTTGGCTCTGAGCCTTATCTAACCATCGGGAGTAGTTATGGGTATCCGGCGTCGTGGTATCGGTAAAGCACTTTCGCCCTGCCGGCCGTTGGCGTGGGAGCACTAGGCTGATGCTTCGGCGCGTCTGCATAGCGTCGGTGTGCTCGGGCGATGGGCCCCGGACCCCTGGCGCTTAGGTTTAGACCGGCGTCTTTGGCCTCTGTTGAGCCTAGGTGGGCGGCGTGTTGATCTTCAGCGGGCATGACCGAGGAAAGTGTGTCGGCCAAATGGGATCAAGCGTCTTTGGGTAAGATGGTGCACCCTGCGGTGAAGTTAATCTATTGAATAGCCGTGATCTTGATGTGGGGCGACTTGGAGTTGTACCTTGACCTTATGACAACTAGAACGGATACTTGATAAAACACACCCTTCCAAGTGCGGATACAACGGTGGTCGCTCTCTCGGGGATATGAGGAGGGATGCGGGTAGGATTATGCTATGTGATGTTACTTGGAGGACTTTGATTGTCCTCTTTCTGTTGCAAGGCGGTGACGAGCGTAGTCTTGATAAGACTAGCTATCCCCTCTTATTACGGCATTCTGCGATTCGGTCCTTGATATGGCCCTTTACACATATATCCATGCATATGTAGTGTAGCTCCTTGCTTACTTTGGATGAGTACTCACGGTTGCCTTTCCCCTTTTCCCCCACCTCTGTCGATTCTGCACGGGATGGAGCCGGGCGAGCGCCACCGTCGATGGCGACTACTACTCTGTGCCTACTACTACGTGCGGGCCAGCGGCGACCGGGAGTAGTTAGGAGGATCCCGAGGCGGAGGCCTGCCTCTTCGTCTGTATCCGATTTGTGCTAGCCTTCTTAAGGCAAACTTGTTTAACTTATGCGTACTCGGATATTGTTGCTTCCGTGACTTCGTGATCGAGCACTTGTATTCGAGCCCTCGAGGCTTGTATTATGATGCTTGTATGACTTATTTTATTTTAGAGTTGTGTTGTGATATCTTCCGGAGTCCTTGATCTTGATCGTACATTTGCATGCATGATTAGTGTCTGATTGAATGAAATCTGGCACCTTTTATGTCAAGAATGTCATGAATTTCACACCTCTTAAGAATTCTTGGTATAGTGATACTTCACTATCACCATTCTTCTTGGTCCTCGTGTTGATTAATGGTACCAATAAGTGAGCTGGTTTGGATTCACTTCTAGCAATTTCTTTGAAGTTGTCATTTATTCTTAGACTATTGATTGAATCCTGTCGACATTGGTGGGTAAACCCATATTTGGTGCACCTTTCAACCAATGTTTAATTGTATGTTTTCCTCGAGCATACATCATTATACCATTTGATCGACAAATGTTCCTTGTTCACATAATTGTGGAAATCCATCTTGTCGAAATTTTGATGAATTGTCCTGAGTCTCACCCTCCTTGTCCTCTCCTTGGTTTAATGATGAACTCTTGTTTGAACGCTTCATAGTTCATTCGAAATCTTGCAATCATCTAAATATTTGTGCACCTTTCTTCTCGGACATCCCAGTCTGAGGGTAACATGACATAAGCGGTTGGATCGATTAGATATGATGGTTGGGACAACTTTCCAAGTTATGATATTGGTCCTTTGAGGAAGGTAACATGATGTCATACCTAGCACCCCCGGTGGAGGACCGATCATTATAAATTCTTTTGCAAGGATAACCATTCTTCCTGGAGATTGTAAGACTTATTCTATAAGTTATTTGATGGATCCTTTAGTATCCGTATGATCTTTACATGAAGACCATGTCATGCTATCTCGAAGCATGTCGTACTCGATTTTCAATAAGAACATTTGAAGGCTAAATGTTTCTGCTCAATTATCCAAACACCGTTGTATGGGTAATGTCATGAAATTTTCTCCCTACCTAAAAGGGTTTTCTACTTTTATATCCTTCATGGATATCGCTCTATTGCCCTTGGAAGGATATACCCTTCAAATATGTGTTTAAACATTTTCCTTTCCATTATTCTGAATCGATAATCTTATTTTCCTTTCCATTGGTTTGTTTCTTGATCTATATAATCTAGCTATTAATCTTTGCTTATGTAAAACACCTTGGTGTACAAATGTCGATATACCCTATTGCTTTTGTTGTTAGCATTGGTAAGCCGATGGGCAGAACTTTGTAATGGTTGCCTCGTTCAACGGCGGAAAATAGTTCTCTTATCCCTCGCCCTTGTACCGATATTTGTTACGACATAGCGACACTATCCTCGACATGCCTTGCCCTGGTCATGCAAGCGTCACCGCCCTTCCTATTTTCATGGTGGGCCCATAGTTCACAGATCGACTCTCTGCACCCCCTTTCCCAAGGTTCTTCCTCGTGCTTTATGTATTCACGAGCCACCTTTGATCATCAAATCTATTACGGACGCAATACTTAGTCCCATTGCATTGAGCTTTCAACCTCGGGCATTGAGCTTGCGCTATCGAAACTTCCCATGAAACCTCGTGCTCTCGATGTTGTAAGTTTCAAAGTTGCCTTCGCCACCTTCGATGTTATCGGCCGGATAGTCAACCTTGTAGGTTTGTTCTCCGAATAACCCCCTTATTTACGTAAGCGATGGAGATCCTGAAGAAAGGATGACGACTTGCTCATGATGACCTAATAAAAAAAGACTTCAACATAATGGATCGACCTCTTGAGAAGAGCACAAGATCGAAGACCGTTAGAATTTTGTAACTTTCCCTTAGTCCTCTTAAATCTCGGGAGATTTCTTGTAGTGGAGGAGAATTGTGGCCTTGGGATAATTAGGCTATAGTAATCACGTTAATGATGCCATGTCATCAAAATTCTTGTTGTTAATCTCGCTTTGAGAATAAATTCGAATTTGGAAAAGGCAAACAAACTTTTGAAAAAAACCAAAATGTTTGGTTTCAAATAATCATACTAAATATTTGTATTGAGAACCACACTTTTTTTATGTGTTTAATGCACTAAAATGATTTAAATATTAGCAAACTTATTTAAATGCCTTTTCATTGATAAAATATCAAACCAAATTAATTGACTAGGCTTTTGTTGGACTAAATTGAAATGTCAAAATTAGATGCAAAGTATATTTGTACAACTTAAAATAATAGGAAACAAAATAAAACAGAGAAAGAAATAAAGAAAATACAAGAAAGAGAAAAAACATTGAAAAAACAGCAACTGGCTGCTCGAGCCAATGGAGAGTACCCCTTATCACTCCTCAAACCCTAGCCTTCCACTTTTTCTCCTCTAGATCCAATGGGATC